>ML682019.1:1446790-1758107 GCA_007922195.1 Podocnemis expansa
CTGGTGCAGGTGTGGGTGTAGCATGGAGGTGATGGGGATGGAGGGTCCCTGGGGCAGCGCTGGGACACAGCAGAGGGCGATGGGGAAGACCAGCGGGGCGGAGCAGGGCGATGCCGGCGGGGCTGGAGGAGGCACGCTCGGGGCCGGGGCCAGGCGGCCGGCAGAGCCAGGTGCGGACCCCGGCGGGGCGTCTCCGCGCATCCTCCGCAGCCCCGGACTACGAGTCCCAGAGTGCTCAGCACCGGGGGCTGGGGGGCGGCTCGGCGCAGCCGCGGGGCCGGGCAGTGACCCGCCTGTTGACAGCGCGGGGCGGTGCGGGCTGCGCCCGGGGCAGGTGAGGACGGCAGAGGGGTAAGCCTGCGCTCCCCGCCCCGCCCCGCCCCGCGCCGCGCCGCCTCCCCTCTCGGGCGGGATGCCGGGGTGCGCATCTCCCCCTGCCTCCCCGAGGATGCTGCAGCTGGGTGTGGGCACCACCAGCTCCTGCCGGAGAGCGGCTGGGCGGGTTGCACTGCGGGACCGTGTGTGTCTGTCTGTCTGTCTGTCTGCACGTCTGGGCGGGAGCGGCCGTCAAACCCCCCCAAACCTTCCTTCTGCCAGGGCCAAACCAGTCCCGCCTCCAGGCGCTGAAGGCAACGTGCCCACCAGCTCATGGTGGGTGGGTCAGTTTGGTCCAGGCCAGGGAGGGTCGCCCTGTGGTGTTAGAGGCCAGCCCCAAGCTCCCGGCACATAAGGTTTAATGGAAGGCTGTGACATTAGAAGAAACAAGGAGTCTGGTGACCAGCAAATTTATTTATTGCATGAGCTTTGCAGGGAGAAAAATCCCACTTGGTCAGGTGCTGAAGATGGGGGAATTCACAGAATGGGAGGCAGATAAATGTAGGGGAGTGGAGGTCATGGGATCAGGGCGGAGAGTGACAGCAAATCAAAGCGGTTGTTTGGATTGAAACAGTGGACTACTGCAATTAATGGGGGAGGTGGAAGGAAAGCAAAGTTACTTGTTGGGGGAAAATATCCATAGTCTCTATTCAGCCCCAAGCTGATGGTGTCAGATCTACAGATATGTTCCAATTCTGCAGTTTCTCTTTGAAGCTGTCATTTGTCATTCATTTGCCTGAGCAGGCTATTAACAGGTCATTAATGGAGTGGTTAGGATAGCTGGTGTTGCTCTATTGATTTTTGAATGTTGCCACTTCTGATGTCAGATTTGTATCCATTCAATCTTTTTCACAGAGGCTGACCTGTTTGTCCAATGTATAAGGTGGGGGGAGGGCAGGATTTCTAGCACATAATAGCATAAATCACATTTGTGGATGAGCAGGTGAATGACTCTTTGATGGAGTTGCTCGCTTTTTACCCTTTGGCAACCCCTTTGGAATTTAAAATTAGAAGGACTGCTTTAAACAGCTCATTAAAAAAAAAAATCGAAGTTCAAGTCAGTCTGCAAACTGCTTTTGCTTTAAAAATATGGGGTGTTAAGTAACTATTTCTTTTAAAGGGGTCATTTTTAAAAGCATGTTTAAATTTGTTTCTTGCAGTTATAGCAGTTAGGAAGGGCACTAAAAAACTTAGAGCAAATAATGTTCAAATATGAAAACACAGTTCAAATTTTATTATATGTGAGACTATCTGGCTCCCATTGCTGCTTATATTCTTTTATAAAAAAAACAAAAATAGGATATACTGTCTTTAGATCTAGTCTCTTAGTTTTGGAGCAACTAAGAATATATTAATTAAAGACAGGACTTAGTAATATGATATTGACTTAATGGTATTTCTAAGCCATAGTCTACACTTTCCACACTTTTTGGCAGCAGTTGGTGAGAGATATACAAGGTATGTGAAATACCTTGTGTGTCTCTTGTTGCTTTACTAATGTCCACTTACCTCCCCCTACACCAGGGGCTGGCAACCCCTGGTACGCATGCAAAAATGGCATGTGGGCCAAGCCTGAACAGCACGCAGCACTGTTCAGGCTCCCCCTCTGGCCCTGCTCCACTAGTGCTGCACAGCCTGGGGCCATTGAGGGGAGCGCGGCCAGCAGGGACAAAGAAGCTGCGGCGTGTGGGGCTCCTGGCTTGTGCTGGCCCCACCCCCTGCTAGAGGAGAGTGGGGCAGGTCGGCTCACCCGTAGCCACTGCTGCCAGCGGGAGCTGGCCCCAACCCCAGAACCAGAGACAGGCAGGAGCCAGCCCTGGCCGGGAACTGGAGGCTGCCCACCAGTGGGTGCCGGTGCTGGTGCTGGCCCCAGCCCCAAACTGGAGGCTTGGCCCTGCCCCTGGCACCCGCTGATGGTGCAGTGGGCAGGGCTGGCATGGGGGCTGGCACTGTGCTAAAGCAAACAGCAAGGCCATCTGGTCACCATAGCGCTATGCCAGTTTTGGGGCTGGAGTTATTACTGCAAACTCCAGAATGACTGGACTGCTCAATCACACCAAGAAGAGCTCATTATAGACATAGCCTAAGTGTTTGATGAAGGAATATTGTCCTCAGAACTGCAAACTGGCATTAGACAACACAGTCTGCTCTAAAGTGTCATTTTATGACAACAAAATTCCCATAGTGTATGCTTTGCAAAATTCTGAAATGTATAGGTTTCAGATATGATTGGAGGAAATTTCTGTACATCAAAATTTGTATATGGTAATGCTATGTTCAGCATACTGGTCATTCTGTTTTTTAAAATTTTGGTAGACCACTGTAGCATGATATTATTTACTATACCTGAGGTAAACAGTCTTTACATTGTCTCATCATATGAAAGCTTTTACTTGCCTCAGATTATTCTCATCAGCCATCCGCGAATCTCTTCTGTTTCTGCTATTTTCTTTTTGAGGTATGGTGAACAGGCAAAAGAACACAATTAAAGGGGCACTGTATCACTAACTCAGATAGTAAAACTGTAGTAGTCTCAGTCTCATATTTGCATCCTACCATGGTGTTTACTTTTTTTGATTACTGCTACACGTTAACTGAAGATCTCCCTTGATCTGTTCAAAGTGATGCTCAGTCTTTGTCTGAATTGTTACAATTAATAAAGAAGCCAGCAAGGTCTGCAAATAGTTCCAATAATTCCTTTGACTGTGAAGTACTTCCTTTTACAAACACGAATTGCATCTGCTTCATGTTGTCTATTCATCTAGCTTCGTTCAGTCCCTCTCAACTTCCTCAAAGCCCTCTGCAAATGCTACTACCTATTTGCTCAACTTATCTCTTCCTGATTATATTTCATTTTCACTGTTTTACAGTTCCCAGCAGGCAAACTCTATGGATCTTTGCTTACTTACGTTTGCAACTTGTTTGCAGAAATTGTAAACAAGTATGGAGTCCAATTTATTTTCATCCATTTCCATATGTCACTGTGTCTAGGGTCGTCCTGACTTGAGGCTGAGGTAGCTTACTAGGATCGTGGGCAGAAGGGCATCAGCTAGCTATCCTCATCGTATACAGTTGCATATGGTGGGTCTGTGGTGGAGGTTAACAGGTGGGCGTTAGTCAGTACCCAGAGTATGCCTTGACCTGTGAAGTGATGCTGTCCCAGGTTCCATTTAATAGTGAAGTTTGAGCTGCGTTATAATGTGTTGTTTAGTTTGTAAAATGTGAATTATACTGGGCTATTTGTTCATCCATCCTTACTATAATTATCTCAGGAGGCAGCTAGATCCAGAGGTCTGGCAACTGTAATTAAAAGGCAGTTGAATCTGGGGATAGCCATGGGAAACAGGCAGGACATTTTTGATAGCAATGGTCAGTGTGAGGGAAACTCTACTTATCAAAATATTATCAAGATACATTTCTTCACATTACTGTTACCAACATGAAAAAGAAGTCTGTTCCAGGACGTTCTATCTCTGATTCAGCTGTTATAAAAATTAAAAGGATTCTATCTATTTCAATGCAGAGCTCTCCTTGCTGTTTATTGCTACAGTTATCGAGTTGTACACATCACAGATGGTTTCTGTTAGTCACAGCTAAAATGCACAAAATCACATAATGAGAAAGGACAGCAAAGGCAAGACAATTTTTAAAAGACAAGATGTGATAATTATCATTATCAATTATCAGTTTTCTGCTGACAACAGTGTATATTTATAGCCCAGACTTCAGTTCAGGCCCTGTATACCTTCTTACATTGAGAAGCATTTTGCAGAATGAGCACGCCCACTGTAATTATTGAGGCTACCCAAGGAAAAAGATACTATTCATCGAAAAGAAGGGTGGTTCAATGGGTTGGTTGGTTGTTTACAGTTTAAAAGACTTAACAGTCAGATCCCTACTCTGCCACAAACTACTGTGTGACAGGAAGACACTTGCCTCATCTGTAAAATGGAGATAATAGCATTCCCCATATCAGAGGGGTGTTGTGAGGATAAATACATTGAAGAATGTAAAGTGCTATCTGAGTGCTAACATTGAATGTACATGTTAGCCCTGTATTTGGGTTAAGTATGGGCACATGTAATTCTTTTTACAACACAGAATTTGAGAGATTGGTAGTTGGACACAGGAGCTTTTCTTCTGTAGACCACAGGTACTTCACTGATGAGTGAGGTATAAGACACTGTAGAGACTTGAATAGTTCAATCTAGTGCAGACTGTCAGTGACTGAAAAGTATTAACGTGTCAGAGCTAGTGTTACCATGCGGAGGCCTGTGTGAAACAAGGGGTGGCCTTAGGCCAGCCACTGTGGAACAGGCATTCACACTGAACAAGCCATCATCACATGTGACATGACTCACTCCTTAAGGCTATGTACAAATCATGGGATTTGTGACAGTTACTGCAGTGCAGGACTCATATTTTTGTGTTTTAGGCTGTTCTGATTTCTCTGTGGTATTGCTAACAGCCAGGCAGTACTTAACAAGGTAGAGAGAGATGCATACAGAATCCAAAGGATTTTTGCCATTGCAACACTTCTTGATCATCATCTCTTCATGGTAAATCCCAAAAGAGTGGGGTCTGGGTGTTTTCCTTTTAATCATTTTGAGAGAAACAAACTCAAACAATAAAAGATTCATCCATTGAACACCTTTAATAGCACAAAGCATTTGGTTAGCAAACCCAGCCTCAGAGTTACTAATGTACAGCAGAAATTAAAGTCGCATGTTTCCTGATTTCGGTGTATATAAAATTTGTGACAGAAAATCTCCCAGTATTTTCCCATCCACTGCTATCTCTCATTTTTCACTGCCAGAAATCTAAAATTTTGCTGCTTAAAGTTTCTCTGCTCTCAACCTTGGTGGATAACAAGGTTTGTTGGAAAGCTTCACCTTGAAACACAGGACTCGGATGGGATTTCTCAACTGCAAAGCTTTATTTTCAGGGCTCATTCTCAGTATTGCCATCTCACTGCATTTCAGATCTAGGGAAAAAGACAAACTGAGCAATTCAACACAGCTCAGTTGGAGAGGGAAATGGTGAAGACTTGAGTTCACTGTTTGGAGATTGATGTATCAGCTGATTACTGTCCCCACCTTGTTAACTGGATTTCATGCTGTTAGTTTTGTGCATATAAATAGTGCCATGCCCTTTTTGTGCAGTTGATTATCCTGTCACTTGAATTTTTGAGTGTGCATAAGTCTTTTGCTTTTAGAGGTTCCACTCAGTTTGTTTCCTTTTATCTAATTATTGTGTAAAAAAGCCTATTTAGAACTCATTATTTGTACTGAATTATTCCATTTTACAGCACCCAAGAGCATATTAGGTGCTTCATAATATAGAGATCCAAAGGAACAGCTGTGTTAGTCTACTTCAGTAAAACAAACAAACAAGGAATCCTGTGGCACTTAAAAGACCAGCAAATTTATTCATTGCATGAGCTTTTGTGGGAGAAAAATCCCACTTTCTCAGACGCTTTGAAGATGGGGGAACTTACAGAATGGGAGGAAATAAATGCAGGGAAGTGTAAGTCATGGGAATAAGTCACACTGTAACAGCAAATCAAAACAAGTGCAAAGATTCAAATACTGAAGACTTAGTCCCTGACCTGAAGAGTTTACAGTCTAATACACGAGTTTACAATTGTCAAGATGTTTTCTTCACAGACTAAAGAGGACGCCCTTAACTAGACTGCATAAGATTTTTTCTGCTTTTACATCTTACACCTGCTATGTTATAATCTACTGAAAAGGGTCCCAACAATAAGCAGTTTCTCATTTCTGATGGTGCCACAACATCATCAAAAGTGTTCGCTGCTGTCACAAATAGAGCTAACACAGTACTGGAATTAATCTCTCTGAAGGAGGAGGGGACCATCCTCAGTCAGCTGGGTCTCTTGAGAACCCAGGGTTCCTGGGGCTATGAGGGAGATTCCAGGGGCCAGTAGCTGCAAAGACATTTTCTGCTTGATCAAGCCTTTGAGGCTCTTTGAAACACAGGCTGTTAACCTTAAAACCCAGGATATCTCCAAAGTCCTGTACCAGCAAGGTTCCTGAAGTGCAGATGGTGTAAATCAGCATGCTGAAATCCCCCCCCACTTTTGCTACTGTACTATAAACTGAGAACACAGCTACATACACTGTCAAATGTTGCATTGAGAGAAGGATAAGTACACTTTGAAGGAAATCATCCAACAAGACTTTTCCAATTTTGTAGGGAAAAATGTTGATTTTTATGCTCAGACCTCTGAAATTTTTTATTTATTGCACAAACTCCTGAAAATACATGTTTAAACATGGAAATGCTGCTTCAGACCCAACTACAGCAGCACCAAATAGTCTGTCAAAGGACCAGAAAGAACACTAATATATTTTGAACTATTCTAGTAGTAGTAGGGAATATTTCTCTTATGAATGCCTGGAACACTCCACACAGGAGATCCACTTTCTTGACACTACAGTACAAATCAGGGATAGACATATTACCACCACCCTATACCGAAAACCTACTGATCGGTATAGTTACCTACATCCTTCGAGCTTCCATCCTAAACACACCACACAACCCATTGTCTACAGCCAAGCCCTAAGATATAACCGCCTCTGCTCTGATCCCTCAGACAGAGACAGACACCTTGAGGATCTCTATCAAGCATTCTTGAAACTACAGTACCCAGCTGGGGAAGTAAGAAAACAAATTGACAGAGCTAGACGGGTTCCCCGAAGTCATCTACTACAGGAGAGACCCAAGAAAGAAAGCAACAGAACACCACTAGTCACCACATACAATCCTCAAGTCAGATCTCTGCAAAAGATCATTAAGGACCTACAGCCTATTCTAAAAGATGATCCCTCTCTCTCTCAAGCATTAGGAGACAGACCGCTCCTTGCCTATAGGCAGCCCCCTAATCTTAAACAGATACTCACCAGCAACTACAGATCTAACAACAAGAACTTTGAAGCAGGCACACACCCTTGCAAAAAACCACGCTGCCAAGTCTGCCCACATATCTACACAACAAACACCATCATAGGTCCTAATCAAGCCTGCTACTCCATCAAAGGCTCATTTACCTGCTCGTCTACTAATGTCGTCTATGCCATCATGTGCAAGAAATGCCCCAACACCTTATATATTGGACAAACAGGACGATCGCTCCGTAAGAGATTGAATGAGCACAGAGCTGATATCAGAAATCAAAGAACAAAGAAACCAGTTGCTGAGCACTTCCATCTTCCTAATCACTCGATGATGGATTTGTTAACGACTGTCGTTAGAGATGTACCTGGGACATCAAGACTCCAAAGAGAAACAGCTGAACTCGAATTAATATGCAAACTAAATTCTGTGAAAGCAGGACTCAATCGAGATTATGGGTTCTTTTCACATTACAAAGCGTAATTTGACTTCAGGCTTCCCATTCTTTAAGCCTGTAAACTGCTCTGATTTGCTGTTACTTTATGACCTGATCCTATGTTTTACACCCCCTTGCATTTAGTTTCATTCCTTTCTGTAAGTTCACCCATCTTCGAAGCATCTGAGGAAGTGGGATCTTCTCCCACGAAAGCTCATGCAAAAAATAAATGTTAGTCTTAAAGTGCCACACAACTGCTTGTTTTTTTTACTGGACTAGACTAACACGGCTATCCCTTTGGAAACTATTTGAAAGAGTTGAAACATTCCTCACTTTCTTGGAATACCATCAGCCAGTTGAACAACAGAGTATGAAACAACAGGTGGAACAAATCACGGTTACATAGATACTGGCTCCAAAAAATGGGATTAGGTCCATATAATTAAGAGCAGTATTTTTGTAACACACACAGATGCGCAGTAAAAGTGGGATGAATTGTTCCATAGTCACCCAGCAAATGGAGCTCTCCAAAGTATACCGTTAATTCAGTCTCAGATAGATTGTCTCTGTGGTCTCCAAGAGCAGGTCTGAAATTCAGGTTGTTGAAAACTGCAGCTATTCAGAATTCTAAATTGACATTTGCTTTTTCCAAATGAGGTTCCTTTTTTAGACAATTTTTTAAATATAAGCACAAAAGCAGGAGTCAGATTAGTCCTGCAGCCAGGAGCATACAGGAGATACGCATCTACGCTTTCTGTGGTACAAAGTTGTGCCTTGTTTAGAACCAGGAATATTTCAGAAACCTCAGGAGAGTCCAAATGGAACCATTTGGTCTGCATGTCACAGATGTATGCCACTAGTGTACAATGAAGGGTTAAAGAGAGCTAAACTTTTTTTCTGTGTATAATCAAAAAGGGCTTTAGTTACAGACCTTGCCACAACAGTAGAAAGCAGAGGAAGAAAAAGAAAGAACCTCAAAAAGGCATCAAATGGAATCTTCTTTTCTGAGTGCAATAGGGATTGATTCTCAGGGATCCTCTTTGATTTTTCTCTTCTGTTTGCTTTCAGTTCTGCAAAAACATCCTTGGAATTTGGAAATTAAGGAATCTATTTTGATATTTTCCTCCAGCTCTTCCAGCGTAACAACTTATTCTGGACCCCCTTTCTGACTCAAGTCAGAACAGTAAAACAAACAAGGAGTCCTGTGGCACCTAAAGGCTAACAAATATATTTATTACATGAGCTTTAATGGGAGACAATCCCACTTCCTCAAATGCTTTGAAGATGTGTGTCAAAAACTAAGCACCCATGCAATAGTTTGTGGGAGCAGCTCCTTAGAATGGAAGTTTCTAAGGACAACTGCCTTTTTATTCATCTTGTATAGCATGAAAGTATTTGTTGGCACTGATCAAATGATAAATAATGTTCTGCAAGCTATTTTTCCTCCAGACTAGTTTTTCCTTTGTCTCTAAATTGATTTGTCAGGTGTTCCTTTACACTGTTTATTCCCTCAACAGATGTTCATTGAAGATGGCTTCTTTGTCCTGTCATAGAATAACTGGTTTCTGTTTCTGATAGCTTTTAGTAAATAATTAGTGTCCCTTTGCTCAATTGCTACATTTAGAGGGAAAAAAACTCACACTGGGTTAATGCCTTCCTTATAACACATATTCCTGCATTAATCCCTCAGTTTAAAGCAGATGCCAAAAGTTATTCAGTTGTATAATGCTGGCCTAATAATGCACTTGGCTTTTCTTCCCCCCACAGACAAATTAGAAGTAATAAGCATTAACAGACAGTATTGGGACTTGCAAATCTAGATCTGTGAGACATTGCTTTTTTATTTGACTTATTTATTGCAGTATAAACATACTGACTTGTTATGTATTTGATTATTAGTAAGAATTTAAATCCTAGCACTGTAGCAACAAGCATTTCATGTGAAAATAATAAAGGGTTCATGTTTATTTCTCTGAATTATGTCATGAAAATTTCCATTGATATGTTTAAAACCTGTTTGACAGAAACCAGTCTCTTTAAATAGAAGGTTTTTTTTCTCTCTTAAGCAAGTTTAGTGTTTACACTATCTTCCTAGCAACTATATTAGTCTTACGTAATGCTTGGTAGAACTTTTACTCTGTGGTAATATTAGACTAGGACTAGGTTTTTAGGCTGACCATTCAGTGGTCAGACAGTCCACTCCATAATCATGCAGCTACCTTGTATCTTGGTAATGCATCTGTTACTTTGCAATTTACATGACAATTAGTTTCTTTGTGTAGGACTTAACAACTCCCATTAAAGTTAAATGAAAGACATCCATTTACTTTAATGAGAATTGGATCAGGGCCTTACTAAAGAAACTAGCCATCCTGTAAATTACAAAGGTATTTTTGTGAGTCTCTAGCTATTTATAGAAATCAGATGCATACTTTCTTTGATCTAGATAAGATGAAAGACAATAATTGGAGTTAAAAGAAAGAAGACGAACCATCAGTTCATCCTTTCCCTTTGATGCAGAAGTTTTCCCTGAAGTCATACAATAATTTAGATTTAAAAAATTCAAAACATTAACATTATTCGTAATTATTTGAACCATGAAAGTATCTACTGGGAACAAAGTAGCTTTCTTTACTATGTCCAATCACTTTATAGTCTGCTGGAGGTTGTGATGAAGAATTATATTATACCAGTTGCAATTGTTTCCTTGTTACAAATTATGTTTAATAATTATGCATTGACAATATGGGAACTTCTTTGAAGCTGATATTTTTTCTGTTTCACTTTAAACAGCAAGAGCAGGTTCACTGGATCTTCCTTTTACCTCTGTAAATTAAAAAATATTTTAAATAGATTATAAAACCAGAAGGGACCGCAGTGATCATCTAGTCTGCCTTCCTGTATAACACAGGTCATATAGTCTACCCACAAGAGCTCATGTGATAAATAAATTTGTTAGTCTTTAAAAGTGTCACAGGACTCCTTATTTGTTTGTTTTACTGAACTAGATTAACATGGCTGCTCCTTTGGAGAAGGACTCCTTGTTTGTTTTACAGGTCACAAAACTTCCCTGAATTAATTTCTGTTTGAACTAGAGCATATCTTTTACTAAAACATTCAATCTTAATTTAAAAATTGCTAGTGATGGTGGATCCACCATAACCCCGGATAAATTGTTGCAGTGGTTTATTACCATCGTTCTTAAAATGTGCACCTTATTTCTAGTACAAATTTACTTCATTTCAGCTTCCAGCCACTGAATCTTGTTTATACCTTTGTTTGCTAGACTATCAAATTTTTGTTTCTCATGTAAGTACTTAGCAATTGTGATCAAGTCATTCCTTAACAAAAGGAAGATTAAATAGTCTCAGACAGCTCAATCTATCATCATAAAAGAGATTTCCCAATCCTTTAACAATTTGTGTGGATCTTCTGCAAGCCCTCTTGAATTTTAAGTAAGAATGGAGGAGGGGAGCAGAACGAAGATGCAGTGTGGCTCAATAAGTGAGAATGGCGGCCAGCTTTCAGGGTTCCATTTCCATTTCTGCTGAGTGATCTAGAAGGTCAGGTATCTTTCCTGTGTCTCAGTTTCCCCATTTCTAGAACAGGGATGATACTATTCACTTCACCTGGTGCTGGGACACTTAATTAATTAAACTGTACACAGTGATTTGACAGCTTCATTTGAAGAGTCTTTTATGGCTCAATCCTGTAAGGTCCTGATAAACTCCTAGAGGTAAGGAGCACCCTCAACTCCCACTGACTTCAGAAACTTCTCTGCACCTTTCAGGATTAAGCACTTGAAGGGCTTGGATGGATTAAATTTATTAGATGTGGAGGATCTTCTGTACCACTTAAGAGTCATTTGCAGGGAGGGTTTCAGTGCAAAAGACTATATCATTACTGGATAATATTACAGCACATCTCTTCAGCCACACCGGCTATTGCAAGCACATTAGATCTGTCCTCTACTCGGTAGATCACTTTTCCATAGAATATCAAATCAAGTTCAAGGTCTCAGTCTTATCTTCATAATGCTCCATGGCCAGGTGTACTGCAGCTAAAGTTCTGGGATGAAGACTGTGGTTGGCAACTTACTCTTCTGACACAATGTAATTTTCTACAAGAAGGGAAAAGACTCATCTACTTAGGAGACAGAACTCTCTTGAGGTCTGGTTTGAGACTGTGGAGTACAGTCCTCCAGGAACTACAGGCTACCGTAATCAAACAACCCACCTTACTAAAACAAAATACTCCACTGCACACGCTTCTCCCTTGCAGAGAAGATGAGAGAATAAACCACACGTCACATCACTTAATGGAGTACTGGAAGATGCCCAAACACTGCTGTTGTTAGAGCACAAAGCTCTGGTAGTCCCCGAGTCGGTCCAAGTGGTCCCAAGACACACAAAGACAGAGGAGGTCACAAATGCATATATGCTTTATTACCTTACAGAGATCTTGTGGAGCTAGCTCCCAGAGGAGTACAATACCGTGGGTTTTATAGTACAGTCTACAGAAAAGGGGTAAGGCAGGCACAGAGCCAATCATAATTCAGGGTCGGGGGCTGTATACCTTATATGGCTGGTCACCTCACCTGGGTCAGGGAAGGGTCATTTCCTAATATGGTGCTTCTGGGCCCATGTGACTGACCTGGAGATGGTGAGGACAGGTGAGATGTGACTACCCTGGGTCCCTGAAATGGTGTCTCAGGACCCAAAATGGAGTCTGCTGACTCATGCCCCTTCACTGTGATGTGCTCAGTTTAAGAACCTATATAGAACACAACAGATCAGAAGAGAAGAGTGTAACATACAGAGAAATGTTTATCTTCCTTGTGTCCTGTGGGAGGGGTCTCTAGCCTGATTCTGCATGGTATTCATTTTTAGTTATAAAACACTTAGCATAGTCACCTCCTATGGCTGTGTTTTTTCTGTACAACAGTCTCCCGCATCTCTCTAATCTAGAGAGCTATTCAGGAAAAGAGCTTCATGCAATGCCGGAAAATATAGCCTGAACAATTCCTTAATGTAAGTAATTATTTTCACTAATATAGTTAAAATAAACCCCAAATCTAGTTCCCCTGCCATAATGATCCTGTGACAAGCCTGACTAGGAGGGTCAGGCATGTAGTAAAAAATAAATACGGTTACATGATAGCTACTAATGAGAGCACAGAGTTAAAGATTTTCACTAGAAAAAACATTTGGGGATTGATTGTATCCCAAAGTGATTTTCCACACCATTTTATACCAAAAAGCTATTGCAAAACATTTACAATATTTCTTAACTTCTCTAATCTACTGTCAGAGCTGAGACTGTGTTTCTGTATTTGTATTTCTGTATTCAGAGCTCACTGAAGAAAATGTAATCAAACCCACAAAAACTAAGATACTAATAAGAATTGTTGAATAAATTAGTTGTTCCCAGGTAATTTAATATCTAAGAAAAACCTATAAAATTATCTGTCAGTTCAGGTCCCAATTCAGGATAGCATCTCCATTCAAAGCTGCAATTTAAAGCACATGCTTAAAAGTGAAGCACATGCTTTAACAGAGCTGGATTTAAGGAAGTGGTTAACTACTTCCCTAAATCAAAGGTGGTGAAAAGAACTAGACTGACATTTGTAGAGACTGTATTCTGTTTACCTGTAGAATGACAATGACAGCTTGTCCTCACTATCTTGCCAGCGTGCCTCAAACATGATGTGGAGAGACAGCCTCCACTGGTGAGAGGTGGAGACATGATGATGGATTACAGAGAGTTGTGTTAATAGGCGGTGGTGAGGTTTAATTAACTCTTGGCTGGATTTGTTAACAAAAATGCCTTTATATCTTGACCAACATGAATAAGGACCGGACAATTGAACCCAATTTGAGGTACAAATTTTTGCGACTCAGAATGATAAAGACATTGGAACCTCAGCGATTGTAGCTGGTTGCGTTCCTCAAAGCAATCATTTTCCCCAGTTCTATCTGATAAAATATACTAACCTCTGACTTACAACTCTGCCCTTCCCAAGAACACGAGTTAGCTCTAATGAAATCAGCCTTTAAATGACTAAATACAGTTTTAAAAAGCTGTAATCTCCTTAAAGAAGTTTTTTCATCTCAATTAATGATTGCTAGGTAGAGCGCAAGAACTTTAATGAGTTTAACCAAAGAAACATTTAAAAGGCTCTTTGAAGTCTCTGTAACAGAAGTCCAGTGCAGGGCTGAATCTGAACTTGGCTTGCATGAAGTACAGCAGAACCTTGAAGTTAGAGCACCTTGCGAATGGAGGTTGCTTGTAATGCTGAAATGTTTGTAACTTCAACCAAAACATGAGGATTGATCTTTTGAAAGTTTACAATGGAACATTGACCTAATATAGCTTTGAAACTTTACTGCGTAGAAGAAAAATGCCATTTATAATTATCTTAATTTGCATGAAACAAGCACAGGAAGTTTCCTTACTTTTGTCAATTTTTTTCTTTTATTTTTATCAGTTCACATTTAAACACAGTACTGTACCGTATTAGCTTTCTTTCTTTTCTTTTTCTTGTCTTGTCTTGTCTCGTCTGGCCTCTGTTGCTGTCTACTTGCATACTTCAAATGAGTTGTTTGGTTGACTGGTAGGCTCGTAACTCTGATGTTCAATAACTCAGAGATTTTACTGTATCTTATAGAGCACATTTTTTTAAACGCTTTAATTATCTAAAATGTGATTTTGGTTATAGTGTGAACTACTTAGCCTTTCTGATAGCTAATGCTGAATTCAGCAGGAAAAACAACTGGGAAAAATGGTTTCAATAAATCCCTTGGACTACTACTTTTGCATAAACTTATCTAACACCACATGTATTAGGATTTTTATAACAAAGGAATTTTTATAACTATCAAAACTTTGTGACATGTCAGAAGATTACTAGACCCCCAAAAGGAAACCTAAAAACTTTCTAGTAATACCTAAAAGTCAGGAATTACTTTATGATATTGTTATATTGCCATGGAACTTGGAGTGTAATGAAAAAGTTTTCTTTTGTATGATAGGATGATAATTCAATTCTATTAATATTTTAACAGAATTGACCATTCAATATTTTTTTAAAGTCCCGACACCCAAGATAGAGCATTGATATAATTCTGGACTTTTCAAACTTGTAACCTATCCCACAAATTATTCTCTTTTGTCATGTGGACTACTGAATTCTATTAAGAAAGTGGATCAATAGTTAAAAGAGATGTATTTAAAATACTGATTGATTTTTCTGCATTTTATTTTTAATTCCCTTTTTTTGTTAAAAACTGTAGGAAGACATGCATAGTGTAAGCATGTGATTATAATTAAATGTACTCTTTGGTTATGATTTTGACTAAATAAAGAAAAAAGACCAGACTGTCAGCTGTGTAAACTGGTTTAAAGTCAATGGAATTTTGCCTGTTTACAACACTTGAAAGTCTGTCAACTTCTGTGAAAATATTTCTGTACAATTGTAACTTTGTTATGTCTTAATGGGTCAGAATTGTACTAATCAAAACCCCTGAAGACTGTGTACCTTTAAGTGCCTCTACTTGTATGTGCACTAACTACAATTATACACACAAACTGTGACATGCCCAAATATGCATTATACACACAAATATCTGTTTTATACATACATTTGTAGTAATTACACACACTCAAAAATCCCTGTGCAAATTCTTACGTAAAATTGCACAGAGGCAGGGCTATAACGTGGTGTTTTGCCACCCAGGGCGCGTTCTGATTGGAACGCGCCCCTTCTCATTAGCGCTGCTTAAAGCTGGCACTGCAAAGCTGCCCCTTTAATAGAGCTGCTCCACTGAGCCGCTCTGGGCCACCCGGGGCTTTGCCCTGTCGGCCCTGAAATCTGTGCTGATGAGTGTCAATTGTCTGACTATAACTTTGAATTTTGTGATTTAGAATCTCACCTGTAATCTACACAGCTAATTTATATTTCAGTTTGGGAGACGATGAGTTCTAATAGCTATCACAGTGGTCTGGGAGTTCTGGATTACATTTTGGATTCTGCCACACTCTGCCTCAAACATCGTGTTACTGCTGCTCTGAGGAGTAGTTTCTCTCCCTCTTCAGCTTTTATGCAGTCTTGCAAGCCATGCTACCAATACTAGAAAGAAGGGAATGACTGGAAGCTGGGAGCCACCACATACAGATCACAGGAGAATTATCATGGTAGTTGTGACCACATGATAATAAATAACTCATTATTGTTACTGAACAGTTCAGCATCCTCTTAAAAATGAACAACAGCTGAGTTTTAAAAACGTTAAGATTCATGAATTGTTAAGGACTTACTTTGTTGATCCCCACAGTCTGAATGTTTAAAGGGGCACATGCAGTGAAATTATTTGGAAATGATGTTTTAAATTAAGATTGACAATTTCCCTCAGTGGGCTTTCTTGCTTTGCTGCAAAATGTTATAATATATAATGCAACAGCTGAGAAGTATAAAATAAGATTATAAACCAGTGTGCTGGAAAGCTGCTTGCATTACCATGAGGAGATGTGAACCATTTCTTAAAAGAAATTTCTTCAAAGCATTTGACAAAGTGGGATTTTCTCCCACAAAAGCTCATGCGATAAATAAATCTGTTAGTGTTTAAATGCCACAAGACTCCTTGCTTTGTTTTGCTTTACTAAACTAACACGGCTGCCCCTTTAGGTCCTAGACAGAAGCTCCATAATGAAGCTGAGAAGAGACAGATAATATAGCTTCTTTTGATCAAAGAAAGCTTCTTGTTCATTTTTAGAAGAAAGTGACTATTTACTATTGGCTCATGACACTCACCATATTTTTCCTTTATCCAGAAGAACAAAGTAGATGTTTAAGGCCCAGCTGGACAAAACCATGACTGGGACGGTTTAGTGGGAGTGGTCCTGCCTCTGGCAGGGGGTTGGACTAGATGACCTCATGAGGTCCCTTCCAACCCTATGATTCTATGATTCTAGATGCTACTGATTTTGTAGAGAAGTGACAAAAAAACAACCAACCAACCCCCCAACACGCAATCAGTCTTCCAAATGAAGGATAATCTGTGTCCTCTATTATGTGAGGCCTAAAGTGGCCCTTTGATGCTGCACAAACTTATCTCCTGAGCTGCTGATAGGATGTCCTAAATTCATTTCTATTAATTGGATTCTAGCAGCATAGGCCAGCATTGTGCTATCCCCATACTGAGGCTACACTTGAAGCTAGGAGTGTGATTCCCTGCTTAGGTACATGTAATTGTGTTAGCTCTCATCAAGGTAGTGTTCTATAAATAGTAGCGTAGGTGTGGTAGCACAGGCAGGGCTGGCCAAAGGTATTTTGGCACCCTAGCACCTCTGCTTAATATGCAGAAGGTCCTGGGTTCAAGCCCCAGGGGGTTGGACTCAATGATCTCACAAGGTTCCTTCCAACCCTATGATTCTATTCTATTCTGAGACTTTGGTGCCCTCCCCACCGGTGGCCCAAGATGGTGCCCCCCCACACCCTCCCCAAACCAGGCCAGGTGGCTCCCTGCCCACAACCTGATGCCAGTGGCAGCTCCCTGCTGGCTGGCAGAGCAGGGTGGGAAGCTCGCTGGCCACAGCCCCAGCCAAACCGTTGGTCCTTCCTGGAGACTGGTGCCCTAGGCGACCACCTAGGTCGCCTCTACAGGTGGACCAGCCCTGCTCAGTGACTGCACAGACTAGCCATCCAGAGCCAAGCCCACCCAGCCACCATGGGTGAATACTTATGGATACCCTACAGCTACTCTGCTAGTTCAAGTATGTTAGTTTGCCAAGTGTTAGCATGAATGATTGCTTGAGCTGGAAATTATGCCCTTACCTTCAAGTGTTGATGTAGCCTTACACTGCAGATCCAGAGGAAATGTTTTCTTCTTTTTCTAATTAATCTGTAAACAAAATACAAATGTGAGGCCCTGGGCGAGTGATTGCTATAGCTGTCTAGTAGAGTAGTTCTCAACCTTTTGCAAATCACAACAAACTTGCTTGCATGTCACAGCCCTACAGCTCACACCAGCCCCTCTCTCCCCCCAGCCACCTCCCCAGCTTTCCATGGTGCAGCAGGTCAGACTAGATGATCATATTGGCCCTTTCTGACCTTAGAGTCTATAAGTCTATGAGACACAGTGGTTGAGAACCACTGGTCTACTCTACAGTAAGAAAGAAATACTGACAAGCACCTATGTTAACAGGGAACACCAAGAAGGTTGCCTGCTGAATGGTTGAAGTTTCCAAGGAAAGCATTGAGTGACGCTGCACTGTTGGAGCCATGGCGCTTCCATTTCGGAAAGAGTTAGAAAAATATAAGAACATTAATGAAGATGAAATTCTCAGCAAACTGTCGGAGGAAGAGCTGAAACAGCTGGAACATGTTCTTGATGACCTTGACCCTGAGGTAGGTAATGAGACAGAGACAGAACTAATGTTTCAAAATGAAGGTAAAAGGAGACTGAGAATTACTTATCTTCCAGGCACGTGAGAGTAATGTGTTCTAAAGATAAGACACTAGGCTAGGATGTCCGAGACCTTGGCTTGATTCCCGCACTGCCACTGAACAAGTCTTTGTGCCACCCCTTCTCTACTTAGTAAGTGCTTCAGGATGGAGTTTCTCTTACTATATGTTTGTTCAGAGCCTAGCTTAGTCAAACTTAATTTGATTGGGGCTTCTAGGCACAGCTGTAACCAAATCATCATCATCTGTTTGTGAAGATCACATGCTTTTGAACTTCCAGAATATATTGACTTTATTTTCAACATACAACTTTTTTTCTTTTTCTTTTTTTCTTTTAAAGTGGGGAGAATTTACTTTGCCAGGACTTACTGAGCCAAACACCAGTCTTCTCAAAGTTATTATACAACAGCCATATATCTAGAACACTACATTCAAGAAATATGGTAACGTAGCAGACCATCAAAGGGTTTTCACGGGATGCTTAAAAACCTGTAGCCTGGAGATTATGCTTCATGTATAGAAGGATGGGACAAAGGTCATGGATATGGCTTTTGCTGAGAAGCTTGCACTGTGTATGCTTGCATAATACCAAAACTTTCAACTAACCTTGGAATTTAGGTTTACAGCTATGTTTGCTAGTTTTCAGCAAAGATACTTGGAAAATTCTTGTTCCAAGAAGTTTAACAAGATAGAATGGAATGGTACTTGAAAGCACCTTCAAGGATGCTACAAATTATTCAAGGACTTTCAATACCGTTAGCAAGCCAGTCCACCTGGTTGGCTCCCTGGCCAGTGGAAATTATCTTATTTCTGGAACTAGCAAACCAAATCTGCCTCACAATGGAGGGAAAGTAAGGATGAGAAAAAAAGGCATTAATAATTTCCAGTTTCATAGCACTCTGACTGAAAATCAGAGGCTTGTAATGGCAGCAACCAACCCTATTTTCCAAAAAGTACTTTCTGTACACTCAATTTATTTACTGAATATTGGATGTTTATAGTTATCTGTACTGGAATAAAAATAAAAGTGGGGGGAAACAGAGTGAGAAGAGTGGAAATAGAACAGAAGAAAAAAGTGGGGAGACTTGGAAAGGGAAAGACATCAAGAAGAGTGGATAAAATTAGAAAGGGATGGAGATTAACTTTTTTTTCTACCCTTTGTCTGTCCTGTTTATTTGGACTGTCAATTTTTCAGGTTGGGGAACTGTACTCTCTGTGTTTGAAAAATGGGATCTAAGTTGGTCCCTTAGCACTACTGTAAAATGTTAATAAGAGGTAAGAGAGATTTAACTGAGATTACTTGAAAATGTCATTTTATCAGTTAACATCTAGCCAATACATTGTTACATATTATTTGACAACGAAAAATATTATGTGAAGAAATGGCTGCACTTGTCTTTTTTTTTAAAAAGATTCCCTGTGGCAGAGATTTCATTCAGAACATTATATGAACATAAGATCACTCTCTCTACAGTCAGTTCGTATGCACCTACAGAGATAGAGATTTTATAAGGCCTTTCATGCGATCCAACATGACAGTCTTATAAGCAAACAAGGGAGTTGTGGCCCATGTGAAATTACTGTAAAGTGGGTGCACAAATGTTTAAAAGATGGTACTCAAAAAGTAGTTATCAAAGTTTACTGTCAAACTCAGAGGGCATATCTAGTTGGGTCCTTAAGTCATCAGTCCTAGATCTGCTGCTATTCAATATTTTCATTAGCACTTGGATAATGGAGTGGAGTATGGCTCTGAAAAAATTTGCAGATGATGCCAATATGGGATGGATTTCAAACCCATTTGAGGACAAAAAGAAAATTCAAAATTACCTTGACAGATTAGAGAACTGGTCTGAAGTTAACAAGATGAAATTCAATAAAGACGAGTACGAAATACTACAATTAGGAAGGAAAAAAATCAAAGCTAAATACAAAATGAGTAATAACCAGCTAGGTTGTATTGCTGGTAAGGATTGGGGAGAGGGCTCTTACGGACCATAAACTGAATACGACTCAACGGTGTCATCCAGTTGCAAAACAGGCTAATATAATTAGCCATTGGAGGTAACTGTCGTGCTTTACTTGGAAGTGGTGAAGCCTTAGCTGGTGCACTGTGTTTGGGCACCACACTTCAGGAATGATGTGGATAAGTTGGAGAGAGTCCAGAGACAGCAACAAAAATGATAAAAGATTTAGAAAGCCTGACCTCTGAGCAAAGATTAAAAAACCTGAGCATGATTAATCTTGAGAAAAGAAGACTTGGGGGGGGACACCTAATAACCATCTTCAAATACGTAGAGTTGTTCTAAAAATGACAGTGATGAATTGTTCTCTGTACCCACTGAAGGTAGGAGAAGAAGAATGGGCTTAATCTGCAGCAAGCGTAATTAAAGCTAGATAATAGGGCAAAAGCTTTCTAACTAGAATGGTAGTATTAAACAGTGGAACAGGTTTCCAGAAGAAGTTGTAAAATCCCCATCCTTGGAGGTTTTTAAGAACCGGTTGGACAAACACCTATCAGGGATGGTCTATCTAGGTTTACTTGATTCTGCCTCAGTACAGATCCCTTCCAACCTTACATTTCTAGGATTCTATAAAATACTGTGTTACTAGCTATGTAGTCAAAGCTTCCTCATCAGGGGCCAGACTTTCAGATGGTATAAATTGGCATAGCTGCACTCACATCATTTGAGTATGCCATACAAACCAGCTGAAAATTTGGCCCCAGTGTCTACGACTTAATGGTATCACGCTGTCATGATCCTTGGTGATTTCTTGAGGACTCTCCCAGACCAGCATTTTTACAGTTCTGCATCTGCATCTCATCTGTTTTGGTAGAATGCACTTCTGCCAGCGGGCTTCCGACAAAAGGACCAGACCAGTAAAGCTGCCACAGGCCCTTTTGACAGAGAGCGACTCCTTTCATACTTGGAGAAGCAAGCACTGGAACACAAAGACAGGGAAGACTTTGTGCCCTTCACAGGAGAGAAGAAAGGTAATGGGTATCTTCATGTGTGCCTGCAATAATGTTGTGTTTCAACACAGCAATTACAAACTGAGTGGCCTCTCAGGGAAATTAACTACAGGCAGTAGATGGAGGCCAAATCATAGACTTTAAATTTGGAGCCAAAAATATTTTTAAAAGCAAACCAGAGAAAACATTGGTTTTATCTATGATCTAGTGTCCTGCCCAGCAGACCAGCAGCTAACAGTTGTGGTGTTCTAGTCCCAGTTCTTATAGCAGCTCCCTCGTGCATGTGGGGAAGATACTGAGCTGCTGTTGGGGTTTGATCTGCTCACTGCGCCTCATTGTGGCTCATTTGGGGAAGGAGATCTGCCAACTGGTATGATGTCCCTTCCTGCATTTACTCTGCTACTCCGTGGCCTCTCGTGCATTGGGAGCAGCAGCACTGTCCTCTTCATGGCTTAGTTCTCCAGCTAAGTCACACTAACGTTCTCCCTCTTTACAGGGTACTGCAAGTCCTTTGAGGCAGACTATCCCAGTGGTCTGCGCCACTCCCCCAGTGACTGGTAGGGGAACCCAGACCTGCCCTCTCTACTGGATTCTAATCCAGGGAACCTCAACCCAGTAGCTTTGGGCTTCTGCTGCCCTTACTGCTCCTTCCCTCAACTGCTTCTGACTCTGTCCTTGCAGCTTCCTGCTCTTTCCCATTGTTTCAGGCAGGGGCATCGCTGGTGCTGGGCTTATGGGGCTCGAGCCCCGAGTCACAGTGCCCAAGCCCTGAGTCCACCACTGGTCTGCTTGTGGCGGCAGCTGCAGCAGTACTGAACAAGCCCTGAGTCCCAATGTGCCTAGCCCCATGTCTTTTCGCAGGCCACTGGTGCTCCTGGTTTCAGGGAATGCAGCTATGGCTTTCCTCCTCCCAGCCTGCCAACGTCCCCCCTTTATGGATCCTGCTCAGTTCCCTCCCCCAGCTGAACTTCATATGCAATAACCCTTAGCACTCCCTAGATTTCCTTTAGGTGCTGCCTAAGGTTAACTGGTCTAATTTTCCCCTTCAGTCCTCAGGTGGGGTGGACATGCCATTACAGGCTGTTATAGATTTCCTTTGTACTACTGACTAATGATTCTTACAGTCTTATCAGGCTTGTGCATGGATTAAGAAAACAAAAATACTTGCTGAGTTTATAATTTTTAAAAAATCAGAAAATTTTAATTTGCATATATTTTTATTTTTAAAAATAAACATATTTGAAATTTAATTTGATATTATGGCAATCTGTCTTAAGATCTAAATTTACCATAATCTATTAAACTTATTTAAATTAAATAAAAAGTAATATTAGGCCATAAAGTCTTTCAGCTAAAGTTTTAAAGAACATCAAACTATTCAACTACCATAGTGGAAGTCACTAATTAAGCTGTTGGAACCAGAGTTGTTTGAAATGCTAAACTAGAGCTTTTGATACAAGTAGCCTCTTCTGTAGAGGTATAGACAGAATATTTACTTCATTTCAGTTTATTCAACCAGTTCAATTCAATAACTACTGGTAATTCAATGTTAAGAAACAGATTAGGGTCTGAAAAAATAGGAAAGCTTATTTTCCTCTTCCAATATATAAATAAAAACTAGCAGTGAGAGGATAAGATCTACTAGATCTAAAATCCTGATGGACATGGTACCTAGAAACAGTCAATTCAATAATTACAGATGATACTTTGTTTTTAATAAATCAGTTTTAAATACAAAATATGTTTTGATAAACTTTTTAGCTGTATCTAGCACATTAAAAGTAGAATTTTTAAGTAATAAAATAATTTTAAATTGCTGTTCTGTGCAGTTTTACTTGAACTCCAATTTTCAAATATTCAAAGTATGACAAAAATCACAAGTAAAAAAAATCATCTAAATAAGAAATGAATGAACCATTTTCTAACAAAGAAAAGAGTAAAAAAATAATCTGAATATGTTTGTTAAGCTATAGAACTGCTTAAATAAATTTATGTAGATACTGAATATCATTTTGATTAGTAAAAAAGTAGTACCAAATTCCATGTAAAGACCATCTTTAATTATCAATCAGTATGGTTTAATCATTACCAAGCAATGAGAATGAACCTTTCTTTAGGAAAATATCTGACAGGTAAATGCAAAAGAAGATTAAAATTGATACTACTAATCAAAGTTTCCTGCTTGCTGATTTAAATCATGATTCAGATTGATTATTTAAATCACTGGGAGTTAAATCAATCCTTCCTGGCCATGTGCATATTTACACTGGCTCTCATAGTCATGTTTGATTTTAATGATTTTTTTAATGGTGATTTAGAGGCCTTATTGTTCTGTCAACCCTAGAGAACTCAAGCAACCACTTTTTGGATCCCTTTGCAGACCTGACATACATTACACACAAAATTGTTTCCTGTGATGTGCAGGATTTCATACCACCATGGATTGGGGTTGTGAGGCTAACCATTGAGTTGTCCACTACTGTGTCATTTTCAATATGATATTGGGGAACTTGTCATTTTTGAGTTTTGTTTTGATGTTTTTAAAAATACATTATTCTTCAACTTATCCACTAGTGGCCTGGTTGTATTAATCCTGATAGTGTCTCTGATTTAGTAACATATCTGTTCTATATCACACAAATAAGTGAACTTCTAACATGTGCCTTGCTATAAAATTAGCTCAGCCTCAAAGCTTTGGACATAAAGCTGCTGTTTTCTTAGATTTTTTGGTAAACTACATACATCACAAATGCTGATTCAGGATTCTTTTAGAATTGTAAAGTTTACCAGTGCAGTGTTAAGGTAATAATTCCCTTGATTTTGCTTGTGTCCCTCATTTGGATTCTTTGCCCCAGACTGAGTCCCAAATGTGAACCGTACCAGATTAAAATATTAACTCTCCTAATTTGCTATGTGCACACGTGATGCGAAGTGTACCATGTGAGAGGCCATTGTGATGTCAGAGGTGACTCAACCAATTGCTCCCAAGGAGTCACCTCTGACATCACAATGGCTTAAGAGTCTTAGAATGGCACAGATATATACCTTATTGTAGCTACATACCTCATTGTAATTCATGTAGGGCATGTCCACACGCACATTTTAAATCAAAATAAATCTTATGTTGATTTAAAAATGTTTCTGTCCAGCCGACGTTTCCTTATTTTGAAATAAGGAGCTCCCTTACTTTGAAATAAGGAAAATCATTTTGATATAATAAAACCTGGTTTGATATCGAAATGAGGGTTATTTTAAAATTGTGGTTTTGAACTAATCCCGTCTGGCTCTGTTATATTGATATGACCCACATATCAATGTAACAGTTGACCTTCCTCCTAGGGTGCATGGCATGCTGGAAGGAAGTCCCACCGTCCCTCAGCACCCTGGCCAGGGAGCCGATCAGCACTCTGGTCAGGGAGGGAGGGGAGCTGCAGGGGGGCAGTGGGTCGGGGAGCCAGCTCAGTCCCGCTTGCCAGGCTTGCCGGCAGCTAGCAGGCCGGCTGGTACGGGAGCTGTAGTAACCTTTGGGGAGGAAGGGGTTAACTATCTGGTCAGTGAGTCCCAGGACAGCCAATAGGAATGAAGCACAGCTTTTTGAAGGGAAACAGCAGCCTGGCCTGGGCCTGTTTGGATGCAGCAGAGCTCCTAGGAGGATCAGGAGGAGGCCAGAGGAAGAATCCAGCAACATCCTTACCAGAGATAAGTTAAGTTTGGTACCGACCAGGCGTGAGTAGAACAGGGAATGTTTATTTAGATGCGGTCAGGGTATTTTCTTTGTTTTTGCCTTGTTTTTTGGATTTCTCTGTGCTGAGCACATGTAACCCCCCCCCCACTACCCTGTAACTACCTAAGTTAATTCCCAGAGAAGCAACTCTCTGTGTTTATTATCTGTTCTTTTTGATTAAAGAGTTTACCTTTTAAGCAAGTTCTGGTTCTGTTCCTGGAAAGACAGGAGGTTTGTGTGCCCGTGCCTTAGACTGCACAGGCAGCTACTAGAGGGAACCCTGTTCCAGTTCCAGCTCATATTGCAGCTGGGGTCCAGTCACTTTCCTGAGAGAGGAATACAGAGGATCGCAAGTACCTCACAGGGAGGAATTCCCAAGTGCGCCTTCCTGGGTCTTAAGAGGTTTTTTTTTGCATTTGTGTGGTGGCAGTGATACCACTCCAAGGCCGGGAATTGGAGGCCTTGGAGACTTTTAAGAGCAGGCTTTAAGGCCAGTGGCTTTTAAGGCCTGTTGCAGGCCTCCACCTTCTGCACTCAGAGTGCCAGAATGGGGAAAAAGCCTTGACAGGAGCTGCCCCCCGCTAGCTGCCAGCAAGCCAGGTGCGCTGGCTCCCCGCCCTGCCAACTGTGGGGAAGTGTGTGTGGGGGGGGAGCCTGGCACTCCTGTTTCCCTGCCTCCACTGCCCTGCAAGCAGCAGGGCATGCGGGGTGCCCCAGAGTCCCTCCCCTGCTGCCCCACCAGCAGCGGGGGGTGCAGGG
Organism: Podocnemis expansa; assembly: GCA_007922195.1. NCBI lineage: Eukaryota > Metazoa > Chordata > Testudines > Podocnemididae > Podocnemis > Podocnemis expansa. The sequence goes on from ML682019.1 coordinate 1,472,436, forward strand.
GGATCCCTGCCCTGAGGGCTTTTTTCCCCTGCCTGGCTCTCTAGGTGAGACCCAGGCAGGGGATTGGGTAGCTACATGGCCCTGCCTGGGGGCCATGTTCCTATACCTCCCAGGGTGTCCATCTCCCAAATTGAACTAGCAAGTCTGGTGTCTGGACATGCTAGTTCCATTTGGGTTTTATTCATCTGGACCTGTTAAATCAATTCAACTTGAATCGATTTAAAAAGTTTTATTTTGCTTTGGTTAAATCGATTCAAGTAGAATTGATTTAACCAGCTGTGTGTGGACATAGCCATAGGCAAAATGGCTGAGGATTTAAAAATTGGACAGTAACAGCCAGTGAAACCCAGGGATGGTTCACTCTGGTGACAAGGCTACACTTTTGGAACTTGTCAAAATTATAAAACACTCAGCCATGCTTTCAGCTGTTTCCAATATTTCACACTGACTCTTCAGACAATTATATGTGGCGCTCACTTGAGGAAGAAACCATGAAAATCTGAAAGTTTATGTGAAGGATACGAACTACCAAGGAAAAGTTTTAGCTGACCATAGAACTTTTGCAAAAAATCTTGTAATTAAAGAGCTATTAATGGATTAAAACAAATAAATATTTTTTGCAAAAAATGTTGTAATTAAAGAGCTATTAATGGATTAAAACAAATACGTATTTCATAAATTCTCTTTGGATTTTCCCCCATCATTTTTGACAGATTACAGCTAGCAAGAAAAGAATCCTCATGACCCTTTATGTAACTGTTTGGCAATTAATTAAATAGAGAACTCTGCTCTACTCTCATTGAAGTTGGTGACCAAATCCCTTGAAAATATATCTGCTTTCTCTTAGTAAGACTGATTATATACTTATATTATCTTATGATTGATCTATCTAACTAGATTATTATACACATTTGTATCCTGTTTAGCACCACAGCATCCAGGGGCTTGGTGGTTTGTCTAAGAATTTGAGTGTGGGGTTTTTGGGGTGCATGACTTCAAGAATCTGCCTACTGCTGGAGCAGTGTAAAGAAGCCTTAATGAAAATAAGAATCTGGCCTTACAATTTCATCTTAATTTTAAGATAACCCTGTAAAAGCTAAGATCTTGAGCCTCCAGTTCTATAAAACCAGTTTACCATCTAGTACAATTTCCTACTGATGGATGTCTGTATGTCAATGGGATTCTAGTGCTTCAAGCTTTGTTGAAGATTTTGACATCGTTTTGTACTTTGATATTGGTCTTCCACTAGGAAATATATTCTTTCAAGGAGGAAGCATTCTACTTGCTAAGTGACATTTCTGTTTGTTCCTATGAGTGTTCTGTAAAGCTTACCCTGACATGGAACATCTGTGGAGAACTAAAAAGAAAAAGGAAATGTATTTTAAAATCCAGCTCCTCCCTCTTTTCTCCAAAGAGTTTGTGGTTCATCATTTTTCCTTATCCAATGTTTGTGCCTTTTTTTAATTGGTGTTTTGTCATGGCATTCTTGACAAAGAAGCATCCAGCATCAACCAGATGGCTAAAAGATGAAATTTAATTGCCTGCACTGGTTCTTGTATGTTTAACACACACATAAGGTTTTGATTATGCTACACAACAAGCCAAAACAAATTCCAAAGCTAATGGGGAGACATTCAGAGTGGTGAGAACACAGGAAGTGTTAAACACAAGCTCAAAGTGGGGGTGTAGAAGTGTGTAGAGTTGATGTGTAAGCTTATTGTAATCATGTCATATGGGGCTCGCAGTATTTGGCAAAAACAACTGAATGTATGGCTTGCATTATAGTTTTGTTCCTCCACCATATGTTAGCTTAACTTGCTATATTAATTGCTCTTAGGAACTAAGGGTTCAATCCTATTAGGTGCTGAGTGCTCTACCCCAAGTTCAACAAAGCATACAAGGATGTGAGAATTCTCATTGATTTGAATGAGTTTATTCACGAGCATAAAGTTAAGTACATGGTTAAGTGCTTTGCTGGATAAGGGCCTGAGTATTCAGTACGTTTGAAGATGGCACCCTAGATGGCCAATAACTCAAGTTACCACAGAGACTGCATCTCTGCATGTGCCCCAGCGGATTAGGTAGACTGTCAAAATTGTACTGGTTATCTGCCCCCAGCTTCAATGTGAAGAGTGTAGAGAGAGTGGGCATGGGTTTACAGGTTTCTCATCCCACTTGCTGGCTGCCAAAGCAGGGGTTTGTTGACTTTCAAGAACTGATGAGAAACACATCTATTCAATCTTGCTGCTTGCAATCTCATAGCAGCCAAGTAGGGGTTAAAGTAAGCCAGAATGTCCTGAAACTGAGGGACCAGAGATCTGGGGCCCCGAAAAATAGAAAAATCAGATGGAGTGCATGTTCTGCCCTGCTCTGGCCTGGGAGCTGTAGCCAGGTTGGGGGAGTTTTCAGATCTCCCACCCTGAGCATGGTCATGGCTCAGTGAGGTGGGGGTTGGGGGGCAGAGATCAGGAGCGTTCTGGAGCTCGTCAAATTATACTTTAACCACTGCAGCCAAGGGGCCCATTACTGTTGAGCAGCAGCAGTGAAATGGGGGCCAAATGATTTCTGTAGCCACAGCGACTGGCAACCTGTAATGTTCACATGGTAAAGTATTGTGCTAACTCCTGTATATAACACATGCGCCAGCAATTCTTGTATAAGACGCAATGAACTCCAGTTCAGGAGCTATGCATAGTGACCCACTATGTTACATAAATACAGCTGGATTGCTCTGTCGTATTTGAAAAATTATAGGGCCTGTTCCAATATCACCTGGAAGTCAGTGAAAGTTTGGGTGCATTGGGAAGGCAGGATTAAGTCCCAGTTAAACATTGATGATGATGTTACATTGGCGGAGTCCTATTAAAAATAAATCCTTTGGGAGGATGCAGGAGTGAGACTACATAGTTCCATGGGGCAGTGTTGTAGCTAAAACTGAACAGGTTTGAGGACTGGGAAGAATGGTTTTGTGGCTCAGGCTCTTGACTGGCAATCATGTGACTTTGGTTCAGTTCTTGGTTCTGCCACAAACTGCTCTAATGACCTTGCATACGTCACATCATCTTTCTCCCCACCTCCCAAACTCCTGTATCTAAAAGAAGTACAATAATCCTCCCCCCACGACACACACTTTCATTTAGCCTACAAGCTCTTACTATGAACATGTACAATGTCTACCAATTGGAGCCCCTATCTCACTTGAAGTCTCTTGGGCAGCATCGTAACTAGTCATTTAGGCACCCCTTACAATGAGCGGCACCTGGAGCAAGTGGCACAGAACGTGCCCTTTGACAGAGTGGCTCAGTGGAGCCACTCTGGAGTGCCTGGGGCAAAGCCCCATTTGCCCTGCCATAGTTACGGCCTTACTCTTGAGCTATGTTTACACTTCCCAAACTTAGTTTGAATTTGTTAATTCAAACTAATAAATGTAGTTCAAACTACATTTGAACTTAAAAGTTCTAATTAACAATGTGGACTAAGTCGAATTACAGTTAATTCAACTTAACAGACTTTGTTAATTCAAACTAACTGTCCTTAGTTTGAACTAACAAAGTGGACTTAAATGTCCACACTGTGCCAAGTTCAAACTAAGGGCTTAGTTTGACCTACAGAGCAGGTCTTACTAGTTCAAACTAAGGTTTCGTTAGTTCAAATGAAGGAATTCCTTAATCTGAACTAATGAAAGCCTGGTTTAGACAGGGATTAATTTAGTTTGAATTAAACCTCCTTAATTCGAACTAACTTGCAACTGTAGATATAGCCTTGGTGCTGTTGCTCCCCTTCTCCTTCCCGTGCAGAGCTTGCCCCTATGTGGTACCAACAAACTGTAACTAAAAAACAATCCTGTTATGAAACATTTTAGGATATGGCCATTCAAATTGAGAATGTAAGTAGTTAAAGTTGGATACATCTTTACTTGCTTGAATCCAATACTTCTGTTTCCAGGCAGTCCTCCAGCATTATCCTTGTTTTCTATAATATCTCCTGGCCATTGCTCCTTGCCAAACAATTTCGTGTTGGGTCTCATCCAGCTCTCATCAAAGTCTGTGGAAAGACTCCAGCGTATGAGGCCCATTAAGACTTGTGCTGGGAAGAGAAGGGGAAATCCACTCTCTTTGTATGGGATTAAATGTGAAAATTTTTCATTCAGTTGAAAAACAAAAGGAAAATAATGGCTAAATAAGAGTTTTTCTCACCAAGCTGCTGTTGTCAGCCCTGCCCTCAAGCAGTGACCGTTGAACTTGCGTGTACTCTTTCAGTGCCAAGAATCTTGTCAGCATTCAGCAATAAAAAGAACAATCATTTTCAGAATGAATATGGGGATTTTTCCCTACTCAGTACTGCAGTAGGTATTTTTCTGATAATGGATTCAAGTTCAGGGCTTATATAGCTTTCTGAAGCAGAAAACTGAACTAAAATATCAAACAGCTGATAAGCATGGGAAGTATAAGTATTGTAATAGGAGATTCTGGCTGGTGGAAGGTTTCGTTTGGAGGCGACTCTCTTTTATTTATTTATTATGTTTTGGGTCGATAAGCAAAAGTCAGTTTCACTCTCCAGAGCTAAAATACTGTTGGCTGCTTTGCGTGAAATTTTGGCAGCCTTTTTGGAGCTTTAAGACCTATGTTCAGTGTTGACTGTAACCTCTAGCATAGATTCCCTTACAATATCGTACGCAGGGAAGCCTGCGGTCAGGGTTGCTCAATATTTCCCATTATAAGATCTTGTTTTCAGTTGCTTACTGCCTTGCCAAACTCACAATGTTCAGGCTGAAATTTCCCATGTTGGGTGTCTATCTCAGGATGATTTTATTTATTTATTTTTTAAAGTTTTAGTTAAAATGGTCTATCTGTAGAGCCCTGCAAATCTGCAGATATCCGCAGATATCCGCCTTTATCCACAACCGCGGATACAACACAGATATTCGCAGACCATTTCTTGCAGATGCAGATCGGATATGGATCCACATATTTTTATCTGCACAGAGCTAGAGCCCTGCAAATATGTGGATATCCGCGGATATCCGCATTATATCTGCATCTGTGGATCAATATTCCCTCTAATTACTCGTAGACTGTGTGCGCAGACAATTTCTTTGTGTGCGCAAAAACATTTCTTTGTGAGCACCAATATTAGCACTATTGAATTTTTTTGTGCGCACTTTATTTTGTTGTGTGTGCAGGTTTCATGACCTGTGTGCGCGTGCATACGTGCACAGCTTAGAGGGAACAGTGCTGCGGATACAACACGGATATCCACAGACCATTTCTTGCGGATTCAGGTTGGATATGGATCCACTTATTTGTATCTGTGCAGGGCTCTATCTATCTGTTTCCAAAAGCAAAATTGTGGGGAGGACACTTTTTTTCATCTGAATTAATTTTTTCCAGCTGTTTCATTAAGTCTCCATCTTCTAAAGCAGGGATTTAAAATATTATGGTGAGGGTCACCCTGGTGTCAGAGCTGGGCCTTTTGTGAGTCCCATGAAAATTCATCTGAGTTATAAGCTGCTGAAAATCTTAATTTGCACACATTTGGTAGACACTTGCTAGAGTATGGCAGCTAAAATCTCCCTACATCTCCTCCTGCATGGCCACTGTCACTCTGCCATGCTCATTTCCTTGAACCTCATTGAAGGCTTCTGTCTATTCGACTGCCTCACCCTTTGGTGTAGGCTAAAATTGCCTTACTCAGATTTCAGTTCCCTTATGAAGGACTTTTAAGAACAGTTTCAGGATGACGTGGTCCATCATTTTCTCTATTGACCTTGTCCGAGGGCATAGACATGCGCCACAAAGTCCAATCATTTTTGAGCCACTACCCATTGTTTGCACCCTATGGAAATAGTTCAACCCAAAACTGTATCTTACACATATTTGGATTCAGTCCCAATCTATCTAAGATGGCAGTCTTCAGCATAGTCTGGGTTCTTGCTTGCTCGTCACTTACCTGTCAGTAGGATTCCTGTGTTTTGCCTATCAGTAAGGGGCTGCATGGGGCACTCAGGTTCATTTTTCCCCTGCTGCACTTGCCACTCTCTCAAAGATACAGAGGAAGGCCTCTGGGGCATCCTCTGACCCAACTTCACAAGGCCAAGGACCAGTCAGCTTGAGGATCCCTCTCCATCACCAAACACAATTCTGTAAGTCCCTTGGCCCAACCACTTCTGCTGCCCTTCTGTTGCTGGAACTGGCCCCTGGCAGCCACTGGTGAGTGGCAAATTGTACCTCTTGTTGCTTCTGCAGACTGTCTAGCAACTGCAGGACTATAGCCTGATATAACACAGTTGCTGTTCCACCATCACCAATATGCTGCACATCTCCCCCAGCTTCCTTAACCATTCAAACTAAGTGAGGTCAATCAATCCTCAAGACTTCACTTTCCTCCTGTCTCTTTTCTTGGCACCAGCAATCCTCTTCACGTTTCCCATATCAGTGACTGATTGCAGTGCTCATGTTCTCCACTATATGTAACATGCAGTGATTCTCCGTGGCTTTTAGTGACACAGTGGTGCCACCACAGACCCATTTAGGCAAGTTTCCTGTTCCAGTTTAAATAAAACTACTTCTCCTTCCAGGGATCGTGAAAGGGATAGTGGTAGCAATGACGCTGACTTACTTGCTTTCTGACCCTTTATAGACTCAGATGCAGCTCTCCGACCTTAATGAGCCCAACTGGAGAGGTTTGCTCTACACAGGGAGCTGGACCTACCTCAGTTACAGGAGTCAGCCAGCCACCCTGTCACGCACACTTTTAACAATGTGAGAACTTCTGAGTGTTTGACTTTGCAACCTTAATGATCTTTTAACATAAGGGAGCTGTGGGGGTTTTTTTGTATGTTTATTTGTTTTTACATATAATATATTATAATTAATTAATAAAGTAGCCCTGATAGAAAGGTATAGTAATGCAATATGAGTTATATGAGACTATTTTTATACTACCAGTTTGTGGCTTTCAAAAGAATTGAGCCTCGCCCATTTTCTTGTTTATAATTTAATGTATTGCTAGTAAGGATTCATTTAATTACATTTTAAATAGAGTATTTTTAGAGTAGAATTTAAGTAAACATCAAAAGGAAAGAATATTTTTACTTTAGATGGAAAATGTGAATCTTGTGTATGATTTACAAAAGGCAGAGTTCCAACATTATTAAATATCACATCAAAGGTCACTCAAGTATTCTGTAATCGAGAATAAATAGGACTTTTTTCAATGATTCATCAAATGTAAGTAGTAATAACAGGAAAAATCTAAAGAGAAGAAAGATCCAAATGGAACTAGTAGCAGAAGAAAGTACACTAGTAAGTGACAAAGCACAGTAGAATGTTCTTCAAAGTGAAGCCATTATCCTTTGTAAAACCAGTACAAAGGGCACATTTGAAGCTAACAGTAACAGGTTTTATTCTCCATTGCCATGCACCTTGTTGAGTCATATATACCTGTGTAAGGTAGGAATGAAACATTACCAAATAAAAGAGGCAGTATAGTGAGCAGGAGAGAGGAAACTTCCACTCAGCACTGCCAACTATATTTAGTTTTCATATTTTAGCTTAGAAAAGCAGAGGCTGAACTCAAAGTCACCTTCCCTTGTAACCTGCACAGCACCATTTGGGAGTTTCTGCAATCCTTGCATTTTAACTACTGAGGCCTGTACATTTGTGTGTGTTGGAGGAAGGAGGAGGAGTGCAAATAAAGAAGCCTGGAAGACAGGGAAAATACATATTTGCATAAATTCTCCTCTCCCTGGATAGGCCTACACCTTCCCACTACAGAGATTTGTGGTATTCTATGTTTCTTCGGTGACTTGCCCTTTTCCTAGGCCCAATCTGCAGCTGGGGGCTTTTGTCCGGCTTGGGAAGCTGTAGATAATAGTCCACAGGGTACCAGGATCAATCTGCTAGAATATGTATTAATTTTGTAACAAACAGATCAGAATTTGTGGGCTAGGCTAATGTTATTAAGATAGAATTAACTTTGAATAAGAAATGTGCAATTGCTTTGTGCCAAGCTGTTCATCAGTAAAAAGATAGGGTATCGCTATTAATCAGGAAGAGAATTAATGTGTTTGGGAGGCAGATATAACAGAAGCAGAATTATTTATATTAGACGGAATGTAATAGCAAGCAGCCTAAATAAAATAAAACATGAAATGTGAAAGAGCACCTGAAAGGTGAATGAATACCCCAAATAATAATATTATATTTCTACCTTTCTGCATAAACCCTTGCTTTAAAATAAAGACATTTGACAGGTTTTTCCCAAGTATCTACAAAGTTTTCCCACATTTATGAATAATACATTTTAGATTCATGCATTCAGTTCAATTAAGTTGACTCAATAAAGTCTACTTAAAGTCGACTTTAAGTAGACCTTATTAAGTCGACTTAGTAAGGCTACACTACATTAAGTCGACTTTATAAAGTCAACTTTAAATGGGCGCCCTGCCTTAATTTGACTTTATAAAGTCGATTTAATGGCCCCACTGCACTAAGTCGACTATATTAAGTCGATTTAGTAACTCCACATTGCCTTAAGTTGACTTAATAAAGTCGACTTAACAGTAAATTCAACTTTATAAGTGGACCTTATAAAGCCAACTTTACTGGACCCTAAAGTCAACTTTATTGCCCTGCAGTGTAGACAGGGCTCTGTTTAAGTCGACTTAAGGGCCCTTAAGTTGACTTAAACACATAGTGTAGACATATCCACTGGCACTAAAGTCACTGCAAGAAGCAAACTGTAATCAGTATTATTTCTTAGTTATATTCCATGGCCTTAAGGAAGTCAGTTAAGTGAAAATGTTTACAACTGTCTATCAGCAATGATACATAGTCCTGACAATGATGAAAGGTATTGAATTTTGCTATAAGCATATGAACATACAGACTGTGTTTATTATAGCATGGAATGTTTTCACTCTTTATGCAAAAATAGGTCCTTAAATAAATACTTGAATAATACAGAAGAGTCTGTTTTTATAAAGCAGCTGGCAGTGAATAAAGACGTATATTAAAAATATATTGTTGTCTTTGACATATTCCTGGTCCATAAGATAGTTCTTATAATCAGTAGTAGAATTTCTTCCTACAAAAATTTGCCAGGAATGTTTTAGACAATGCTATTATTGAGGGTCATGTCTACATTTTAAAAATGATAAGCTGCAGTTGGAAAATTACCTAACCCTGGCAAATGCCTTTTAATAATGTATGTACACAAGCTGCATGGAAAAAATATGAACTTAAATTCCCATTTGTATCTTACACAGTACTGCTTTTCATCAGTATGGATTTCTCACTGTGCAATAGGACATTTGCAGTACTTACGTGGGGAAGTATTCAAATCCAGAACTGTACAAAGGCACAAAAATCAGTGGAACATTTTGTTTAGGTCAGTGGTTCTCAACCTTTGGTGGGTCGCAATACAGCTGGTGGCATACCATGACCCTACAGGATACACCAGCCTACTCCCTCTCAGGCCAAGTCCAGCCATCTCCCTGGCTCTCCATGACACACTTAACGCTATGTGGTAACATAGTTGCTGAGAACTGCTGGTTTAGGTTATACAAAATCTGACTGCAGTAAGCCATTCAAAAGATTATTTCATTATCATTTTATCAATATGGAACCTTGAAATGGCACTTATCCTACTCTGTAGGTCCTTATTGTTGAACCTACCTATGGCAACAATGCCCCTTTATGCTGTTGGTAGGTGGCTGAAAGGTTAAACAACGTTGCTAGGAACTATGCAACAGGTCAACTGGGAGTAATTTCTGTGGTTTTTGGAGTCTTTAGTCCCCTTGATCAGGAATATGGGAAACCAAGCAAGAAGTTATAGACCATTCTGTCAAAATTGTCAGCCCCACAGTCCTTTCTAGGATTTCATCTCTGGAGTTTGAGACATTACCTGGCTAGTTTGTGCTGTTTGATGCAAGATCAATAGCCTACTGGTATCACCAACCATGGATGAAGACAAGGCAGATCTTCTCAAGGTCATTAGTCTACCTATCATCTGTGGGCATAAGCGGCTGTTGGGTTTCTTTAAGGAAGAATACTCTACACCCAATGGCCAACTCTGCTATTAGTTTACTTAGATATTCTGATTAATTTTGATCCTCTATCATTCAAAATGTGGATTTATACTGCCTAGAAATGGCAAAGCAAGTGGATATTTTTTACAGTTTGTCAAACATCTGTAAGAGTAAGAAGATACATACACCCACTAAAATGAGATTGCAGTATGCTAATGTCCTCCCAAAGCTATTGTATGCCTTGGAAATACAGCAGAAGAACACAACAGAAACTGACTACAGCACACCAAAGCTGTTTAACAATAATCTTGAGAATTCACTGGCAAGATTTTCTAAGCAATGAAGACGTGTTGTTCTCCAAAGGTCAGCAGACTGCAAACTCAGTGATAAGAGAGAGACAGCGACAGTAACTTGGCCGTACCATTAGGTTACCCCGAGACAGAAGCACAAGATACCTCTTAGTCTGAATCCCATCTGGAGGGAACAGAAGTCATGGAAGACAAAGAAGGATCTATCACAGGATGATCATAAAGAGCGTGACCATCATGGAGGCTATTTCTCATGGGGAGCCGAATATCTTGCTCTGGAAAGATGGTAATGGGGAAAATGTGTTGCCTCATGTGCCACTAGGCACAGGAGATTCAAAAGGTAAAGTATCAATTTTAGGATCCTTGCTTTCACAAAAATATACTACCTTAACATAAAGTAGAAATGTGTTGAAGGTGTAGAAATTAACGTGGAAACATACACATTGTATACAATACAGAAGAATAACATTTATACAGGTCTCCTCCCTGCATTGTCAGGGTGGGAAACAATTATCACAATAATTCAATAATCACTTGGATTTTTTTTCCCCCTTAGGAAAAATATTTGTCCCTAAAGAAAAGCCAATAGAAACCCATATCGAGGAGAAGGTGACCCTGGAGCCAGAATTAGAAGAAGCTCTGGCCAGTGCCTCTGATACTGAGCTCTATGACATTGCAGGTTAGTTAATATGTTTTAAGTGCTCAGTCTTCTTCAGCCTGGCACTGCTTGGCCCTTTCAGGAGGAGTTTGAGTTGTTACAGCATGCTCTATATTTACACTGGTTAGACCTGGTTATCTTCAGTCCCTCCATCACTTACTTTATTTTTAAGCTGTTGTGGAATCAAAGCCTCTAACGTGCACAGAGGTTAGAAATGTGGCATGAACACTGGTACCTATGTGCAAGAAGAGGCTCAAGCCTGCCTGGTTCTAAAGGTGTAATTAATGCACTTAATTATATGCTCTTCGAGCTAGAGGTGAAACTTGAGGAGATACTTGACCTAGCTGTTGTTGAGCTAGCATGCTAAAAATTGAGTGTAGATGCCTGAGTGCAAATGGCTCCAAGTATAAGTGCCCCAAATATGTACCAGCCAAGACCCTAGCTGTCCTGCTGGTAAATTCTCTGTATCTCAGGCTATGTCTACACTTAGGTTACTTCGAATTAACTGAATTTGAACTAATAATGATTAGTTCGAATTAAGTTACTTCGAATTAACATGGCCACACTAGAAACCCTAGTTTGAACTAGAATGTCCATGCACAGGACTTGCTAGTTTGAATCAGGTAGGGGGCACTACTGCATAGGGAAAATCAAGCTGTGGTTAATTTGAACAGTTAGTTAAGCCTCCTTAATTCAAACTAAATTGTAAGTGTGGACATACCCTTAAAGTCCTTAAATCTTGATTTGAAGACCTCAGTAACTCAGTCATAGGTGAGAGGCTTTTTGCTGGAGTGGGTGGGTGAGGTTTTGAGGACGGCATTGTGCAGAAGGTCAGACTAGATGATCATACTGGTCCCTTCTGACCTTACAGTCTGTGGCTATAGTCTACACTAGGAAAAATTAGTTTGAATTTGTTAATTCAAACTAATAAGTTTGAGTTTAGTTTGAACGAAGGGTTAATCCTAGTCTACATCGTCCTTAGTTCGAATTAAGGATTGAACTAAGGACTTCAGTTCAAAATAACTGGCAGGTCTTACTAATTCAAACTAAGCTTTCTTTAGTTCAGATTAAGTAATTCCTTACTTCAAACTAATGAAAGCCTAGTGTAGACATGTACTAAGTTAGTTTGAATTAAGCCCCCATACTTCAAACTAACTTGGAAATGTAGACATACCCTATGAGTCTACATTCTTGGCATGGTTATCCCCTCTTGCTGCTGCTGCTGCTTCTATTTGTAGCACACTAGCTTGACGAGCGTTAGCACCAGTATGTCTCCTCAAGCTTTGAGTCCCTACCCCAGTGCAGAGAATAAATCGGTGTGAGTGTCTGTTCACTTACACTGCATTCAGTTCCCACAGCACCACTGGATGTGCTCAGCACCTTCTAGAACTGGGCCTTCATTATCATGACCACTTATTCAGACCACTTGGAACTCTTTTCACTATTTCATAAAAGAGACACAACTCTGTGTATCAACAAATATATTTCAATCACCCAGACCAACGTCCAGCTACATGTGTGCATCTCACAAAAAATATGCTACGAAGACCATTTCTGGATCATATTTGACTACTGGTGTGAATGAGAAGAGTAAGGACAAAATGTGGCTCTGTGTTAGGATCTTTCGTAGTGTTTTACAATGGTCAATATTAGAGTATATTGGGGATTTTCCATAATTTTTTCTAAAACAAAGTTCAATTTTGTGAGAATGAAAATTTTCTCTGGGAAAATGTTAACTTAACTGATTTTTTTCAATTTTTCTTAGGGAAAATTTAAATAAAATATTTCAGTTTGTTGAACTGAGTTGAACTGTTTCATTCAGAGTCAGTTCAACATTAAACTGCAACTGATCAGTACTACAGTGCAACACAGGAGTTGTACTTCAGATGCTGCAGGGCCTGATTCTCTCCCATATGCTGACCTCCTTTGCTACACCATCCATGTCTTCCTCAAAGCACTGAAGTGTCTACTCTTCTTAAACCCTAGGGTGAATTATAGGAGTCATAAATCCTATGGGAGTCATATTTAAGGAAAAAACAAATGTAGGAATATTAGAATTTGACATGGGATGCAAATTCCAGTTTTTGCTCAGCTCTACTCAATACTCAACTCACTATAATAGAACATATAGAATATTTTGCTGAACAACTAGACTAAAATGGCTACCCCTTTGGAACTTAGAACAAATAAAGATTCCTATATGATTGCATGATGGCCCTACTAACCAGATGGTGCAAATTGCTCATAACAGCAGTGTAATAGTCAGAAGTGATTATATGTAGACAGTCACACTCTTCAGTGTCTATTTAAGGAAAATCTGATTGTAGACGTAAAACTCTACAATGAGTCATGCCTTCTTGATTCATAGATGCCTATAAATGAAAGGATTCCTCTGGTCCAAAGAGGCAACTAATCTAGGGGAGGGATCAGATATCAAACTGTTATGTTGTTCCTGATAAAACACTGTGGAAAGTGCCTCCATCCTAACATAATTTTTATTTACAGTCTTTTTTTATTAAAGTTTGGTTTCTTTCATCAGTCTATTAGTTCTCATTAAAATCCCAGGGTGGTTATGCTGTGTCTGTGTGAACAAAAGTGAATCAGGTTACAGGCACATCTGCATACTCCACTGGTGCATTTGTCGGAGAGAACTTACAGTTGAGTTCTGTAAACTTTCAGCTTATAGTATTAGAGTCTCACCTATAAACACATATGACTCAAGACAGTAAAAACTCTGATTGATAATCTAGTTGGGAACTAAACTAGAATTTACAAAGTGCATGTTTCTTTTGCAAACTTTAACAACATTGGATTCTACTCCTGGTATTTTCATATTTATAGCTGTTCTTGGAGTGCACAATATGGTCAACAACCCACAGTTTGATGAAGAAAGAAACAACAGTAAAGATGGAAAAGGAAGCGTGAGAAGTAAGTAAACAGATTTACTTTGCAGTCTGCTTATGTTCTTAGCATGTTGGGGGTTGTTGATCTAAATCAATACAGTATTGCTTGATCTATCCTTGAGTAACCCAACATCCTTAATCATGAGAAAGCACTCTTAAATGTAATTTAAAGTAAAAATTAATACTACCAACAGTGTTCCATACAAATAAATCACTCTAGCAGGGAGCTCAGCTTTCCTTAGAAGTAATGCATGCTATAGAAAGATGGAAGAGAGGATTGGGAATACACAGGATAACAAATGTGGAATGTGGGAGTGGGATGGGAAACAAAGGCATCTGCATTTCAGTGCATCCATGGGCATATCGATCTGGAGCTCTAAAGTCAGTAACTAGGGTACCAGCATCTGCACAATTAGAGAAATGACCATGCGATCATGATGCATGTCAGGCCATTTCATCCAATCACAGTACATATATTCGCATACTCTTACAGCTGTGAGCCACTAATTGGATAGTATCTCTAGCTGAGACAATTCCAGGTCAGTACAAATTGACACAGAGAGTGTTTCTAGCACATATGTCAGTTCCACCAGCTGCATTCATCAAAGGGTGGGGGGCTGGGGTGGGGATAAATGACCCTTGAAAATAATGCTTTCCCTATTATTGCATCTGATCTGATACCCAGTACACTTTCAATGATATCATTGTTTGGCTGTGGTGTTCTTTGTGTGCTTAAAAACATTCTGCAGGATGTGTGAACACTCAGAAGAATAACAACAGAGTTGTTAAAAAGAGAAACTAACCAACATTCAAACCTTATCAATTCCTTTTTATCAGGGATGACGTTGAACTGCTGAGTTCAGATCAAGATCTGAACTTCCCTTAACATTTTGAGGTTTTTGCTGTAGGATTTTTCCTCTCTGTGGCAGAGCTAGGGAGAAGCTGCAGTGTTTGGATCCAAGCCTTTCCATATCTTGAGCTCAGGGATGTTCAAATGCAGGGCTCCAATTCTGTATCCCTCTGTGCATTTCAGTATTAGACCATAATAGGCCCTTGCATGAGTGCACAGGAAAAGGTGGCCACAAGAAGCCTCCATTTTTTATGGGCCATGACACTAGCAGTTATTGTCAGTAGGGAGTTTTCCTCTCCTCCATTATCTGTGTGAAGAGATCACCCAAGAGGAGGGCATGGAGGTAGGCAGAACAGTCTCTCCCAGTGCCTTTCAGGATCAATAGTTCCAAAGCCCTCCCCTGTGGGGCCCGGTACAACTTTCAGGCTATCCCAGAATATGCAAATACTCATGCTACTAATTCCCAGTGAGCTGGTGGATTCTCCATCCTTAGAAGTTTCTAAGATTCAGCTTGAAAAGCTCTAGCTAGGATTATTTAGTTAGGGTTGGTTTGAAAGGGGGGGGGGGGCCTGGACTAGATGATCTCCTGAGGTCTCTCCCAACCCTAATCTATGATTCCATGAATTCACATAAATTTGAAATTATTTTTGTTGCAATAGGTCAAAATGACAGCTATTGTGGGTGTGCTAACCTATGCTCCAATCACAATTTCAACAACTGGAAAGTTGCTCCATCAGATCACTTTGTTCCTTGGTCCAAAAGTAATAACTTTTCCTGGCTAAGTGTTATCTTTCCAGAACAAAAGGGAACACATTTCAAGAGCTGACTGCTAATGTGTCAAAACTGTTCCATAATTAAATGAACAAGATAAAAATTCATGGACAGTGGCAGGCAGCGCAACAGGAGGAGAAAATCGTTGCTACTACTCAAGACAAGCTGCACTAGAAAGTCTCCCCAGTGGGCAGGGTTACGGTCTCTAACAAATAGTCCTTCACTGGCTAGGTGTTGGCTCTTTGCTTAGTAGAACGCTACTACAAATGCAGAAAGTTTTGGCATATTTTTTACTTTGAATCTAAAAGAAGGTGAATTCTCCATATGTACTGTATTAGCAATCCCCAACAACATCAGCAGCTCTCTGTGAAGGTTACTGCTGGAGTATTTGTGGAGGCATATGAGAAATCCTTTGGGAGTGGACTGGGGCACGCTCCATAGCAAAAAGGGTTAGAATCTGGGCAAACAGTGAAATGATACATAAATCTTGAGCTGGATTTAAGTTCTACTAAGAGCTTATGTGGGATTTAAATGTCACTCATTGCATCTCATGGAAATGCATGTAAACTTTTGGGTTTCAACACAAGACTCTTGAATAAAATGTGACTAGGAAATCACTTTCTGCATTACAAAATAACCATCTTTAAACCCAGTTGTGATGAATAAACACATTCCTTTACAGGCTGTAGCAGCTTGGATGGGCAGGTTTATTATTCATCTCCATAATTATAAGATGGGGAATTATAGGTATTAATTGTGTTGCTTGCCATGATTTTTATGCAGCTCCTGGAATGATCTATTTGCTTTTATAGTACATGGCTGCCAACATTAAAAATTATATCTCTTTGGAGCAGGGATATTTCAAGACACAATAAATTTTGGTGTTGGCAGAGAGCTGCTTATCAGGCGTTGAAAGTTTTATTATTTAGAATGTGCGGGGGATGTTGCAGTTTTACAAGAGTTAACTGAATTTATAGAAGGGCTGCTAACTTCAGAGATGGAGGTACACTGCGAAGGGACCTCATCACCATAGTCTTGGATATTAGCACTGTCTGTTTATAGGGAAAGGGCACTTTTCCAGAACATACCCAAACATATTTACAAGATCTCTCTCCTTGCAGGTGTTATGGCAGGACCATAACAACCCCTGGATTCCTTTCAATATAGCTATCTTTTATCCCGTTCAATAGCTTACAAACTTCCCTCAGAATCGGATGCACATGGTTGGCTCAGAGTAACTACACTGGGAGCTTTGGACATAAAGCTGAGGACAGAATTTGTCTTTAATGATATGACTCGGAACTCTGCTGATATACCATAGGCTTCCCTTCCTACAAGAAGATGTGCAGAAGGAGCTGGAACAAACCTGAGTGGGTTTGCAGGTTCTCTGGTGCATCTCCTTTGGTGATGGGGCCACAGCAGGGCAAAACTTGCAGCAGATTTCAAAGATCTGCAGGAAAGATGGGGTCCAACCTAAAGCAGCTTGTGGTTCCCACTGCAGGCCAGTAATGAAAGTGTGACTATCAACTCCGTATAGCACACGTCGGGTATTGCTTTGTTTCAATTTCAGTGAAAATGGGTGGTTTTTAGATGGGCTGTAAAGGAATGCAAAGGGGAGACACTGCAGCCAAAGTCTCCTAGCAGAGCACAGCAGCTCAACAGCTACACCAGTGGTTCTCAACCTTTTCAGTAGCAGGCACACTTCAATGAGACAAACAATTTCACGGCACACCCACTTTTTTCAGCTGAATTGATTGTTCATGAACATCACATTTACTTAATAGTTATTATGGTTATGGTCTTACTAGAGTGATTTGCAGCATAGTGCATGCAACAAGCTAAAGAAGGATCAAATACATTAATGTTTCAAAACCACTGGAAAAATATTTACATAATCTCAATTTTGCCCTTTGACTAACTGTGTTTAGAATGTTGATGATTTAGAATCAAAAGAGCAATACCTTGCTTTTAATTTGATGATTAATTTTCACAAATATTATGAGTTGTAATTTTGATTGGAGTGAATATTGTCTAAGATGAAACAATGTTTGTTTTACATTGATTTTCATTATCTTTGTACAAAATTTCATGGCACACTTGGACAGTTCTCACAGCACACTAGTTGAAAACCACTGGCCTACACCAAGCCTGGAGGAGGATGTACAGAATATCCATGCCGAACCTGCTCTGCTGGCCAGTGTGATGAGGGAAGTGGGGTGTGGTGATACCCTTACCTACCTCCACTACCTCTTCTAAGAGCACTGCAAAGAGAAGGGCCTGTGCTCCCAACTGCATCGTAGGTAGCCCCTGCAGAGAGATGTAAGGATGAGGGATGTAATAACCCTTGGGGAGGAAGGGGTTAACACTCTGGTCAGTGAGTCCCAGGACAGCCAATAGGAACGAAGCACAGCTTTTTGAATGGTAACAGCAGCCTGGCCTGGGCCTGTTTGGATGCAGCAGAGCTCCTGGAAGGATCAGGAGGAGGCCAGAGGGGCCTGAGGAAGAATCCAGCAACATCCTTACCAGAGATAAGTTAAATTTGTTACTGACCAGGCGTGGGTAGAACAGGGAATGTTTACTTAGACACGGTCAGGGTATTTTCTTTGTTTTTGCCTTGTTTTTTGGATTTCTCTGTGCTAACCACATGTAACCAACCCCTCACCCCACTACCCTGTAACTACCTAAGTTAATTCCCAGAGAAGCAACTCTCTGTGTTTATTATCTGTTCTTTTTGATTAAAGAGTTTACCTTTTAAGCAAGTTCTGGTTCTGTGTCCTGAAAGGCAAGAGGTTTGTGTGCCCGTGCCTTAGACTGCACAGGCAGCTACTAGAGGGAACCCTGTTCCAGTTCCAGCTCATATTGCAGCTGGAGTTCAGTCATTTTCCTGAGAGAGGAATAAACAGGATTGCAAGTACCTCACAGGGAGGAATTCCCAAGTGCGCCTTCCTGGGTTTCAAGAGGTTTTTTGCATTTGGGTGGTGGCAGCGATACCACTCCAAGGCCAGGAATTGGAGGCCTTGGAGACTTTTAAGAGCAGGCTTTAAGGCCAGTGGCTTTTCTGGCCTGTTGCGGGCCCCCACCTTCTGCACTCAGAGTGCCAGAGTGGGGAAAAAGCCTTGACAAGGGAGAAGGTAGGGCTGGTCACAGTTTAGTGTATAACACTAACACTAGTATATAAGCACAGTGAATTTCATACCATATATTTCATGTCATCTTCACCTGGCCATATTAACGGGTCTGCTGGAAAGTGAATGTGATGCTCTTCCTGGCCACAAAAGTATTAGCATTGCAGAGAAACACTAGTCAGAAATCCAGAACCCTTCCTCTACCATGTGCTACCACTCACAAGTATTCATCACAGAAGTGAGTGAGATTGCCACAGCTAGAGTATTAATGTCCACTTGCAACAAGACAAACACAAATGAGAGCTTTGAAAATGAAGTTTATTTCTGATTATGTATTTGCATATTTTCAATATTTAATTGCATCCTGTGTTTCAGATGTGGTCAAAGGGGAAAAGGTCAAACCAATTTTTGAGGAGCCACCTAATCCAACCAATGTGGAAGCAAGTTTGCAAAAGATGAAAGCAAATGATCCTAGCCTCCTTGAAGTTAATCTGAACAACATAAAGGTATTTGGATACAGGCTGTAGCTTGATTCTCTTTGCTGCACGAGAATTCATTAGAAATGCAAGATTTGCAAAGTTTTTTTTGACAGGTGGGGTTTGTCTTCAAATATGTGGCTGCATTTACAATGTTTGGTAGGAGAAGGACACCTGAGAGAGAAAGGGGGGCTCGTGGAAACTGTCCCAGTTGTTTCAAGGGCCACCAATACCAGTCACTGAATTAGCTGCCAGTTAGAATCCTAGCCAAGGGTTCCCTTATACTTTTTTCTAGCAGCTGGCAAAACAAGAAATCTCATGAGGCACTGTGCAATTGTTGGCCTAACTGTTTGCCCACAGCCAAAAAGGGAAAAGTGGGGAAACTCAGATCTTGAAAATCCTCCCTCCCACCCACGCTGGAAAATTAGCTTTTGCCTGCACAGTTTAGAATAACTGGTTGCATCTAGGAAAAGATTAAAAGCTTTGTTCATGTTTGCTTTGAGCTCCAAGGTGGTGACAAATAGTATCTCATTAATTTTTTTCCTCCTTTCTCATTTCATAGCATTTAAAAACTAAGTTATTTTCTCAAAGGACCAGCATGACTGTGGTTTTGAGTTGATTCACGGTATCCTTTCTATCAGTACAGTGAGATTGGTCATGATTTCACCTCCAGGGGTCAAATTCCTTATCATGACTAAGGCTCATGTCCACAGCTGACACTGCCTGTTGTACTAAGGTTTATGGCCTGGTTAGTCACCCTTCATCACACAGCTTTTGAGCACAAGGGTACATTCAAGAAAAAAGAAAACCACACCAATGACGCTGCAATACAACCACTGAACTATACCACAGCTCACCACTCATGCTCACCTGTGGGTAATAAATCCTCAGCCAATTAACAAAACTCCTGTCAGCCAGCAGCTAAAAAGACAGATTGAATACACATACCTTATGCTCCATCCTATGGGGCCAAAATCAGGCGCTGTCAGATTACAACAGAGAGGCAATGTTAAGGAGGAGAATATTATTTCCATGCTATTTGCATTCAGGAATTCAATCCTGGAGATAGATAGCAAGAGCTTGCCACCAGTTGTAACTTCCAGGATGCTGCATGGTAGAAGAGATTCCTAGAGGATCATCGGTTCTTGGACTGCTTAGGACTTCACAAATAAATCAGCCACTGGCAATGAATACAAAAACCAGTGCAGAGCACAGTTAGATTTTTCATTTTGGTTTGTCCTGTTTCAAAGG
Source organism: Podocnemis expansa (assembly GCA_007922195.1). Taxonomy (NCBI): domain Eukaryota; kingdom Metazoa; phylum Chordata; order Testudines; family Podocnemididae; genus Podocnemis; species Podocnemis expansa. The sequence continues at coordinate 1,492,808 of ML682019.1, forward strand.
TGGTGACTACATTCTGCCCTAGCTCAGGCTGCTGAGTGGTCTACAAGGGTAGCCACAAGCTGAATAATTATAGTACTCTGACGGGCTTTCTAGAGTTTTGGGGATGGCTCAGAAGTTGTACAGAAAGGCAGTGGTAATCAATGTAGTAATAATTAAAGTAAATGTCTAGTGGAGCGATTGGCTGTAGTGACTGCTGGATTTTCTCTTAATGTAGAATATTCCAATTCCAACACTGAAGGAGTTTGCCAAGGCTTTGGAAACCAACACCCATGTGAAGAAGTTCAGCCTTGCAGCCACTCGAAGCAATGATCCTGTTGCTTTTGTAAGTTGAAAGAGTAAAAAGATCTAATTGTTCAATAAGGCAGCCTTTATCTCTAGCCTCTAGGAGGGTTTTTTTTTTTAAACTTAGATGTCTCTTGTGACTGTATACAGTGGCATTATAACTTGTTTTGTTTTACGAATACACTCTTCCTCCATGACTTTGTTTGCAATGCTTTTCTAGGTACTAACCGCAGTTCAGATTCTTGGTGTTATCTAAAACAAGCAAGGGGTCCTATGGCATTCAGACTCACAAATTTATTTATCACATGAGCTTTCATGGGAGAAAATCCCACTTCATCAGATGCTTCAAGATGGAGAACTTACAGCTCCCATTCTGTATATTCCCCATCTTCAAGTGTCTGATAAAATGGGATTTTCTTCCACAAAAGCTCATGCGATAAGTAAATTTGTTAGTCTTTAAAAGGGCAACAGGTCTCCTTGTTTGTTTTGCTGAACTAGACTAACATGGCTACCACTTTGGAACTTGCTTTCTCTGAAGCTTGTGAAGTTTCAAGCTCATTCCAGCTTTTCTTGCCTCTTCAGGCTTTTGCAGATATGTTGAAAGTGAACAAGACACTGAAGAGTTTAAATATAGAATCCAATTTCATCACTGGGTCTGGAATTCTGGCACTGATTGATGCACTAAAAAAGAATGAATCCCTGACAGAGATCAAAATTGACAACCAGGTAAGGAGTGAGCAATCAACTGGTGTCTGCTTTGTTTAGTTCTAGGTAGGTTCCATATGTTCTTCTATAATATTTTAGGTTTGGGATCTATCAAAGAGGCTAGACAGAATCCTGTGGATCAGCCTTTTTGCATCTCATTCCCAAGCACATGGAGCTAAGCAATAGAAAATGAAACTGACTAATGGTAAAAAATAAAGACCAGAGTTCTCCAGAAATGGGTTTCTCTCTCTAGTTTGTAGCACATTGCTGGAATGTAACCCCTTCTTTTGTCTTTGTGAGTGAGATGTTTCCTTTCCTTTTCACTGTGTGTCACCCAACAGAGGCAGCAGCTGGGGACAGCTGTAGAGATGGAGATTGCCCAGATGCTTGAGGAGAACTCCAAGATTCTCAAATTTGGATACCAGTTCACAAAGCAAGGCCCAAGAACCAGGGTAGCAGCAGCTATCACTAAAAATAATGATTTAGGTAAGATGCTACAGACATTCATCAGCAATTCCTGCCCCTCTTGTACATTTTGTGGGCAAAATATAATCAAATAATGCCAGATCCCAAGTCCTTGATCAGATTTGATTCAGTTCTTTCTCAGGCAAACACCCACTGACTTAAGTCTGAGCAGGGGCATCGCTGCCCCAGAAAAATACGCAGTCTGCTCCTGTTGCACTTACTTCGATCCTCCTCCTCGCCTGATCTGACCTCTGCCGCTGCTGGCCAGTGGCAGGGGCCTCCAGGCCTGATCAGGCCCCTGCTGCTGCCGGGCAGTTGCCTCCCTGCTGCTGCCAGGCAGTTGCCCCCCTGCTGACTCAGGGCAGGGCTGGAGATGTGTGGGACGTGAGCCCCATGGGCCTAGCGGCAGTGACGCCCCTGAGCCTGAGTTTTCTGTAGTAAGGACTTGACAAAAAATGACCTAGCATCCCATGTTTTGGAGCAGATGTTTTATTGCTAACAATACTTAAACATGTTGTTGAATTCCCATGATATACTCTAAATCCTGAAATTCTAATTGTTCCCAGCAGGATAAAGGCTGGTTAAATCGCTCATCCTCATCATTTAGACAATTGCTCTAGAATTTTGCCTTCTTCTGGTTTACATCTCACCAGTTATCCTGTTTGGCACTTGCAAATTATTATTTACTATTTAATAGAATAGAATACTTCATAAAGCAATATTTGGAAAAGCAAACCACTGGAAGCAGAGGCAGAATAATGGATGCCTGCACTTCTAGGCTTTGGGATAACGCAGTCTTTTTGCTGGTCAAGAACACTCTCTGAATTAAAGGAAATTCATAACAAAATATTGTCGTCAATGGCAGTCAGCACTGAGAAGCAGTCTCCCAGTTCTGCTTATTTTGTTCTGTGTTTCAGAAATCCAATGTCACAAGCACAGCATCCCAGTACAGTTGGGTAACACCAAATCCTATTTAGTATGGACAGCAGAACTTGACTTAATCTGGCCAAATGGCTCGATGCAGACTGAACAGGGTTACAGAATAGTTAATGTTGTGGATGCCAAGGAGCACCAGCACCTGGACTAGTTAGAATTTCTCTAGCCCTCTTATGGTGCACTGCTGAGGGGCATGGTGACGTCTGGGGAATCCTCCACTGTATTTCAGGGAATAAGACATCATTCAGTTTAACCCTGCCCAGGGCACAGGAGTAGAAACTCATTGGTCTGTGCTTCAGTAAATGTTATCCCCCCACCCCACCCCCAGATAATCCACTCCCACACAGCCCAAGGCACCTGTATCTATTAATTTAGTTAGTTGGGACAATATGGCCTTAAAAAAAACCCACATCAGAAAAGCCATACTGATAACTTAAATTTGACCATTGGAAGAAAATACTAAGGGGAATGGTGGGTTCTCCATTGTGTAAAACTTTCATCTCAAGATTGGATGCCTTTCTGGAAGATATCTGTTAGTCAAACACAAGTTTCTGAGCTCAATACAGGGCTAACTGAGTGAAATCCTGTGATCTGTGGTATCCGATTACTCAGACCAGAATGGCGTAGGTCCCTTTTAGCCTTAAACTCGATGAATCTCTGAAATATCTGGACACAGACAGTCCTGCACTTACACTGACTGGCCTCCTCTCCTACAGATTCTAGTGAGAGTTGAGGGTGCTAAGTGCCTCCCTTGTTTGGGTGCGAATAAAGGAAAATACAAATAACCCAGTTGGCTAGTCATAAATAGCTTCATGTTGAGAAGCGTGCTTGGGTGCTTAGTAAATTAACAGTGAGATCTTTGATTTTACTGACACAGTTCGTAAAAAGCGAGTGGAAGGAGACCGGCAGTAGCCATGCCTTGAAGGATGTGAAGAGGTACTGCAGGCAGCCAACACAACAGCAGTCTCAGATCATCCACTGGTCAAAAGGGAAGACACTGGAAAATCATTGTTTTGTAATGAAGGTTGCTCATTTCCGTTACCGTCCACTATCATTGTTAATTGTTTTAATGGTCATATTTTATTTTTATGAAAATATAATTGTGTTATTGGAATATATAAAGCTGGTATATACAGTTTGGAGGTAAAATATGTCTTACTGAGCATCAGGTGTAATCATATTGCATCTTTTAAAATCCTTTTTAAAAATCTGCAAAAATTATCATTTTACATTGAGAAAGGATTCTCTATATAAAATGGGGCTCTCTGACCCTGCCTTAAGCATGTGAATAATCCTCACTTGTGTGAATAGCTCCACTGAAGTCAATGGGCTACTCAGGTGAGTAGGAACCACTTCTGCCAATACCGGTTTGCAAGATGATGTCCTTTGACCTCAATTCTGCATTCAGATCCATGCAGCTGCACCTCTACACTTCTACAGATCCCTGCTGGTTTCAGCAGGATTCCACCTGTATGAATCCAGCTGCGAGACTGGGCTAACACCTGTAAGTATAGTTAAAGTCTTTTGTTTACATCTGTTTAAGTTAGCGTGATCAATATTCCACTGATGTTTGTATTCTTAATCCATGATGTAAAGTAAAAATATCAGTTTTGCCAAATCTAGAACACCTTAATGACATTTAGTTATTTTTCTAATCCACTGAAGATTTAAAAAAACAAAACACCAAGGTAAGATTTGCAGCTATAAATCTCATTAGTGGAAGCCAGTATACTGAGCAGTGTTTGTTTGCTTTGAACCACTGTTGATTTTGTTTTTTATTTTTGTTAATTTCTGGTATTTGTGTGCATTTGCTAATATAAATGACAGAATTGTTCTCAGGACCATTTAGATAAAGAATGCATAAAATATTTAAGCCAGGGCAGCAGCTGCTCCACCTGTAGATGGATAAAATCGGAAGAGTAACGTATTTATCACCTAGTTTATCTTTTTAGTATCTGATTCAACATTCACTCCCTATTAAGCAAAGTCTTTAAGCAGGTGCCTGATTCCAGTGGGACTTTACTAATAGTGCATAAGCAGTTTGGTGCATAAGGGTGGACTTAAGCACGTGCTCCGATGCTTTGCTGAAGCAGGGAGTTGGTCCAGAATTCTGTAGGTGGTGCTGAACACATAAAAGATACTTGTGTGGCAGCAATTAAAGCTGACACATAACAGCACTGGAACAAATCTGTGGGGTGCTGTCAACAGATTGTGTGAAGCATTTAGTTTGCCATATAATTTCATTGTACTGTGTATAGTTTCATAATATCAAAAATTAATTTCTAGCCATCTATATCTATTGTCATTGCCAATATTTGAACCTATTAAATAGCCAGGGGTCACTTTGATCATATTTAAATACAATGCAAGAATTGAGGAAGTATTCTGTGAGCTGGGTTAGCTAGACTAAGCCTTTCAGAAACCTAAAGCTGTTGAACTGGGGTCAACAAGCTGTGGTACCTCTAAAACATTAACTTCTCTTCCTGACTGACATGCTCCTCATACCATCACTTGTGTTGGCAAAAGGTTCTGGTCAGGGGAACATGGAAAAGGAAGGAGTGATGCTCTGTCAGCTCTGAGCCTACAAAAGACATTGGACATGGGTCTGAAAACCAGGAGGGGAGGGAGCCAGGGGAGCAGTCTGTGTGTGGCATATTCCCCTCTGAACCTGGCAGATTCCCAAACAGAAATGTGCTGGTGAGTCAGTGCTGATTCAGGCAAGATAAATTCACTGTTTCTGCCATCTACGCCTTTTGTAATATGGCAGGGGCCAATGGCAGCAACACTCCTGAGGGTGCACTGGGGGGGGGCTGGATTTCTGGTCTGTGACTCCAGTTGTATGAGGCACTTAAGCACTTGCTTAAACCCTGCTGATTTCCTGATAAACATAAGTGCTTTGCTGAATCAGGGCTTAAAAAGGTGAAATCCACAGGGTTACTGCCGACTTTCCTGAGGAGTCTAGGGTTCTGAGGTGCTTCCAAGGCCCTCTCTCTCCCCTACTATAAGGTTAGAAATGTCTCCTCCTCAAGGGACTAATGGAAAAGAAATTCTAAGAGGACCTTGTGGAATTACCTGTGAGTTCTCCTCCACTCCAGTGCTAGATCTGCTGTCAGAATGGACACACACTCAAATAGCCTATGTAAAAAAAGGAGACTGAATTCCTAAACATGGTCCTGATCATGCATAGCCTTACGTGAACCTTCCTTAAGGCCAGTGGGACTACTTGCACGCATCACAACTACTCTTGCATGATTATGGGTTTGCAATATCAGCCCCCATATGGGGGAAGAAATTTGATTCAAGTATCTTTGTCCGCAAAGCCAAAGATTGCTGACATAAATAATCTTCAGGCTGAAAAAAACAAACAACAAAAATGGTTCTGTTTCCTCATCTCTATTCTCTTCTTTGGGAGTTTTGGTTTATTTGGGGGGGGGCGAGGGAGGGGAGTTACGGGAGTACATCTGGGTGGTTTGGTTTTATTTTGTACATTTTAATGCTTTTTATCCATTACATTTTTTAATGAGGTCTTGGGTTTCCAAGACAAACCAGCATGATGCACATACAGTTTTATCCTCCATTCAAAGTATAAATGACATTATATTTGCATGCTGAAGTTCTGTAAGGCTGGTTAAGTGGGGCTGCTTTATGATACATGGCAGCATGTCAGCCTGTGTATATTTGAACAGAGCCGTTGTATAGTGGCTACACTCGAGTCAGCAACAGTTTGTAACATTCCACTTGGTGGGGTAAACCAGGAAAGAAGTCTTGGGAAGTGCTCGTTGTCTCGCCTTCATTGTCTGTAGGTGCAGGCACCAGACACAGGTATCTGTTTTCTAAGGGTAGGACTTTTCAGGCACTTGGGAGTTTCACCTATTAAGAGGCAGAGGGCATCATAAGACCTAAGCCATGTTGGGGGTAGCATGGGGACAAATAACCCTGTGGGTGATGGGAAAGAGATCTGAGAGGCATTATGTTTACCCGAGCTTTCCAGAATATATAAGGGTGTGCCCAGTACATAGCATCAAGTCTCTGGCCAGCCAGCAATGCTAGGGTCATAGCTGAGCCTCATTTCTGCCCCTCCTGGTCTCTTTGGGAGGGTTCTCCCAAGGAGGCACTTGCAAGGAACAGTCCTTGACCTCAGAAAACTACAGGGATTACAAGTTCAACAAGGACTGCACAGGAGTTGCAAAGAGACCTCCTTTTCTTGTGCATCCACGAGAGGCCATGATTTAGCCTTAAGGATTTTTATAGTGAACATAGCGATAAACAACGTATGAAAATATAAGGGGGCCTATTCACTGTAGTTATAGCAAAGTAGTACATTTAGCAGTGGTCCCTGGAGAAAGCAGGTCTAAATACTAACCTCAATACAGAAACAGTTGGCCAGTATGAAGGAGATTAGTGTTTGACTAGGTCATTCTTGAGTACAGTTCCAAGCAGGCATAAATAAAAGCCCCCCTTTTGAAACAAAACAAATGACTGGGAGTAGCTAGGCTCATTTGCACATTGCTTCTCATGTTGATAGTTGGGTTTTAATTGTGTTTTTTATAACATTTTCCATGGAAAAGCTCAACATTGTGCATATCCTAACATTTGTGTGTGTTGTAGAGTGCACTAAGGAACGTAAAGTGTATGTGTTAAACGCTACAAGAAAATGTTTGATCTGAAATATAAATGATTGCATGTGCACAGAGTGATGCATTTTGGAATGGGAATCACCAGAATATGTAGCAGTGACTCCCAAACATCTTGGCTTTTATAAATAAACCTTCATAAGAAGGTTGGTTTTGTGTGTTTATTTGAAGCTGTGCTAGGTAACTGGCAATGCATTGTCACAGACATTGGAGTAAGCAGCTTTTCCCACCCTCACACTCATGGCTTTCACTTGCTCTTGAGAATCATTTGTTTCACATTCTGCCTATCAAGTAAAAGAACTTCATAGGGAATTAAACACCCGGGAGCGTTTGAAAATCCTACAAGGGGCTTATCTGCATCCTTAGGAACCTAAATATGTTTAAAAGGTGTCTTAGGAACTTTTGAAAATGTTACCTCATAGTTATTCCAAGGCCAAAACGTGATACTGATGACATGGCTCCCAGATTAAGTATATCACAAAAAATTAAGCAGAAGATGTGGGACACTTGTTTAACACTGCCTAATATTTTCTAGAACTTCAGCTTCAATATTCTGCATTTATGATCCCAATAATTTATAATGAAGCAGTGAAAATATAACCATAGGTTTATGCAAGACAGTGCTTAGTGTAGGTTCAAAGAAAGAAGTTCAGTTTATAAAGAGGTGCTGACACAAGATCTCATCCAAGGTAAAAGGCAGCTAGATTCTGAGAAGATTTTGTTTTGAACTCAGTTTGGCCCTGGATGTGTTTTTCTTCAGTTTAGTCTTGTGCAAGATATAAAATCAAATTCACATTCTTGGCTTTGGGATTTTAAAATAAATCTCAGTTGTTCCTATTGTTGACTTTGTTGAACTGCAGATGTATCAGTGATGGATGTTTCCCAACGTATCTCAGCGAGGATGAAAACTCATTCAATGGAACAGTCAAAAAGAGTATTCTAAAAACTGAGAAGCAGCTGTCTTATTCCTCGACAAGATTAATCAATATATCATTGATCAGATTAGCAATAGAGTCTGTTACTTTTCAATGGACAGTAATGACTATGACATTATTTTCTTCTGTAAAATATTTTTATACAGCAAATAACCCTTTGTATTCTGAAAAATTATATGTGATAACACTGGTCATTAGAGCTTTGTGTACATTTCTGCTGGTGCGAAACAGCCTCTCCATGGGGTTTAGGTGGAATACATCTGCTCATGAATGTGATCTTTTTGTGGTCATCTGTGCAGCACTCTGCCAGAATTTGCCCCATTAGTTTCCAACGTGTACCCACCTCTACAAGCATCCATTCAGTGCTCTAAAAACCATAGGAGTTAGGGACTTTATATGCTCAGGTGCTTCTTGAAATCCCACAAGACATCCATCTGCAACTTTTGGCAAATAATTGTTTGTGTAAAGCTGGCTGAAGGGGCTTACCCCATACGTTAAGACATACCATAAATACAGTATCAAGGACTGCTCTTACATAAATAATTGCCCAAAAAATCCCTCTAGCCTGCCAGCCAATGCCCACTCCCAAAGCCCATTAAGGAATGCAGCATGCCCACAGGTTATCTGATCCGGGGTCATGCAGAGGATGGTGGGAGCAAATTCCACATTTGAGGAGCCTGCCCTAGGAGCGTCCAGCAGCCATTAAATAGTTCTCACTGAATCACAGCTCATACTGCTCTCAATAGAACAATTCTCAGAAACATTTTCCAACTGTTTGGAATCAAATTTCCAGCCAAAGCTCTTACTTAAATCTCTGGACTAAATAAGCACACATCCTCCTTTTTTCCTTCTCCAAGTCACTAGCTGTAGAAGGTCTTTCTGAGTTCGTGTCATAACAGGCTTAGCAACGCCATATGACGTCAGTCACTAAACTTTCATTGATCCTCACTCGGTTCACCCCCCAGTAGATTTTAGTCCGCTGGCAATCATGAGACTACAGACTAGATTTACTAGTATAACAAGGACAAAGGTAGCTGCCATCATCCCTTTATTGTCAATTGAATGCAGCCTTTAGGGACTTGACAGGCGAGTGCAGCATGGGTGCCAAGTAAACATAAAGGCAAATCCAACCACTACTCCTTGCTCTTGAAGGCATGTGAGGCAGAAATGCTGTTTTTTTTTTTTGTTGTGCGAGGAAGAGGGACAAAGGATTGCAGGCAGCCAGGATCCAGCACCAGGATGTATCCCCAACTCCCTGGGCAGCACACTAGGGCTGGTTGTTGGAGCATGTGAATAGCAGGGTTGCATAAGTCACCCTCAATTTTCTTAGTTTCCATGATGCTGCCACAGCACAAAGACATAGAATAGCAGCAACAATATAGTGCTTTCCCCCCCCTTAATTTGGGGGAAGATGAAAGGGTTGATAGGTGCCTCTTAGAGTGAAAGGGGAAAGAGGGGTATTGAAGCTGTCCCCAGTCTAGCTGAATGGGTCAGAAGGAAGAGGGGAGGCAATCTCTAGGAACACTAGCTCTTTCCTAGTCACTGTAACTAGACTCAGATGGACTCACCCAGCCGAAGCTTTGACAGCATCAGCCTAGATAGAGCAGTGACCATTTATTGTCATCACATTTCCTCTCTCTATTCTGAATCACCCTCTCATTTTCAATTAGACAAGGGCTTTGGATTCTTTGTGGATTTCATGTAGGCCATCCTGCAGAGGAAGAGCCCCTTCCATCTCTCAGAGGTAGTGTAAAGATGGTGTCCCATCCTGGGAATCGCAATCCACAAGGCATGTCATGTGCAGGGCTGTGCTTGGATGGATACATGGGAAACACTTTGGATGCATGCAAGGGGCTTAAGAGGGCACTCATCCATCTCCAAGTTTCTTGCAGAGTTGCCATCACCCTTTTACTGTGGCTTTGCTGAAGACTAAATTTACTCTTGACAGATTAACAGATTCATTTGCCCACCCAAGCTGTAAAGAGACAGACATGAAAAATCTTCACTGGCCTTCTAATTTCTGCCTGTACTCCTGCCTTACTTTCACTGCCCTCTTTCTTGACTTTCCGCCATCTCACAGCACAGCTGCTGTGCCTTTCTGGCTTTCCTTTGTTTCTCTGCAGAGAACTAGACAGAAGAATTGAAGATGAACATCACAAGAAATTACAGGAGTGCTTGTCAAAGCCAGAAAACTGCTAATGTGACATCTGTCGATGTGCTGCCATTTGTAGAGCTTAACATGAGGGAGAAGGAAAGGGAGAAGGAACTAGTGAGTCTGGAGCTTTTAAGATTTTTTGATGGAAGAAGTTAGGAAGGTAGAGAATTATTGTATTCTTCCTTTAGCTCTTTCACATAAAGGGCTCTTTGAAGTGTGGTAGCTGGTTCTGCAGCTTTTTTCCACATGGCTCCTCTTGTCATAAGTGGGAGTTCTGGCTGTGAATGGGCTACAGGACTGAGCCCAGTGGCATCTGTTCCCAATCTGAGGTTCCATTTTAGGAATCAACTTTTCATCCTGCTCCTCTGGCTTTGCAGAAAGAGAGATTAATAGAAAACCTGCTGAAGATTCTTCACTTACAGAAAGAAAAGGGACATTTCCACGTTATCTCTGAGAAGATGTCTTGATTGTGTGGACCCCATCCCTGACATAACTAAGCTTTGTCCAGTATGGGGCCTGAGCACCAGTGATTAGAGACCAAAGTACAATCAAGTGGGAGTTTTGCCCCCACAAAGGAGGTAAAATCCTTCCTATTTGAGTGAAATTCATGGCAGCATGAATGCAGCAAGCTGAATTCACCCATGTCCTTTTGCTTCCCTCTGCTGCCATGCACAGCTGCAAGGGCTCCCTGCCCTTCTCTTTTTGTGTAATGATCAAAAAACCAAATGTTATCAATTTGTATTGTCATGAAAAATGCTTGGTGCTGCTAAAATCCAGCATTCCAGAGACAGTGATGTGATTCTGTCTAGGCTTCTGCAGTATTGAAAATAGCTCTGGTCAATGTCTTCATCTGGGGGTGTCTCAGTTTTTCTGTACACATCCAGGGCCCAGCGACAAGTTGCAGCCAATTCCTCAGAAGGCTGATGGCTAACGTGCACTGGTACTGATCAGGGGCTGGGAGGTTGGAAAGAGAAAATGTGAAATTCCTATAATTACTGTAATAATTTTAATTTCAATGAACAAAATTCCACTAGGTGCCAGTATTTCTGCATAGAAATCCATAAATCTCTGTTGTAACAGTTTTTTTCTTCATCCTAACATCCACTTAGAAACAGATGAACATCCACTACAGCTGAAACAGAGGAGGTTTAGCTGACACTTCGGGTTTGCTGTGCAGAAAAAAAACAAACCAGAACCCTCACCCCCACCCCCACCCCCACTCATTCCTGCCTGAGTGATTTCTTTAAAGCAGAATTTTGCTTGGAAGGATCCAAGCCACAATGAAATGCTTTAAATATTCATGCTATGCTTGTCCATTCTAGTAAAGCAGATGAGCACAAACAAAAGCAACACCAAGAGGGGGCTCCCTTAATGAGGGCCTGGCTGCCTCCTAGAGCCAGCTGCCTGATTTTATTGAGTCTGACATCACATAGACTCTCTTTGGTGAACAAGAAAAGGCAGCAGGCAAAAGCAATTGCATAGCTCGTTTTCCTTGCTGGTCTTTGCTGATTTCAGCTGGTACTGAAAGCTTTCAAATATAGCAAACAGCGTGGAATCTGAAAGCAGCATTTTAGATTGTGCTAATTAGATCTTGGAGGATGTCACTTCAAGCTCCGGCTCCCTCTCACGTTCCCTATGGAGTAAGAGTCAGGTTGTACCAGTGAATGCTATAGAAACGAAAAGATATGAAGGGACTGGCCATTAACACTGTCATGATCCCATCTGTACAGAACATGCGTTCGAGGTGGCATTTGGAGTTATGGGATAATGATGCTACAGAGCTAGGCAATGACTGAGTGGTACATGTCCAGTGAGCCACTGTTAGTATTTTCTGCTGGTCCACACACCTAAGGCTGCTGCTGCAACACACTGGGGACTCCCTACCCATGTTGATTAAGGGTTATGGGAAGTCTAATGGGCATCTGACCATGTCATTCAACCTTCACAGTACTGGACAGAACAGAGGGATAACAATGACAGATCAGCAGGAACCACCCTGGAGGAATTTCCTCCTTTCTGGCACCTGACAAAGACCTTTTCAGTTCCACGTTTGTCCACTGGGGAGCATACTAGCACTTGACATTACTGCATATTTTCTAATTTGCTTGCTTTCACTTTTCTTTAGCTTTAGCCTGTACAGTGCACAGAGGAGGGGAAGAGGAACAGCCCACACTTTGGAAAGTAAGGGAGATCTGCTCAAAAATTATGACCTTCTAAATAAGCTGTCCAGAAATTATCTGTTGAATAAAACTGCAGTGTGTACAAGGAAACATAACTGAGGTAACTCCTGCAATAAAAAAGGAGTCTGGTGGCACTTTTAAAGACTAACATTTTTTTATTGCATGGGCTCTCGGGGGAAAAAATCCCACTTTGTCAAATGCCTGAAGACAAAGTAGGATTCCCTCCCACAAAAGCTCATGCTATAAATAAATTTGTTAGTCTTTAAAAGTGCCACAAGACTCGTTTGGTTTGCTGAACTAGAGTGACACAGCTACGCATTTGGATCCTGTAATAATCTTTCCATTTGACCCATCAGCTCTGTAATGCATTTCAAGTGACAGTTGGGGGAAAACCTTTGTTGGGGGGCACCCTGGGCCACATTGCATTCTGGTATACTTAAGGAACACTTCATTGAAGTCAATGGAATTGTTCCTGGTTACCTCAGCCATGAATGTGACCCATTGTGTCACGTTCAATCATAAATCTGCACAAATGGGGATGCACTGATGTAGTGGGTCATACAAGAATGTGGAAGTCTGATAGCATAAGCATGTCAGAAGATGTACCCAATGTACAGCACAAACCTTGGAAGACCTGGGAGGTTATCCTATATTATCTGTCCTCATTACAGATGGGTCAGCAGAAAGACTAAAAGGTTACAGTTTTTGAAAGATCATTTCTACAATGTAATCTATACAGGTTAATGAAAACCAAACAAGATCATAAATTTTAATTTAAATGCCATCAGGTTTTGGGGTTTGTATGTTCTAGTCTTAGTCTTAAAAACAGTTTGATGGTAATTAATAGAAAACACAGACTTGCGCTTAGTCACTAAGCAGAAGTTTGCATAGTATACTACCATTTTAGTGGACTAGTCACATAAAAAACATAGGTTCTCTCTAATAATGGGGGAGTCTCATTCTTTTCCTCTGCTCACTCTGAATTCTAAATTAAACAAGTAAATCAGAGTCCGCTGTTGCTGTGTGGGGCAAACACTGTCTTTTATCAGGAGTTAGAGGATCTGATTCTGCACTCCCTTAAAGTCAGTCAGGGTAAAATGCTGTACAAGCTTAGTGTTAACATCATACCTTGACCTCAGGGGCTGAATACAATGACAAGTTTAATGTTAAACTCCTGCTTGAGTGTCTCAGTTTTGCAGGTTGAAGATCTGAGACTTTCAGGTGCGCAAGGAAGGAAAACAGGATCAGCTCCGTAATTTGCACTTATGGAGCCATCATTTTCAAAACTGCTCCGTCGCTGTTTCTGTGCTTGTGCGCACAATCACTGCAGCTGCACAGGCAAACATCCAGTTAGCTGCCATTCAAAATCAACTGTCAGATGATCCATCTAAGCATGCCTTTGCATACATAATTATCACCATTACACATCCTGCCACTGTAATTGTGCTTGCATGTATCTGGATTTGTAAGCATCTGCAGTTCTGACAACTTAGGCCACAGAGATGCTTTGTATCCTTGTCACTTAGGTACACATGCATGATAGGCTGTTCATGGTTTCAGGATGTTTACTTGAGTTTACACATTCATCCTAGCTGGAATTTGGTAAATGAGGATTCAGCCTGCTAATGAATTTGCAAGAGAAGTTTGAGCCTTTTGATGGGCTGACTGTCTTAACCTAGGCAAATTGCTCATTGAAACCAAAGGGGATTTTTTTCCAAATCATGTTCAATTGTTGTATGGGACCCTTAGAATAAAAGTCTCATCCTCAGCACACAGAAGAGTTTGAGGGAGCTGGAATTTCCTTCCCAACCTGAGTAGAAGTGCTAGGTATCTGGATAGTGGAGGCTGATCTAATGACTGCTGAAGTCATGAGAGCCTTTCAATTGATTCCAAAGGGTGTTGGATCAGGTCCCAAAGCCGGGGGCTAATAGCATCCTGGCCTGCTGCACCTCTTCTTCAGGGTATAAAATAACCTGCCTGCTGCTAGCACAAAGCAGTGTGTATGGATTTCCTATTACTAGGCTGCATGTTCAGAAACAGCAAAGGAAAACCAAAGTGAGCAGCAAATTACTGCTCCTTCTCTGCTATTCATTGTCACAGAATAAATGGTGATGAGCCCATTGGGTTTCAGTAGGGTGGGCGCACCTGAAATCCCCTTGGAGTTTCACTATCATTTAGCATAAATTAACATTTCCTTATTACAAAGAGAAATTGGGAAGGTATCAGCTCTGCACACTTAGTGAAAACCAAGACTGAGACAAAAAGACACACAGGCTTGAAACAACCGTTGTATTGGGATCCAATCTGGCACCAGGCATCTCACAGTGCTCTGGGCTCACAAGAAATGATTGCTTAGGGGTGCTAGGAGTGGCACTGGGTGGCAGTGGGGTTACTCGCTGTGTTCTGTGGGACAAAGCAGCAGGCACCCCGCAGTTAAAGAACACTGTGAATTAATGGAGGGGACATTTAGCAGAAAAAGCTGACCCAATTTTAAACTGATCATGCCATATTCTAACAGGGGCAACAAATAAAGTGACTGAAAATATTCCCTCTTGCCTTTCCCGTATGAAGTCGAACTATTTAATGAAGCAGTAAAAATCAAGTGCATTTTCTGGGGACTGAGGAGTGGTTCAGAGGAGAGGACGGAAATCACTAACACCAGCTGACCATCTCTAGGATAGTGATTCTCTTTGGCAGATTGTGACACATTTAGTGGCGTAATGCAACCCTACAGGACACACCAGCCCATCCACTCCAGGCTGAATCCAGCCATCTCTCCAGCTCTTCACAACACACTTACTGCTGTGTGGTGACACAGTAATGTGTCCCAACACAGTGGTTGAGAACCCCTGCTGTAGGACACAGCCTCTAAAAGGGGCTGTACCCTCATAAGAGCAACACATTTTTATTGGTGAAGTGTCTGTGAAGAGGACTCTGCCTTTTGTGTGCAATTGACTGGTACAAGCATTGGGTTGCACATTTTCTAGGCATTACAAGATCATTAATAAGAGCTAATGCTTTACACTTCCCGTAGCACTTTTCATCCAAAGCTTTTAAAGTGTTTCACAAAGATGAGGACCACATTCTTCCCAGAGTACAGATGAGGAAACAGGCACAGGTTTACTAATTTGCTCAAATTCACTCAGTAACTGGATCAACATCCGTGACAACAAGCCAGCTCTCTGAATCACCATCCCATTCTAGCTACTAGATTGTGTTGCCTGGTACCTTACCCCTGTCAGACTAATTTCAGTTACCAGCCATCTATTTGTTCCAAGTACAATTAATCCAGATCTCAGCCATCCTTTTGCCTCTCTGGTTCAGTGAAGGCTTTGCTCACTGCACACGATAGAGCTGGGAGATTAGCTCCCATCACATACATATGCAAACAGCTTTTGCAGAGCAGTAGTGACTCATCCAAGAGCATTGGGGCAATGTTGTCATGACAACAGAGCTTTTAACTTGGTATCTTTGTATTATTCAGACTACAGAGCTTTTAATTAAGGGCTGGATTCCTCTACCTCTGTTTCCCCAAACTCTCAATATTTACACCCGTTTACAGTGTCAGCCTCCTCCAGATTTGAAAGAAGCCAGCCAAGAATCAGCATGACAGAGTCAGTCCACACAGCCCATGAAAGGAGGGGCACTAAACAGGGCTCAGACTTTCCAGAAGAGGCCAGTCTAACCATCATCCCAATTAAAGGGATGTGAGCCATTGCTTCTAGACCCCCTCTTTAAATAGGGGACTCAGCATGGACGCATCCTCCATGCAACACTTTGTACAGCTCATCCCCACACTCCTCCCCGGCTCTGAGCAGATCCTCTGTCATGTCGACAGGGATGAAAGATATGTTCAATGCTGTTCCATGCCCAGGCACTTTGCCCTCTCCCCTCTGCCCACGACAGTGACCCCATGGAAAGTCCTCCACAGGCAGGATCCCAGAAAAGGGAGTGGCTGATGTCAAGGAGGCAGCTACCCACAGAGGGAGAGACGTAAGGTCAGTGTGTTCCCTCCACGTGTGGATCTGGAGGGGACGAGCCCCTCACCTTTTTGTGCTACAGTTGGCCTGTCATTAAAAGTCGCTGTGAATTTGGATCTTGCTGGGAATGAAGCACTCTGCAGGTGGGAAGTTCTGTGCATGGCACTTGTGTGGCCTAGTTCACCCTGCAGAGGCAGGCTGACAAGACAGTTTATGCCAACAAACTGTAAGCGTCTATACTCAAATTTTGTCCTCAGCGATATAACTCGCCTACTGTGCCGACTTAATAACTCCACCTCTACAAGAGGCTTAGCATTTAGGTCAACAGAGTTAGGTCAATGCAGGGGCAGTGTAGACACTGCGTTACATATCCCACAATGCCCCACCTTACCCTCTCTGGTTACACTTTTGAACTCTGCCGCCCAGCAGCCAGATACACAAGTACATGCCCCTCCCCTTTAAAGCTCTGGGAGTTTTTAAAATTCCATTTCTTGGTTGCCCAGCTTGGAGAATTCACCTAGCTATTCTTGAGCACGTCTAGGAACAGCCCGCCCTGACCAGGCTGATTATATGTTGCAGCCATCCCCCTGCTTGTTCTGCTCAGGAGGTATTGGCTCTCCCCGGTCTGTGGAGAGAAGAAGCGATGCAGGCACAGCTCCAAGCCAGCCATCAAAAAGTCAGGATCTATGAGCAGACCACTCAAGACACAAGAAGAAGGTCTACAAGAGAGACCAGCAGCAGTGCTGTTTGAAAGTCATGGAGCTGCTGTACCAGAGGACTAAGGGAAGCCAACAGTTACACTGGTTTGGAGCCTCAGATCTGCCTCTTTGACAAAGAGCTGCATACCATCCTCAGCAGAGACACCATCCCCACCTCAAGCACTCTGTGGATACTCAGTACAAGTCACAGGTCTCCATTACAGCAAGACAGGAGGACGAATATGGGGGACAGGCAATCAGTGGATCAAGAGGCACAACAAGCCAGGACCTGCTTTCAACTCCTGAGCAGTCTAATCAGTCCCTAATGCCTAGTGCAGGTAACTTCATGCAGCAGAAGAAACCTCTGGGCAGTATGCAGTGTGATTTGAATGTAGAGGGATGGAGTCCCCAGTGCAGCAGGGCAAATCGATTGATTTATTCCTTTTTACTTGTGCTAGAAAAGGTAGTGAAACAACCAACAGAGGTAGAGTTTTTATCTGCTTCTCATTCCCTTCGAGGAAGAGGGGGTCACTCAGCAGGTTGTTTATGTAAAATGAGCTCCCATGAATCCTCCATAGAGACTACAGGGAAGTTTTCCTCCTGGTAATAGCAATCCTCTGCCAAAGGTTTCTGAAGAGAGCTGCCTTGCTTCTTCCACTGTGGTAGGGCACTTTCCCATGCCACTCAACAATTACTGTTGTAGCAAACAGTGGCAGCATTCAGTTCAATTACCCTAAATGCATATACTCATGCTAGTGAGCTATCCCCCATTATTTCCCCAATTCACTTCCTCTCCATGGCACATACTCATTATGACTGGGACTCCTGCTGTTCTCTAGGAGTCCCTCAGAGAAGTGAAAATGTAGTGCTTGCAGTTTGTGTAGATCAGGAGGAATGAATTCAGCAACAAGTTTCTCTTTATCTTATGAATGCTCTCACAACAGTGCCTCTATGCACTGTATCTTTTGCAGCTGGAAATGTGACCTTGGGGGGTCTCACCATTCACACTAGCAGAGCAGCTCAGCCAGATAAGGAGAAGAAAGAGGACATCGGATGACGTCTTCTAAGAGATGTTGCAAACCTCTACTGTTTCAGCTACTGAGCACAAGACTTGGAGGATCATACCCATAGGCAGCATGGTGCGAAGAGGAAAAAGGTGCAGGAAAAGCAGAGGGGTGTGGAGCAAGAGATGCTGGCACTTCCCAAGAAATTAACAGACATGCTGTAGACTCTTATGGACTATCAGGTTTAACAGTCTCATGTTTGTGTCCCTCTGTAGCTCAGAAAAATCTGCATTTCAGGACATCCCTGCCCTGCCATTCCACATGACATCTGAGGCCACGCACTCCATCCTGGGGTGGGGAGTACAGACAGTTAAAGATGCACAGATGTGTTCACGAAGAAGAAAAAACTATTCTTTCCCCTTCAAACATTCTTTTCCCATTATTAATTAATTAAGTTGTATTTGGTTGTAGATGTGTCTGTTTATAGGGCTATGGAATAAAAACCTTTTTTTGGAAACAATTAATCTTTATGAGTTCACAACACATACTGGCTGGGGCTGGCATCACTCAGAACAAACAGTAATAGGAGTATTTGCAATGTAATGTTACTGCACACAGAGCACTCAGTCCAAGGTTCATACTGAGGTACAAGAGAGCGATGCCAGGCAGAGCACACTGCAACCACACACGTTACTGTGGCTCACTACTTAAATGGTCTTCCAAAGCCTCCTTGAGCAGTAGAGCTCCACACCAAGCTCTTCTTATAGGCCTGGTATCCGGGTGCTCAAACTCAGCAGACAGCTGTACCACCTTGGATTCTTCAGAGCAAATTCAGTCTGAGACAGAGCTCCTTCAGCTTGGATTTAGTGTACTGCTGGGAGAACTAGGACAATTAAGTGACTAGGCTAAAGAAAGCATGATCCTGTGAGATGCCAAGGGCCCACTGGCAGTAGCAAGAAACAAAGATGCTCAGGTCTTTTAGGAGTAGGCCATTTATTTGCACATCCCCTCAATGTAACATTTTCCATTGGGTAACTACAGCACATTGGCAGACAATTTTGTGAATAACGTGAAACAAAACGGCATTGTGTTCTTTTTAAAATTTAAGTCATTTCCAGATATGCTGACTGCTGATGAGAAAGACTATTAACTTTGGGGGCATGGATGCACTGCACACACACAGATCCCATTGATCTTGTTGGAGGATAAGTATTCACAGGTGAGAGGAGGGTTCACTGTATATGCAGGATCCCCAGAGATTTTTTAAATCAGCATTAATTCACGATTATTGTGTGTAACACACATCTGTTATGACTTGCCTTCTACAACTGTACTCGTAACTGGAAAGACTTCAGCCTCTCTGCAGCTCCACCTCAGTGATCTACGGCCTATTCTACAAGATGATCCCTCACTCTCTCAAGCCTTAGGAGACAGACCTCTCCTCACTTCCAGACAGCCCTTCAACCTTAAAGAGATACTTATCAGCAACTACAGACCAAACAACAGAAACATTAAAGCAGGCACATTTTCTGCAACAAACCATGTTGCCAGCTTTGCCCACAAAAGACACTGTTTCAGGACCTAATGAAACCAACTACTCCATCAAAGGCTCATTCACCTGTTCATCCACCAATGCGATTTATGCCATCATGTGCAAGAAATGCCCCTCTGCTGTATATATTGGACAAACAGGAGAGTCTCTGTGCAAAAGAATAAATGGGCACAAATCTAACATCAGAAATCACAATGTTCTAAAACCAGTGGGTCAGCGTTTCAATCTTTGTGATCGCTCCATTGATGATTTGCTAATTGCTGTGCTCAGGCAGATGAATCCTAGATTAAGGCTTCAAAGAGAGGCTGCTGAGATTATATTTATTTCCAAATTCGGTTGAATTGCTTCAGGACTTAGCAGGGACACTGGATTTTTCTTTCATTACGACAGGTGATTTGACCTCATCTTCTTCTGTATGCTGTTCCCCAGTGTTTGAATCTTTACAACTGCTTTGATTTAATGTTACAGTGTGACCTGTTCCCATGATTTACAGAACGGGAGGAAATAAATGCAGGGGAGTGTAAGCTCCCCCATCTTCAACCATCTGATAAAATGGAATTTTCTCCCACGAAAGCTCATGCCATAAATAAATTTGTTAGTTTTTAAGTGCCTTGTTTTCAACTATTTTGTGTTTCAGTACACTCCTAGAAAGCCCTCAGTTTTGTTTGAAAACACACAACTGCTTAGTTAATGGTTGTATAAAATGGAGACATTTTTGAAGAGGAGGAGTGATATATACTCAGGGAGTCCCATTATTGCAAGATGATCACCATTCTTCTATTTCTGGGCTATCAGTTTAATGACAACTAGCTGCTCTGCCTATCCTAGGCCTTAACATTGTGTATATAAAGAGTGCGTTCAGATAGATGGAGCAGTGGAAAAGAGAGATCTTTGACTGAACAGATTCTAAAATCTATCCCAATGGCAGTTTGAGATAGGGAATGCAAAATATGAATCAAACAAGGAAGGAAGCAAGCTAAACCTCTGGAATTTGTCCTTCATGGTCAGGATAATTAGCCAGAGAATGCTTCACAACAAAAGAAAGGCTGGACACTATGGAAACATCTCTTAGGTCTAAAGATGAAAGCAAGGGCAGATGGTGACCAGGTGTTTCAGGGAAGGGAGAAGCAGCAGCCAGGGCAGAAAGTATGCAATTAGAGAGCCTGACTTTTAAAAAATGAAGATCTGCAATTAGTAGCCCAAGGAAACAGATTATCAGTTTGTGCTAATCTCCCTTAGAGATGGATGAAACAGCTAGTAATTGGGGGTGCATGAGTCACCTCCAGGGGTTACAGGACAAAGAACTACTTGGATAAAACAATTAAAGCCTAGAGCAATTTATTGGCTTGCTCTTCCTGAGGTAACCCCATAGACAGATGTGATTTTCACATGCCTCATGACTGTTCTGGAAGCACAGCCTCAAAGCTTGCGTCTCCCAATGAAAGCATGCACACTCACCACCACTTTTTACAACCATTGGGCTCCACTGGATTCTCCTTCTAATGCTGAAGGAAATAGTAACATTGCTACTTAAGAGTTCACTCATTGCGAAAGGGCCACATATGCTTCCTTTTGCAGCTTTCACCTTTTGGTTGAAAATTTTCCAGGTTTGGTCATTTTCTTGAAAGCTGGAACAAAAGCAGTTAAGCTGTCATCAAGCACAAGGTGTGTGTGTGTGTGTGTGTACTATAATATGGCAGCCCCACTCTATTCTCATCTCATTAACACTAGATGAAGTCACCCAGTTACCCCATAAGAAAAGTTCCTCAGTCATATAGAACACTCCTGTTGCCTCCCCCCAGCCCCAATATCTTCACTAGCTCTCTAAATTTTCTTTTTTCTTTCCCAGGTTAGATTCCTTACTGTCAAACACCCTCACGCTTCCCAAACCAGTGCTGCTGATCTGCCAGTGACAATGAACAGCATTGCCAAGAGATCCAGTTTGGACCCATCCCTTCCATTTTAACTTTGCCTTTAATTTTAGCTCTCAGTCTGCCATTGCTTTAAATGTGCATCAAGGACTGTATTCAAAAAGACACCACTGCTAAAAGTATCATGATTTTATTCTTCTCCATCCTGACACATGCACAGTGCATTTCCCTTACGCTCCTGAAATACACAAGTAAAGGAAGGATTTGTTGTGAATGAACAGGTGACTATCTCAGCTAGCAGTGGACAAACATCATTCAACAGCAACAGCTGCACTTATTTTCCTTCCAAGACTTTATTCCCAGGTTTGAGCCATCACACTTTGTAAGAAAGAACAGTTTTTTCTCATACACTGAAGAGAAGAGATCCCTTTCAAAATACAGTCCAAACTTTTAGTTGCTACCTGGAATCACTTGCTTCCAAAGGGGCTCCTGGCCTGGGTTTTACCAAGCTCCTTGGTTTATCTCTGAGCAGCTCCTAATTGGGTTTCATAAGGTAGGCTTTTCCTCATTAAATCACCTTTCTAGTGAAGTTCACTTCTTGTCTCCAAAACCAGACCCAGACAGTCTAGTGACAAGCAGGTTCAGCAAGCTTTATCTGTCCTGACATCATCAGCTTTTACAGTTTTTGGTTCCAAGCAGTGAGGGCAGATTTTCAAAGGAGCTCAGCTCCTGCTGAAGTAATATGGCCAGATTTTTCAAAAGGGCTCAGAACCCAGCCTGCTACATTTTTCCGAAAATCTTCTATTTATCTGGGTGCCTAAATGAGAAATCTGTGTCAGACTGTGGCCACAGAGTTCTTCTGAAAATCTAGCTTCTCATTATTAAGGAAAACATTTGGTCAACCAGGTCACCTCATCTTCAACTCTGCTCCAGTGTTTAATCGCGTATGATTCACTTAGGCAGCAATAATGTGTTTACAGCCAGACTGCTTGGAAGATGCAGAGGAGAAAAAATGTAGTTTTCAAAAGAAGCTATGTTCCGAATCAAGATTTAATGCCACCTTCCCACAGCATGATGCTGCCAGTCTACAGAAAAGGGAAAATAACATCTGTCATCTGTCAGCTGTTACAATTTTTTATTGATGCCATTAATTTATAGGGGACACATGATGACTCAGTAAGTGCTTTTTGGCTCAAGGAAGCTGGCTTGTGACCCAATCACAATATCGTGCCTACATACCCAGTAATCACAGACTATTTGTCACCAGGTGCCTGGTCTTTCAAGGTGGCACTTTTTCAACTCCCATTGAAATCAATGAAAATAAAAGCAAACAGCACTTGGCAAGAAAGGGCCCTCTGTCAGTCATGGTAATTACAAACCTGGAACACAGCATAGCTTTTGGGGATGGATGAAAAGAGCTGTCTCAAAGGCATACCATCCAGAATCCTCCCATCATTCTTCTCACTCCCTCTTTCCTCCTGGACCTTCCCTTGGACCAAGAAGAGCTGTAAATGTCTTCCTGCAGAGCTAAGCAGTGCCCAGGCAACCAGACAGGATCACTAGAAGTTTTCACTAACTCCCTCCATTCTAGCGCCAAGCATGCCACCTTCACAATGGACGACTGAAATGGGACACTCATTACCAATGCAGCTGAAGAAAACTTTTTGCCCAAGTTAAAGGGTTAGGAACAGATCTCCAGATTCGGTTACTCCAGTGTAAATCAAAAGTAATGCTGCTGGCTTGAATCACTCTGGATTTGCATAGGTTTAAAAGGAATCATGACTTAGCCTTTTTCTTCATTTAGTTCACATCAAAACTTGAAGGATTCTGTGCAAACATATTTTACAGCACAGGTGAGTCACAAGATATATTTGTGACAAAACTCGAAATGCCAAGATAGGAAGAAATTGCTACAGAACACCACTAAGGTATCAGAGAAATAATAGACATAGTAGCTTGCAAGAGCAGCGACCATTAAACATAAGACTTGCCATCTTAAAATGAATCGTTGTGTACAATACATGCTACTAAAAGGGCTTTTTGGAAATAGGTGGGAGAAATGAATGTAAAATTTCGAGTGCATAGGCTTGTAAACAGGATAATCATATTATTACTAATGTGTTTGCCATTATGGTACTTGTGCAAGAAATTCAGTTGGAAAGGTGACTAAGAGAGACAAGTAAGGCATGACAATGACCAATAAACAGAAATATATTTTAGTTTCATCACTTCTTGGGAGTCTGTATTCAATAGACTTTTTCTAGTCTTTAGTCCCAATAGGCTTCACCTTTAAAACCCCCAGTGTCATGGGAGATGAACACATTGTATTTGCTTTGCTCACTTGCGAAGATTAGCATGCAATATGGGAAGCTTCCCTCTTTATACAAGGAGATAAAGGAGTAATTGATGCAGAGACATTGTTATGTACTGTTACAAGAATGGAATCAATGAGACAGCCCAAGCGAGTGTGAGTAATGATGTGTACTTCCTGGAATGCACGTCAAAAAAGCTCAGTCGTGAAGAGGCTTGGACTGTTATCTCAAAATTTGCAACACCGATAAATGAAAAATTACTCAGGGGCAGAGGTAGCTATGATTTGTAAACAAAGTTGTTAAGGACATGAGCCCCAGCCCCACACTGAAGCAGCCCAGATGGTGCTCAATAGTCCAGATAATTGCTTGAGTCAATTCAAAGCCCATAGCTGCTAAGGCAAGGTACATGTTTATGAGCATTATTTGTACCTAAGTAGTGCCTAAAGTCCTCAGCAGAAATCCAGAAACCCCATATTGGGCATTACCTACACATAGGCTATGTTCACACACAAAGTGCTTGTTTCAAAACAAGATGTTTCGAAACAAGCCGTTTTGAAATAATGTGTTATTTCGAAACACCTTGTTTCGAAAGACAAAAAAGTGTCTTCGAAATAAGGGAAATGAAATAGCATGTCCACAGTGTGGGCTGCAGACCCCCGCGGGGTGAGAGGAGCTGGCGGCTCACCCCGCCAGGATCTGCAGAGGGCTGCAGACCCCGGCAGGGTGAGGCTCCGGGCTCCGCTTCACCCCGCCGGGGTCTGCAGCCCCCTGCAGACCCCAGCAGGGTGAGGCGCCTGGCTCCGCTTCACCCCGCCGGGGTTTGCAGCCCCCTGCAGACCCCAGCAGGGTGAGGCACCTGGCTCTGCTTCACCCCACTGAGATCTGCAGCCCCCTGCAGACCCTGGTGGGGTGAGCCTGCCTGCTGGCTGCGGCTCACCCCGCAGGGGTCTGCAGTCCCCCTCTGCCAGCCAGGGGACACCCCTCAGCACCCTGGCCAGGGTGCTGAGGGGGTGGCCCTTCCTCCCAGGGTGCTTAGCACCCTGGGAGGAAGGTCAAATGTTGTTTTGGAACAGTTTGTTCCAAAACAACATGTCCCCACGGGGTTGTTTCAAAACCACTGGTTTCGAAACAACCTTGTTTCAAAAGGGAAGTAGGTTTAAGCTGTATCGAAACACGGCTCCCATTTCGAAACAAGGGAATCCCTTGTTTTGAAATGGGAGTATGTTGTGTGGACATGCCAATTCTTATTTCAAAACAACCTCTGTTGTTTCGAAATAAGAAGCCTGTGTGAACAACACCCATAGTAATATACAAGACAGGCAAATTGTGGGAGAAAGGCAGTATTATTTCCATTTTACAGATGGGGAACTGAGGCACAGCGAGATTAAGTGACCCGCCCAACATCACGGCAAAGTCTCTTGAAGAGCCAAGAAATGCGCTCCAATCTCCTGAATCAGAGTCCAGTGCCACACACACAAGACCATCCTCCTGCTCTGATACCTTTATCATTAGGACAAGTAGCCTTCTAGATCAAATCCCAGCTATTGTAAAAACACACAGAGGAAGTTGCAACAATATTTGGAGAAAACGGCATGCTTAAAAGAAAAAAATTCTTTTAAGCCATTCATTTGCACTTCCTGATCTAGCTACCCCAGAACGCATCTGATTCATTTTTTAAAAAGAGAGGTGATTTAAAAGTTGCAAGTTTAGAAATAAAAACTGAATAGTATCTGTTTTTCAGTACCCATGCTGGTATATTTGGAAAAACTCTATCTTAAATGATGTGTTTTTTCAACGATGCTAAAATAAAGCCAATAACATGTTATTTAATTTGATGCTGCCATAATTGGACAGAAGAATCTTAAACTTCCCAAAAAGTCCAACACTGAAACATATTTGTCTTTATACTGAAACAAATCTAATAGCTGTGATGGCAATACATTGAAAAGGTCACTGCATAAACCAACCCAAGTAATTACTGTTATCTGTTTTTCTTTCTACAACCGTATTAAAAGAACTATTATAATTCACAGAATGATTAAACATTCAATTACTCTAACGTCCTTTTGTACAATGCATTCTTGAAGGGCCTGTGTGCAATTTATATGGTTAGGCTGCAGTGCACAACTTTGTTTCCTGCAAGAAGTTTTACTTTGATGAACTCCATTTTAAAATTTATGCTTTTTGTCACTTAGAGTATTACATGCAGTTTCTTATGCCAGTTGTTTTAAATTCAGAGCTTTAGACTCAAAACTACAGCTAAGCGCTGTCTACCTAGCCTCCTATTCCTTTTTAATGCACTCATCACTGCAGTGTCCAGAGGCCAATTATTATACCACATGCTCTTTGCAACATATTCATAAACATTTATAGAAATTACTAAGTGCACTTGGTTTCATGAGGGCAAAACATCTTTACAGAACTATGTTCCCACCAATCTCATTTTATACCCACGACACCTCTAACCTTCAGTGATAATCATGACATTGGAAGCTCATTCTCAGAGACTTTAAATTTGATTACTGAATGTATGTCTCTCTTCTCCGAACTTACTCAGTCTGCTCAAAGGAGCAAAATCTACTTTAAAGCTGGATAGACCATTTATATGTAAAGCCCTGCTTTTAAAAAACATCCTTCTTTCTTGATTAAAGCCTCATTCAGAGTTAAACTCTTAAATTACTATTGATTAGGCACGTGAGCCATTTGCAAAAGCACATTGATTGGACAGAACCTTACTTGTAACAGAAGAATTAACACACGTGCAATAGATGCAGTTAGAGCAGTAATTGACTGATGGAAAGTGGGTCCCTTTTAATCATTTAATGACCTTGCTATGCTCTGTATATGTTATTCTTTAATGTACATCTCCCATATTATCATCTCTAACAAACCTTCACTATCTAATACAGAACAAATAAAGTCCCTAGGATGGTGTTCTCAAACAATGATGTTGTTAGGATCTCCCCTGCAACAAACTCTTCACACTGCAATGAAAAGGTCCCTGGGGCCATGCGGTAGGCCTGGTTTCATAAACTCTACTGCTGGCACCACACACAGAGCACCCTGATACCTCAAAAAAGAATGGGCCTCAGAAACCGAGGAGAGGTCGCAACCATATGGGTGTGTCTCCTCCCATGCTCCCTGGCTCAGCTCCCCCCGCCAACCCTCCTCAATAAGGACGAGGGACTCATGCCCTGGCAGAAGAACCTTTGCCCCTGGATTCTGAGTGGGGCCTCTCTCTCCCCCCCCCCCGTGATGAAGTAGGAATTTTTTTTGTGATATCTTTTATGAATCCTATGGTTCCCCTGAGATTTTATGTTGCTACCCATTGGGGAAGCAGGATTAAGTTTGCTCTCAGAGTAGACTAATGTCTAGTCCGCACTGAAAACTCACATCAGCACAGCTACTTCTCTCAGGCGATTCACCTGAGAGACATAGCCATGCTGACTTAACACCTGGTGTAGCCAGTGTCTTCTATCAATCTAGCAACTGCCCCACAGGAGGGTGAATTAATTACAGTAACAGGAAAACTCTCCAGGTTGCCGTAGTGAGCGTCTACACTCATTGTTCTGCTGTAACATTAAGTGTAGGCATAGTCACAGAAAGTCTGAAAATGGCGTTCACTCCAGCTTGGGTGGCGGATTGCTCTGGAGTGACCAGAATGGTCAGAGCTTTAACCTTCTTTTCCCTATGCTGACCTATGGCCATCCTATACCACATTCCAGTTGGCTAAAGACACCCATCTCATTTGAAAATGCTACTGGAGTGCAGGGGCATTGCTGCCCCCAGCCTGCAGGCCCTGCCCCCTGGCCGCAGGCCCCGCCCCCTGGCCAGGGACAGGGCCGGAAGCCGCCATGTGCTGCCACGGGTGGCTGGGCCTGCATCCGCAGCCAGGGACAGAGCCGGAAGCGGCTGTGGGCGGCTGGGCCCCGCATCCTTGGCTGGGGCCAGGGCAGGAGCGGCTGCCGCTGCTGCGGGCGGTTGAGCCCTGGATCCCTGGCTGGGGACAGGGCTGCTGCGGCCACAGGTGGCTGGGCCCCGGATCCCCAGCTGGGGATGTGGCCAGGAGCGGCCTTTGCAGTCGAGCCCCGGATCCCCAGCTGGGGACGGGGTGGCAGCGGCCGCTGGCGGCAGGGCCCCAGATCTCCAGCCCAATTAGGCCGGAGCCCGGGGGGGGTGGGCCACCGGACATGGGGCACCAACGCTGGGATTCAGGGCACGTGCCCCGGGTGCCCAGTGCCAGCAACTCCCCTGCTGTAGTGTCACCGTAAATTCTCAGGGCTGGTCTAGACTGAGGGCTTAGGTTGCTGTAACGCCACTTACAGCAACCTTCTGCAGTCTGTGTACACACTCACATGGCTGGAAAGTCAAATTAAGTGCTGCTGCAAGTCAACATTGTCCATCCCTGCAGGAAGTGTACTATTTAGTGAAATTTAATAATGCACTTTAATATCAGTGTGTAAAGAGAGCAGTGTGGTGAGATGTTAATGGCCTCTGTGATTTACCCCAGAATTCCCAGACTCAGCTGGGGTTAGGGGAAGCAGCCAGCAGTGCAGAGTGAGGGCAGGGGGAAGAGGCCAGTGGCAGGGAGTGGGAGACAATGTTTCCTCTAAGCTGATGATGCAGTTCAGCAAGTTAGGGATGCAGCTGAGCAAGTTCCCTGACCCCCACTAGGCCCCTTTCCCGCTGCTTGTCGGTTCCCCAAGTGCATCCATAACTTGCT
Organism: Podocnemis expansa; assembly: GCA_007922195.1. NCBI lineage: Eukaryota > Metazoa > Chordata > Testudines > Podocnemididae > Podocnemis > Podocnemis expansa. The sequence goes on from ML682019.1 coordinate 1,521,240, forward strand.
CAGTTGCATCATCAGGTTAGGGTGAACATTGGACTCCAATGTCTCCAGGTCAATGCCCTAACCACTGGGACATCTTTGCTTTCATAAGAATAAAGAACAAACCATAAGTGAAGGAGTCTCTTGTTCATTTGACTATATTTTGAGCTTTCAGTGTTGGGATTTTACAAAATTTTATTGGGGTCCATAGTCCCTTCATTCTAAAGGATTACTCCAGGAAAAAAATTGTTCAGGTGACGTTAATATCAGCAACTGTGGTGCAATAAATCCCTACAACAATAGATACAATAAATTCAGGGAAACTCGTAAACTGAAAGTCAATATTAAAGAGCTCAAACTAAATTCAACTCTGGGCTTAGAGGCTGGCACACATACTCAGAAACCTAATGCTATCTCTCTTCACATTTTATTTTTACACTACAAAGTGAAAATCTGTCTGGCTATCTATCTACACACAAACACACAAATACCACAAAGGAGAATGTTGGTGTCTGAACCTCTGCTACTTGGGTGTCCCATAAACTTCAGGTTTTTTAGTAAAGCATTCCCCACTCCCTCAGGACCATCCTATCAGTTTTGAATCTGACACTCCTGTGATTGGGCACTTTAGTTAGAGTGGCCCAAATCAAGCATGTAATGGAAACTCAGTGATCACAAAGTGGCTACTGTCATTCTACAGAGTTGCAGAAACTGAAATCTTAGGGTCTGAGCCTGTAAGTTTTATACAGACAAACTTCACATTCATTAACTTTTATGTACTTATAGATCATAGGGGCAGTTATATGTCAGAGTCTGCAAAGTACTATAGGGATTTTAGGTTGGATGTGCAGGCCTGGTTGGTATTAGTATGGAAAGTGGCTGTGCCATTATTTAGCCCATATCCCTGTAATGAAGGTGTTCTTCAACCACTGGAGAAAATGATATATTACAAATTAAGGTGACTGAGTCTTATTACTGTAAGGTACAAAATCACACTTGATCAGAATAATATCTAGCAATTACACAGCACATATCTTGTCACCCCAACCCCTCCTACACACCTCTCCGCCCTGCCACCAGCTCCCCCACTCCCTCAGGCACCCCCCCCCATTTCCCCAGTGGCTGCCCATCCCCAACCTCCCCACAGCCAGGGCCCCCTTACCTGGCCACCAGAGCCACCACACCACAGGCTGCTGCTACCTGCCCTGAGCATCCTCAGAGCATATGATTTAAAAACTCCCAGCCTGGGGCAGCTCCCTGCTAGCCAGAAGACTGTGTCTTCCAGCCGAGTAGGGGCTGTGGCTGCCAGCCGTGCACAGCCAGCAATGTTCCCTGTGTGGGTGAGTGATGTGGGCTACGTGCCCGCACGTCTGCGCAGCCTACAGGGAACGTTAACGGGAGAAGCAGCCAGCAGCGTGGAGCTCTGCAGGGGTGGGGGAAGTGGCTGGCAGCACAGAGACAGGGTAGGGGTGGGGGAAGCAGGACACCTACCCACAATGCAATGCTTCTAAAGTCAAAGTAACAGTTAGCAATGGGGACGCAAGAAGCTGGAGCATAGAGTGTGGTGTGGACACTCTCCTCCAGTTTTATTAATTCGATGTATCAGTGTTGACTTTAGATGATGACCAAGTATAGACATAATGTTAGTGAGATACTACTAGTGAGACACTTGCTGGGCAAACTCATGGTGTGAAGCAAGAGTAATGAAGCCCCAGGTTCAGTGTCAGGAGGTGGGGGTCTATCCTGATGGAAGAGTGAATCCCTTTGGGGTCAGGCAGATTGCAGGGGTTCCTCCAGAGACCATTCCAAAGTTCGGGGTATTGCACTGCCGGCACAGATCCATGACACCTCCACAAACACAGTTCAGGCTTATGAAGACACAGCCTACTTGCAGAAGGAAACTCTTCCCTGCTTGAAGGCAGGACAGCAAAGGTCAAATTCTTCTCTGTTACGCCTAAAGCCGGTGGAGTTGCAGAGGTGAAACTTCAAGAAGAATTTACTTTCCAAAGTCTGTGAAATGTGTTGTAAAACCATAAAGACTTCTTTGGCTAAAGACACAAAGCTAACCTGACATCTGCCTGCTATAGAGAGACAAGCTGGGTGAGATAGTATCTTTTATTGGACTAACTTCTGTTGCTGAGAGAGACAAGCCTTTGAGCCTCCACAGAGGTCTCCTTCAGGTCTGGAAAATGTACTAATGCTAAGCAGTTTGTTCCTCATTGTATTTAACTGCACATAGCTCTGTAGGTTTTCCACACTTGAAGAAGAGCTCTATGGAAGCAGAAAAGCTTGTCTCTTTCACCAACAGAAGTTGGTCCAATAAGAGATATTATCTCATCCACCTTGCCTCCCTAATACTAGTATGGGCCACCACCACAGCCAGAATAACATTGCATATACTTGCTATCAACATTCCCTGTAAGCTGTGTGTGTGGCCGGGTGCGCAGTGACCATCGCTCATCCGCATGGGCAACACTGATGCCCATGCACAGCCAGCAGCTGCAGCCCCTGCCTGGCACATTCTTCTAGCTGGCGGGGAGCTGCACCAGGCTGGGGGAGTTTCTAAAGAGAAGGGGCTTTGAGGGAGGTGGAGGGGCTCAGGGAGCCAGTGGGGAAGGGGCATGGGGGGTCAGCAGGGAAGGCCCGGGGAGCCAGTGGGTGGGTTAGGGAAGGGTTGGGGCACGGGGAAGCCAGTGGCCGGGTGGGCAGATTAGGGAAGGGTGAGCGAAGCCAGCAGGGAAGGCTCAGGGGAGCTAGCAGACAGGTCAATGGCTTGCTGAAGGGTGGGAGAAGCCAGCAGGAAAGGCTCAGGGGAGACAGCAGCTGGGCAGGTGGCTTGGGGAAGGGTCTGGTGTCATCATCTTCACTACTCATCCTATGTACCTCTCTCCAGCAGGATCTACATGCTTTTTTAGGGGGAAGGGATGATATGTAAAGTGCCAACCACAATGAAGCCCCAATCTTGAATCGTTGCTATTGAAATATAAACAATAATAATGCGTGAGGACGTTTCTATCATAGATAAAATGGAATGTTGCTGGAATTAATGGCCATCATGAATTTTTTGATGAAGGAAAGTGTTCTGCAATTCCCAGTTAAGGAAGGTCTTTTATACGAATGGCCCTCATCATTTTCAGTACAATTTTGCAAAGAAAAACACAATGTGCTCAACTTTGCCACTAAATGTTAATGAGTTTGATGATTGTTTCCTGCTACATGAAGTGAACCTACCAGGTCAACTAATCAGGAAACAGCAGATTAATACTGAGAAATAGAAAATACCTTTTCAGTCTCACAAACCTATTCATGTTAAGGGCAAGGGACTCAGAAACTAATTCAGAACAGCCTGAAAGAACGGCTTAACAGGGAGTTAAGACATGAAGCAGGTTATAGGGTCTTTGTTAGACTGTCTACAGCACTGGAGTTTGCATAACATGGGTTTGGATGCTGCCAACTAATTCCTCTGATGGCCTCACTACTTTGGAGGCAAATGAAAACATCTGTTCAGCTGCTGAGAGTGATCTGATCAGACACCACAATAATGAACTACTCCTTGTATGCAACTCCATTCAGGTGAATTAGCTAATGATGGTAGTTCGTTCTGTGATTCTTCCATTAAGTCAAGTTCCCTGCCCGCAGTTGAGTTCATCTCAGGAAAAAGCAAACTCTTGGTGCTAAAGACTAGAGTAGGCATATTCGAGCAGTCTATTTTGAAAAATAGCTGCCATGTCATGTTAATATCATTTTCAAATAAACCACACAGGAACAAATGGATCCTGGACTCATTGGAAATTAAAGGAAGAAAAAAAGAGGAGGGGGTAGCGGAGAGGGTTTTAGCAAAGAACAGGATGAAAGGAAGATGAACGACCTGCTTCCAGCAGTCATTCTCAGAATCAGCATTCTAACTCCTATTCATGTGCTATGTTTTGCTCCCTTTAAAATCATCCTTTTAGGGACACAAGATGTCAGGAGGAACAACGCCATGAAATTCATTGTTGGGTTTGAAATTCAAGGGAATTGTCTGTCAACAATAGTAAGCAGCAATGTGACACAAGTCTTACCAGCAAACATCTTCTGCCATCACCATTTCTTCACCCTACAGCAGTGAAATAGAACATAGATACAGTAAGCTCTCTAAAAACCCCTAAAATGGAGTGACAATTTAGAGCCATACCATTATAAACAGTCAAGAGCATTAGAACTGTTTCAAAGGGGTAGCTGTATTTGTCTAGTTCAGCAAAACAAACAAAGAGTCAAGTGGCACTTTTGGAGACTAACAAATTTATTTTTTTCATGAGCTTCCATGGGAGAAAATCTCACTTTGTCAGACACTTGAAAATGGGGAACTTACAGAATGGGAGCACAATAAATGTAAGGGGGGGTAAGTCATAGGACCAGGTCAAACTTTTACAGCAAATCAAAGCAGTTGTTTAGATTCAAACAGTGGAGAACGGCAATAAATTGGGGATAGGGGAAGGGAAGAAAGCAAAATACCCATTGCAATGGGAAAAAACCCTTAGTTTCTCTTCAGCCCTAAACTAACAGTGTCAAATCTGCATATGAATTCCAATTCTGCAGTTTCTCTTTGAAGCTTTGATATGTTATTCATTTACCTGAGTAGGGCTATTAACAGGTCTCTGATAGAGTGATGAGGGACACTGAAGTGTTTTCCTATTGGTTTTTGAATGTTGTTATTTCTAATGTCAGATTTGTGTCTATTTATTCTTTTGTGCAGAAACTGTCTTGTTTGTCCAATGTATAAGGTGGGGGGACAGTGCTGGCACATGATGACATAAATCACATTGGTGGATGAGCAAGTTAATAAGCCCTTGATGGAGTAGCTGGCTTTTTTTGGTCCTATAATAATGTCTTTTGTGCAGACATGTGGGCAAAGCTGGCAGTGTGGTTTGTTGCAGGGATAGGTGCCTGCTTTAGTGTTTCTGTTGTTAGGTCTGTAGTTGTTGGTGAGTAGCTCTTTAAGGTTGTGGGCTGCCTGTAAGCAAGGAGAAGTCTGCCACCCAAGGCCTGAGAGAGTGAGGGATCATCTTGTAGAACAGGCTGTAGGTCTTTGATGATATGCTGTAAGGATCTGACTTTGGGGTTGTGGGTGATGACCAGTGGTGTTCTGTTGTTTTCTTTCTTGGGCTTCTCCTGTAGCAGCTGACTTCTGGGTATCCTTCTGGCTCTGTCAATCTGTTCCTCCACTACTCCAGGTGGATACTGTAGTTTTGAGAATGCTTGATAAAGATCCAGAAGGTGTCTGTCTCTGTCTGAGGGAACAAATGCAGTTATATCTTAGGGTTTGGCTGTAGACAATGGATTGTCTACAGCTAGAGGGTGGAACCTTGAGGGATGAAGGTAACTATAGTGGTCTGTAGTTTACAGTATAGGGTGGTATTTGTGTGTCCATCACTAAGTTATACTGTAGTGTCCAGAATGTGGATCTCCTGTGTGGAGTGATCTAAACTAAGGTTGATCATGGCGTGGAAACTGCTGAAATCTCTGTGGAAATCTTCAAGGGTATCTTTTCCATGGATCCAGATGATGAATATGTCATCAACATAGTGTAAGTAGAGAAGTGGTATGTGGCCTGGATGAAACTGAAGGAAGCATTGTTCTAAGTCAAACATAAAAATGCTGGCATACAGTGGGGATGTGCGGGTACCCACAGCAGGGCTATTGACTTGAAGGTATTTATATCTTCAACAAACAAATCAAAGTTTCAAAAAGAAACTGCAGAATTGGAATTCATATGCAGATCTGACACTGTCAGCTCAGGGCTGAATAGAGACTATGTTTTTTTTCCCCATTACAACAGGTATTTTGCCCCCCCTCCCCTGGCCCGTTTATTGCTGTTCTCCACTGTTTGAATCTAAACAACTCCTTTGATTTGTTGTAACTGTTTGACCAGATCCTATGACGTACACTTCACTACATTTAGTTTGCTCCCATTCTGTAAGATCCCTATCTTTAAGCATCTGACAAAGTGGGATTTTCTCCCACGAAAGCTCATGAGACAAATAAATTTGTTAGTCTTTAAAAGTGCCAGTGGACTCCTTCAGTACTAGAACTGGTATCTTAATTTCTTTCACTGAATTATTAACCTTTCCATTTGTACAATCAAAAGCAGCATCTCATTTCTGTTTTATTTCCTACCCTTGTGTTCCCCTTCCTATATTCTGACGCTATTGTGTCCATGATTTTCTCCACTCACACACTGATATTTTATTGTTCCTTTTGCTTGGGCCATAATCTTTTCCCAGGTGAGAGTTTCATGTCCCTTCATCGCAGGCACTGAAGACTCAGATTTCTAATGACTGTGCCTCCAAGTGATGTTATTTCTCCCATGTCACACCGTTTGTTACTCTGTGTTACTGTATATTCCATAGCTCAGGTCTGCTTATTGGTTCAGAGTAAAAACTAAATTTGCTGTACTCTTGGAGGACTGGCCTCATTTCTGGCACTGCCACATTGCAAGGCTTACCTGCTGGGTTAGTTAGAATCTCTATCTGTGAGAAACATTTGTCAGCAGATGAAATTCAGGAAGTTCCAGAGATTTAACATTGATGAACTTGACCTTAATACAATTAAGCAGGACTTTTTCATTTCATCATAACAGTGGTTGTTTCTCTAAACATTTTGATTTGATATTTGGGTTTCTATTTGGACATCCTTACCTCATTCACTTTCCTTGTAAAGCACCAGCCTGACTGGTTTATTTTAGTTAAAAAAATTCACTAACTTCTAAAGAGCTGGGCTTAACCGGAGTGCTGGATAGAAGCACCCCCAACATTTGAGATGTCTGGGTGTGATTCTTAGGTTTGTGGTCCTGGCCTGTGTCTAATGTTGTAAGGCAAGGCTAATGCTTTCATTTTTTGAGTCTGGGGGAAAAAATCACAAGCAGCCAGGAGTCTGTTTGCTGTCTCCTTCTGTAAGGGTGGGATAGCAGCACCAGCTTACAAATACAGCAATACTTAAACAAACAAGATCAACACTTCTCAAAAGCTCCAGTTGCTGCCACTGACTAATAGATGTGCAACAGAGAGCAGAGCTGAATTTTACAAAGAATTTTCTTTTACAGAGTGCAGGAACACTGTTCCTTCTGAACGATGACACTGATGACTGTCAAAAGCTGGGGAAGAGGGTTTGGCTTCATATCTGGAAACCACACAACAAACAATAACAATTCCTAGCTGTAACCTAACTCCACATGCAGCCTATGCCAAACAAATCCATTCATGTTTACTGTTATTGTTGCAGTCACTATAACTTTCATCTTAGAGAGCAAAGGTGCATGCAGTAATATCTTTTATTGGATTAACTTTTCTTGGTCAGAGAAGTAAGTTTTTGACAAGATATTACCTCATTCACTTTGTCTCTAATATCCTGGGACCAACAAAGCTACAACACTGCATACTTCAATACTAGCAAGTAGAACAAAGTCAACAAGATCAGAATGCAAAATCACCTGTCTCATCCCCACATATAACAAATTTCTGGTCATTTATTTTCTACATTTCTGACTTAGAACAGCTGAGAAGAAGAATGTGCTTCAGATGCAGAGAATCTATCCCTTGTTTACTCTAAGCTTGGACAGAGCTTCAGGAGTTTAGTTAATGCTGTGTAAATATATAGTGCAGAAATGAGCAACAAAGGTCATATTTTTCTATACAACACCATCAGTCTCTGATTTAAGGCACTCCCAGTAACTGGAAACACAACAGTAACCATTTCTGTGGTAGTGGTACAGTATCTGTTGCCTTCAGTTGAGCCAAATTAAGGCATTAATTTTATCAATGACTTTTAAATTTCATCCCAAAGGCTCCTGGAGAGCTTCATATATTACATACATAGCATTGCACAGAGAAAAATGCACATATAAATAATCCTTTTCGAAGTAATATTTTCAAAATCAAAATTGAAAGCTGGCCCAAAAAACTATCACAGCAGCAGACTGGATTTACTACAGATGGGGGAGTTAAAATAGAACTGAAATCTTGACTCTATAGCCTTAAATAAAAACTAAAGACTTCTCCACTCCAAACTGTTGCTGAATAGGGCTCCCCACCGGGCTTGGGGCCAGCCCCCCATAGCCTGGGGTCGGGTCTCCCAGGGTGCATGGCAGCCTGGAAGAAAGTCCCACCCCCTCAGCACCCTGGTCAGGGAGCTAATCAGCACCCCAACCAGGGAGGGAGAGGAGGTGTGGGGGGACAGCAGGGCAGTGGGTGCAGGAGCCAGCACCCCTGCTGCTGGCCGGCAGCAGGTGTGGGAGCCAGTTTGCTCCGCTTTTGGGGCTTGCTGGCAGCTGGCAACCCCAAAAGCAGGGTGAGCCAGCTCCCCGACTGGCCACTGGAGCTGCAGCCAGCAAGCCCTGAAAGCTGGGTGCACCTGGTCCCACACCCACCACCCCGCTGGCAGCCGGCAACCCTGAAAATGGGGCGAGTTGGCTCCCCAAATGGCTGCTGGGGCTGCAGCCAGCAAGCCCGGGAAGTGAAGCAAGTCGGCTCCCAAACCTGCCGCCAGCCAGCAGCCGGCTTGCCGGGGCAGCAGGGGATGCCGGCTCCCTGGTGAGAGCCAGGCAGGGGATTGGGTGGCAACATGGCCCTTGTGCACCTCTCCTGAATCAAAATAGCAACATGGCCCTGATGCACCTCTCCTGAATCAAAATAGCAAGTCCTGTGTCTGGACTTGCTGTTTCGATCTGGTGTTTTTCCTTAATTTGATTTAAATTAAAATTAAGGATTTTATTTTGAATTAGCTTATTTTGATCTAACTTAAATCAAAATGAGCGTCTACATGTGGACATAGCCAAAGTGTCCAACAAAGTGGGATTTTCTCCCAGGAAAGCTCATGCAATAAATAAATTTGTTAGTTTTTAAAAGTGCCACAGAACTCCTTGTTTGTTTTGCTGAACTAGATTAACAGAGTTACCACTTTGGAACTTGCAATTCTGCACTGTCTTTCACTTAGCACAGACAAAGTAACCTGTGTAAACTATGGATAAAACAGTGCAAAGTCAAAAAGATTTTATACCCACTTTGCACAGCGGTAAACAGCTCCACTCAGTGCAGGGCAGTGAGGAATCAGACAGACCCATAAGAATGAAAGGAAGAACATCATCCATTTTAATGTGTAAATGGCCTATGATGCTAAAACAGCACCTGGAATAGATAATCCCATATACACACGCAAATGCTTCCTTAAAATGATCTTTGCTCTCCCACACAAAATAATGAGCCCCCTCATAATAGTCAAATGACTATTCTCACCACATGGCAAACACATCCTCTCCAAAAAGAATTGCCTCCTAGTTCCAGGTGCTGAGTCTTTTTTCATTTCCCACTGGAGGCTAACTACAAGAGCACTTACACAGCCTAGAAAATGTCACACTGTGACTGATGAGAGCAAAGCCTCCTGGATGCATTAGCTTCATTTCAGGTGGGCAGGCAGCTGATGGCAAATCAGCAGGCTCAAGTGCTCTAGGGACATGGGTAGAGTAGCAGGTGGGAGGAAAAAATGCACTGCTTGAATACATTAAGAAAATTGTTTGCTTTTGATCATTTACTTTGAATGCTACATTGGGGAAGCAGACTGGAGTCTAAAGGATTCAAGGCTTCCTGTAAAAGATGGTCCCAATTCCATTCTCATGCCACTGCTATACCCAGTAATCTCTCCATAGCTACCTGACTTACAATAGTGTAAATGAGAGCAGGATAGGCAGTGCCTGTGATGCAGGTGGGTGAAGGAGAGGAGGGAAAAGGGAGTGAAAGAAAAATTATAGGATGAGAATAAAAGACCAGGTTAAGGGATGGCAATAAAATGTAACAAGAAGAAAGATGTCATGATGGAGTTATTGGGGAGGGTAAACACAGTCTAGTTAGTGCATTGGACTAGGAACTTGAAAACCTGGGTTATATTTCTTCTCTCCACTAGAAACAAGTGTATCCTTGGATTACTCACCCACAGGACTATGAGGGCCAGTGTTAGATGTTCAGAAAACAGGGGTCATATTGAAAGTCAGCTGAAAGGCAGTAGTTGTTTTTTTGAAAGTTATATGTGATTGGTGGAGAGCCTGTGGTAGAACCTAGAAGTTGGGTGAGGGACTTAAAATGTGGTTAGAATATGCTAAAACCTTTCAGAGACCAAGAGGGCAAAGAGATAAAAGATCACTTGATCTATAAACTGGTTATATAAAACTGTCAATAAAAATAAGCACAAGGGGAAGTCAAAGGAATCACATGCATTGAACTGACGATGCACTGGAATTACACGCACTGAATTTATTTAAGATGAATTGTGATGGTGGAATGTACTCCAAGAACCTGATATGGTTACAAATTGGCTAAACAATAGATAAAAAAATTCCTTAAAAGGTCAAGAACCTCATAAGTTTGGAGCACAAGAAATAAATTGGATGGAACACTTGATAGTTGATCATTTGGAGGATACCAAAGCATGGTAGTGAGATAGTCCCAGTCTGGCAAAGTAGTCAGGTTCTGGGGCACAAAGTTCATCTATCTGTGGCTTGTAGCACGTGAACGAGGTTGCATCAATCAGGTTTTTTTTATTCTATTGTATCTGGTCTCCTCAACTCTTGCAAAGTGCATCGCAAATATCTGTTCTGTAGGAATGACTGAACCACTCTTCTGAGGGTAAGGTCAAAAAGATTTGTACTTTTCTTGCGCTGCTCCTTTTATCTGCATTCACAGTAGTTTTTCACTATGGGACATTTGTTCATCATTCATTGATGCTATAAAATTTCTTGTTGGGTTTAGCATCTTCCATTAAAGTCACTACACAACCACCACCAGGGAAGTTAAATATCCACTGAAGTTTGATTCCTTCTGAAGGAGCTATTCAGGACCAGACAAGCAGATACTTACTTCTGTGCTCTGGTTTAGGTTGTGGAACCAGATGTGGTTGATTTCTGCCTATCGTACTCCAGTGAGTTCAACTGAAGTCAATTGACTACATGGCTGAGGAGCATATTATGGCACCACTGAACTTAGTACAACATGGGAGTGAGTCGAAGTTAATGAAACTACTCACATTAGCAGTTTTGGGATGTTTCCATAGTGCCAAAGGGGTGTGCAGAGCCTGTAAGTCAGTAGCCATAGAACTTACTGTACGTATGTTGCTAGACTGTAGCATTATAAATGGAAGGAAGGATGTCCAGTGGTTAGAGCATTACTGAAGACCTGAAGTTCAACTCCCAGTGCCCCTGCACTCTATGTGACACTGGACAAATCACTTAGTCTCTCAGTTCTCATTGGTAAAATGGGGATAATAGCAGTGCCTCACTTCACAGTGGTGTTATTAATAAGAGGTGAAAGATTGTGAGCCATAATAGGGACTATGTAAGTATGGTAGCTTAAATGTAGAGGGTTTTTGGAAAGTTAAAACTAATACAGTTCTCTCATAAATGGCACATAATTGACTCTGCTTTTAATAATTTTTATTTAAATATTATTCTTATATAATGGAAACAACTGATCAAAACAAGAAGAAAGACCAGAATTTTCTGTTCCTGAGTGGGTTTTTTTCCATCTAATTAAGCAGGTTTTCTCAACCTACTGGCTTTCACCAGAACTGTTAGTAGAACTTCTTTAGTAAATAAGGTACATAATGGCACTTTAAAAAGAAAAACACTCAGAAAAGTTAATACATGAAATATTGTAATCTCCTGGAGAAAAATACAAAATATTTCTTGTAGTGAATCATCTGCTTGCCATATTGTCAGATGAGTTATTTTGTCATCAAAAAAGTTAAGCTGAAAATAATCCTCTTCAGGTACAGCAGAGAACAAATGGGGTGAAGAGGGAAATCTACTTCCATATTTCCTTCCTCCTGGCTATTTTACATGGGCTGTTCCCCATGACACAGCTGTCTCTCTTATGTTTACTACTCATTTACATTTTGATAGAGGCCTGTTGAATATCCAATTATAGACAAATTTGTTATATTTATTTATTACTCTTTCTAACTGAAAAGAGCAATGAGGCCAGGGAAGGATGTTTTTGCTGAAAATGTATCTCTGCAAGTTGAAAATTTCTGCGGGACACAAAGGTATTATGTTAATTCAGAGAGCATCTAATCAAACAGATTAGTAACTATGGTGCAGTGAGCTGATACTTAAGCTACTGCAGGTGTAGGGTTTAATTAGGAGCAAGCACAGGGGGCAGAGTATATGGGGAAAGGCTGCTAGGGTGGAAGATGAGGAAAAGTGAAAGCAAAGATCTGGAACCTAAATTAAAGATACATTTAAACTTTTCCTTACTGCATGGTAAACTTGCATGTGCTATCTACATTTCCACTGCACCCTCAGAGCCAGGTCTCACAAGTTAGTTCTACTTTAGAACAGAGTCTGTAAAATGGCATCATGCAGGTCCATATTATTATTAGAAATGGTCAAATCATGGAAAAATTCTAGGAGAAAAACTTCCCTTTTTTTAATCAAAAAAATTGTGCTTTAAAAAATTTTCAGTCATTCCAGTCATTGAGCCTCTGCCTCCATTCCTCTGCATGAAGTAGTCATTTTCTGCTACCAAAGTAAGCGTAAAGCTTTACCATTCAGATGTACGAGCATGTTGTGCTCAACTGACACATGGGTAGATGATGACACAAGGTGCAAGATCATGAAGTATTGGACACAGTGGGTGGGATGGGAGTTATGTGACCTTGGTGAATCCCATCCATCATCCCTCAGTTTCTCCAGTTTAATAGGCTCAATGGGCAGAGAAAATGATGCTATTTTCCAGCTGCAAAGTTGGCTTGGGATCTGAATGGCAAAAGGTGTTATTTCTAATTTACTCCCCTTCCCCAGGAACTCTGATCCAGTCCCCGAAGGCTGTGCTAAATGTTCATGTATGAATTAGTTGAACTGTGCTCCTCAGATACACAGCATATGATGATACATTTCCCGTGATGATGCAAGAATCCAGGAAAGAGAACAGCCTGACTGTTTTAGTTGTAAACTGAGCACATACCGTGTGGAACTCACGGAGAGACAACAAACATGGAATCCAAGAGTGCCATTTTAACAAACTCTTCCCAGAGCAGAACATCACTTTACATGTTTTATGAGGCTCATGAACAAATGCTGCTGCTCAAACATTTCCTCCTTCTGCTCTGTTGACAAAGATTTCTTCACTTGAGAACTTATTCAACAGAAAAAACTGTAAACTGTCCTTATATCCAAGGAGTTTCTGAATCACAGGAAAGGTTGGCACATGATAAAATGGCAACAACAACAAAAATATGAACAAAATTACTGAGTGTACAGATCTGGAATCATAGGGTACCTCCACACAGGCTTCTTATTTCAAAACAACAGAGGTTGTTTCGAAATAAGAAGCAGCATGTCCACATGACGCACTGTTATTTCAAAACAATGGGACCCATTGTTTCAAAATAATGGTGGTTATTTTGAAACCGTTAAACCTCACATCTAATCGAAATAGCCGTTGTTTTGAAATTGTTGTTTCAAAACAACAGCGTTCGGACATGTTGTTTTGAAACAACACCATTGTTTCACAACAACTGTTTTGAAACAACATGTCCGAATGGCCTTGTTTCGAAATAACCATTTCAAAACAACAGCTATTTTGAAAGCAGGCTTTCCCTTAATTCGAATTAACAAACTGTTAATTCAAATTAACTTATTTCGAAATAAGGACTTTATTTCAAAATAACTCATTTTGAAATGGGTTATTTCGAAATAATGATGTACGTGTGGACATAGCCATAATTCTGGGGGGAAAAAAAAATACCTCACGGCAAGGGGCCCTAGTGATTCCTACTCAAGTGCAGTTTCAGTGGCAATCCCCATACCTACCAAGCTATGCCAGAATAGTGGGTGCAGCCTCTAGCCCAAATGTGACCCACAGAACTTTGCAGTTTGGTCTACACATGGCCTACTACTCAATATCGAAGAATTGCAGATTACATGGATTTAATCTCGCTTGGAACCATGAGGTTATGTTGATTAAGGGAGAGCGTTGAAAATGTAGGCTAAATGAGTTACACATTATACTTGAGATAAGGCCAAATGTAATTTATTCCATTGTAAGCAAATGTAGATATGTAGACTGAGGCTGTATACTACTGGCTAGATGCCAATGTGGCTCTCATTTGGGCAAATTTGACTACACTTAATGTACTCAATTGTATTATTTGTATGCTCTTTTTGGACCAGGTTCTTGGACCTCCTTCCAGGGTCCTCACTGGAAGTACCATCAAACCCTTTTCAGGTTCTGTTACATCACATATCTCCATGGGCATGGAGTGCAAATGAGATGTATAGATGATCTCCTAGTGCAAGGTGCCTCAAAGGACTAATTTAAAATTCTCCATCAATTTTACAGACACCCTTATTGTTTTTGTACCACCTAGGTACTGCCCCATACTGCATGCCTTTTAGTATTCCAATAATCCTATGTGCACTCTGCATGAAATGGCAGAGAGGGACATCTTTTTGAGTTACAGTCTGCAGTAATGCAGAGGATGAAAAGTGGGTATGTGTTTAATTAAGGTCCTCATGCTCTTCAGTTTACACAGGTGGACAGCAACAATCAGCAGCGTGAACTGGTGGAGGAGTGGGAATGATTCAACAGGTTTGGATAACATGTCATTATCAGTTTAACTTGGGGGTCTCAAACTCAAATCACCATGAGGGCCGCATGAGGACTAGTACAGGGCCACATGACGTACAGGGTACATTAGCCCGAGGGCTGCACCACTGAAACCTTTTCATACAATGGTATTGCAATATTGGTAACAATAGTGTCATCGCAGGCCGTAGGAAATAGCTTTAGGGGCTGCATGCGGCCCATGGGCTGTGTGTTTGAGACCCCTGGTTTAACTAGATCTTTTGATTCTGTAACTCAGGGGGATCTCTGGAAACTTTTACTAATCTTTGGACACCCTGCAAGCTTAATTTTGTTGTTCAGCCCTTCCATGATTGTCTGAGTGGTGGAAAACAGCAAGATATCAGACTTCTTTTAGTCACTAGTGTCACCATACAAGGCTGTCTACTGGTTCTCACACTCTTTTTTATCTTTTGTTTGGCTATGCAGGTGGATACATTTCATGACATTCATTGATGGAGATGTCTTTATCCAGTCCTGAACTGAGAGGAAGTTGTTCAGTCTTCAACACTCTGTGCTTGCATGGAAGTGGCAGATGTACTCATTAAGGAGCTTTTATTTGCTGATTATTACGTACAGGTTGTTCACTCAGTTGTTAACACTCAATGTATTAATAATCATTTGTGCGGTCAATTGTTTTGGTTTGAGAATCAGCTGAAAGAAAACTGCCATACTGTGGCATCCTGTGCTGGGTGATGTGTCTGTCCACCTATTTGAAAAGTCCAATAGTGTGCTTCTCAGGCGCCTCGAGAACTCTGGTACCCAGAGGGTATGCTGTAAGAGATGATGGGATTACGCATCACACAGCCAAGGCCAGCTCTGAATTTGTAATGCTCTCATATCACATATGGAAAGACAGGGGCATCAAAATAAACACTGAGATAATTGTCTGTTGGATGCTTGGAGATACAATAATTCCATATTATTGTGTGAAAAAAGCATGGCACCACCATTTTGGGAAACTAGGCCAGCTATGTGCTGTATTCAGTCTGTTCACAGGGTCAAACAGTAGTACGAGTTTCCCAATACTGAAATCTTTAATCATCATCAGATGGTCGGCATTCAAAACAGGCTCTTAAAGTCTAATCTGTGTTGTATGGCCAGCTAAAGAAGACCCATGGCCATATTTTATGATCAGGTAGAGCAAGGCATACTGTTCTTAAGGCGGCCAATGCAAACAATATAAGTATATTGAAGTCAATTTTGAACATATGTCAGACTGATGTCAGCAACTGGGAAGAAACAGCCCATGACAGAGCAAGATGGAGGCAGATCTGTCATGTCACTGCTGACCACCTTGAAGCAAGGCATATTAATGCCTTATATGAAAAAAAGGGGAACAGTGCAAAGCCAGAATATAACTGACTTCAACAGTTATGGACAACATTATCTGTCCTACATTTAAAGATGTTCATGGTCCTCACAGACTTTAAGGTCAGAAGGGACCAATATGAATTAAAATTAAGATTTTGTCATGGGTTTTTTTAGCAAAAAGTCAGGGACAGTTTACGGGCAATAAACAAAAATTCATGGACACCTGTGACCTGTCCCTGACTTCTACTGAAAATAACTAGGACAAAATGGGACAGATAGGGGGATGAGAGGCAGGGGCCTACTGTGCGTATGTGTGGGGGATGTGAGTCCAGCATCTACTGTGTGGCTGGCCAATGCAGAGTCCCCAAGTGATGTAGAGATCCAGGGTCTCACCACTACCACAGTGGCTGAGAGCTCCAGGGCCGGCACTTGAGAGTTTTGGGGTCTCCACAGCAGTTTGGAGTGCCAGGTCCCTGCAGACTGTTAGTTACAGACCCTCTGCCCTGCAGCTGAAGCGGACAATGTCATGGAGATCTCTGGAAAGCACAGAACTCGTGACCTCTGTGATATAATCTTATCCTTAATGGGTGTGTTCACACAGCACTCTTATTTCGAAACAACAGAGGTTGTTTCGAAATAAGAATTACCCTGTTCACACGATGCACGGTTGTGTCGAAACAACATGTTCCGTTGTTTCGAAACAACAGTGTTGTTTCAAAATAACTTAAACCCCATGTGGGGACGAAACATTGTTTTGAAATGATTGTTTTGAAACAATGCCATCTGAACATGTTGTTTCGAAACAACAGTGACTTGTTTCAAAATAACTGTTGTCTGAACCTGCTATTTCACTTTGAGCTTCTTTCCTTAATTCAAATTAACAAACTGTTAATTCGAATTAACTTATATCGAAATAACCCCTTATTTTGGTACAAGATGTTTCAAAACAACTTGGATTGAAATAACCCCCTGTGTGTGAAAGTAGCCAATCATGATCAACTAGTCTAACCTTCTGCACAATGAGGCCACTGATTGCAGAGGGCGCACCACCGGCCCGTCTCACCTGCCCCATCGGGGAGGTAGAGCATGAGCGTACGTGCTAGGACATGAAAGATGGTGAACTATGCCTGGGCAGGGTGAAGCCAGAGGAAACTCTGGTGGATGTCCGTAGCGGTCCTGACATGCAAATCGGTCGTCCGACCTGGGTATAGGGGCGAAAGACTAATCGAACCACCTCACCCACCCACTCCTGTAATAGATCCATAACTTATAACTGAGTTATTCAAGTCCTCAAATCATGGTTTAAAGACTTCAAGGTATAGAGAATCCACCAGCAAGTGATTGCTTCCCAATACTATAGAGGAAGACAAAAACCTCTGCAGGGCCTCTGCCAGTTTGCCTTGGGGGAAAATTCCTTTCTAGTCCCAAATATGGGAATCAGCTAAACCTTGAGCACATAGGCAAGACTCACCAGCCAAACACACACAAAGAATCTACCCCATCTAATATCCATCACAGGCAATTGGGCATATTTATCACTACTAGTCAAAGATCAGTTAATTGACAAAGTAGACTGTGCCATCATAAAAAACAAGGAGTCCTGTGGCACTTAAAGACTAACAGATTTATTTTTTGCATGAGCTTTCGTGGGAGAAAATCCCACTTTGTCAGATGCTTTGAAGATGGAGGAACTTACAGAATGGAATGAAAATAAATGCAAGGGAGTGTAAAACATGCAATCAAGGCCATAAAGTAACAGCAAATCGGAGCAGTTGTTAAGGTTCAAACCCTGGGAAGGCTGAAGTCAAATTACCTGTTGTAATGGGAAAAGAAGCCATAGTCTCGATGTAATCCTTTCACACAATCTAATTTGCATATTAATTCCAATTCAGCTGTTTCCTCTTTGAAGTCTTGATGTCCCACTGACGTCCCTGAGTACAGTCACTAACAAATCATTTATAGAGTGATTAGAAGGATGGAAGTGCTCAGCAACTTGTTTTTCAGTTTTGTGATTTCTGATGTCAGTTTTGTGTTCATTTATTCTTTTGCGCAGGGATCGTCCTTTTTGTCCAGTGTATAGGGTGTCAGGGAATTTCTGGCACATGATGGCATAGATCATACTAGGAGATTAGCAAGTGAATGAGCCTTTGATGGAGAAGGTAGCTTGATTAGGACCTTTGATGGTATCTTTTGTGCAGACATGTAGGCAAAGTTGGCAACGTGGTTTGTTGCAGGGCTGTGTGCCTGTTTTAATGTATCTGTGGTTAGGTCTGTAGTTGCTGGTGAGTATCTGTTTAAGGTTGGGTGGCAATCTGTGGGCAAGGAGAGGTGTGTCTCCCAAGGCTTGAGAGAGTGAGGGATCATCTTTTAAAATAGGCTGTAGGTCCTTAATGATCTGTTGTAGAGGTTTGACTTGAGGGTTGTATGTTGTGACTAGTGGCATTCTATTGTCTTCTTTTTTGGGCCTCTCCTGCCCCATCATACCATCCTCTCCATAAACTTATCAGCCAGCCAGCCAGCCACGCTATTTGCCCCTACTACTCCCCATAGAAGACGGTGAAGAAGAAGTTCTCAAACTTTTTTGTATTCATGATCCCTATCATACACTTAAGTCTCTGAGCATGAACCCTGACCCCCATGGGTGCCCCGCCTTTGTCCTGGCCCTCATGGGCTCTTCACTCCCCCATCACCCCTAACCCCTACACATCCACTCCTGCACCCAGATGGGGAAACTGACTTGCATGCATAGAGTGGCTGATATCACTACTTGCTCTCCCATGAACACTGCTTCTCTGCACACCCTAAGGGCTCCCTGTGTTAAGGACACTTTGGTTCTGCTGGGAGGTGAGCATCAGGAGCTGCTGCTCTCTGCACTCTCCTTACTGGGGGAGGAGTGGTGGTGGTGAGGGAACAGAGGAACGTCGGGGTTGGGGGAAGTCAGCAGTATCTGCGTGTCACTGCTCACTCCCTCACATGTCCAGTCCCACACTGGGAGGAAGCAAGGAAGTTCACCGCGCATACCTGACCAGAGCGCACAACTCCATGGGTGGTGTTGCTTCAAATGCACAGCCATGCACTTGGCTAGGGTCAGGGCTCACATCACACAACCCCCACATAACTACCTGCCAACCTCCTAAGGCACTGGGAACCTCAATTTCAGAACCAGCAGGACCTCATGTGAGTGGATTTGAACTCTGGAAGAAATCAGGGCCAGAGCTTTGCCCTTTCTATGGGATAGAAGGGGTAGGGATGGAGACACAAACCCCCACTGTCTCCTCACCAAATAATGGTAAAGAAACATTGTGAATGCAAACTCAAGAGCATGGAAAAACTACCATAACAGCTGATTCCCCGCCCCCAAGACTGTAATGCTTCCCCTGTAATCTTTATTATTGAAACTCATATTTTGCGACTGCCAAGTGTTAAATATTAATAATGGCTCACAGTTCTTACTGCTACATAATGGGCTATATATATGATGGGAAATGTGTGCAAGGCAAAAGTAAATGTACATTATACAGACAAATCTACTTTAGTCTTGAAATGCATGCAAGGCCCCCTCTCCCTGCTGCGCCTACTTTCCGAATCCGGTACTACTGTTCTTAAAAACAAAGACACAAAGTTGCGCTCCTTTTATCTTTGTCCTACATTATATCATTTTTTAATCACAGCCATGATCAGAGGTAAGTACTAGGATCTTCAGGTCGGCTGCTCTAAGCTGGTCCTAAGTCTGTCTCTGACACTTGAATTGTGAAGAGCAATGTTTTATAAGTCTGCTATTTGTTAAATGTTTCACTATAGACCTGACAGTTTATAGATGTTTCTCGCTCAAAACATTTGTAAGGTTGGTGCCATCAACCTCCCCAGCTAAAACAACACAAATCAAATCAATTACTCAACATGCCACTGGGTAAATTGCAATTTACTGCATTTTTTTCCTTTTGTTTATCACAGAGCCAGAATATGCTAGGTGCCATGTATCCTGCTCCAAAGAGCTTTCTCAGATAGTTCACTGCAGTTATTTATATATATGGATGCAGCCTGTAGCTAGAATATATGAGTGTGGATGTACAGGTGGATGGAATATGAAGTGGTGGGGGGAGTAGCCTTCTCCAAAGTTGTCTTCATGGATGTTTTTATAATGAAAAAGTTAAAAACAAGGAAGTTACTCACATGAATAGCTTCACTGATAAGTAACAGACACTTGCACAAGGAAAGGCTGCAGTATTTGGCCCCATAAATATCTTGTATTCTAACATCTCCAAAAATGTGACATTTTATAGGTTTAGTTAGCCTCTTTTTGGTAGTTTTAATACACCTGTGACCTGAGTACTAATGTAAAATAGAAACCCTACAATACCATGCAGAAGAAATGGAAAAATAGGTGCCCCCTCTTCTTGTCCCTCTTCTGAGACAACACTTAGGGACCTTAAGACTAGGGAGATGTCAAATACAACCCACGTGACGTATTCTGAGGCTCCAGAAACTAAACTTTCATTTTTTAAAAAGTAAGTTTCTGGCTCCCCTAGTTGTGGAGATTGCACTTGTCTTGCATTTGGAAGGTTGCTGATGGCTGCCTTTGTTTGAAGCCTGCTCACACAATGACTCAGAGGGGTGAACTGTCTTGCACATACAAATCTATTTAGTGTCAACCCTTAAGCCCAATGATGAAACTCCACATTACCATTCTCATCTCTTATTGCACGGGGAAAATGGGACTGGGTGAGTGAAGTCGACTGGGTTAGGAATTGGGAGTTGCTGCAGGAATGAACATGTAGAGAAAACAACAAGGATATGGGAGGAAAATAGAAACAGGAGGTGGGGAAAGAAGAAAAACAAAAGATGTGGATAGCACTGCCAAAGAAATCTCCTGCTGAGTACTGAATGTAATAATATGAAGTAATAAATAATACTCAACATTTAGTCACTATTGAAAAGGTCATAATCCCCTCTGGATCTCCATGCAAATATCTTACTGACCTCTGTGGGCATTTCACTGTGTAACATGGGAGCATATACTCCTGAATCTACAGCCTGGCCCAAAAAGTATAGAATTTGATCCACTGCTCCTAATAATTTTGATATCTCTGCCTTAGTTTTATAGCCAAGCATGAAAGGAATAAGAAAAACACCTTTTCCCCTTCCTCAGAGCTTTCCTTCTCTTACTTCTTATACTAAAAACACAGGCAGGCTGACATCTCCCAAACAGCTCTACAGCCCACCACACCATTTTATATTACTTTTTATAGTTTATGGTCAATTAAATGCAATATCATTATTGCTAATACATACACTTTTTTTTTTTAAATACAACCTCATGATCAAAGCACTCTTGCTTCTTTTATACTGTATTTTTAGCATACAGTAGGACCTCAGAGTCAGGAACACCTCAGGAACAGAGGTGGTTCGTAACTCTGAAATGGTTGTAACTCTGAACAAAGTGTTATGGTTGTTCTTTCAAAAGTTTCCAACTGAGCATTAATACAGCACTGAAACTTTACTAGGAAGAAGAAAAAATGCTGCTTTTAACCATCTTAATTTAAATGAAACAAGCACAATAAGTTTTCTTAATTTGTTAAATTTTTAAAAAAAATTTTAGTGGCTTATATTTAACACAACTGTATTTGTTGTGTTTTGTTTTGTTTTTGTTATCTCTACTACTGTCTGACTGCATGCTTCCAGTTCCAACTGAAGTATCTAAGTGACTAATCAGTTTGTAACTCTGCTGTTCATAACTGAGGTTCTACTGTATATAAAAATGCTTATTACAGAAAAGACTAGGTTAGTGAACAGCACGAGTTCAGATATTGTTTCCTATAGTTCTCAGTTTTCTACTGCATTCAGTTTCTACAGCAGAGGAGGCAAGACCTAGTCAGATCAAATGTCATTGCCACATCTTAAGATACTAAGGTCCCCAAGCAGATAATGTGGATGGAAATTTTCTGTTGTGCCTTTCAGAAAATACTAAGGGAGAAAATCCACAGTGTAATCTGTATTACTTTGTAATTAGAGATATGCTTAACAGAGAACAGGCAGGATAATCATTTGAGTCCAACAACCTTCCCTGCAAACTTCACATGCAAAAGGTTGTTGGACACAGAAAGAGATCATGCATAGCCTTCGAAAGATTTATTGCTAAAATAAACCAGTCAACAATAAAATACCTTCTGCATCTTTGCACTAATGGAAAGGATAATGTTATTCACAAGGTTGTGACAGATGATTTTACAAGAATACTGCATGTATCTAGCCTATAAATAAATGTCTCTTAAGACAACTTCAAAGAGAATACTGAATGATATTTTGTTTTATCAGTCAAACATCGTTTAACATTGATTCATATTGTTAAGTCAGCTCATCATATCAGCAATATTAAACAACTTTTCCATTTTATCAGATTGCAGTTTCCTTTTGCTAAAAGCTTATGTGGCTGAAGTAAATGGTCTGAGTAATTCAATCTCCAGGCAAGCATCCAGAGGTTTACAATATTCATTGATCAACTCAAAAGGTTGAAGTTGAGATGAGAGGTGTTGTGCTGCATACTCGGTAGGCATTTTTAGTAAATGCTAGGGTGCAGTTCTTCAGTTCATTTGGTAGGTGTGGTGTGACTAAGCTACCAGAGCTCTGCCCAGGATGAATTTAGTAGAGAAATATATAATAATAAAAACAGTGCAGGAAATTTAGAGATAATTTCTTGCCGTCTGCTTGGCTGGCACGCTTAGTTGGACAACACTAGGAAAGCCTCATGTTTCCTCAAACAACAAACTACACTGTGTGACTTAGGATAAATTAAATAGCCTAATTGCAGGAAACAGATAATTGTGTTCACTTGGCCTTGTGTTACTCTGCTGTTGCATGGCTGTCCTAATGCTGGCTCAGTCAGCCATAGAGGACTTTCTCTCACACAGTGAAATCATTGGGTGGTGCAGAGCTGCTGTAATGGCTCCTAAGACTCTCACTTGAGCTGGTACAGATTAGCAGAGTAGCCTTTAAATTCCTCTAATTTGCACCTAAATTGTTGAATGGTACATACCATCTCGAGGATCTTGGGGCGTGGGGCTAGGGGTGGAGTGGAGGAACGGACAACATCATTTTAAGTCATATTTGTTATGCCTATCTTGATTTACCTGCACTGTTTCTGAGCCAGACCTTGGAATCTGGACTAATAATTGTGATTCACTCAATATTCTACAGACTATTTCATACCTACTGTTGCCTTTTATTTCTCCAAATAGTATATTTATGTGAATGTACAGATATATTTTATATCAATGTCCAGCCAGACACTTGGAACTACACCACTGAATCAGCCTGGCTGATCAATACGACTTTCTGCCTTCCACAAGCTCCCAGAGAGCAAGTTTCTGAGGATCCCTGCACCTCAGTATACATCAGTGGAACGCAGGAAAACGTTGGACTGAATCTAGCCTTAGGTCTCTGTCTGAGTGATAACTAAACATGTAAGAGTTGTCCCCATTTACTTATTACTGTCAGTGCACTTCCCAGGCCTCATTCAGGGCTTTGTGAAATGTTTTATATAAGAATGCAGGATGAAAGCCAACATAGGAGATGCATTCTCACAATGAATAAAGCATGCTATGCATTACAGAAATTTTTTGTTGTAATGATGATGACAGAACTTAATAAATTGTAAATCTATTACTCCCCTATCAAAACCATGTATAAAAACTCAAATGAGAGAGCCAGTCTTACTCCTAGTGAAGTCAATAGCAAAACTGCCACAATGTGTCATATTATGATGGTGAAGAATCAGACAATAACTGTCTCTGCTTCACTGCAAAGTGTCCCTCTAAAATATTCCCAAGTTCCTTGTAAGGACTACCTTGACAGATTTAAAAAAAAACAGTACAAACATCCTTACCACAAGTGATGGGAATACATGCTTTCTATGAACTGCCCAGAATCAGAAATATAGATGGAATACACAATTATATGAATCAGCATAGGGTATGGCATCACACTACGCTGCACCATAAAACCTTACATGAAGAGTTACAATTACGCTTTCACCGTACACAAGGAAACTGAACTGAGATGAGATTTTTAAAAAAAATACGAATACAGTAAACAGACTCAAAGGAGTAAGTTAGGCACTGCCCAATATAAGTTAAAGTGATGCAAACTTTTTCATTTAAAAAGGCATATCTTTTTTCTTCCAGGATTCTTCACTGCCAGAATAAAATTAGTTTCATCTGTAGGCTTCCATATTGTTCTTTAAAGCAGACTTTCAAACTGGGGCCTGGCTACAGAGCTGAGACCTAGACAGCGTCTGTGTGAGGAAAAAGTGGAGCCTGATGAAAAAAAGTTTGAGAACCACTGCTTGTAAAAAACTCTTCTCTGAATGTGGGCCACAATGCAAATGAGTTCACCCTCGATCTGGCCTGATAATTTCATCACTGCCACTGCCAAAATCCAAATTCCTAACTCTGCCTCACAGGCAATTCACATTATGGCTGTATGGAAATTCTGAAAGTATCGTCAGTATTATCAAAAGATAGAATTGCTTATAGGTTGACTCTTAGAACACAGAACAATTTATAAATGAAATAATCTCAAGGAAAATCCCTGTTAAAAGGATCAATAAAAAGGTACTTTGAAAGCCAACAATCACTTCTTCTACCTCATTCCCCAAGGAATTTCTTGTGCTGTTTACACACTGTCTGGCTTTCAATCCAAACCACTTGACTCAGCAACTCTCTCCTTCCCACACATGAGGCATGTAGTGCTCTAGCCATTACTGCCCTACTGGGGTTGAATTAATGGCCATGCAGCTACTTTGTCTCAGGATTTTGGCTGTAAAGTTATTTTTGTATGTGTTTTTAACCAACAACATTAGGGCTGTATTCACACACAGATGGTTATTTCGAAACAAGTTGTGTCGAAACAACTTGTTTTGAAATAACACCTTATTCCGAAATATCTTATTTCAAATTAACTTTGTTCCGAAACAACATGTTCACACGCCTTGTTTTGACCCCAAATGGGGTTTAACTCGTTTTGAAACAACACAGTTGTTTCGAAACGAGGGCTTCCCCTTGTTTCGAAACAACTGTGCGTCGTGTGAGCATGGTTTTTTTTGTTTCGAAACAACGGGGTTGTTTCGAAACAAAAGTGCTGTGTGAATACAGCCTAGGAGATTACAGTTGTAGCCATAAAGTTAGCAACAATTTACATACAGCAAATTCAAATTGTTAGTATTTAAAGTTTAGATTAAAAATATTTGATAGAATTATAAAATTGTACTGTATGTGTTGTCAAAATGCAGTTACTTTTCTAAATAAAAATGCATTAATCACTTTTATTTTTGTCACTGCTGAGGCTATTGTACACCTTCTCATTATTGACTTTTAATGGGAAAATTAGGAAGACAGGTTTGCATATTGAAACTATGGAATTAAGCATGCATTTATTGTAGAGAGCAATAACAGGAGATTACCTGATTTTGAAAGTCAAACCATGAAATCTCAGTTTAAAAACCAGCTGTTCCTTTAACATCAACACACATTCTTAATGGGATGCAGGCCTCATTGGGAGTAAAAGGAATTGCAGAGAAAACAATGTTCAGTTTTCCTTATCTAAGTGTGCCCTGTCAATGCACTCTGATTTGCTGTCTAAGATGTTTGTCCATTAGTGATAACTTTGTTTAAGGTCTGTATATGACTTAATCTGTCAGTCTACACATGACATCATCTCTGATACTATCCCTGATTAACTTCAGCTTTGTCTACCCTGCAGAGCCGATGCTGGCATTACACTCTTCGTGCTGTTGCAGCATATGCCAACAGGAGTTTTTCTACTGGGATTGGCATATCAAGTAACATTAGCTATGATGACAGTATCAATCTACTGTCAGCATAACTGCATCTACATGAGGGGCTTGCTGGGATAGCTATGTCACTATGGTCTTTAAAACAAAAAAAAGCCCCACGACTGCCACAGCTATACTGGCAAAAATATAGCCCAAGCTTTGCTTGTGCCACTTTTATTCTGGAATAAGAACCCACTAGTTAATTAGGAATTTTTCAATCTTTAGATAAATCTGGGCACATGTGACATACAGAGAAATCAGTTAAGAACGTTTGGCTATTTTTGTGTATGTAAAATGCATTTGTCACCCTTTAATAGTAGCAGAAATATTGCAGCACTTTAAGTGTACCCATGTACAGAATACATGAAACATTCCCATTTTCCCTTGTCACAAACAAGAAAACCAGCACCCTGAGCCCAGCATACTGAGTAGCCCACAGCTGCCCTAAATGTGGTCTAGCACTCACCCACTTGTCAATTGATGTTCCTGTTCTATCAGCAACAATTGATGTGACTGCTCAAAAGAGCATTTTACCTAGGCCCCTCACCCTGAACATCCCTCTCCAATCATACCCTGTCTCTAACCCCAACCCCTTTGCTTCCTGCCGACCTAACTCTTCCAGGAGCCTTTCCCTTGGAATTGTTCCTTTACTCTCAGCCCCTGCACCCAAGATCTGCTCCTCTGCTGCACCCTGAGCATCTCGCCCCCCAGCCGCTGCTCCATCCTCAACTGCTCCCCCAACCCTTCCACGTGCTGCAGGATTAAATCGTGACTATGCCTTCTTTTCCCATTACAACAGATAATTAGATTTCACCCTTCCCAGGGTTTGAACCTTAACACCTGCTCTGATTTGCTGTTACTGTATGACCTGATCCCATGTTTTACACTCCCTTGCATTTATTTTCATTTGATTCTGTAAGTTCCCCCATCTACAAAGTATCTGAAGAAGTGGAATTTTCTCCCACGAAAGCTCATGCAAAAAATAGATCTGTTAGTCTTTAAGTGCCCTCCTTAGTTTTTTTTTTTTGTTTGTTTGTTTTTGTTTTTTGTTCTTTTTTTGGCTAGACTAGACTAATACAGCTGCTCCTTTGGAACTCCATCCCAGGACGGCTGCCAAGAGCCATGCTCAGGGGCAAGAGCACCAGAGGGGGGTAAAAACCCTCCCAGCTGCATGCACAGAACACAAACCTAAGACAAGCTTTAACATCCCTTCCCTACTGCGCATGCGCACAAGACAGCCGCCGCAGGACTCTGCGCGTGCGCAGAGGCCGCCGCGCCGCCGTTGGCCCGGCCTGTCCGCGCGCCCACCGGCTGCGGCGTCCTCCGCGCATGCGCGCGGGAGCTCGGCCTCTGGCACCGCCCCTGTCTGAGGCGCTCGCGTCGCTCAGCGGCCGGCCATGCTCGCGGGTGCCGGTGCGGGGGCGGAGCCTGCCGGGCGCTGAGCCCGGGGGAACGGGCCGCGGCCATGGCGGAGTTTCCGGCGGCGCCGCTCTCCCAGCGGGAGGAGCCCCCGGCCGCCCGCTCGGGCTCCGAGTCCGAGTCGGAGGCCGAGCTGTCGCAGAGCCTGGCACGCACCAAGATCCGCTCGTACGGCAGCACGGCCAGCGTGGCGGCGCCCCTGGCGGAGCGCTACCTGGAGCATCGCCTCAGCGCGGGGGACACGCTGCAGGGCATCGCGCTCAAGTACGGCGTCACGGTAAGGGCGATGGGGAGGGGAGGCGCGGCCCGCCAGCCCGGGGGAAGCGCCTCACGGCGGCTCCCGGCCCTGTCAGTCACTAACCTCGCTTCGCATTGGTAGAAGAGGCGTGGCGCCGCGGCCTCCCCTCAGCGTGTAAACGCGGGGCCGGAGCGAACCCTGGAGCCTGCTGGCCGCGGGGAATGTCGCCTGGAGCTACCAAGTGCCAGAGGGGCAGCCCGAATGGGGGGAGGGGATGGGATTCCCCCTCCCCCCTGAGCCAGGAGGTATGGTCCAGCTGGGGCTCAGGCATGGTTGAGGGATGCCCAGGAGCTGCACAGGGGGGAGGTCCTCAGCCAGCTCTGGTGATGACAGCTGAGGAGTTTTCTTTAGATCAAGAAGTCGTGTGGCACTTTAACAGATGTATTTTTCGCATGAGCTTTCGTGGGAGAAAATCCCACTTCGTCAGATGCTCCGAAGATGGGTGAACTTACAGAAGGGAATGAAAATAAATGCAAGGGGGTGTAAAACATAGGATTAGGTCATACAGTGACAGCAAATGGAGACAGGGCGAGAGGAGGATCCTCACTCCTGAGTGAGAAGGACATAAAAATGGCCTGCAACACAGGGGGTCCTAACCTTTTTAAGGCTGGGGGCCCCTTGCCAAGGGGGAAAAATGGTTTTGTGGGCTCCTGTGGGAGCAGAGGTGGGCTGACTTTGGGCTGCACAGGGGCAGAATGAGGCCTGTGCTGCTCTCCTGTTGGGGAGCGGGGTTCCCGGGCAGGGGGCCATGGCCACAGCAGCCCCTGCTCCCCGGCAGGCGGATGGGGCCACGGTGGCAGTGCCGCAGCCATGGTCCCTTGTCCTCCCCCTTCTTCCTTGCCGCCTCCATGAGTTTTCCACCCTTCCCCCTTACCTGGCCACCCCCCAGGCTACTCTTCCTGTCTGGGGGAGCTCCCTTCTGGCTGGAAGCCTGGGTCTCTGTGGCAACCAGAGACCCCAGTGGCATCCGGTCCCGCTTCCAGCCTGTCCACAGCCCTTCCCTGCAGCCCCTTAGGCAGAGGTGTCGCTGGCGCTGGGCATGCCCAGGCATGTGCCCCGAGCCCCAGCGCCAGTGCCCTGGATCTCCAGCCCAATTGGGCCAGGGATCCGGGGCCTGGCCACTGGCAGCCCCGTCCCCAGCTGGGCATCAGGAGCCCGGCTGCCTGCAGCCGCGGCGGCCTTGTCTCCCGCTGGGGATGCGGGGCCTGCTGCCCATGGCGGCGTGGCAGTGTGTGGCCCTGTCCCCAGCCAGGGCGGGGCCTGCAGGCTGGGGTGTGGTCTGCAGGCTGGGGGCAGAGCCTGAGCCCGTGCCCCGGGTCCTTCGCCCCCCCCCCCCCCAGCGATGCCCCTGCCCTCAGGGGTCCACGGACCCCTGGGAACCACTGCCACAGCACATGCAAGTTTTGGGAGACAATATGCTGGTAGAAAGCTAATGTCTGGCCCTCCATGAGTCGGTGGAGGATGATAGAGGAGGATTCAGTCCCTTGCCTGGCAGTGAAGCAGAAGTTGTAGGAATAGGTGAAGAAATGATTGGCCAGCTGTGAGAGAAGAACATAGATGAGGAATCCTCATGCAGGTGTGAGGGTGGAGTAAATGTATTGCTGCAATACATGATGGAGGTAAAACTGTTAACTGAAATTGTTCCAGAGCTTTGGGAGCATTAACAGCTGGTACTGGGAATGGGTGTATTGTCTATTTTGACATCTAGCAATCTATTTGCACATCCACACAACCCGTGTTATGTGCTTGGTAAGCATATCACAGAGAGAGCCATTTTTGGTAATCATTTTTATTTTGTTGCATTTCAGTAAATATTCAGAACAGTCTCTAGCGCAAAGGGATGTTTTCTTCTTGGTATACAGGGAGTGTCTGAAACTAGAGGAATGAGTCAAACTTTTATGGTTCCATGATAATAAACTGAATGGTTTCCTGGTATGTCTTGAGCAAAAAACTTTAGAAACAAAGCTCGTCTTTTCTCTGTGTATTTAATAATCAATATTTTAATATAAAAATCTTTATTAAAGATCATTGTTTGACTTCTGGTCTGTGTTTTTGGCCAAAATTTTGCTCTTCCTTTCCCATAGTGTTGTGTGCAACATTTAGCTACAACTCTTCATCTGAGAATTGACTTCATATAGGTATATTGTTAGCAAAGCACTGGGATCCAGCCTGATGAAAGACTATATGTTATGGATTAACTAAACAGATAAATAATTAATTAAGTTTTAGTTCTGAGTGCAGGAAGTATACAGACGGATCTGAAACATTTAATACTCTAGATTAGTGGTATTTTTTAAAGGCATTTAAAAAGTTTCATCTAGTTGGCGATCCTGGACACACAGTTTCAACCCACAGTGACTCTACTGTTCCTCCCAAATATAAATACCTGAATACAGAATTTGTCTTACAGCATAACTAGGCATATCACTGAAGACCAGTGAATTGACACAGGAAAGAAGTTTAATGCCCCAGCTAATATGGAAGCAGAGATTTGGGGTAGCACTGTTTACCTGAGCCTGGGAGAGAAAGGGGAGTTGTGGTCTCTGCAGCTTCCCATTTTTCCTTAGCTTAAGACCCACAGAATTGTCTGTAGCAGCTGCTGTCCAGCAGCATGGAGAAGAGCTGACCCAATTATTTCTTTGTTGGGTCTCACAACCATCACTTAAAAAAACCCCCTTCAAATTAATAATATGGGAACAAAATTGTACAGACCACAGAAACCTGTTCGAACATGGTTGTTTCTAATAAGCTTTTTCCAGATCAGCATAGATCAGAATTTTTTTCCCTTGTGATACATAAGCTACACTATACAGCAGAACGAACAAGGAGGCTTGTGGTACTTTTAGAGATTATTGTGCAAACTCTTCCAGTTGCACACCACCTTATCATTAACAGAATTTTTCCATGCACCTCTCTCCCTCCATCCATTACCGCACAGCCAAGGCTTCCTCGGAAGCAGGCTGCTTCTGTCTTGTAGCCAGGCTGCATTGGTACAGCAGGACTAATACCTGCCCTTTTCCCCTTGGGTTTTCAGGGTGGGTGAAGAGGCATGCAGTGATCTTTGGGATGGGAGCCAGTGCTGATCAGGCAGGCTGCTGGGAGTAGAAATCAACACATCACACTGACCCATGGGTTAGATAGTCTACTGACATGAGGTGAGGTGGAGGTGGTGCTCCCTCCCTGCCCCCATGGAAGCTGGCAAAGGCCACCTGCATCACCACTCACCCCCTCCCCCCAACTTTCTTCTGCATCACTTTGCTATGTGCTATTTTCACAAACAACTGCCTACTCTGTAGCTTCATTTCATAACAGTTTTCAAACAGTTTCACTTGGGCACACTGGTAAGGGAAAACCTTCCAAAAAAACCCCCTTCTAGTTACAGCTATTTATACACCGTCATAATGAGCCATATTTCGCTGCTATGATGGATAGGAATTTATTTCTTCTTAGAGTAAATCTACTTTGTGTCAAATCCCACTCACTTATTGAAAGGAGTAGATGTCGTGGAAGTCAGTGGAGTTAGTACTCTGGGTTTACGCTGGTGTAAATGAAATCAGAGGCTCACTCAATAGGGCTCTGTGTGACTAAGGTGAACTGATTTGCCTTTTGTTATTTTTATGTTGCTGTTGTAACTTAATTTCTCACATGTTAATACCCTCACTGCTAGTGACACAAATGATGTGGGAAGTGTTTAAATTTGGTATTTTTTCAGACTTGTCGTTAGTGTATTGTTTTTAATTTGAATTAAATTATTACATTAGTAATATATTTCTAAATAGAAACTTCAGTATTAGAGCGGCCTTGTCGCTTGGAATATAAACATTAAAAAGCTACATTTTAACCTTGATTAAATTATCTAAAAGTATATTTCAAGTCAGACATGTTAAAGAATACACCTGACACCAATAATACTCTTTCATATGTCAATATGTACTTAGTTTGGTTCTTCCTGTTTAAATGTGCCATTGCAACAGTATGAGAAGTAGGTACTTATTTTTCACTCCTATTTGCGATCTAATACCTGCTGTAGTTCTACCAGTCTCCTTTAGTAATCTAGAAGGTCTTAAGGAAGGACTTTAAATTGCAGTCTTAAAGCCTCCATAATGTGAACAGGAAGAATTTTTAAATTGAAACCAAGGGCCAACTTGTTAAAAAAACATGTTATATGCCTTATACAATGAAAAACGCTTTAGAAGCAATCCCTGTGACACTGGGCTCTGCCTCACAGGGCTCTGCTAAGTCACTGATCTTAATGAGACTCTGTTGACTTTAATGGGAATTGGATCAGGCCTTAAATCAGTAGGGACTAGTTGGGGTGTGCAGGCAACATACTCATCTCTTGGGAGGGTAAGGACGATTAAGAATCTGGCACCTCTAACAGTGACTTCCACCAGCTGATTAAAAAGTAGTATTGATTAGCTTTAAAGTAAAGGAAGCGGAAGGTCCGTATCATTTTTGCCCTTCACAAGAAGGGTGATGGCTACCACCTGGGGCATCATGTTTATCTAGCATAGGTATTTTTAAAGTTTTTCTGGCCAGACTGTCCAAGTGCCAGGTGGGGGAAATGCTATCCAAGCCCTTATTTGTTTACCCTACTTTAATAAAAGTTTCTGTGGCCTCCTTCCTTTTTGCTCCAATTGGTTGTAACAATGGTGGGAGCACTAGTTTGGACAGCCACTAATGTATTTGTCACTGTCATCTAGACAACTTCTGAATATATACAGCCCTGCATGGATACAAAATTCATATGCACGTTGAATCTCAATGTACAAATTTGCAGGGCTCTAGTAATGTGGTGGATGAAGCCTCCAACTGATGAAAGAGATCCTATGGCAGGGGAGATGTGAATTTGTGGTTTTTAGTGTAATCTCATTAGTCTGGGCATATTTTTAATATTTAAAGATTAAAAGATATTTATTTAAAGATTTGTAAAGATCTCTCAAGATGATTGAGAAACGCCAAATAAAATCTTCAGTTAAAATAGTCATCTTTCAGTGAAAATATTCTGAGAGGGCAACTGAATGTGGGTAATTGTGGGAATTAAAAGGATAATGGCTAAAATATTGTTTTACGTTGCTCCTACAAAGTCAAGTTGGTATGTGCTTTGTGCAGTGTAAATGTTAATCCTTGCACCATCCTTTGAGATAGCATTCTTATTTTACTGTTTGATTTCCTCAAACAAAGGGTGCATTTATAAAGGGAAAGTTCTTTTTGTCTTGGTATGGCTTTGTCTATGGCAGTATTAAAAACAGGTTTTTTGGTTTTTTTTAAATCATGTCCTGTTCCAGGGTTGAACAGTGTTAAGGTTAAAATGTCTATGTCCTTATCTGCATTAGAGTTTCTGCTCCTTTTGCCACTGGTGGACCTACACTAATGCCAGAGGTGGCCTTACGCAATTGGGGGCCCTAGGCAAAGACCCATTGTGGGGCCCCCCCTAACGGGCCCACTATTGGCCCCCACTGCTACCTTCCCTGTGGCCCCAGTCCCCCCTGCACCCTTAACTGCCCCAGATCACCCCCCAGGACTTGTTTGTTTTGCTGAACCAAACTAATATGATTATCCTTCTGGAACTTGTAAATTATTCTTGGGTATGGTATTTTTAAAGATCTTCCCATCATGAAGCTTGTAAGTTGATCATCTTTCACTTAACATAAATCAGCTAATGCTGAACTACAAAGTTGAAGTGAACATTTTAATTTTTTAAAAAAAGTATGAGCATTAATTAATAAATAAGAAGTGGTAACATTAATGATGGCTCAAAATAACTAAAATACCACATTTAAAATTTTGGCAGTCAAATCTTACAAATTTTTCATATAGGCTTGGGTTTATGTGCACTAAAGCTATTTAATACAAATAATTATAATAAATAAAAAGTGAAAAGGAGGTTTCTAGTGTGTAGCTATAAACGAAAAACACCAAATTTCAATGAAATTCTCTGAAGTACTCAAGTTTATAAGACTCTGGTCCCGTCAGAAATATTAAATAGTTAAGTACAAAAGAAGCTAAAAAATTACTTATCAAAAGAAAGACATACAGCACAGACATCACACACAGGTGTAATGATTGCCTAAGGGAAGCACTGTATTTAGATGTAGCAGCCTGTATGGACCTACCTGGTAACCTGAGCTAAAAAAAAAAAAAGCCAAAGTAAAACTGGTCAAAGTCAAAGGAAAAGGCAAAAGAACAGGTAAAAAAGAAAAGAAAAAAAGGCAGTATTTCACAAAATTAAAAAATGGCAAAATAAATGGCCATACTGAGGAATTAAAAGCTGAGGCCACTGGAAAAGTTCCTGCTGTTGTGCTGTCTGTTGCTTGCTCCTGCTTTTTTAGCATGTCAATGTGAAGGTGATGAGCAGAGAATGGTGAAATCTGCATTTCAGATGAAGCACAGATCCTGATGATAGCTTGCCTTGATGAGCCAAGAGTGAAACGTGCTTAGGCTTCCAGCCCTACTAGCTCTGCTAGATGGGAAAAATTTCTATATTTTTCTGTTTTCATTTCTGTCTACCAGATTGAAGACGGGGCCCCTTATTGCTTGGGGCCCTAGGCAGCTGCCTGCTTCGCCTACCCCAAAAGCCGCCACTGACTAATGCAGAGAAAGAGTTCTGAGTTTCCTAGCATACACAAGGTCACAGTGTCAAATTCTGCCTTCATTTATATCCATCAGTCTTTACTGGTGGCACTGGAGTTCAGTGAGTGTAACTGACTGAAGAATTTAGTCTGCAGGTATAAAGTGATTCACCCATGACTGCTTTGAGTTTTAGAGCTGAGATGAAAAGATAGGGGGCTCTGGCTCCTACCTGTATGCATGGCCTCTCTGAAAGGCCACAAGAAAATAGACTTAAGCACTATTCATGGGAGGAAGACCAAGCTGTCAGTGGCAGATTTACAGTGAAGCATACTAATAGCTTTCGGGTGCATTATTTATCAGCCATAGGCACACATCATCTTGTTAGTCTCCTTTACAAATGCAATTCATGGTAGATGTATTGGTTTTCGGCCTTTGTGCCACAGTTCTGTAGATTGGTTTCTCCTTTAGAGAAAGTGATGTTTTTCTGCATGACATGACAGCTCCCCAACCTTAAACAGATACTCATCAGCAACTACAGACCTAACAACAGAAACATTAAAGCAGGCACATACCCCTGCAACAAACCAAGTTGCCAACGTTGCCCACATGTCTGCACAAAAGTCACCATCATAGGACCTAATCAAGCCAGCTACTCCATCAAGGGCTCATTCGCTTGCTTGTCTACCAATGTGATTTATGCCATCATGTGCCAGAAATGCCCTTACATCTTAAACATTGGACAAACAGGACAGTCTCTGCGTAAAAGAATAAATGGGCACAAAACTGACATCAGAAACAAAGGAGTCGTGGGGCACTTTAAGACTAACAGATTTATTTTTCGCATGAGCTTTCGTGGGAGACTTGCTGGACTAGACTAACACGGCTATCCCTTTGGAAATGAGAAATCACAACATTAAAAAACCAGTAGCTGAGCACTTCAATTTTCCTAATTACTCTGATTGTTAACAACTGCACTCAAGCAAAGGGGTAACACATCAAGACTTCAAAGAGAAACAGCAGAATTGGAATTGATACACAGATTCGATTCTGTGAAAGCAGGATTAAATCGTGACTATGGATTCTTTTCCCATTACAACAGGTGATTTGACCTCATCTTCCTCTGTGCTGTGTTTCCCAGTGTTTGGATCTTAACTGCTTTGATTTGCTGTTATACTGTGACCTGATCCCATGATTTACACTCCCCTGCATTTATTTTCCTCCCATTCTGTAAGCTCCCCCATCTTCAAAGTGTCTGACAAAGTGGGGTTTTCTCCCACGAAAGCTCATGCGATAAATAAGTTTGCCAAAGGACTCCTTGCTTATGTCTCTCAGTTACTAGTGTCATCAGAATTTTGGATTTGAACAAGTAAGTGAAAACACTAAGATCCCTTTTGGGAACTCAAAATATTTGAATACTAAACAAAAATTTTTGCACTGTCAATTAATTATAGGAACTAATCCTAATTCAGGCAAAATTCCTATTAATGCAGTAGTGGTTTTGCCAGAGTAAGGACCTCAAGAGGGGGCACATAGTATGCATTCCACTTTTTTTTTTTTTTTTTTTTTTAGTTTTCCTCCAAGGCTTCAGAATAGAGAGCACTAACTTACTGGATCTTTATTGACACTGCTTTTGCTGAATATGGGACTTAAATACACCAGTGCTTTTTTGAAAACACTTATTCTGTTCCATGTTAGCAACAGTCTGAATTGGTCATGGTATTAGGAGGGATTGTCTTTTTAAAAGAAGCCATGACATCTGTCTTGTTTTGCAGTGCTTCAGTGACCAATAACCATATGAAAAGAGTATGAACTTAATACCCTTGAGCTGTACTGTAACATTTTAAAATTACTTTCCTCTCCAGCCACCCAGAGTTTATTTACTAACATGCATATAGCCATAAAACACAACATGTCAGCAATACTCTGTTCTAAGTAATGGACTGGAGTAAGTAGTTTGAAGACATTTACTCAGCACCTGCCAGCACAAAGACCAAGCCTAACAGCTGAGCTGGAAAATGTTTGCTGCCTTACACACAAGAGGCTGTGCTTGAAAGATGCATCTTCTTGGAGTTTAAAAGAATAAAACAGTTGCATGCTGCTTACTGCATGCTAGCTGTAACTGTTTTGAATTGGCTGTTTATTTTTTACCATAACTTTCTTACAGGATTGATCAGAAATATATTTTCAAAATGTTATTTAAACATATTTGGTATTCATTAAAATGTAGTATGCTGTGGAACTGGTCAGGTACCACAACTGTATCTGTGGAATGAAGTACTCCACAGACATTATGTGCTATGATCCAAATGACTCTCCCTTGTGAGGAAAGTGGGAAAGCAAGAGAGAGTTGCAGGCAGGTTCTGATAAAGTAGAGAGACGTTTGGATGTAGCAAAAATGTCAGGGTTGGCATTTGCAGCACTCGACCCACCTGGAGGGCACCTCCTGGAAGTATTATTGGGAATTCGCTCAGATGGTCCCCCTTCAGGTTGTCTGTACTCTACCTGTCTCACACCAGATTCTGTCTTGGAGTCATCTTCTTAGGAGCCTGGCTGTCCAGCCAAGTCCCTGAAGACCACCCCTTCCAGGCTTGAGTTCCTTTCCCCTCTCCTGGCCACTACCCAGTTAATGGCCGGGTACTCCTGTACCACTTCTGGCACCCATCTAGCTCGCTTCGGTCCTGGCCACTGGGTTAAAATAGTCAATGACTAGTGAGTTTTGTGCCAATCCTGGCATCAGTATTGGTCCTGGCACTCTGGGGGGAGTGGAGAGGGGCCCAGGCCCACCCTCTTGTTTGAGCCCCCACCCAGGGACCCTACGTGCCTCCACTGAGGGCTTTCCACCTCCCTCCAGTCACTTTCTCCTCCAGTCAATTCCCTGGGCTGCTTTCCCCACAGCCTCCAGTCACTCACTGCTACAGCGTCCAGCCCCCAGCAGCTCCTGGCTCCTTGCCCCTAGATTGCTGCTCTAGCCACTGCCACGGTCTGCTCCTTTCTGGATCCCCGGCTTCTGGTCAGCTCCCAGTGCACCACACACTCTGCACTCTCTAGGGTGCTGGCTCTCACAGCCAGTCTGCTAGAATGAGGACCGTCTCCCTGCAGAGCCTAATGCAGACTGAGAGCAGTTAGCTCTGCTGCTCCCTTTTTATACTGGCAGCCTGCTCTTTGACTGGCTCCCAGCTTCTAGCAGCTGATTGGCTACCACACAGAGACCCTTCTTAACCGTGTGCATTGTAGCAGAGCAACTGCACTGCTACTCCAAAAATAGGAAAATCTTGTAAAATGGCAAATTCCACATCCATGAAATCCTGGGAAACAGGCTTTGATTAAGATGAGTGAGGCATCTCTCCAAGCTATTGTTAAGGCTTTCTGCTGCCATCCATCAGTTTGCACTTGATTCATCTTTTTAAGATTTGAGAACCAAGAACAGTTTAAAAACAAAATTCAAAGCTGAGATTGTGCAGCCACAAGTGACTAATCATGACAAATTCTGCTGCTGGAGAATACAGAACAGAATACTTAATGGTTAGAAAACGGGACACATTGAGACTTCAGTTTCTCTCATGCAGCGTTCCATCTTGATGGCCTGGTTACATGGACCCAGGTGGTGTACCTTGTGGTGGGACCTCCAGCTGTGTAAATTGATTGTATAAAGTGAGGATAGGCAGTGGTCATGCTATAGAACGACAGTGGCTGGTTTCGGATACCAAGTAACACCTACAGTACTGTGCTCATAGAATATGGAGTCAGATTCAGAAGCCAACTGTAGATTTCATTTCTGCACTTATTTAAAACCAAACACACACAGGGGATGACACCACAGATTAAACATTCATTTGACTCCTTCAAAACCTGTGGTGTTTATTATTTGTGGGCTTCTCAAGACATGCAGTCAGGTGTAGTGTCTAAACATCTTAGTGTGTGCCCCTAAACATCTTCCTGTGCTTGGATGACCTGCACTTTAGGACTAGGCCTAAGTAATGTGTTCAGCCACCTGGCTGGTGTTGATCTCCCAGAATGGCCACAATATAAATGCAGAATAAGGCAGCTTTTTGAATGATTTTCTGTTATTGAACAAAGGTGGCCTAAAGTTGGCTTGTTAAGAGAATGGAAGAAGTTTAGAGAAGGTTTCTTTATGTAGAACAACATATATACTCGTAGGGAGACTTCTGGTACCATAAAGCCTAGTTGTATGGGCAAAAAAAACCAAAGCAAAAAGGCTGATTTAATGGCAAGGCAGAATATAATTGATAGTAGCAGTTCTAAATGCAATAGCTCTCTTTATAAATTAGGACAAAATAATTGTTGCAAGGAAAGTCTTCACTTATAAAACTGCTTGACTATTGTATTTTTAGGAATGATGGCATTCTGTAGTTTACAGGGTTCAGTATTGCTTCAGTTTAATTCTTTTCCTTTGTCTTTTTCAGATGGAACAAATAAAACGGGCAAATAAGCTATTTACTAATGACTGCATATTCCTGAGGAAAACATTAAATATTCCAGTTGTATCAGAGAAGAAGTTACTGTTCAATGGATTTAATTCACTGGAATCTCCTGAGAATGAAATTAGTGACATATCTTTTTGTAGTGAAGGACCATTGACCGTTCAGGAAGAGAGTAGTTCTTCTCCGAGTCCTCAAGAATCTGACAATCAACCTGCTGCACCCGAAGAATTATCTGCCAAAGATTTTCTACAGAGACTGGACTTGCAGATTAAGTTGTCCAAACAGGCAGCCAGGAAACTAAAAGATGAAGATATTAGGTAAATGCCACTTAAAAATGAAGCATCATCTAATTTCAGACTAACACTTACTCTTTTTTATGTCCGAGTTATCACAAGCCCATTTTTTGTAGTACTGGACCAAACAGTGATATTTATGTCTATCATCTTTCTGAGTTGAGCTTAGTTGTAGCATCCATACAAACCACATGTCACATTAATCATGTCGTGTAATGGACTTTAGGAAGATTCTTGGACACTACAGTGATGAGAATAGTTTAAGTGTCTCAGCACTGGCTATGAATTAGAGAAGGAGTAATGTGTAAAAGATGTTTCTGTAACACAGATCTCTGATTTAGTAAATAGTTATCCATATAGACTCAGATTCAAGAAAATACCAAGCATCTTCCATCCCACTGTCACTGGGAGCTGAAGATGATATATGACTGGGGCGCCAAGCAAAAATCTGAAATAGCCCCCAGTACACATTTGTCTGTGTGCCCCATTTCACACAGCTTTTCTTTTTCACCCAAGTAATGCTATCTCTTTCTCCTTTACCACTCTCATGCATGCACCTTCCCTTAGGTTTTGCCTTAACTAGGCAAATCACTTGGCCAAGAAGAGGCCCTACTGGCTTCGTCCCATGTTTTTATGTACAGTCCCCTTCCATGGGGATGGTGGCCCTTCCTTCTCAAACATATACAGAGTGTGCATGTTCCCTTGAGGTAGGTTCCTCATTCCCTCCCCTCTCACGCATCTACTGCTCTTCCCCTTAGTGCTCCCCACTCCATGTTCACCCTTAGAGCCCCATTTATTAGTGGCTCTTTGGAGTAGAGTCAAACACCAAGCCTTCTTCCAGCCTTCTGTTGGCTTCACTAGGGAGATAGACAGATGCCTATTCAAGTGAGCTGCTCTTTGAATTGAACATAAAAACAAAACAAACAACAACCAATTGAAAATACAAAAACCCACCACACAGTGAGCAGAGGAGGCCATCCAGGCTGTTGAGAAGGAACAGCTATCTACTTCATCTCAGGAGGCAGTATGTGGAGGTGAGCTTTTCCTTTCTAATTGACCAATGAGAGACTTGGACAGCAGGAGTGATTTAGGCTGCAGGATCAGTGTAGTCTCTGTGCATGGGCCTCCCACAGCGTCCAGCCCCTCAAAAACTACACGTATTGCTGGATGGTACTTATAGCCTTGGTGCTTAGCATTTCAGAGGACTAAATCTGCTGTGTCAGATGAACTAAGTAAAAACTTAATCATTTAGTATCTTATTGTGCAACTTAAGGTATTTTTTAATGCTGTCAGTAGGCAAGCATTGTTCCTGAGATGTATGTTACAGCATGTAGTTGGACTAGTAGAAGATAGACTTGTGGGAGGGGATTTGGCAATACAGTTCTAGTGTTGAGTAGCTGGACAAACTGCTTATTATGTACTAGTCTAGTTCCTTATTTACTGCACTTTATATTGGGCTTCCTTACTCTGAGGATATGTATTTAGGACTATTCTCACATAGAAGGCTGTGGATGCTCTAAGTTGATTCCTGTCTGATTAATGCACTTTCTGAACTGCTCTCTCCTTTAGCTCCCCTCCCTCACCCCCTTACTGTTAAGCCTTTTGTCCATCTCCTGATATGTATTTGCATATGCTTGACTATTTGGGCTGTATTTTCCCAAACCAGATTTGGATCATGGGGAAAAAAAAGTTCTTTCTCATTTGCATTCTTGGGGTACGAAATTGAAAGGAGAAATAACTTTTCCCCAGAAGAAAATTATTTTAAAAAAATATATAACACTTTGCAAACTTCCTCACAGAAGAACAACTGTAAGGAAACTAAATAGAAAGGGGAAGTACCTTTCCACTCAGAGTGAAAAACAAAAAAATTGAATCATAATTAAACTTAGTATAGCTTACTGAGCCATTTTAAATGCGTGGTTTTCCATTACAAGGCTGGTGCCTCTACAGCCATTCCTCTTTAAACCGTTGTTGAAATAAACCATGACTGAGCAATTTCTGATTTTGATAAGATATGAAATCTAAACTTCCAGTTCATCTCCCTTTCCGTGCCAGAATTTGGAGGAGTCAGAGGTTGGACCTGAGGTTTTGGTTTGGTCTCCTGTGTGGCTAGGAGGTCTGGCCATGAAATCTGTATTTGAATTCAGATTTCCACCCTTCTCTACATTTAGGGAGTTCAGATCTGGATTCTTGTCCATTGAATGGGTTAATGGTGTTCATCTATCACTGTTATTTAACTTGCATCATCTTTAACAAGGTTCAGGAGACCATGCAGGACATTGCCATCTTAATGGCTTCTGCTGATGAATCTCATGATAAGCTTGGTAAAAAGGTGACATTAACTTATGTGTACATATTGACTTAGCAATTAAGTTGGGCTGACAGACACCACAAGTTCCATTTAATGATTTTGTTTATTTTAACATCCCTTGCACACAGCAAAACCTTAATGTATAGGAGGGAATTAATTTCAGGACATGTGCACAACTATGCACAGAAAAAGTAGTTGTGGTCAAAGTGACTTTTGGGGGTAGGGGTGGGAATCCTGGAACATTGTTACTGATCTTGTCTGCTTTCTAGGTCATAGCTTGGAAAACAAAATTTTATTGCTGCATTTTCTCCTCGGTCATAGAGTCAAAAAACCGCAAACTCCATTTTCTTTTGTGTATACATCATTAACAATTACAGGAGAACAGATTTTTTTTTTTTGTCATGGGATTGCATGAAGCATAAAAAGCACAGCTTGATTATCTGATTTCAGGTTGAGCCTCCATTTACAAAACTGGGTTGTCAATTGCAGTCACAGGAAAAAAAATAACTTGAGGCAGAATAAAAATAAATATGTAACCTTAATGGCTAATGTTACTGAGATACATGTTTTAATCTCCCTGCAACTTCCATAGACTTGAATTGGAGTCAAGTGCTTCTTCCCACTATGCTAAAACAGTCTGAACACAACCTGTACACAAACAGCTACTTAAATTTCTCTCTAGTCCCATTTGTGAACAAATGAGCATTATTGAAATTTACACAGGTGGGTTTCACTGCATAGATCAGATATCTTGTAGACTTGGAAGCAATTGAAGCGTTTTAGTTCTTCAAATAGGTGTGCTGTACAGTGTCACAGTAGTAACTTATACATATGATATAGGTAGAATTTCACCTGAGTTGAGTCACCTAGACATTTTTAGTATAATGAAAATAATAGGTACAAGTATTGTCTTAAGTATGATGTTTTTTATCCAAAAGCCTTTGACTGTTGACCAGAATCGAATCTATTAGACTGATATAAATCAGAGTAACACCTGTTGCTTTTTATTGGTTACCATGGATTTATAGCAGTGTGAATTCAGATTGTACCCTCATTCAACTGTACATAACCTAGAGAGTTTTGTGTATGAACATATAAAACATTTTCCAAGTCCATATCTCTTCTTGCCTTTACTATTGTAAACTACTGAACACTCTTCATAGCTTCTCAAGTCATTGCTGTCCAGACTCCAGCAAATGCAGACTCATGCCTTTTCATATATGCCAAAAAAAACTCCCCTGGGTTCCTGCTTATTTCAAAATCCAGCTAAATTGTCATCCTTGTGTTCATGCCATCCTACATGAACTCTTTCTTCTCCCTCTTTTTTTTTTTTTTCCTATCATGTGCCTTTTCTGTGTCCATCTCCATAATCTTGACATTGTTTAGAAAGTTGCTTTTATGCAGCTTCTGACATTTGGCCAAGTCTAATGTTTTTCTTCCTTACCTGTTTCCAGTTTTAT
Source organism: Podocnemis expansa (assembly GCA_007922195.1). Taxonomy (NCBI): domain Eukaryota; kingdom Metazoa; phylum Chordata; order Testudines; family Podocnemididae; genus Podocnemis; species Podocnemis expansa. The sequence goes on from ML682019.1 coordinate 1,563,800, forward strand.
CTGAAAATGTCTTCTGTGCATATATTGTCCTCTCCCATGCATTTCTCCACCCTGAATGTATTAAAGAATACAGCGTGTGTGTAAGATGCTACATAAACAAAGATTCATTGTAGTATCATCATAGTGAGTGGGTTATGGCAGTGTTTCCGAACCAGTGTGCCATGGCACGCAGGTGTGCCACAGAATTCTTAAAAACTTCTGAGTTCTGGATTGGCTCACGAAGATTCATGAGTTCATTGGGAGACTATATGGTGGTGTGCCTCAAAATAATTAAAGGTATCAAGGTGTGCCACAGCACAGAAAAAGTCAGGAACCGGTGGGTTATGGGACTGTTGCTGTGTACATTACTCAGTGTTTGATTGTCTCCTGTTGGTTACCTGGGGGATTAGCTCAAGTTTGCTGTCCACAGCTTGCTTATTATCACTGCCTTTCTGTAGTCTCCCTGCAGCCCCTCTTGTAGCCTCAGACACTGCAGTTTCCTCTTGTGACTCCAGCCATATCACTGTCTTTGTCCCCCCCCTCCCCAGTGTTTAGTTCCTAGTTCTGCCACTTCCCCATTGACAGCTGTGATAAGTTGTCCTGCCACTTCACCACTGGGTATTTGTGGAGACTCAGGCAGGCTCCAACCCAGCAACACTGTGGATCACAGCCTCCTGCTACACAGTTCTTCTACTGTCACTGCCTTTCTCTGGGCCACTTCCCCATGGCCACAGCAACGTTCTCAGTCTCAGCAGCCCTCTCCTTTTCTTCTTCCTGGGTTTGTGCCTGCACTGCTCTGTCCAAGGTGCTACACAGTTGCAGCCTATCCCAATCACAGGGCTCCCTCAAGCTCCAGTCTGTGATTGACCTTGTTCTGTTCTGATGCTCTTATTATATGGGTGTGCTGCGACTTGACTGGCTGTTACTCACAGCCCCTATCAAATTGGCTGCGTTTGGTGCTGGGGCTCTGTTAACTGCTTAAAGGCCACTGTGGGGCCAGTGCACTATTATGGGAACTGTGAGCACTGTCTGGCTACGCTTTTAGTGTTACTACGTCATCTTTACATTTTGATTATGGTATGGCTGTAGTGAAAAACTTTTTATATGAAGGTAAAAGTGAAATAAGTAAAAATGCTAAGTTTTAGCTACACTGACTCTGTACACTCTGTTTCAAATGGCCTCAGCATACAGTAGAGTGCTTTCCAGATCATTTGAAATTATGAGATGTGCATCAGGATTGAAATGTACTCAAATGTCAGTTTGCAGAGGTGAAAGAAAAGCAACATGTTCATTATGTTGCTACGTTTTGAACCAAGGACTAGAAGAAATGATTTGAGGTTTGAGGAAAGACGATACCAGCAGCAGGAGACGATTGGCTCAGAAATTCCAAAAACACCATCACCTTTTTCCCCTCAGCATGCTTCTGCTCGTGTGACAATGCATCATTACGGACATGGCATGTGGTAAGTTGCTCATTTAGTACTTTTTTCCTTAAGGGTTTTTAGATTTAAATCGTCTCATGCATTCTTACCCAGTGAAACTCAGTTACATAAAATAGGCCTGCTCTTGATTGCTTAACGAGTTCTGCATGCAGAGCTGCCGCAGGATCAGGCCTAATGTAAGTGCAATACAAGATGAATACTTGAATTCAAGTAACCATCACCTTTTAAAAATTCTGTCATTTAAACATGCCCCTTGAAATAACCACAGCCTAGCTTCTGTTTGATAGCTTAGTGACCAGATGCTCAGCTTTAAAGTATCTAAACCAGTATCTGCTGTAAATGCAGCCCTTAATCTTTCTTGAACAGAAAATTGAGTAACATATAGGTTGTAAAGGTGGTCTCTTGAATGAAATCTTAAACCTGAAGGCCCTATGTGACCTGAGTGGATGTTAATTCCATGGGATCTTTAATCACAGCCATTGTTGTGCTTATGGTCATCCCCAGAGGTGACTGCATTTCAGTAGGGCCACACACAGCAGAGGGCAAGGCAGGAGCACAGAACTCATCTTGGTCCCTGGGATGGAGGGAAGCAAGCTCCTCCTGGTCCTGGAGAGGGGGGAAGGAAGAGCTCACCCCCCCCACCACTAAAAAAAAGTCAAAGTTAAATTTCTGTACTCCATTGTGTATAATTTATGAAGTACTTTGCCCTCCTTCAATGGGTTATATAGGTGTAAAATTATTACTCAGTAACACACCCAAACTCTCTCTTCCCCTCCCCATAAAGGAGGATGAGTGTGGTAGTGGTTGTGCAGGGGCATACTAAAAAAAGCAAAATAAAAACAAAGCCATGTTATCTTTTTTATTTTTGCACATCTGGTTTTGGCCTGTTTTGGTCTGCTTTGGGCCTTGTTTCCCTACACTATTAACTGCTATGCTGTCTGTAGCAAACCCTTGTCATTCATATGTCAGGAATATGAAGGCTGCGTAGTCACTGCTATCCAGTTTTACCCCTGACTGGCAGAAAAACGTTCTGTATAATTGAATTTTCCAGAAATTATTCTCCACAGGTTCTACCTTGCCCCAGTGTGGGTTTTTGTACTCTGCAAGTGTACAACACTGAACAAGATATAGGGCATTGCTGGCTTTATGATTTTTTTCCAAACTTTTGGGTACCAAAAGATGAATTTTAAGCTGTTTACAATATCCTTACGAGAACTCTCTTGGATGAATGCAGTTGGTTAGAGCACAGATATGTAGGTTGTGCCTTATGACCACTGGGCTGGGGGTTAAATAGATCTTTAGCGATTCCCTCATTTCAGAGTTTGGAATGATATTGCCTTTGAAAGCAGGCACTATAAATATCCTTTTCTGCATATTTAAGCAATCCCTTGGCTACTGGCTAACTGCAAACTTGCAGCACTGGGGCTTAAAATTTTGCTGAATTGTCTAGTACTAAGCTGATTTGTAAGAAGAGAAGGTGGAACATTTATAACATCCATGATATGAAGTTAATTGGTTCTTGTTTCCTTTACAGTGCTCCTATACCATCAGACAAAAGAAGCTTTTGATGATGTGGTGCTTGTTCCAAGACTTAAAGAACTATTAACTCGAGTGCTTTGATTAGTGTTCCTTTTACAGCTGTTGGATGCTGAGTAAAAGTAGGGTAAAGTGTCAGAAAAATGCTCATTGTCATGTAAGCTGTTATGTGCTGTAAGCAATGGCTAGTATTCATTATTTACAGATGAGAAGCATTTATACAGAAATTTGTAGAGATGTCCTCCTACACCTGCAGTTTATCTGGACTAAGGATGGCAGCTGCAGGGGGGATAGACAACACCATAAAAATGTTGACAGGTTCCAAACTGTGTTAGTCTAGTTCAGCAAAACAAACAAGGAGTCCTGTGGCACTTTTTTCAATGCAAGTTTTCTCCACTCTGGCATTTGATGAATGCTCATGCAAAAAATAAATTTGTTAATCTTATGTGCCACAGGACTCCTTATTCTTATAAAAATATTGTAACAATTTGTTCTTTTCCTGAAGGAGAAAGTATCTTATCACTTTAAAAATCTCTAATAAAAGCTTCCATTTTGTTTAAAATGAAAAACTGTTTGGTCACTACAACCTGTGACAAACTTCTTATGAAATTGTTGTACATGTGTAAATTTTCATTTGGAGCACTTGTCTCCCCTGAAAGGCATAAGATATGCACCTTGAATTCCTTTCACCCTTTGGTAGGTGTATTATCTTAAATCTGCTCTCTTGCAGTGATGACCTGCAGTTCTGGAAATCTGTGGTTTTCAAATGAAAGATATAAACTCTCTGTTTTGAACCATACAATTAGTGCAGAGTCCCTCATTAGCCATATAATATGAGGCAACATGGGGCTCAGTCCTGAAAGCCCTTTTCATGCAGAAATCTTATTGTCTTCAATGAGAGTGCCATGCATGAGTGGGTATACAGGGTTAAATCCTCAATTTGTCATCAGCAAGTTGTCTTTCTTGAGGTGACTAAACCAAGCACTCTGAGCCTCTTGGGCTGTGCTTAACATAATAATGAAAAGCTCTGCTTGAATTCAAGTCTGTAATGACTGTTACTAATGCCCTTAACAGGGGAAAGAAAGCTTGTCCTTTAGCTTGGTTGTGAGTCATGCACCAAACTGTGTGCCAGTATAAAGTTTGTTGTGCTGCCAGCTACTTTGTAGGTCAGAACACACTTGATGTGCACAACAGTAGTGTGGTTAATAAATAATGGATATGGAGAAAAGTTTGCTGGGCTAGAAGAGATTTCTGTTTCTTATTTGAGTATCCTACCTTTGAACTAAATGAGTAAATCTACTAAAACAAAGTAAAAAGTTTATTATTTCCACTCTTCATTTCTTCCTCTTTTATCCCCTCCAGTCTGCTACTGCTGGTGACAAGCACGTTCCAGTTCCCTGCTGGCTTCCAGTTCCAGAAGCTGGTAGTTCTCACAGCATGGTGGAGGTGTTGAGGGCCCTGTTACATTGTCAGTTGGACTGTGGTAAAGCTATGTGGGCATGAAAGCTCTGACCATCCCTTTATCCCTGTTCAGAGGGGTCCTTCCAGCTCAAAGTTAGACTTTCATTTTAACTTCTTCAGGGGGGAGCTCTAGTTTTGTTTGTTTTTTACTTGTTTTAATCAGAAAGTACAAATCATTAGGAAATTTGTATACAATTTAAGAGAATAACGTGGGAGAAGTCCAGGAAATCCACAAAGCCTTTTCCAATAAGTCATCTACAGGCACAAAAAGGAAACTATTACTTCCAGCATAGTACAGTTTATATAATAGAGCCTTCATGGCTATTAAGTGACATGGTGACATCAGCTACATCTCCTTGTAGGGTCAGAAGCTGCTATTTCAGTGATCACATAGCCCAGATCAGAATTTAGGGTGAGCCTGTGATGTGGAGGTTGTGTTTACTTAAATTGTAAGATGATAAGCAAAGATCTACAGCATCAGTGGCCTTCATAATGACTCCCTTGGTCTTTGTTATAGCTGAATCTTTTCTCTTAAGACATGATGCTGCTACAGAACAGTAGCAAGCAGACAGATGCCATTTTTGTTTTCAAGGCTGCACAATTCTCTATGCAAACTATTCTAGATAGGTCATACGTGAACTCTGTAGCCAGCCCCTCACCATACTGGCTAATGCAAAATGATGTACAGCTATGCATGCTCTGGTATGTTGGCCTGAGGCTAAAACAAAAGAAGGATTCAACATCTTGTTTTGACTGCCAGGAAGATTATTTATATCAATCAGTCATGGAAGCCTGGGATCATGCAGAGCTCTGAAGAAATATATTTGGAAAGACCTGATCTGGTAGCATGCAAGCAATACTTCCAGTAATTTTGCTGACAGGAGGGCTTGGGATTGGCATGTTAAGTCTGTAAGTGGGTATCAGTCTATGCAGTGCTGGGACATGTGAGCAAAGCTATGCTCTTATTTATTGAGGAAAACCCCTCTTAGTAATACTGTGCTGAAAAGGACAATTTATAATACAGTAATAGTAACAACTTTCAAACTAGGCCTTGAAATATTTATGCTTCTTTTTAGCTAAAAGATAATTTAGAAATTAAGAAAACCACTGGGGTTTTTTTTTGCCCCTTTTCCCCATTCTGAGTGTGATAACTGCTGACAGTTCTCCACACTAGTTCTTTCTAAAGGGTCATTTGACCTGAAATGGAGACAAATATTTTTGAATTTATGATGACGCACAAACCTTCTCATTCATTGTATGTTGTGTGTTTCATAGTCACTACCTTTATTCATAGAAGTCCACTACAGCTTGTTGTTCTTACACTGTTTTAATATATTCTGAGAACCTGTCAACACAATATGTAAAGACGCCATTGGCCTCAGGTGCCAGAGCAGTGAATGTCCCTCTAACCAGAGAACAGAAGAGTCTGTTGTTAGAGATGCCATTTTGTGGGATATTAGTCTCAAGATACTAGATTTATCACAGTTTGGACTAACTTTCGGGTTGTTTTATGTGGATGTGTTTGGGAGAAAGAAATGATGCAGGCAAATTCCTCTAGCCCTAAAGCCCCTGAGTAGGAAACAGACAGAATCCAACTCCTGTGCTTAAATGCAAGACTGGTGTGCCTGGGGTACTTTGATGCACCAGGAAGATGTCAGTAGCATGTGGCAACTGCCATTTCTTTGCAAGAGGTGTAAGGAGTGTGGCTCTGTTATGCTTCTGAAGGCATTGTTTGCATTTTCCCTGCCCATGACAAATGCCTCAATCCCTTACCTTGGCTGCTAGCCCCTCTAGTGAGGAGCAAGGCACAGTTTAAAACTGTTAGCCAAAATATAAAACTTACAGCAGTCCTCAGCCCATGTAGTTCACAGAGAACCCCCAATCATTCCCCAGTACTTCTGAGTCATAGTCTCAGAGTAGTTCATGAAAGACCTTTGTATACTTCTCAGGATGTTTATCTAGGCAAGAGTGCGCTCTGTGGTCTGTAGCAGTTGTATTCTGGCATTGCTTTGTTCTTAAAGAACTTGGGCTTTAATAGAATGGAAATTGATAGATGGTACACATGACTGGCAGCTTCTACTTGACGTGCGATAAAGAACATTCTGTGTATTGATTTGACAGTCTCACTGTGTCGACACACACTAACCTTAGAAATCCAGTTAAATCTTACTGGTCACAGCATAAAGTTTTGCTGCTGCTGCTAGTAGTCTTTCCTGGTGTTTGTAAATGCTTTGCAGCCAGGATCATACAAGTCATCCCATGGGAAGACTGCACTAGTAAAATAGTGTGGTGGTTAGAAAGCAAGACGACTTGCTTTATGGAATATTGTGGTTACTCTGCTAGTTAGTAAAAAATGCAAAGGTCTTGCTAAGTGAGCTAGTACTTGTATTTACAGACCATTCTTTCATAATTGTATGCATTGGAAGAATGATAAATACTCAGTGAAGATTGTGCTTCTGGTATGATCCTAAGCAGGACTTGTTTTCAGTGAACAAATGGAGAGAGACTGCTATCCGCTCTCAGCCTAGTGCTGCTTCCAAGTTCAGTATCATGGAAGAGTGGGGTATGTCTGTTAGCTGCAACTAGAGGATAAATTTCTGCCATTTTAAAAATAGTTAGCCTAGAATATGCAATAATGAGTTCAGAATATGAGTTCTGCTCCTGTCACTACTACTCCACTTTCTCTGATCCCATCTGCAGTGGTGGCCCTAGGAATCTTAAACCACCCAAATCAGATAATGAAATATTTGAGATGGATTCTTCAACAAGAACAGGAAGCTGAGGAAATACTGTAAATGCTACAATACCTGTATCTGTTCATTAAGGAAAATATTGGCAAGCTTTCTATAATCATTATCTAAATTGTGTGATTTGGTAGCACCTACATATATATGACAATCAGATTTGGCCCCATTGTGCGAGATTCTGTACAAACACAGAAAATAACACTTCCTGCCCCAGAGAATTTTATCATCCCTGTACACTGCTTTTCACAATTCAGAGATTTCAACAATCTGAACTGAATATATTAGCACTCAAAAGCCAAGGTAACTTAAAAAATAGAAGTCTTTGTATTTTGGTACATTCAGTATGATGGACTGCATGGATCCCTTACAAACTATGGCGGGGAAGGGGTTAATCCCTTTCTGCCTGGTGAAGGGAGAACTAGTTTCTATCTGTGCATTCAGGGATTTGTAGTGTTCTGGGCCAGCTGTGGATGGTTAATATTCCCCTTTGCAGTACAAGAGGAGTATGCTAAGGGAGGCTGGGAACTGTGTGTGGCAGTCATCAAGGAAAGCTCTCAAGGGAGGAGAGAGACCAGGTGCTCTCTTTCTTTTGACCTGGCTAAAGCAAGCTGTGTTCTGTAATGACTTGGGCTAAGAGAGAAGCCCTGCTGCACTTCCTTTTCTGTTTTTTTTTACAAGTGAAGTGCATCATAAAGTCTCTAAACTCCACCTTCGTGTTCAGCTGCCTTTCCTATACTCACCCATGTTGTCATTTTAGGGGCTTATTTCATGAGTTTATACCTCACAGGCCTTAGTCAAAAATTTGTCCTGATTTCAGTTTTGCTTAAATAAGTTCTGAAGTGTTGAGCTACTGATCTGTTTGGTGGCACATACATAAATCTCTTACACAATATGTCAGGATAATGGTGTTAAACCCTATATCCTGAACCAGCCAGCTTTCAGTAACATTTTTCAGTAAAAAGGTTATCTAAAATTGAAAAATGGAGACCTCAGGTAGCATTCAGCATTCTTTTTCACGGCCTCTTGACTAGTACCCAATCTATTTGTTGTAGGCATTGTGCCAGGACTCATTGTAATAGCTTCATTTTATGCTTCAGAATTCATCACGTTTTCCTCATCTTACTTAAATCGTAGAGGCTAACTAAAATAGAAGTTCAGGACGGAAAAGACCTCTCATCTTTTTCCCCAAACTGCAACATTAAGAGCTGTAAGCTTCTGTCCATTGCATGGCACACAGAGCGCAAAGGAACTGAAGGAAAAAAGCCATCATTCATCACAAATATGTTATGCTGTCTCCTTTCCCATCCAGTGATAACTATGTATGAAAACTGTGCAGTTGGAACTGTCAGCTGTAGAGAGCACAACTAAGGAAAAGCTATGTAGTTTCTAGTCAGTATTCTGTCCTCACCTTCCATCTTCCCATGGATGCAAACCCTTCCAACTAGAGAGCAGATGTAACTGTTTTCAGAATGCCCTTCCCCTCTGGGAAGGGTAAACGTGGCTTTTGGATTTCGGAATACTTAGAAATTTAAACAAAAATCTTTCCTTGAAAAATGTTTTAGGTGGGTTGCATTTCGTATCTTGCTTTATATGAATGTTGTATTTGGTTGGCTTTATTTATTATTGTGACATTTGTCTGCTGTTGGATATGACATTTTGTGTATTACTTTTTGGATTATGACAATATTGACATTTAACTTGTCCTGGTTGCTTGAGTTTTGGCAGTTGGCCTAGACAATATTTCCATTTTCAAGAATGTTAGTTATCAGTCTGACATTCAGATTTGTCCCAATTCTGAACCATCATACTGTGCTACTCCCTTGTTCGTTTTCGATTGCGGATTTGTGAACTAATCATGGCATAGCTTTCCTTCTGCTGTTAGGGAACCATAAGTCAGTTAATGATCTTACTTCCACGCTAACTACAGCATGTAGCTATTTTTAGATTATATTATTCCTGGGTTATTCTATTTTACACAATCATTTTGAAATGTGATAGATGCTTTGCCTTCATCTTTAATAAAGGAATTCTTTTCTCTATTTGTCCTTTCTTTTGTGACCTAATCTTGAAGAGTGCAGAGTATCTACAGCTCCCACTGATGTTGGTAGAACTATTAAGTGAATAAGAGCTACAGGTTCTTGTCTTCAATGTTTTGGAGCCACATCATGACACTAAGGTTTAATGGTCTCTTTAATTTCAATTCTTTATTTTCAAGTGTTTTAACTTTTAGAAAAGTTTACCTTTGAGGCTGAAATCCTTTGACAAAAATTTACGTTTGGCCAAGTACAAACATGCTCCAAAGGTAAATTTTTCAAAGTGCTTTAACTGTTCTAAGTTTTTCCAAGGGTTGAAAAATGGCATTTTTCAATTTAAAAGTGGCTCAGCTGGGTGTGGTGTTTTTGTATAAAGGAATGAATTCAGATCTCAAATGCAGATCTTTTTAAACATGTTTTTCCAATAGTATTCTAACTATGTACCAAGGTTGGATGCTCTCTAGATGTGCATAGAATGGGAACTCTGTATGTTGAAGTCCATGCAGCCATTTATTTAAATGATTGCACAGTATATAGCTGTATTAGAATATGAGATGGGGCAATCATCAAGCAAATGCAGTTGTACTGGAATGTGTGAGCTCTCACATTGAAATCATGTTTTTAGAGCCTGATTAAACCTTCAGGCACTTGTCACAAAGCAGCTGTTGCCAATTTTAGCATTGCTACTTTTAAGGATGTTTTATATCTCAGATAATTATGGCTTGTAATTTCTAATATTAGAAGGGTTGAAAAAGCAATTATCTGTGGAGTAGTTGGCACTGTGATCTAGTGCTGGGTAGTTGTGCTTCAGTATATTTACATCATTGCTCTTTTGTTATGCCTTTCTGTAATATTCCTTACATATGTTTTCATGAGTCGTTTTCATGACTCATTTTCATCACGCAAAACCAGTAGGTGGACTGATTTTTCTTTAGACATTTTAATATTTACACTAGCCTTTCAAGTATCAGTCATTGTGCTAGCTAATATACAGTTTGAATTTGTTGGCAACATTTTGTCGTGCAGTTTAATTTGTTTAAAAAGCTGTAGAAAATGATTGATCTCTTGATTAAAGACAGCTTCAAATATTTGAGAGTTCTACGGCAGCTGTCAGCATTCTGTCTTTAAGTACCATAACTTGGTTCCATATCAGATAGAATGAAAAAGTGAACTCTCTTATAGGACCATGATATAAATCCTGCATTATCAGGACTGACCGTTCCCTTCTTGGCCAGTCCTCTGTATTAGGTCAAACTAACAACTGTCTCACCTCACTCCAAAAAAGGAAAAACCACCATCCTGGAACAAGCTTTTTCCTCCTTAAACACCTCCGTGCAATGGGGAAAATACACTTCCTCGATGTCTGAGCCTGGCATTGGCATTATAGATGGGTTTTTAAAGAACAGTGATAGAAATAGCAATGGCAAGGAGGTTTCACTATTTTGGTAGATATGGAGGTACTCTAGAACTGTGTGTTTCCATAAAAGAAACTGACCAACTCTTTGAGACACCATAATTGGTTTATTTCCCCATCTTTTAAAGAATTTGTTTATAGACCCCTCAATTTAGGTTTTCATAATTTTTTATTTCCCCATTAAAATCCACTGCTGTCTTGTTTCCATACAGTTTTTGCAACTCTAATGTTGGAGCATTATGCTAGTATGTGAGATTCAGTTCATGGAGGATGTATCCACAAGGTGGGAAAAAAATGGTTAGAAGCCATCTAGGCAAGGGGATGTGATCAGATGGAGAATCTGAAGTGTTCTTAAAATGGCTGTCATTACATAATGCAGCCATTTTAAATTATTTTAACAATTTTTATAAAAGTTGTATAAGTAAATGTAAAGAGTTATGACCAAAAATTTCTCAAATGTCTATAGGTGCCCATACAACATGTGAGAATAATTCCAGTGCAAGGGTAGAGCGCCCTGAAGATCCAAAGATTCCAGCTCTGTCAAATGGAGTCTTTTGTAACTTCATGGTCAGATGGGTGTGTAAAGACTTGTCAGAGTTCCACAGAACAGCTATAATTCTTGCAGTGAGTGATCTTTTCTTGCAGGGTGTGGCTTTTTAATTCTTTTTTTGCTGCTGCCATCAAGCCTCAACTGAGGAATTGTTACTGTGGGTTTTTTTAGACACCAGCTATTCAGTACAGGGTTGTTAGTGGTATTTTCAGTTGTTTATCACCCATATTGACAAAAAGCAGTGTCAGGACTTTCCAATGCAATAAAAATATGACCAGGCAGTTCGTACTTAACTTTGGCAAAATACATGACGTATTTTACTAGTTGAAAGAGGAGATGGACTTTTAGGGCCAAATTTTATTTGCAGTAGGCAGGCAGCAAATCACTGAACTCATTAGGTCTAGTTGCAGGAATAATGTGAGGAGGATTTAGGGCCTGACCCACACCTTGGTGAAGACAATAGTTATTTTTCTTTCTTCTTTACCTGAGTTTTGGATCAGATCCCCAGATTGCAGGCTATACCAGATACTTTCATTTTAAGTGATTGTTTCCAGTTTAATCTACAATATATTCTCAAAATAAAAATATCAGACTTTTTCATTTCACAGAAATAATTGTAACTGAAGCCTATTTATTACAGAACCAAAACAAACAGTAATCAGCATTAAAATTTGCTTACTAATGCACCTTTGTGTATTTCCTTCCTTCTTGAAAACAGATGATGCATAAAAGTCTTACTACATTAGCGTCCAAATATTTATGGGAAGGCAACCTTCACTCAGAAAGCATCCCCCTTGTGTTATTGTCACCTGTATTTAAAGCAGCTGTGCACATGTAGATTTCATAGTGCTGCTTTAAACTAGTTCTTGCAAGGACTTGCCTGGTGGTCTTAGAAGGTTTAGTGGCTGTTAAATAGAGTGGATCTGGTTTCTGATTTGAATATTCCTGCTGCAAGTAGAAGAATACAGCATATTTGATGAAGAATAATTTGAGAGCATATCTGTATCATGTTATACTTAATAGTTCTTGTGGCTGAATAAATTGCTTTCTCAGCAGTCTTGCTCCTATATTAGTAAGCTGTGTCTCCGGTACAAAAAGTGTGGAGAAAAAAAAAATCATTGACCATTGCTTCCAAATGAAAAACAGCCTCATTCCTGTTTCATACTGATGGCTCAGCTCACTTAGAGAGCTTCTCTTCAAATAGCAGAGAAGTGTTTGTCTTTGAGTCTCATCATACTGAAACATCTTCAATTTCTGATTTTTTTTTCCATTACAGGTTAACTCCATCTCATTTACTCTCAAAGACTGTTCCACTGTGATACTACCTGGCAGGCCAGTAATGCTGACTCACTGCAAATTATTTAAATAGTTTAGTTAGGCCCTAGAACCTGGCACCTAGCATTTGCTTCCATTGAAAATGGATACTTTTGTTGCTGATTTAGGGATAGATCATATTATCTGTACACAGCCCGTGGTAAAGTGAGACGTAGGCATATCATTTCAAGGGGAGGCCCTACGAGATATTCAAGAACTCCTTTGATGCACTGTTGAAAAATAGTAATTTGCAACCTCCCTTTATTTAGTGCGCCATTCCGTTGTCTAATGGGGAAGGCAGGAGAGGTGCAGTTGCAATCTAGGTAACCTCTAGTGAAAGAGAGCTTGTCAACAGATGACATAAGAAGACTGTTGAGAAAGATGCCATGCTCATGGAGACAGACCATGAAGGAGCAAGATATGTGGCATTAGACAGACCAGAAAGCGTGAGACTGGGTTGCCTCAGATACCATTTGCCAGAAGGTATGTGAGTACCTAATAAAATAAAGATGCAGTCTCTCAGGGTGGAAGTGAAAATGCTTCTTTCTTTCTGCTCACCTGCATAAAGTATAGGCATAATCTAGTCTTTAGGTTGCTACTCCTGGGGACTGGTGCCTGCATGACAAGTAATTATCAGAGTAGGCTCTTCTACTAGAGCAGTTGGGTTTCTTTATACTAACATTACATGGCATGTAGAGGAACATATTTATCAGTCTGGAAAACAAGCAGCTCAGTTTAACAGAGGAGAGGAGACAGGATTCCTGGGATATCTATTCCCTGCCAATAGATAGGTTCTGTACTTTATTCAGCTGCAGGATTGACTTAACATTTACCTGTTCCCAAACCTTTTGGGAATTAATTAGCATTAGTGAAGCAAGTAAAGCTTTGTCAAGAATTACAGGTGTCATAAAGGGATGTGCCAAACAGGGTTCCTTGTTATCAAACTGAAAGGAAGGTGGGGTGATTTATTTCCTTTTCTTAGATACAGTTCACCTTTTGCTGGATGCTGCTGAGTAATCCTCCACTTATTTGTTATGAGCCTTTGTTCATAAAAAAGTCCACAGAGCAAAGATCTTGCCTTTAGAATACACCAGATGTGAAGTATATGTAAATAGGGGCTCTCAGGAGCAGAGTTCCCTGTTAGGTCTCCCTTGCCCCATTTCTACTGATGCTAGTTGTACGGCCACACAGACTCTGTCAGTGAGCTTACCAGCCTGGACTGACAGACTCAGGCTCACACAAGTACTCTAAAAATTACTGTGTAGGCAGCATGCTGAAGGTGTGGCTCGGTCTGGCACGTGGGTTCTGGGCCCTAGGGCCTTCAAAGACCAGGCTCTGACCTGAGCCACAAATTCAGTGTGCTGCCTACACAGCTATTTGTACAGCATTAACATGAGCCCTGCAGTTTGAGCCCGTCAGCCTGGATTGGGAGGCTCGCTGAAATGGGCTGTGTTGACACAGCCCAAGTGCCCTCTCCGGAGAGAGTGCAGTTTTCAGGAGCAAAGCATGACTGGTTTTAGCAGTATGTATAGAGACTTCAGCAGTCATTTCTCTAGTACGAGTTCTCTATTTTGCCATCCATTTTGAGGGCAGCAGATCTGTTTTAGAATCCTGAGATGTATGAATGTAGCTCTGCGTGTTCTTTCATGCCAAAGACCCCTCTTCACAAGAATAAGGTTTAATGTATTAATAGCAGAAGAGGAGACGGAAGCATCATTAGTTTGTGACAACGTCCACGTCTGCAGAGCCTGGTTTATTTGCTTATTTTGAGTTTGATGTGGTATATTGATTGCCACTGGGGATGCTGCTCATGGGCATTGGTCAGTCGTCATCCTGGGCCCAATTCTGCCACTGTTTCCCATGTTGAGAATTAACATGCTCTGAGTTAGCCCCACTGAACTGAGAAGAATGCAGCTCAATAAGGATAATGTAATAGAATCAGATTCTTTTATGCTCTCTGAACCTTCAACTTTATTGTGCTGGTTGGAACATAATATAAAGTCAGCAGAACAAATGATTAAGTCTATATTACTGTAGCAAATGCAGCACATCATTTCCAGGGAGTCCTTCAAATTCTTGGTGTTGCTAAACATCTTTAAAATGTAGGAAAACAATTAGATCAGGTATGCAATTGTAAATAGAGGGTTATGGGAAAAGGTAATTATAGCAAGAAACAAACGCTGTGTTATGAAGCTTTTCAAAAGCTGCTTTCTGTGACTGCCCTGCAAAATGCTGTCTAGAGTTGGAAAATAGTATATTTTTCATTAAATATTAAAAATCAGAATATTTGAGATAAGGCACTGTGTCGTATACCTATAAACAACATTATATCCCCCAAGTGAAGTTGTAGGTCTGCTGGAATTTACTCCGAGGAAGATGTGAGTAAATATTTACTAAAGTAATGATCATATTTACATAATTAGCAGTGCCCTTCAAGGAGATGAGCGTCACAGGCTAAAATAAGAGTGGTTTAGATCAGATTCTTCATTTATTGTATCTAAATCATACTGACATAAACAATGAATGAGAGAAGCTTTTAAGTCAGCTACTACAAATGGAAGCAGAGAGTTATCTGAATAAACATGAGTTCTGGTCAGGCAATTATCAGAGCAAATATCTTGTCTGTATTTGGCTAGGACACAAACAGTCTCAGGGTGGGGATTTTTTATTAATGTTGTGTTGAAGGAAAGTCAAGTATAGTACATCAAAACTGATTTTATTTAGAGATGTTTTAGTCATATGAGACTGGATCATCTCCCCCTCCCCAGAGGAAAATCCTGAAGAGTGAGATCAACAGGAAAAAATTTTGTAAGGGTGCCTCACTTTGTTTAAGGGTGTGTGTGAGAAGCTTGTCTCCCCTAGGGAAGAGGCTGCAAGGCTCACCTCCAAGTCAGCAGATCCCTCAGAAATCCTTGGGGTTCCCAATACCAGTAATACAAGTGTGGCTGCTCATAGGGCATAGCAGTCACCTGAATTAACTCTACCAAGAACAATGGGGTCCAATTGCACTGTGGCCAAGACTAAGTGTTTCTGGGAGTCCTTGGATGCATGTTGAAAGTAACAACATATGTGAGGGCAGTTTTTTCTTTTTTTTACACATGAAAATTTAATGCTGAAGCTCCATTTAATAAATATTTGTCATGTTTTAGTCTCCTACCC
Organism: Podocnemis expansa; assembly: GCA_007922195.1. Taxonomy (NCBI): domain Eukaryota; kingdom Metazoa; phylum Chordata; order Testudines; family Podocnemididae; genus Podocnemis; species Podocnemis expansa. Next base: position 1,579,435 of record ML682019.1, read on the forward strand.
TCTCTTTTCAGCTTACTGCTGTGGGCAATGAGTGGAGAAAAAGCAGAAGTTGGATTGTTTTTCAGCAATTTCTCTATTTCAGTGGTCGTCAAACTTTTTCCCTGGGGGCCCAGCTCTGGGCCCCCTCTGCCATCCCCTGACCCCTCCACGGGGGTAGGGGGGATGGGCTGTGCCCCCCCCCCATCAGCACTGGCCAGCAAGGGAGCAAGGGCCAGCTGCCTCCCCTCCTGGAAGCATCAGCAGCTGGCAGGGGAGCAAGGGGCAGCCACCTCCCCTCCCAGGCTCAGTGCCAGATGGCAGGGGAGTGAGGGGCAGCTGCGCCCCCCTCCTCCAGGTGCAGCATGGGTCACAATCCGTACTTTGATGAACACTGCTCCACTTTACTGGACAAAGTTCTTTTAGCTCTGTATTAAACAAAATTGTGTTTAAGACAACTGATTTGTATAGTTATTTGGAATTTTGTCTGTCATGGGTTGTTAATGCCAATCAGATATTCCTTTATAACATACTCCATTTCCATTTTATCTGTATCTGACAAAACAGACCTAGAATTCTATTTTTTAAAACCAAGATTTCTGCAGTGCTCTTTTGATTGATGAAAAAAGCACAGTTCAGTTTGTATATTTAATACAAATTTTGCCATGTTAAAGAATTGAAAAAAAATACATTTGCCTCTTTTCTGGGCACTTTCTATCAGCTTCTGTAAAGCTCAGTCTTTGATTTAAAAAAGTTTGTAGCTTTTCTGATTACAAAGTTAACTGTCTGCATGTGAGCCAAGTGTAATCAACGCAGTGCTGCAGATCTGCAGAGAGACATCTTCAGTGCCTTTGCAGCTATTCAGAGCTTTGAATAATGCATAGTTAGTGATGTTCCCTAGGTTGTACAAGAGCAAAATTGCATTACCAAAGCCATTCCATTCAGGTAAGATGATCAGATCATGTCTTGTCTTATATACGTACACTTTTGCCACATATATTTGAACTAGATGGGGAAGGGACTTCCATTTTAGTTTTGTATTATAGTAGCATCTAGGACGTGTAGTTATGGATCAGGACCCCACTATGCTAGTAGTATATAAACAGTTGCAAAATGAACACAAAATGCAGTCTCTGCAGCAAAAAGACTAACTTTTTGTAGAGTTTAAAGACAGAAGGGAACATTAGGTCTAGCAGGGTTGGACAAAACCAGCTTGCAGCTAGGGGCCAGCAGTTTTATTTTTCCTCACCAGTGGGCACTCCTCCATTACATTCTGCAGCGGAGCAGATTTGTCAAGGCCTGAGATCTAGCATGATCTCTCCTGCATAGCCCAGACCATTACATTTTACACACTTAGCCCTGGAGTGATCCCAATAACTTATTTGGCTAAGCTAAAGCTTAGTTTGCATTAGGCTAAAGCACTTCTTCCAGTCTCTTCTTGTGCTCCATAAACATTAACAGTTGAAACAGGGCAAGTCTATGAAGTGATTCTAAACTATATTAGGACTGAAAATTTTTAAGTACTTAAATGTTTAAACAGTAGAAGGTAAAAGGAGCTGTGAACAAGCATTTTTAAAAGCAAAGGGTGGACCATATTTCCTTAATTAGTAAATTTATAGGTGCACGTTTCTAGGTCAGTTTTACATAAATTGCCATCATAAGCCTCCTCCAGCCTATGCTGAGTCAAAACTGGAAAGTATACTTGTTAAAATGAGCCCCTAATGAATGTTAATGAACAAATACAGCGTTATGTAGTTGAATTGTCTCAATCTGTTTGACAGGCTCTGGAACCCCTCCCCCAAGCTGTTGCCTAAGTCTTGATTTTCTTTGCCTCATTGGTGACTGAATTTGAGTGCTTTTTATACCCATAGCTTGATTTCTTGGCCTCTGAGGCTATTTGATTTAACACTCCTCTTTTCCAATTTCCTTCATTTTTAGGTGTATTGTATGTGGTACCTTAATGAGATATTGCTTGTTAAACAATCAGTTCAGTGTCATACACAAATTATACAATAATTTTACAAATATGATACAAATGGATGGGAAAATAATGAAAGCTCTTGAAATGTCCTATAGTGTGTTCCTTTTAGAGAACATAGGAAAAATAATAAGAAATTTACTTGCTTCCCCAGGATCTCTTACTCATATCCTGCTTAACTGCTGTTGCATTTTTAATCTGAAAGCTGACAATGTCTGCTATATTTCCCAGTAAAATCAAATAGGTCAAGATTTTAGTGAACTCTCTTTTCCCTCTTAATCAAATTTTATTCTAGGTGTAAGGGTTTGTGCGAGTCATTGAAACAGTTGCCTTTGTCTACAATTAACTCTTTAGACTTGGTTTTGATTTTGGAATGTAACCTTTATTGGGTTGAACAGGCTGAAAAAGAGACTACTCAGACTAGCCAGTGTAAGAGGGCTTAAAATGTATCTCCTATCTCTGATTGCTGGCTGAGTCAACTGAAATGTTTTTCTTTTTGTGATTGGTAGGGGTTTGGTGGGTTTTTAAAAAAATATTTTTGTTGTTCCTGAAGGGTGAGGGTAAGGACTAAACCAAGAATAAAGATGTCCTCTCATCCTTCTCCCTTGGTCTGCAACTAATGTGAAAGAAGATGGTCAACTTAATAGTAGGCTGAAGGAAGATAGAGTTTTTTTATTCAGCTAATCATTCTGGGTTACAAGTTTGCCTCTTCCTGCTCCTAACGCTTGCTGTCCTTGGAGGCAGGGACAGTCTTTCCATCATGTTATTACAGAGCCTGGCACTAAGATCCCAGTTTTATTACAGTAGTGCTTAGCAGGTCCTATAGTAATATAATGTACAACACTCTCTTTCTGAGAATATTCAAGCCTTATTATTCCCATGGGTAAGCTCAGAAGGTAGGGGACAGCCACATTACTGAAAATGGGACAGGTTCTGCCCTCACATGTCCCTAATGCTGCTTCCTGCAGAAGTGCAGCTATTGTGGTGTGAAGTTTAGCTCATGATTCCCATTTCCTAGCACTGGTCTGACAATGACTTACTGCTTTGATTTGTGTTACAGTGTGACCTGATCTCATGACTTACACTTCCCTGCACTTATTTTCCTCGCATCCTGCAAATTCCCTATCTTCAAAGCATCTGACAAAGTGGGATTTTCTCCCACAAAAGCTCATGAGATAAATAAATTTCAGTTTTTGAGTGCCACAGGACTCCTTGCTTGTGGTCTGGCAATGAAGTGCTGCTCTTGCTGCTTTTTTTAAGCAACATTCAATATTTTATTCTTGTTGAAGCTATTAATTAATATCTATACTATTACTATATATAAATACACAGTAATATAACTATAGCTGGAGCCATGCATGGCTACAAATATATCAGTCTTCATCTGCAAGAATTGGCCCACAGATAACTGCATCGCACCTGTGGAGGTGGATATCCTCGAATTTACAGGGCTCTAACTAGAGCCATAGAAAGTGGCTGAGATCATTGTGTTTCATCATGAGTAGACATGGGTGTCTGCTTTATCACAGCAGGTTGCTGATAAAGAGTTGTGTATCAATTAAACATCTTCCTATACTGACCATAATGTTAATTTTCTCTCTCTCCCAACCACAGAGAGGAGGATGAGGAAAGTCCCTATGCAACGTCTTCCTATCACCAGTAGATGACTGGCACGTGATGATTTGAAGTGAAGACTCAAAAGCAAGCCTTTCAGACTGATTGCCATGGTATACTTTTTATAAATCATGAATGGCTAATTTTGCTGACTAATTGCACTGAAATTATTTGACCTCTTCTGCCTTTCATAGGTTAATTTCCTTAAATTATATCAGTAAGGAGTGTAAGCCTTCCAAAACTAGCAACTGCCTTCATATTCCTTGTGTGTAAATTGCAGCATGGTAGCAACAGTGTATCCTGGAGATCACCTTTATGCAGTATGCATTGATCTTTAGTATGCATTTTGTAAATATTTATTAAAGTGTGAGACTATTTGATTAAATATTTATGGAGAAAGTTACATTTATCATTGGAAAACTTAACTATATTAAAGTGACAAATTTTATAATTCCTACATCTTGATTCTGCAATCCCAACACAGGCAGATTTGCCACGGATGTTTTACCTGCACCAGGGCTGCAGAATGTATCCCTAAAATTTTATGTGCTTAACTGTGCATATATAAAGAATATCTATGTGTTCCTATAAAAGACTAATTTTAGCCCTCTGTTCTGACTGAGTAAAGAAAGCCTTTAAGGGAAAATAACTGTTTGCAAACTTGCCTTTTTTTGTGGAAAAAGTTACTGTAAGATATTTTTCTTTGTGTTATGGTGACATTTGAAATGTTTATAAGTGTATTCTTGTGTGCAAATATATTTTCAATGTAATTTTATCAAACATCCCCCATAATAAAAAAACTATTCTTCATTATATAGTCTGTCCGGTTTTCACTAATCCAAAAGAAAAAATACACAGCAGTATAGTTAGGATGTTTCCTTCAACTTTTCAATGGGAACTTCAAATCAAAAAGCATGTGCCATTTATTGTTTCATTATGAGTAATCTTCCTGAAATTGCAAAGGGTTTTTGCCCCAACTTTCTTTAGTTTTACATTGAATATCCAGATGGGCAGGTTCTGACTTCTCATTTACTTGGAGGACTTTTGCAGTCTTTAGAGGCCTGGAAATAAGACTGGGGGAACCTTTTCATGTGAATTGCTTCTATTTTAATTAGTTTATTTCAAAAGGAGAAATTAGTCACTTTCTTAATGAGAATTAAATAGTTGATGTTCTAATCTTTGGCCCTCTTGGTGACTTGAGGAGATTTACACTAAAAATCTAGAAACTGAAGTAATTATGTCTAGTTCATACGGACAAATTCAACATCTGTAAAGAGCCTGAGGAAACACAATTTGTGCAGCGGTATGCAAGAGATCAGGGAGCAGTAATCTTTTCCCCACACAAACACACACACACAGCATGGAACACTAGCATAGATGTGGCTGCTACGTACACCCTTGCACCACAGGTGAGTGGCTCTCCATTTATTCTGTTTCTTCCTCAAGTTCCTTTCCTGTGCTGCCCCACAGCACTAAATTAAAATTAGCAGGAGTTGTGGGGTCCTCTGCTGTCCAGTGCAGAACTACTACCTGTCTGTTGGGGTTGGGGACTAAGCAAGATTTCATTCACAGGTAGCAGTTAAACTTGTAGGTATCGAGAATGACATGATAGATAGTACTAGAAGAAACTGCTAAGGGATTGGGGAGTTAGTGCAATAAACAAAATCTCACTACTGCCTTTATCTCACACCCATATATTCTTTTAAACTGCTTGAAATATAGGAATCAAGGTACTAACCTGTGAAAACAGGAGAGAGACCATTGGTAAGATTGAACTTTACAGTCATTAAATGGCTGTGTAATTTTCACTGTTACAATCTGATAGCAAATGTATGGCTCCAGCAATGGCAGGAGCACGTCACAGGTTCTTTACTTACTAGTCTTTAAAATGCCACAGGACTCCTTGTTTGTCAGAGAACTGAAACTCCTATAGTGTTAGGCGATATGGGTAAATCATGTCATTGTGTTGCATGCACAAGAGAGGCCTAGGTTAGGAAAGGACTAAATATGTTTTTATTTGTGACTCTAAACGATATCTGGATTCAGATCTACAAAGCTGAAAAGCAAATATACTTTGTATGCTGCACCCCCTTGCCTTGTGTTAGTCTCCGTTAGGACTAAGGAGCTGTGTATCTACAGCATCGGGTCTGAACTTCTGTTTGTCTTTGTAGAAAAGTGTCTTCACAGAGATGGAGGGGCTGGATGTGAGGATTCACAGGAGTTAGGAGGATATCACTGCTCAACATGTGACTAAAGGAGATAAGGTTGTTAGTTAAAATGAACAGTAAAAGTGGGGACAGCATCAGAGTTGTTCTGCTGCAGGAAAGGTGATGAGTCCATTGTTTTCCTCAGTGAAAGGCTTTCGAATGGCCAGATGTATGACTTCCTAGGGATAGTGTTAAAATTGATTCTCATCACCTAGATTTGGAGCTGCAGGCAAACACTTAGAGTTTTATTAGGCTTCATGGCTTGAGAGGGTTTTTCTTGGGTGACTGATCGTTTAAAAAATACTATAGCATTGTATTACGAGATAGACTTACTTAACATTTGTCACCTCGAGTTCTTCATTGATCCACAATTCAGTATTGTAAAAGCCCTGCTTTAAAAATTAACAAATGTATTGATGCAGTTCCCATTAATATGGACTGCATGCTTAAACTTTGGCATGGAGAGATCCAGCCTGCTCTGAATGGATTGACATTAGCTGCAATCACAGCTCTGAACTCTTTTCAAAGTGACTTCTGTAAGTATTATTTGTGTTCATGCTACAGTAATTTTTCTACTCGTTCAGACTTTGTGGCATTTAATCTTCTCAGAAGACAAAGAATTGCTATTTGGATTATTTACTGTGTTTTAAAGTAACAGCCTGATTTGTATATTGGTCCACTAAATTTCTATGTGAACGAATAAGTAGTGAATCAGTTCTAAGGAGAAAGAGGTCATGAAGCAACTGACAGAGGAATGCACAAAATACACTATTGCCAACTCAAAATATTTAAAAATTATTACCAATAATAAATGTGGGGTTTGAGCCCCTAGGAGAAACTGAAATTTTCATGCTTTTCTCTGCAACCATGAGAAGAACTTGCCCATGGGTACTTGAGAAAGGAGTTAAACATTGGCTCAAGAAATCAAGTGAAAAGATGAGAATAAAAGCTAATATAGGAAGAGAAGGAGAGAGATACTTTTGTAGAGAATATGCCATCATGGAATAGCATGGCTCCAGATAGAAATTCCAAAGTTAAGTTGTGGAGAAGATGCTGGTCCTTAAATTGAGTGAGATTTAAGTGCTACACCAAGCCCGGGAAAAGAATGGAGGCCTGAGATTTGTAACCAGAAAAGAACTCTCTTTGCAGTGGATTTTGTTTCAGTTCACTCCCAAGAAGGTAGCACAACACATCCAGACTCTGATATTTGTTCAGACACATACCAAAAGGTGCATGCCAGGTCTTCAAAGGATTACAGGGGATCAGCAATGCAGGCTCAGTGAGCCACCTGTGGCTCCCTGGCAATCTCCTCCAGGGAGCCAGGTGTGCTCCAAGGACTCCCAGCCAGACCCAGCACTGTGGCCAAATCAGCGTCGTCGGGGTTACCCCCACTCTCCCACCGCAACCACGTGAGCCTGATGCAACCCAGCAGCTGCGCCGTGGCCCCTAGCACTGGCCAGGGGATGAATGAGCGGCACACACTCCCTCCGTCCGCTGGCGGGGTGGAGCAACGCTGCCCTGCCTACCCCTAGCTGGCCATCTCTACCAAGAGCAGATGGTGGAGAGCTGCAGCTTGCAGAGGCGGGGCCCTGGAATGACCCCTCTGTGGAGCTCAGGCCACTTTGACCAAGCCACCCCAGGCCTGAACAGAGGCCGCCCCCCTCCAGGCCCTGGATTGGGCCTGTTCAGCCCTGGGGTGGCCAGGTCGAAGCAGCCTGAACTCTGCAGAGGGGCCATTCCAGGGCCCCGCCTCCACAAACTGCAACTCTCCGCTGTCCGCTCTTGGGAGGGATGGCCAGCTGGGGGTAGGCGTGGCAGTGCTGCTCTGCCCTGCCAGTGGAGGGAGGTATGGAGGGAGTACCCACCACCACACACACACACCAGCACTAGGGGCTGCGGCGCAGCTGCTGGGCCGGCTCAGGCTCATGCATTTGTGGTGGGAGGGTGGGGGAAATGGCTTTTCTGCTCTTTTGGGTTGCTGCCCCCTGGATTACACGAAAGTCCCTAAACAAAATGGATTTATCCATAACTTTCAGGAAAGACCATCAGCACAAGCTACTTCCTTCCCTAAATCCCGTTCACTACTTTGAAATCGGAACCTGATTATTAAGTTTGCTTTGTAAAATGCGCCCATCTGAAATTTAGAGGCATAGAACTGTCTGCTAGCACTACAAACTTTGCAGTTACCATGTCCAACACCTTCCTTCTAAGCATCTTCATGCTTCTGCAGTGGTAAACTGTCACTCATATCCCCCATATCACAACATCCCTGTTACATGGTAGATAAATGATCGCTTCATCCCCCGCAACATGGAATACAGCAGCTGTTGAACAGTCCACTTTCGTTCTTTATATTTAACTGTTCACTAGAAATAAAGGGCAGCTCTTCTGACTACAGTAATACAGCTTCAGATATTGCTTAGATTGTGCTTGCTAGAAGTGGAGATAGGTCCAGACTGCAAAGTTCCAATTCAGATGTGGACAGGAGCTTCCAAAGTTTGCAAGAGTTTGGCTCGGGGGCTGTGGTTTGGGCCCATCTCTAATTCTGACCCTGAAGAACACTTAGTTGATTTGATGCCTTTGCTGGGCAGGATCAGGTGCTGCACAGGACTCTGGAAAGCTGAAAATTATGTGGGTAGGTTCCCCCCCCCCGCTTCAGTTTAAGCATTTATTGTATATTTTATGTATAGGCCTAATCCATTTAACTCAGTGGAAATGCATTCACTTTAGTGGGAGCAGGACTAAGGCGTAATTAAATTAACACCAAGATACATGTGGGTCTCATGTCAAAGGTTTCCCTTGTGATGGATATAGTTTAGTATAGAGCCCTCAAAGCTGCCTTGCTGAATGTTTGTCGTTATTCTGTTACTTTAATGGCTCCCAAATGATGCTTCTCACTACAGATAAGACATGATCTCTGCCCATGGAGTTTATAAACTATCACACGTGGAATAGCTATGCCTTATCTGACAAGCCAGATGTGATCTATGTACATGGCCAGAACACCACAAAGAGCTCATTTTCTCTTTCCTTTGCTGATCAGGAAACATCAAGAGATCTGTACAATTGTCTTTGTGTCCATATCTAACAGTAACTACGGAGGTGAAATCTTGGCTCCTTGGAAGTTAATGGGAATTTTACACACATGCATTGTGAAGGGAGGCCAGACTATGACAGTCATACCAGGGTAAATACATATGAGCTATACTTAAGTTACTGGAACTATTCCAGCTGTACAATTCAGGTGAGAATCTGTTATTAGAATGTGAATTTTAGCCTAACAGTTGTTCCCATGAGCTCATCTATGTGTGAGGGGGGCCAAAACATGACCAAAGGAGAATTCTAGTAATGTAGCCTCCCTTTTCACTGGTGGGAACAGCTAAACAAGTCACAAGGTAATAGAGATTCATGCCACCGGTATTAACCAGTAATCCTGTTAGCTAAAGATGTCATCTGGAGCCTTGACTATACCACCAGTGCACCTTTATGGGTGGTAGTGTCAACAGGACCCAGGTCTGCATGTGCTGTATCTTCCACTCTCACTACAAGAGCATGACTCTAAGTTTACTGAGGTGGATGCACCTATGGTTACTTCATTTGGGGAAGATCCTACAATCCTTATGTTAGTCACCAGGACTCCCATTTACCTTGGATCAAGTCTTGTCCAAGTCTGGACCATAGACTCTGGCCCTCTGTTCTTATCTGCATTTGGCATGCATGTTGTAAGATTGCTCTGCCATACTGACATTTAAACAGTTATGCACTAGGGTTTTTCCTGGTAATATTGTTGAAATTGTGTAAGGCTAGTCAGAAAAAAAGGCTGTCTGTAGCAGGCTCTTACCTCTTCAGTGTCAGGTGTATTCATGGCTCATTTTCTTTGCTGGAACTGTGCCTTTATGTCCCTCCTGTTGCAGAGTCATTTTGGCTATTTCCAGTGCTGTTGGTTCTCCAGCCAAAGCCAGGAGCCCACTCCTTCAGGGCTAGTCAAAGAATCCAGAACAAAGTCGATCCTTTAGCATTTCCAGGCTAAGCAGTTTGTTGATGCAGGGCTAAAATGTCTCTTGTCTTTCCTAAAGAGCCCATCATACTCACTAAAAGCATTGGCCTAGGCCTACTAACCAAGCACAAGTGCCAACACCAGTCCTTAAGACTATACCATAGCTATATTGCCTTGTCTTTAGCTTATGTATTAGCCCCAGCTCAGCTTCCTTTCTCTCAGCCTGCCTCTTCACAGACCCTTTTCAACAACCCCATTGAATAACTTCCCTTGCTTTTAGTGCATAGTCAAACCCACAATCTGCCCTTATAGTCTGAGACCTCCCAGCATCCCTTGCAGCAGCCTACAATTCCCAGTGCTCCTGAGGCAACTAGATATCCCAGAATTCCCTTGCTCTAGTACAAGGCTCTGCAAAAGGACCAGAAGGGATGCAGTTATACTGCCTAAGATTTGACCTGAACTTGGGGGCCAGATCCTGAACTGGAGTAAATTTGTGGCACTCCATTGAATTCACTAGAGCTGGGCCAAATGAATAAAGAGCTCAGGCTATGGGCCTGTGCATGTAGCCCAGCTAGCCTGTTAAAGTCCTAGATTTATTTAAATGACAAACATTTACTTTCTTGATCTCACATGGCTTGAAAAAAATTAAGAATTTGCTGTATTCAGATAATGTCTGTTGCTGGTTTTTCAGTTGGCTGTATTCTATAATTCATCATTTAAAAGGTGATTCCAGCTCTATGGCTGAGTGTGTGCTGAGGTCATTTTGGAGTTGCCGCTCTCTGTGTCCTCAGTAGTTTGTAAACATCCTTTTATTCCAGTGGAATTGACTCCTGCCACACCAATTGAAGGGTCCCAGAAAACTAATTGACTTGAAGCTCTCCCATTAGAAGCACTGTCAACTCTTTGCCTGTGCTTTTGAAATAAAAGATTCAAGTGGAATTGTTCATTAGTTGCCACATATTACTTCTGAGTTTCTTCATTGTTTTGAATGCTCAGCGACTTGCACAAAAGGCAGCTATTTTAGAACACACAATAGACAAATGATGATAAAAATGTCCTTCAAACATGTTGCACCCCATGAAACAATAAATAAAGTAATTGATGCCTATAGGTAATGTCTCTTTCTTGCTACTGGAGGGGGGAGGTTTCTGCATTTGGTGTGGAAGTTTTTTTTGTTTTGTTTTGTTTTTTTTTATGATCCTGAAATCTTTTATGCATTAGGACCTCAGCTGTCACTGTATCAATCAACAGGAGTGAGTGACAGTTTCAAGGTAACCTATTCTCTTCTGTACTGTGCCAGTTGCTTCTCATTCTGCTGCTGTTGTCAGTACGCTGCTATTAACTTTATTCTCTCTGAAGATACTATTTTCTCCTTGCATTTGCATCAATTAAATATAAAGGGAGAAAAATGTTTCCCATCTGTAGATGTGAGAGAGTTCCAGTAACATTAATCAAAGTGAGTTGCACAGGGACAGACAATACTAAAAACTTGTTCGGATCGGAGAAGGATCAAGGAAGCCGCAAGCTGGTTTTGCAAAACCTCATCAGTTTTCTAACACCAAAATGAGCAGTGGTTCAGGATATGAGTGACCAAAGTTTTGGTGGGGGCAGAAGTGCAGCATGTGTAAACACTTCTGGTTTTGCTGTGCATTCCTAATGAGCAAACCAGGCATTTCTGATTTCAGTTTTGCAAAACCTTTGTCAGTCAGGGCTTGTAAAATCAATACCTCCAGGGGATTTGTATTGGGTTCCATTTTACTCAAATCACCAAAGACATGATATAGCAGATAAAAGGCTTTTGTCTTGAACTCACTGTTAATGTGATTGGAAGTGTGAACTTAGGGCTCAGTCTGTGATGTCTGACCACTGACTTTAGATTGGGATGGACTGAGCTCTTACTCCTATTCAATATGCCTGTGCAGTCATTCACATTGGTACACACAAGAATGCACCCTGATTTCAGTGGGGAAGGACTTGGCCCATCAAGAGCCACCCAAGAAGAATGATGACGTATTTAGTCCATTTCAAAACAAAAAGACAAACCACCCTAAACTACTGTAGCTTGTAGCAAAGTGTTTAATAAAGTACAGTATCAGAAACAGAATTCTAATAGAAAAGCTCATACTGTGAATACCGGGAATTTTGTACTTGTTACAATTGTTGTTGATAATTTAGATAGTGAAAGACTTTTTTTCAATCTAGTAGAGATACAAAACAGAACAACACAGACATTTATTTTGTGGTATTTGAACTAGAGATGTGCAAGGATGGAAAATACTTCCCTGCATGGTGGTAGAGAAAATGCTGGCAAAACATGGTGCACTGATTTCCACCAAGGACCTGGTAGCATTCAGTCAGCAACATGCTGCAAGTGTTGCATTCTGAGAAAGATATTAAGCTGCAGTACCATTATAGCTCAGATCATCCAATTTGACTTTCATTTAATATGGGCCACAGCCTTTTGCAGTTCAGCATGATGCATCATCCTGGCCCCATCGTTCTTGTCATGTCCTGTTATGAAAGGTGATGTGACAGCTAGACTTTGACTTGATGTGCAAACAATCAAACCGGCATGTGAAATGCTCACAAAACAAGTTGGGCAGGCACAGTCAGGAGGAGAAAAGTATCCAGCTTAAACAGGAATGTGTTAAAAATGCTTATGTACTCCCCAAGCATGTGTCTACACTGGAAGGTTAAGTCGACATAAGCAACTCCAGGGCCACATTTGGAGTTCATTAAGTCGACTTACGCAGTTGCACAAGTCGACTTCATAACTCTCACCCTTAAAGTCAACTTTAAGGGTTAAGTTGATGTAACAAAATGTGGCCATTAAAGCAGACTTAATAAAGTCAACCTAAGCCAGGGGATCCATTTAAAATCTACTTTATTAAGTCAACTTTAAATGGGTCCCCTGGCTTAAGCTGGCTTAAGTCAACTTTATAAAGTTGACTTAAACAAATGGGAACTCTCTAAATCAACTTAATAAGGTTGACTTTAAGTCAACCTTATTAGGTTGACTTACCCGAGCATGTGTAGCCATACCCCAAAGTAGTGTTTAGCAAAAATCACTTCTCTACTCAGCTTTTCAGCTTTTACATATTTTGACTGGAATGGGACTACATAGGTGAGTGAGTTCTCTGTAGGAGTCAGTGTGACAGAATCATGCACACAGCATGAGATTCTGACTGTGGTTTAGAGCTGGTCAAACAATGGAATATACATTTTTGGAATAATTTCGCTCAAAAATTTCTCTCCTTTATGGTCAAAATCAGCAAATTTGCAATAATGCAAAAAGTCTGTCATGGAAACCAATTGCCCATATTCACATTATTGGCTGGTCCAACCTTTCTCATGATATCATGGCCCCTGCACAAGCTTCTGACTTCATTCATTCAAAATGTTCTGTAAGCCATGATGTTGATGAAGGAGGAACAGTGAACAAAAGGAGAAAGAGGGAAGCAGGGGAAAGAAGCAACTATAAGGATGAAGAAGAATCTGGATTAAAGATGACAGTCAATGTGCTATCACTTCCCAAAGTATCAAGACTTGTACCTACTTATCACCCACAATCTCTTGTAAACCAGAGATAAGAAACTAGTCAATATTTCCAATTTAGCTTTCAAACAAGAAAGTGAATTGAAAGTGGCTGGTAGGCCACAAACTGCTATCAAAAGGAGAACTGATCTTTTGAGGGCCATGAGGAGAAAAAAGGAGTCTAATTGTCTAGGGAATCTTAAAACATAGAGGAGGCAACCAAAGAAGAAAGTAAAGGAGATAAGAGAGGCTAGGGAAAAAACCTTCACCATGTTCATTTGAAATAGCAGGTGGAACTTTTTCCTCATAATTTTCTCTTACTAGGAACTGTTCCTTATCAGAAAAGTACACAGATCCCATGATCCAATCTTCTTTATAATTTTTTTAAAAAAAATAACAGTTAGTGAGCAAAACTATAATGAAATAACCCACACCTGGGTGCAAGTTAGCAGGATATGGTGCATTTCTTGGTTGCTTGAGGGCACTGACTATAAACCTTCTATTTTATACAGTGTTGTGGCTCATTGCTATGACGTTTGATTGAAGTTTGTTCCTGGTAACATTTTGTAGGTCTTTGTAGTATGCAGGCAATTGGCCAGAATTCACTCCAGCCAAAAAATGTAATTCAGATCTTTTCCTTCCTTTTATTCAGGAGTGGTGAAAATATATGGATGTAAGTATTCTCATTACACTAGTAGTCTCCTGTGACACTAATGGGGATGCTGGAGTGATCAAGGGCATACTGTACATCCACAGCGCTCTACATAGCCAGCTAAGTATTTACCCATAGTCAACAAATGCTTTCTGACCATGGCAGTCAAGGGAACATCCAGGATTTTATCAATAGGAGTCAACCTCAAGGAGGAGATTAATGAAAACAGGAGACAGTACTTCCCCAAGTGCTAGCCTTGAGAAATCATTTCAATCCCACAGAAGATAAACAGCCACAGGACTAACAACTTCCAGAATGAAATTCAAAACTCATTTCCTTGCCTTTGCTTTACATACAGCTTCATTTCATTCATACATACAACTCACCTTTTACAGCCATAATCAAACAAAAAGTGCATATAAAAGAATCCTTACAAACCCTATAGGTTGACAAGAAAGAATGAGAACTACAGTTTATTATTTTAGCTTTTGAATGCTTGGGAGATGCTAAGACATGATGCTGATGGTGGCTAGAGAGAGAAAGCGATTGTTCCCCCATAGTGCTAAAGGAATAATATCACTTGGTGTAGTTCACAGGTCAGTAAGTTGACTTTTGGCCTGATTCTCAGAATGCTGAGCTTGTGCCATTCCCATTCCAGTCCATCTGAAAATCCAGCCACATGTTCCTAAGCACATCTCTAATTGCAAGCTTCCCCCAAACCATTTCATTATCTTTACATTTTACTTAGAAACGAAAAGCTAGTCACACTGTCATCAGGCTACTCACATCGAGATTGCAGCCATTTATACACACACAGCAAACTAACAAATATCAAAGGATGCATCAAAGAACAGTAAGGGTGCTAGTGACTGGAGCTGGCAGTGGCAATTGAGGAGACTCCAGCTCTTTCCTTCGATACTAAAGGCAGTTGCTGTGTCAGAGATACATTAGTAGTTAATGGTACACATACTTAGAGAGATGTAATAGCAACTGCACAAACACTGACAGGAAAAATTATGACACACCAAAGACTTAAAAACAAGATGTTCTAGACCAAATAATATCGTGACTAATGGCTATTTTAATATGGAAATTATTTTCAAATATTTATTTGTAGAACTAGTAAGTGTCATTCATTTTCTAATAATGCCCTTTTACAAATACATACAATAGCATCTTTGAAAAGCTGAGTGAGAGGATGTAGTGTCAAAATAACTTTTTTCAAAAACAATGGGCTTTTTGACAGGTGCAAACCAAATGCAGATGGTATGTCAAAGAGAACATTTGTAGTTTACCCTGTTAAGTATAAATCTGATGTCATGATTTGGCTTTTGGAGTTGATATCTGTGTGTAGGAAAATACAGTATGCAGTCAGTGTAGACAGCAATAGAGCTCTTCACTTTTGCCTAGAAAAGATTCAGTACAATGCAAACAGAGCACTTTCTAATGATATCCTCAAAATAACAGATTTTAGGTCACTGAGCTGGGAGTGGGTGAAGCTATACTATAGTTTCCTACATGTTCAGCAATCAGGTAACATCACCATCCTTACTGTGGGCTTTTACAGGCTGCCGTATATGCGCTTGATCACGTCAGCCTCTTCTTTGTCAAGGATGCCCTTGTCTACGTAGACATCAGCTTGCTGATCAATGAAATCTCTCAATTTTGAAAGGTCATAATCTGCAAAACAAATTCATGAATACTATTAGCTTTCTCCACGTCACCTAGGAAACTCCATCAAGCCTGTTCCATGTCACCCAGGAAAGAATGGAACACGCTAGAATTGAACCTTCACACCATAATCAAAAACACCCTTGTGCAAAGCCCTCCTTTATGCAAAATGCAAAAAGTATTATTATCTATCTTGCTTGCTTTGTGAATGTTTTTTAACATAGGTCATTCTTCAGGCCAGTGGTTTGGTGTGCTAGAAGTCTGTGAATGCAGAAGCTATTGTTAAGCCCTATTATTAGATGACATTTATATTAACTTCACTCCATCTTGTCTTTGTCTGTCTGTCTGTATTTCCTGTCCTTTCTCACCTTCCCCAGCAGATGGTGCAATGGTTAAATAGGTTAGGTTTCAGGCAAGTGGGGTTCATAGATTGTGATTTGATCTACTTTGAGTCTTGATTAAAAAATAATATAAAAACAAGCTTTTTTAGAACAGAGCACTAAAACCAATGCACTAACATGGAGAAAACAAGTACAAAAGTAATTCAAGAGTGGTCAGACTTCTTGTACAAAGCATTTTAAGCACCATGAATGCATTCATTTTTGGAAGGTCAGCTGGCCAGTGGAGCAGATACAGTGGCTAGCTGACATTTTGCAAACAAATACATTCACTGTGATTAAAATGCCTTGTGTAAGAAGTCTGACCACTCTGAATTACTTTCTGTACTTGTTTTCTCCATTTTAGTGGTTTGATTTTAAGGTTGTCTTTTCTAAAAATTTGTTTTTTATATTTTTTTTCTTAGTGATCACACAGTTCACAGAAAATACTGAACTGAGCATTCCTGTAAAATGCCCATAAAGCCTGGATTTTTCAACTCTCTGGCAGCTTTTTGTTTACTACAAACTTCCCTTCCTGCGTACAGATGGACATGCAGGAAATTCAGGAAATCAGGTCATTGGGACTACGTGGAAAGGGTACGATTATTCAGCTTTGGCAGGCTATGGCAGAACAATTTCCAGACTTGAAAAACATTGCCACGAGTTCTCTGTATGTGTCAGTCCACATTACAAGTACTGAAAGATGCTTTTCATGTTCTGCTGCACAGCTAAATAAGTGCAGGAGCCTAAACCAAAGAATTTGCATCTCTACAATGTAATGCAGCCTGAACACTGCTGAATAAAAGTGTCCTAGCATTGAAAATGTCACTGTTTTCCATGGGAAAAAATGTATCTTTAGGTAACAGTTCTGCAAAGAAATCTGAAAAGCTCTTCCTGAGCAGCTAGATATTAGATATAACACACTAATGCACACACAGAGGCACATTTCAACTGAAAAACCATTGGTTGACAGTCTGGAGAATACCAATGTTCTAAAGGTTTTTGTTAATTCAAATGACTGAGTATTTTGCCTAGACATGTATTCCTGTTCAGTTTTTACGGTGTGAATGGTTTAGTCCCCAGACAGAGTTATCAGAATTCTCACAGAAATTTTGTTGCAACTTTTTCAAATGTGTATTATCATATAAATATGAATTTAAAGCCTTCTCCTTCTAAATATGCTGTATTTGCACAATAGACCAGCATTTCCCAACCGGAGTGCCATGGGCCATATATGTGCCATCAGACCTGAGCAACTGTGCCACAGATTCTTTTGAAAAACTACTCTAAGAGTTCTGGATTGGCCCATGAATATTCATGAGTTCATTCAGAGACTATATGGTGGTGTGTCTCAAAATAATTAAAAGTATCAAGGTGTGCCATGACAGAGGAGAGGTTGGGAACCCCTGAAATAGACCATAAACCCTTTCTCTACCTTGTTATGATGGAATGAGTAAGGAGGGATGATGTGTAGGGACACTTTCAAAAACAGATTCATTTATGTAATTCAGTTTATGCAATGAAACATTTAAAAACTGGGGTAATGGTAACAGTGAATAATAACAATAACCAGAGCAGAGTACTGGGAATCAGGACTTGGGAGAAATCTTGGCATCTCTGAATCCAATAGGAGTTTTGTCATTGACTTTAACATGGCCACGATTTCACTTCTGGTTCGTATTCCATGGTCCGTTACTGACCTTTGGTAAATCAGTTAATCCAGCCTTCCCTCAGTGTTCACATTTGAATACTAGCTATAATACTACTTAGCTACCCATAGGGAAGTGGTGAGGGTTGAGTAATGTTTGTAAAGTGCTGTGAGATTCTCAGATGAAATGTGCCAGGAAAAGCAAAAATATTTGTTACAATTGCCTTATTTGTTTAATATTAATAGCCATTTGTGTTTCTCTCAAAGTCTTCCCCTTTTTAACATGATACTGCAGGTGCGGCTATCAGTAACATTTCATCTGGGACCAACCTGACAGTGAACGTATCTGGTGGACCTAAATTAGAAGGACTGGACACTTCATAATCTGAATCTGTTTGAAAGTCCCAATATTAGAAGATTATTGGTCCTGGGACATTTCTGTGGGAGCTGTGGATAAGGTAGGCTAGCAAGGTAAGGATTTATGTGTTACTAAAATTAACTGCATGCACATAAAAGGAGCTGGTGCTCTGTTAGCATAAATTTCACTTTCATCTTAGGTTTCAATACTAACTCCATAACATCTTTCTTTGGAGTCAATCTAGATTACAATGAAACATTTAGCAAAATCAAGAATGAGCATGTTAATTTGTATAAAGTGAAAAGTAACACAAGACAGGCCTGCATTTATGAAAATATATGCCAGTCCTTGCAAAGCGAAGGATATATTAAACATGCAGTCTATGAACCCAATCACAGGATACTTAGAGCTCTTGCTGAGGCCAGTATAACCTATCTGTGTGTAAAGGCTGCAGGACTGGGATTTTAAGACAAAACTTGGGCTGAGACTCTGCAGCTTTGCCAGTCTGTGTTTGGTGCAAGACTACATGGGATAGGCAAAGATGGCTCTGAGCCATCTTTATGATCCCCTGAGCAGAGGGCCTGCCAAAGGCCAGTCTAGCTCTCAACATAAGATAGAGCAGCCCCAAGGCTGCTCTAACTAACTTCTAGTTGACTATAGCTTTGGGGAACCATTCATTCCAGCAGCCATGAGTTGGCAGGACATACACATGCCCCAGCCATGCACCTGTTTCCCTGGAGATATGTCTACTTTTATGCTGCAAGCAGGATATGAAGGCTTATATGAGCTTTCATAGTTACTGTATGACAAATTAGGATTCCTGTATCCAGAGGAGACCAGATATGCTGGTTTTAGAGCTGCTTTGCACTACCAGAGCATTGCAAAGTAGCCAGAGCAGGGTAAAGACTCTGTTTTTAACATGAATATAACTCATTAGCGTCAACGTAAGTCTTATATGTCTCCAAGACTAGAATATACCCAATCCTTTAGTCCTCACTAAAAGCTTATTTCCAAAATTCAATATTTGCTTTTGTTTTATATTAATATTTGCAACTATAGGATCAACTGCATAGAACTTTGACAGTTTAATTAAATGCTAATTGAAATGACAACAGTGAAGATTTTATTCTATTGTTGCTAATTTACATATGTAAAATGGCTGCATTATTGCACTTTCCTCTGGAACTCAGCAGATGTCAATTCTTTGATATGCCTATTAAATGCAATATTATAATATTTCTTTATGCCTCAGTAACCGGAATATGAAAACAAAAATATCTGTTTTCACCCACAACATCTCTAAGGCTATGTCTACATCTAACTGCTTAGTTCAGACTTGTGTAGTCCAAACTAAGCAGTTCAGAGTTAGTTTGAACTAACTCACGGGTTAGTTAGAACTAACTGGAACTTTTTAGCTTGAACTAACTGCATTTTTTTAGTTTGAACCAAAAAGTTAGTTCATACTAATTTTTTAATCTGAACTAAAACAACATGGGTTAGTTTGAACTAACTGCTTCCTTTGAACTAGAATGGCTACATCAGGCTAATTTGAACTAAAATTTGAACCAAGTTTGAATGAAGCGGTTAGTTCAAACTAATCATTCAAAATAACTAGTTCAAACTAAGCTTTGCTAAAAAATTTTTTAGCTCAAACTAAGCAAAGCCTACTGTAAACAGGGATCAAATTAATCCAGATTAAACCTCCTTAATCTGAACTAATTTGCTAGTGTAGATATAGCCTAACAGTCCACTGAACTCTGAAAGAGCCATAGCAAATTACATTGAGACTGATTTGCTTATAAAAATGAAGTAAACTGGTAGTATATCCTAAAAATAATCATAAAAATCTTGCTACTTTATGAATGGTGAGAGTAAGTCCTCTAAAACTTGATGGTCATCTCATTACCTAAGTGTTTTGCGAATGCTTCAAACTAAGCTGATTTTCATATACGAAATAGGTAACTGTCATGTATGTTATTTGAACAAACAAGGAGTCTGGTGGCACTTTTTAGAGACTAACACATTTATTGATCGCATGAACTTTCTTGGGAAATAATCCTGCTTTGTCAGATGCTTGAAAATGAAGATGTTCTTCAAGCATTTGATGAAGTGGGATTCTCTCCCACAAAAGCCCATGTGATAAATAAATGTGTTAGTCTTTAAAATCGCCACCAGACTCCTTGTTTGTTTTGCTGGACTAGACTAACATGGTTATACCTTTGGAATTTATGTTATCTGGAGATTAAAAATTATCAAGTTAGTAAGAAACAAGGCAACATTACAAGTCTGGGAACTGTGCCAATTTACACCAGCTGAAAATCTGGCTCTCAGAGCATGGATCTCAAAGATGGATAGAGTATTCAAATAAGGGCCTGATTCACCATTGCATTGCTCATTTTATGCCAGTGTAACTCCATCAGTTTGTCTGGGTCTTCAGCTCCAGCCAGAATTGGAGACAGCCTGGAGGGACCCACAGAACTAGCATCCTTATGACTTGCCCCTTTTACTATGTCAAACAAAGTTTGATCATTGAAGAGAATAAGGTCAGACATTTAGCCCTTGGACTAATTTCTATTTTTTAAATAATAATTTTGTATAAGAGTCACTGAATTCCCATGGGATTGTTTCTACTTCCTGACTGGATGGCTGGCATTTTTTAAAACAGAAAAATGGCAAACAGCAAAGAAGGGCTGATGATGTCCCAGAGGGAATTTTCAGATGAATGATCATTCCTTTTAAAATTCATGAAACATTCCAGACTTGCAAACATTTTCCCAAATAATCATACAAATGCTCACAAGCAATTACTTATACAGGTCCCTGAGTAGCAGGGTCAGATTTTGGTATTTGTAGGCCCTAGGCACTTTTACTCCGAAATGCGCAAAAAGAGGGGTAAACGCCAATTGAATGACATCGATTGACATGATGCACTTTAAACTATTCTAATGCTAAACCACGTGATTTTCCTTATTTTTTCGGCTTTTAAAATTTTTTCCCTCCTTCGTAGGCCCTAAAAATTTCATAGGCCCTAGGTACGGTGCCTATAGTGCCTAATGGGAAATCCGGCACTGCTGAGTAGAGCAAATATGTCATGTTTATGCACAACTGTATCTGTGAATCACTTTTTGTTTTATTCCACCATGTCCAGTTTGCTAGTCTGGAAGTTGACAAAATGATTGACAGCACATAATCTTGAAGTGAAGGATTATGGCCCAGTGTGATTCAGCCTGGGATACATTTGCTATGGCTGTACTACATTTACAACCACTGCCAGATGGTTGAATGAGCATTTGCCAGAATACACTGTGTAGAAGAAGCAAGCAGGCTAAGGGATAAAGCATAAGGCAATTAAAGATTTTATTTGTATTTACTAAAAGTTCATGTGTAAATGAGAATCAGTATAAAGTATAAATGATGTTCTAGATTGTCACAATGGATGCATTCATTTAAGGGATTCACATCAGTCCATCTTACTGCTTTCACAGACATATAAAATGCTCTTATAGCTGTAGCTGCAGTCATTTCCAATTTGGAGTAATGCTGAGGAAAAAGCCACAGTGACGAGCCGTGAGGGGCTGCTCAGGATACGAGAAACAGAAAACAATCCCATGTGACTGACACTAATTGCCATAACGAACACACAGAAAACCAGAAATATTTATTAGAATTGGCATGAAAATTCTGCTGCAACATGTAAGCCTCCCACCAACTGCAACTGTTGCTGTGGGTTGTGTGGATAGGGTTTTAAGAGAGAAGGAATTACAGGATGCAGAGAAAGTGAGAAAGTTAGGTCATTCATTATTGTTCAGTCCAAATATCTTTTCTGCAAGCTTCTGTGAAGGAAAATGAATGTGTCAAGCTGTAGTCATGCATTCATTGAATAGGGACCATCTTACACTTCAGCACGCATAGGGGTTGCTGAGACAACGTGGGGAACAGACTCAATCTCAACTCACACTCCTCACTGGATGCTGCAAGAGAGCCTCCTCTCCTTTTCAAAACCCTTTATGCATTTTTCTCCACCACCATGTCGTTTTGTTTTTCCTTACCATTGACAGGATGTTGGTGGAAATCCAGCCAACAGCATCAGGGCTGAGATAATAGCTAGGATTCTGAGTTTGTGTGATGTTTTGAGGAAGGAGATGGTATGGATAAGCCAAGTGACCCTGTTCTTCCTGTGGATCCTGCCCCAACCATTTCCCCCTCCCTTCCCTTTCCTACCGTTGACAGCGCCATCTTGCACGATAAGAAACGTATTGGAAAATTAGCCTAATGAACTATTGGGCAGCTGTGTCAGTCACTATCCCTCTTCTGCAGAATTTTATATATGAAAGTTCCAAATAGGTAGCCATATTAGTCTAGTTCTGCAAAACAAGCAAGGAGTCCCGTGACACTTAAAGACTAGCAAATTTATTTATTTCATTAGCTTTCATGGGAGAAAATCCCCCTTTGTCAGACGCTTTGAAGTTTCCCCATCTTCAAAGCGTCTGGCAAAGTGGGATTTTCTCCTGCGAGACCTCAAGCGATAAATAAATTTGTTAGTCTTTAAGTGTCACAGGACTCCTTGCTTGTTTTACATATGAAAAGTGCACTATGCTTTTAGAGTCAACCCTAGCTGCGAGCAACAATGCCCCAGTGCTCTTATCTTGCAAATGCAATTCCCAGATGTTTTCACCTGGAGTACTGGACTGTTTAATTCAAGTTTATGAAATAAAATGTACAAGATTAGAGTTGTCTGCTACTTGGAATGGGATGCCCATCACTAGTACAATGTCCCTGGGTTTGATGCAAGCATATATTAAAAGGATTCTCTTTATTAATGCTAAAAATAGTCCTTAAAACACATCTATTGATCTCAGTGTGTAGAAATGACTTTCAGAGCATGCTGCAAGGCTTACTCATCATTCTCTAGATTTGCTGAGTGCATGCTTGGGTGGGTGCATGGGGAAGCAAGGAATTTATTTACAATAAGATGGTCGACATAAATTTTGTGGTTCTGGACAGGCTAGTTTTTATATCTAATATTAGTTCAGCACAATATTTAAATATATTTCCATAAGCTTTATGAAGACTGTTTATATAATTTTTATGTACAACCTATATTTGGGTCTAGACTGCTTGACAATGGTTTTAGCAGCACTAATTATGAGGCTGTGATCCAGACCTGCACATAGTCCCACATTTTATATTCCTGTGACTCAGATCCTCTCATTAGGCTAATTTATTTGCTGTAATTTATAAAACAAACTGTAATCTGAATAGTACCCAACCCACTTGCACATGATTATTTGCTTCATACCTTCTTTATTTCCCTGCTTGTTGTGCTTCTTCAGCCATTCTATGTTCTTCCTGATTGCTTCCAAATATGCCTCAGCTTTCCCTTGAGGAACAAATGAGAGACAAATCAAACATCCTTCATCAATGATTGATGCAGCTTGCTTAAGTGAGAAAAACTTGGTTACAGGGGAATGCAGATTAAAACTATTCTTAGTTTTCAATTAAGGGACCAGCCCTGTCTCATTCACACAAAATTTCCATGCATTGCTAGCCTGTCTTATCTATGAAAAATTCATCAACTCTGATACAAATTTATGGCATGTGTGTTTAACTTCCACTGATATCCATAGATACTGCATGTGTGGACTGGGGCCAGTCTGTGGTGTTTAAATCACAACAGCTGTTAAGCAAAGATTAAAGTGTTAAGACACTTGGGTATGATTTATCAGACTGAAAGCTTGGTGCATCAGCTCACATACTAAAAACCTCAGAAACCTCTTCTTTTGACTGGTATAATAGCACACATCAAATACTAGATGATGAAGTTCTGAAAAGGCATAAAAAACCCTACAGTCTGAAATGCAGATGCTATATTAGATGAGAAAAGGAAATAATGAAAACTATATAATCTCCTGTTATATCTTTTATATTTTAAATTTTGAAATGGTGTCTTATTTGAGCCCTAAGAGCATACAGAGCTGAAACGGTTCAAGGATTACTTAATAAAGCCCTGAAAGGAATATTACAGATAATTGATTCTGAATTCTTAACTTGGCTTTATTGATGTCACATGCTAATATTTGTCAGGAAAGGACTAGTGCAATTAGCTTGTGGAAGACTGTGATGACCTGCTGGGCATGTCTGAACCCGTCAATAAGTGGATACAGAAGAGTGAATATATTGGAACCTTTGTGGTAGGAATGCAGTTAGCATGGAAGGAAGTCAGTCTGGGAACCTGCAAAGCATGTTAGATTCTGGATTAATTTATAGTTGTGCAGGCCCATTGAATTGAATGTGGGTGTGAAGGTATGAGAGCAGAATTTGGCCCAAACTGAATATGTCCTCTGCAGATATCCCATGCCACCACTTGTGAAGGTATATTGACTCAGATTGTTAAATCATTCTGTAAGCTGTGAGCCCTTTGGATTGCTCATTGATCCTGGATGCTCTAATAGCCATAGAAGCAAAAAATACCCACTTCTATCTATGGCTGGCTACAAGATTGCCCCTATCCTGCTAGGGGCCAGCCCAGGCACGATGTCCTCTAGGCTTGATTACTGCAACTCGTTGCATGCAGTGAAACTATACATTCTAAAAAAGCTCCAAATGATACAAAATACAGCAAGTGCCATCTTGGCAACTATGTTGCCATTAACACTTCATCCCAGCACATCACTCCCTTGTACGGGTTCATCAGTGAACAAAAATTCCACTTCAGTGACTCTACTCTGATATTCAGAGTCCTCCAAAAGACTGGTCTCAGTTACCTAACAAATCACCTGTCTGCAACCAAGACCTCCCATGGCAGCTACCTTCTACCAGAACAAAGAAATTGTTGACCAGTGAAGAAGTCTGTGAGTGTGAGAGACAAACTGTCTATGGGAGATGTAGCACTAGACTATGGAACCACCTGAGCAGTAGATATAAATGATCACAGATCATCACTCTCACAGCTAAATAAGCAAAACTCACACAAAACTTAGTTTTCTGTCAGTAAATCCTTCACACATGTATGCATGTGCCCATGCGCAACACCCACTCTCTTACACGCAAAAACCATCACCACCATCACCAAAAAAATCCTAAAAAGAAACCAAAGTTATTTTTCCTACAAGCTGGAAGGTAAGAAATATGCAGAGAAATGGTTCCTGTTCTTTCTATATTCGGGAGGTGCTGAAACACTATAGTGAGGAACACTACAGAACTGCCTTGACACAAGAGATTTAGCTAAAAGTATGTTTGTGCTTGTCTTTTCCTTTTGGGCCAGCCTGTGTTTGAAATATACATTGGTGAGAGATGCTGTCTGCTGTGGATTTGCTGTATGGCATTCAGTCGAATTGGTTTTTTTCCATTTGCTATGGATATCTGTAGCAGGAATGGCTTACTGTCAGCCAGCCTGACCTGGCATGCATCATTAAATGCTCTGTTGAGGCAGCTGGGATAATAACAGGTCTCAGTGCTCTGTTTCCTCCTTGAGCTGCTAATTTACAGCTTGTACCATAAAGTTCTACAGAACTTTTAAAAGACAATTGCTGATGCAGATAATGGTTTTAACTGTCTTGCAGTGGGCAGTCCAAATTGCTTCACGCTCTAGAACACACAACACATTGCCTTTCAGAATCATCTTCTCATAGCACAGACTGGAGAAATTAATATGCGTAGTCCAGGATACCAAATACACTGATGTTCTTGGGTCATGAAAAATCCAAAGATGCAAAGTAGCAATATCTCACTGCCCTAGTGTATTAAAATGCGTTTTATCTGGCTTGTGATGTAGGCTATACATTCTGTAATAAAAGGTATTGTCCCAGGTCAGCTAGGCACATGCATCTGTGTATTTAAAATCTGCACATGCTCAAGTACCTTTCTGAATTGAGGCTGATGTGTAGAGGCTTAAGAATGGTATAAAACAAAATAAAATACATTTAGGAGACAAAATGAGAAACCAGTACTACTGCTAGCTAGTTCAATCCTTTGAGATAGGTTCATATTTAATATGCAATACACCAGTTGCATACATCCTGCATACTTGCATACATCCTGCATTCACAACAACACTGACAATTTATCTTCACTCAGCCATCAGAACTGCTAAAGAATCATTTTAAGGGATTATAACCTATCCAGAAAATGGTAATTAGCCAATTTAATAAATTCATTGAACTAAATTAATGATATTTTAACATTACAGAATCACTCCAGTATGATTTTTTCATTCATTTTTGTAAACCATAAGCTGCCTATCATTAAAAATCTTAGGAAAGGGAAAAATTGTTATTTTAAGCACATATTGGCTTGTTTTCACAATTTAAAAATAAGCATTTTTGGTTCTTTTCTGAGCACCTTTGGGATTCAAAACAGATCAAGGACCCAAACCTGTTCTTTCATGAATGTCACCAATACAATTCCCATTGACTTCACTGGGAGCAGGATTACGGTAGTTTTCTACAACATTAATAGTCACAGCCAAATCTGACATATTGTATATTGCTGCATAATACATTCTCTTTAAAATACATGTTTTAAACAAAAGAATTTGCACCAAGAAACTTCTCAGGGCAGAGACTCTGTCTTCCTCTGCTTTGTATGGAACCAACTACAGTATGTCAAATGCTTAAACAAGTAATAAATGATAATAAATATGTGTTTATACTGCATACACTTTTAAGGGATCACTTCTTCCCTTGATGTCTATGTGTAACTCATTTATATTACACAGAATTATGCTCTCGCATAAAAAGGCTGCTGCTATTCCATTTCAGTCACAAGGGTAGTTTAAGGACACTAGCTACCATTCCAAGCTGTATTCCCTGCCACCAATCCCATAAACAAACTGAATTTAAGACAAAGCACTAAACTAGAATTGTCATTACTCAGTACAGTTTATCAGAAAGGCCTGAGTAATTCCAGGGAGCAAGGCCAGCCCAACCATATACGCAAACTAGGTAGTTGCTTAGGGTGTTGGGCTTTAAGGGACACCAAATTAGATAGATGTGATTTTTTTCTCTATTTAAAAAAATAATTAATATGTTATCAATTTTCTCCACATTGAATGTGGGAGGGAGGGGCTCTAAAATCATAGCTTGCCTAGGGCACCAAAAAGCCTTGGGCCGGCCCTGCAAGTCAGTGTAGGGATCAAGGAACAAAGAATTCCACAGTGCAGAGGAGAGCACTGACTGTTGTGCTATGTAAAAGAAATGGGAATTCAATTGTTTGGCTTGATATTCATGAAGATCTGCCTCTGAGAAGTGTTGGGTGCATTTGGGAAGAAGAGCAGGTCACATATGCATGAAGTGAATTGTATTCATATTAGAGCTGCTTAAAAACTTTCCATCAATGGCAATTTGATTAAAGGATAATGTTTATGGAAAACAGCTGCTTTCAGTGGAAAATTTCAATTGCTCATTAATACCCCATGCATGTGACAAGGATGTCAGCTCAGCAAGCAAAGAGTTCAGACCCAACAGCTGAACAGAAGTTGGTCCCATATGCTTAGAGAATGCTAAACACAGAACCAAGAGGCTTGTCTCATTCAAAAATGCTGTACCCATACTTCTGGGACACTCAAATGTATATATAATCCACTGCTAGCCTGATGAGGAAAATATCTGGTCATTCAGTGCTCAGGCTAATAGCAAGAGTACCTTTTGGTTCTTCATTGTTTCCTGCTGCATTATCTTCTTCCATTTTTGTGGAATCCTTCAGTGTTTCATATTGTTTTTCCATTTTAGCTGCTTCTTCCTTTGTGCTATCTGCCTCTTCATTGTTCTTATCTAAAGAAAGCGCAATCAGAACATTCCCTTAATTTTGTATCATATGTACTGTAAACATTTTGAAATCACATCATTCATTGGTACCTATTAGCGTATTCTTTGGGAAGTCTGAAGACTGTTGATTGTTGATTCACAATCTCTAAAAGGTACATTTCCTGCCTTGGTCACTGCAAATGCCTACAGTTTCTTTTACAAACTCTAGTTCAAGTCAGCCAATTAAGATAAGTAATATACATAAACTAAGGACCAAGTTTCACAGTTCATGGAAAATTATGGGAATCTCTCTATTGACTTCCAGGGCCTTTAGATCAAACCCCACAATCTGCAGAATGGGGCCTGTCTTTATTTTTTTTCCCTTGTACTGCACCAAGTACAAAGCAATCAAACCCAGCAAAGCATAGGACCAGATCCTCCAAAAGCATTACACATGGATAGTCCTTGCATGTGGGTAATACTCATTGAAGTAAGGATAGTCTCCACTGGAATAAGGACACCGTGAATAAAGATTAAAGGACCAGGCAATTATGTGGCAACTTCTCTCTTCCAGCATATTTAGACAGCATAGTTACAGCCCTGGGCACACAGAAAGCCTTGCACTTTGCAGGCTCAGACCCTTAAATTACCAGTCTGACACTTCGTGCAATTGGTTTACTTCTAATTAAGTAGGTTGAACAACAATGCATTATCAACTAGTGATTGCAAAGAGATAGAGGATGGAATACATACCTACTAGTAGCTTGTCTTTGGTGTTGGTCAGAGAGTTTTCAAGCTTACTCTTTGTCTGCAGAGCTACCATTGCATCCAAGTTTTCTGAAAAATGAAAAAACCTAGTTAATCTCATGCTGCAAATGATAGTGCCCAGATTATACACCTGTGTGAGAACATGGTTAATTTGCCTGTAGGAAAAAAAGGGAGGGTTAAGCAAGATATTAATCATTCTTGTCACTGAAGATAGAACATAAGGCAACTGATTGCCAAGAAACAGACTAGCCATTTGGCTACAGAGAACCTTGAATACTGGTAAATGCTACCAAAATGCTACAGCATGACAATACTGGCACAAAGTAATACTAATAGGTGTAAAAGATAGCAGGAGAAAGAATGTAGATCTATTCAAATTAGATTATTTAAATCACCCAAACCCTTCTTCCATTTTGATTCAGTAAATCTGCTGACAAAAATACAGACCACATTGTCTCTAGTGACTTCTTTGGGTGTAAGGAATGAATGTGTGACACAAGAGTCACTATCTGCTACAAATCTGCAAAAAGTATGTTTCTTTTTCCTTAAGAATATTCTCCTAAAGAGTTTCTCTGGTGAATACTTTCATAATCTAGTTAGGAAATTAGTCCAATAAAAAGTTTATATGATATTTACAGTGGAATGAACTTTTAGAAAATTGACTAGATTAATATAGCATTTGTTCAAGTGACACAGGAAACAAACATGTACTTAAAAATTTAGTAGACTATAGTGACGTATGAAGCCCTAGGAGACTACAGAACAATGCTTTCTAAAATTTAAAAAATCTTTAGGGCTAGCTCTTGTATCCTGCAAATGTCAAAACAGAATTAGCAGTTCAGATATTATCAGTACATACTAACACAAGGAAAACAAAACCCCCTTGCTACTGCATTTAATTATATGCATGCAGATTACATGATCATGTTATCAGTTTTGTTTTCTTATTTATACCGTAGTATTAGTCTAGAATTTGCTTCTTCTTTTAACCTGTCTAAAAGCACAATTAAACATCAATCTACAACTCTATGCTTATAAATCAACAGCTGCCTTATGAGAGTTTGGGGTGGTTTGACTTTGAGTTGCTAAACTTTTCTTTGTAGAAATAAGTGACCCCACATGATATGACAGAGTAGAATGGCAGAATAGAGTGTTATGAGACTAGTAAAAGTACAGTATAAATATTTTACTAATGAGGCAATGAAGAAAACTCACAGAGCTAATCATTTTACCCACATCTAGGAACATATTTGTCCAAAGGAGAGATCTCCAGCATTGCAACCTAAAAGTTAGAGTTTAAAGAAATATGTTTTACTGTCCAGGAGATAACCAACAGCAATTTTGGCCTCAGCTGATGAGAAATAATTTAAATCCTGCATAAGTGATGGAGTTATCTATATTTTTATTTACATACAACTTAAATGTAAGCAGTTTTTGTTGACTGATTTTGGATATTTTCTGATACAATGTTTTGCAGGACTACAATCTGTCAATTAGACATCAAATTACATTTCTTTGTAAAAGCCTTTAATTCCTTATACCTTTCAGTAATGTGAGATTGTGACTTTGCAACATTTGCTCAGTTAAGGAGGACTTGGTAACCAGTTGGATGAGAAACCCACAAAGAAAATAAAATTAGTGTTGTAGGAAGTCAGACTGCTATCTCAGTAATCACCTATTCCAAAGCTCACTGAAGTCCAAGGAAAGATTCCCATTGACTTCCACAGCCTTTGAGTCAAACCCTCAATGTTGTTTTTTTGCTCTGAACCTTTTCTATGCCAGTATTCCAGCACGGCATGAGGGTCTGTGGTACTGCATGATCTTTTGGCTGAGGTCCTTGTGCTCATGTTCATTAAAAAATCATAGACATTTTCATAAGAGATAATAACCCTGGATTGAATTCTGGATCCAATTTAACTATGCAAATAGATTTGAGCTATACATTCCTCTTGCAATTTCAGTTGGATAAATTATTCTCATTCATGTTCTTTCTTATGCTGCTGGGAAATAGTTCCACTTCTTTTAGGCCCTAAATTTAGCAAGCCATTTAAGCATATGCTTAATTTTTAGTGTGTGAGTAGATCATTGAAATGAAGGGGTCTATTCAAATGCTTAAAGTTACGCATGTGCTTAAGAGGAATGATCAGATGACTATGATCAGATGACCGGTTTTTTGGATGCAGGAAGAACCGTTGATGTGATATACCTTGATTTTAGCAAGGCTTTTGATACAGTTTCCCACAGCATTCTCATTGGCAAATTAAGGAAGTATGGGTTGGATAGGTGGACTATAAGGTGGATAGAAAACTGGCTAGATCAACGGTTTCAGCGTGTAGGAATCAATGGTTCCATGTCTAGCTGGCAGCCAGTCACAAGTGGTGTGCCCCAGGGGTCGGTCCTGGGCCCGGTTCTGTTCAACATTTTCATCAATGATCTAGATGATGGAATAGACTGCATTCTCAGTAAGTTTGAGGATGACACCAAGCTGGGGAGAACAGTAGACACGTTGGAGGGCAAGGACAGGATTCAGGGAGACCTAGATAAATTGGAACAATGGGCCAATAGACATCTTATGAGATTCAATAAGGACACATGTAAAATCCTGCACGTGGGACGAAAAAACCCCATGCACTGCTACAGGCTGGGGAACATTCAGCTAAGTAGCAGCACTATAGAAAAGGACCTGGGGGTCATGGTGGATGGGAAGCTAGATATGAGTCAGCAGTGTGCTCTTGTGGCCAAAAAGGCCAATCGCATACTGGGCTGCATCAAAAGAAGTATTAACAGCAGATCAAGGGATGTGATCATTCCCCTCTATTCTGCACTGGTGAGGCCACATCTAGAATACTGTGTTCAGTTTTGGGCTCCCCACTACAAAAAGGACAGGGACATGCTAGAGAGAGTCAGAGGAGGGCAACCAAAATGATTAAAGGGCTGGAGCACAAGCCCTATGAGGAAAGACTGAAAGCATCAGGCTTATTTAGTCTGCAGAAGAGAAGATTGAGGGGGGATTTGATAGCAACCTTCAACTACTTGAAGGGATGCTCTAAGGAAGAGGGAGCTTGACTGTTCTCGGTAATAACAGAGGACAGAACGAGGAGCAATGGTCTCAAGTTGCGGTTAGGGAGGTTGAGGCTGGATATTAGAAAAAACTTTTTTTACTAGGAGAGTGGTGAAGCCTTGGAATGAGCTGCAGAGGGAGGTGGTGAAATCTCCATCTTTGGAGGTGTTTAAGGTCCGGCTGGACAAAACCCTGACTGGGATGGTTTAGTGGGAGTGGTCCTGCCTCTGGCAGGGGGTTGGACTAGATGACCTATGAGGTCCCTTCCAACCCTATGATTCTATGAATGATTGAGGACCTTCCATACTCTCTCCCAGAAGTGACAGCATTTTAGTGGCAGGTGAAATGATCCCTCTATTATGGAGGGACCAAAAGTTCTCCATGGCTAAAGTTACAACAGGTTTCCACTGAAAGGCTAATCTCCAATTCTTATATAAATCTGTAGATGTGTATTTCTGAGTTACCAAATATGAATGAAAAGGTAATTCAAAGAGATTTTAAAAAAAAAATCACTTCTTTTCAAAATTTTGACTGGGAGAGGGGGGAGTGTACACAAGAGCTAAGAACTTTAGGAGCACAAGACCTAATGATATCTGCACTCCTAAATCACTTTTGTGCTTTTGCATCCATCCAGATGCTTAGTATTTCTTTGTATTTTTCTACGTTGTCAGTGAAGTCCAATCAATTCAGTTTATTGCTGGTAAACAATATGCATCATTGTCTTGTTGAGTAGTCTGAGCACAAGACAATAATGTCTATTGTTCACCAGCAATGCATGTATATAGATCAATATATACAAAAAATTAGCATTGTTTACCGCTAATGAATTATGGCTGGTCACAGAAATCAACAGAACAAAACATGATAATGAAAAAAGTTTCATCTTCAAAAGCTGGTGTGTAAAATTTTTGTCCTCACAAGTAACTGTGGACAATTTCATGAATAATCCCTTTCAGAAGGGAGTGTGTTTCACAGGTAAAACTCTGAAGCTGCCTAGTTAGCTCTATGCCACATTAATATTAATATAAACGTTTAGCAAATGACTGTATTTTGAGTTTCGTGTCCATGGAGTTAGCTGTGCAAGCCCACTAATGGGGATTACAATGGTATGTTCTCACACCCAACAGTGAAATGATTACACCAGAAAGGCCAGATTCTTATTGAACAGGATTGGTTACTCCCCCTTTTTTTCCAAAATTACCTTCCCTCCCAACAGTTTGCAGTGTTTCAAAGCAATTGTGTTTCCACCAGATGCAAAAGGACCATGGTTGAATAATGTTTACTTTGAGTTACCCTAATGGTGTGAGTCATCTTCAGACATGACATGCGCAGGGCTAGTAGCTAAGCAACTGAATGGCCTATCTAGTGGTCTAACAAGATCTGATTACGCCTCTAATCCAGTTACCCTAGCAACCTATTTGTAACAGAGTAAGAATTCACAAAGGTTATGACTTTTCACCAATCTGGCCACCTCTTTGTAATGGTACTAATCAAGGCAACAAAACAAGAGCTAAGGAGATAATGGACATGACCGAAGTTAGTAAAACAGCTATACCAAGGGCAAATGGCTTTCAGAACGTTATTACCTACCCCAAAGGCAATGATTAGATCCAGAAGCCAGGCATCAAGCAGATCTGGCTTCTGAGCCCAGCTCTGCTGCCAACTTCCTCTTTACTCTTGAATGAGTCAGTGCAGCCATCATTTGCCAAAGTGGCTTCTTATTTCGAAAATGGAATTAGAGACACCAAAAGCCAGATTTTTAGATGTACTGAATGTCTGCATTCCCTCTGACATCAACTGGAAATGAGAAAACACAGCTCTTCTGAAAATCTGGCCCCAAATTTATCTAATTGGACATCCAGAAAATGAAGGCACTTAAAATCAAAGACCCTTTAAAATTTTTTAGCCTTATTTTTAACCTTCTGTGTCATACTTTCCCATTTGTAAAATGGGGTAGGAATACTAACTGAGTGTCATAAACTCCTTTGAAATTGTTGGGTAAAAGGGAAGAAGGCAAAAGGAAAAGTCAATTATTACACTTAAATGGCTATAGGCTTATTAGAGGGCAGTGAGTAACCTGCCTATGCTGATGTTTAGCTGAATTAATGATGAAATCCAAAGCCAGTAGTTTTCTCCCTGTGTACAGATCTTTTCTGCATTTTTGTAATATTTCCTGGAAAGATGTATTTTCTTTGCATAATCAACCAGTGCCTAGGAGGCACTTTCACATTCTATTCTTGTTGCTTTGTTAACTTTATTTAAAAGCTGACTGATGACAAGAATTTATGGCATTAAACAGCACTTCTGCAGAAAGACCTGTTCTGTTGTGCTGTTCCTATCCAGATGGAAATGCTGGGGTTTCATCATAGTGCCTGATATCAATCTTAGTCACAGGTAAAGAAATCAGTTTTACATACAGTAGCAAGCTTCAGCATAAGAGTTTGTTCTGATAGTTGCTAGTATGTTAATGTATATTCCAATTAAAAAACAAACAAACAAAAAAAGCAGATCTCAACCAGGCTCTCCTGCTTTGGGCAGTGGATCACCTGAGAGATCTGCAAACTCTCTTTGCATCTCTTCAAGGCTCAAGTCTGTTCTGTATTTCTCTATGTATTGACTTGAGTATATATGATTCACTGCTCACTCCCTCATGGAATGTCAGCTGTGCTCAATAATTTGGAACAAATTCTGCTCTTTGTTAAACTGATCAGAACACAAGTCACCCTGTTGACTTCAATGGCTTTTCACCAATGCAACTGAATGCAGAGTTTGGCCCATAACCAGCTTCACATATCTGCCTCCATCAAGAAGAGGTTATATGAGCTATTAGTTCAACTATTAGCTAGAGATGGGCCTCCATCACAGAACTAGAGGTAAGTCATAGTGTTCTCAGCTGTGTCCTTGTGTCTCTCAGTTAAAGGCCAGGTTAGGTCTACTGGACACTGGCCTGTGCTGAGGTCAGTGCAGAGCTGCATCTCCACAAGAAGTGAAGCTGTAAAGGGCACCGTGCAGCAGGGACTAGAAAAGGACACAAAATGGTAAAGGAGAGCATAAGACCAGATAGTGAGTCAGTGCCTGCATGGAGCCAGTACCTCCGTGGGATCCGAGATGCATTTCCCCAGGGTCTGCAGGCTTTGGGTGCTGAACTTTTGTGTCCCCAAACCTCCTGGCCAGAGAAAAATCACTGCAAGTGAACCATAGGGGTATTCGTGGGTTATCCTTCACCTTTCAGTGGGATTTCCTTCAGGGATGTACATTTTGGCTCCAATACAGTGTTACAGTAAAACTGTAATATAAGTAATATCTTTAGAGAAGGGACAAACTAATTTTAAAAGCTCTGGGTATGTCCATCTAGACAGATTGCTCATTTTGAGTTGCTGTTATGGTGACCAGGAGATCACTGAGCAATTTTCAGTTGCTGAGCTGATGGTATTTGTCATAAATTCTCATGTAACAGAACTGGCTGCATGAAGGCTGTCATCTTCCATTCTTCCTATCCATCAAGACCTTGACAACACCTTCCCACAACACCTTAAGCCTTCCTGGGAATATTTACTTAGCCTCATGCAATCTAGTATAATCATAAGGAAACTCTGAAAGCAGATTGGGCTACACAAGACTTAAAAATGAAGCACCTTGCACCAGCTTTCACACAGAAGGCTCCTGGGTATGACATCCCCTGGACATCTTGGTCAACTCTGAACTTAATCCAAAGCAACCATGATAGACTCAGGCATTTAATGTGCAAGTGCAAAACCAAAGATTCCTTGGTGTGTGTGTGTGTGTGGGTTCCCTCAAGAGACCATCAAACATACCACCACCTACTGCCCAATTTATAAATACGAATGAAGCCGCACTGCAATAAATTCTGCCACTCCTGATGTAGCCATCTGGCTCGATCAAAGTCAGGTGCAATCATAGTTGCTGGTGTACACCAGTCATATGAAAGAAGAATTGCCCACAAGGAGGGTGTCTGCCTCCCTGTGAACCACCTACCCACTGCTGGAATGTCTTGTTGTTTGGAATCCTTCTCTGAATTGCTCATCAGAAACAAATGACAAGGCGAAGAGGAGAAGCATGGAGACATCTGTTCCTGTCCAGTTCCAACCAAAATAATCTCCTACTCAGTAGTGGAAGGGGCTAGAGAATCTGACAGTGATTCAGAGCTGAAGGAAGGAGGTGTGAGAGAGGTGGCTCTGGCTCAGAGTCAAAGTAAGGAGGTGGTTCTGACTCAAACACTATAAATATTGAAGAGATCGAGCCATATCTTCATTTTTTCTTTTAGCCCTCAAACTAGTCTGTTTCGGTTCTATGTTGGTTGTGTTACAGATCTATACGTGCCACTGCTGTGTCACGTCTAACTACAACATGCTAACTGCTATATTCAGAGCAGGTTAAGAGAGGAATCCATCACAGACAGCAAATCCACAGAACACTGAAATGTGTTTCCCTTCTCACTGCTTTGCTTTCATTTCTCCTTGTCATGTTTCAGTTTTCCCCTTCACTCTCCAGTAGCTCCTCAGGATGCACTTGGCCAAAACTCAGCCAATCATCCTGGGTAATAATGGCCAAATCTTCCCATTGATTTATCAATAGAATTAAAGACGTAATCCACCTACATGAGTCCTTGTTTCCTCTTACTCTCCTCTTCAGACTCTGTATTCTGCCCAGTTTCTCATTCTCTAATTCTTCCTTTGGGCAAGTCTACACTGCCTGCCATTTTCAGTGGCAGTTGGACAGAGATATGCAAGTTACTTAAAATAACTTGCATATCCATGTTCCAATGTACCTACTCCCAGCACATCCACTGTGCTGAGTCAAAGGGAAGGGACTTCCTTTGACTCAGTGCTAACCCACTTTAGAAATTGACTTCTTGATTGTCTGAGAGTCTTCACAGACCTGATCAGTCAATCAGGAAGTTTGAACTGACAATGGGGAATTTCCTACTGTCAGTGGAGACTAGCCTCTAGTCCCCTTTCCCTGCTCTGTCTCCAAGCTTTAATCCATGTTACTTTCTCCACTTGGAGCCGTTTGACATTTCCCACACACCGAGATCCTGTCTAGATTAGGAAAACATATGAACATGAGTTATTTCAGGGTACTGTTACATACAGTAAAATGTTCCTTGACTCCTTCCCTCTCTACATGGTCATGCTCTTTTGTTCATGGGCAAAGGCGTCACAGGTGACTGTGTGGTGGGATGACAAAAACACCACGTAGATGTCTCTTTTATCATGAAGATCGTCCCCAAATTTCACTTTAAATGGATTTGCTACAATTCTGCTGCCTTCCATGCTATACCAAAACAGGGGACATAGAACCTTAATTTGAATACTGAAGATAAACTGACCCACCCAGGTCACCACTGGAAATAAAATACAAGATGTCCTGCATCAATGCGTAAGCCTTGCTCACTTGAGCTAATGGAGTTTTGCTAGCTGCTAGTGGCAATGCTATGCTCTTAACTTCTGAGCACGAGCCACTAGAGGGGGATATGGTACATCATTGCAACATGTTACATAACACATAACCTACACTTGGGGGCAGAGGAAGGGGTTAGCAGTTCACTGGCTAGTGCAGATTTTATTGGATTGGGATAGCACAGGATAAACTTGTTGCCTCTCCTCATAAATAATATGCCCATCATAATCCCCTGTTCTCTGAAGAGCACACGTTAAATATGTTAAGTAGTACAATGAAGTCCCATTAGTCCCCTGATGCCTTTCAGTATTTGTCCAGCTTCTCTTCAAACTCTCCTTATATTACACTCCAATATTTATTACAAATATTTTCCCGAGTGATTATAAAGGGACTTGTTATTTTTAGGCATTTTTGAAGGGTAGTATTTTATTAGCATATTAAAACAGTGGAACTCTTTTGGGAGCCATGCTATTTGTTTTGGCTCCTGGGAGGCTTTTCCACTTACTATTTATTAAAACTGGATGATTTTCTCATATATTTAGTATAAGCAGAACTCTATCAGGGTGACAGTGGGATGATAGATTAACCCTCATTTATCTGCATCTGCCCACCCAGAAAGAAGGGAATTCTAGCCTTGCAGTCAGTTACGGAGCACCCTCATGCAGTTGTGGGTTAGTTCTGATTAAATTCAATTCAATTCAACAACTTAAAAAAAAGATATTCACCTACCGGGAGATACCCTTCCACATTAAAATGAGTTGTGGTGATAATCAAGGAAGATTACAGACAAGATCCTTGACAGGAGACTAGCAGCACACAAATCAACTCCTTTCTCTGCAGAATTCAGCCTGAGTTACCTATATCTTTATCTTGTCATTGTAGACACATGCCTCAGATAGGAGAGGAAAGCTGTCAAAGGGCAACTTTATCACCCTTCTACTCACCACACTGAAAGAGCTACAGAAAGAAAGGAATATGTTGTCCATGCACTGATATTAAAAGGTGCATTGCACAAGGCACTCTGCAATGTGGCCTTGGTCCTGCCCTGCTGAAGTCAATCGAAGTTTTGCCATTGGCTTGAACTGCAGAGCAGGCCAGTCAGCATCTCTCAGGAAGTACTCAGTACCGTGCAGGATTTGGGGCTTTAGTGATCAATCTTAAACTCTTTGTGGAAGATCCAGAATCAGCTAGCTGTTAAATAAAGAGAAGTCTTGTCTTCAACGTTTAAACATAAAGAACTATGTGCTCTTTTTGGCATACAATAGCCCAGCTTCCCCATGCTGGAGTTCTTGCTCCTTTGTGCTGCTCAGAAACTGCGTGGATTCAGTCTCTACAACAGATTTGCAAAGCAGTCTTAGACACATACCTAGAACTAGCTTTAATGGTGACATATCTAAACTTCATAATCTCCCCTGAAAATTTCAGCCTACTGCTTGAAATACTGGGTTTTGAGTAACGTGGATTAGAGTGGTATATACCATCTGCCTATCTGCTTTATTATTTATAAGTTTCTGAGGGGCCTAAAGTGGTAGGGAACAACCGTTTGCCTTTTTATCTGTGCATCACAGTGCATCAGTTTTCACCCCATGTAACTAACATTCCTAAATCTCTCTGCTCCAGAAATTTGACTGCTCTTCTCCACTCCCCAAACCAATGAAAATGGATCTCCCATAAGAAAAGAGATTAATAGCTGAAATGCATGCAAACTCTCTAGAATTTTTCTAACCAGTCAATAAAGCTGTACTGTACACTCATGTTGTCCCTTTTATCCTGACACTGTTTATATTCTTTTTTTGGCTGGAAATATTTTTACTAAAATAGCTTCCAACCATCACATGGCAAAGGCACTCCTCAGAAGATGGAGTCTCCCTGGAAACATATTGGAAAGCTTTCATATGGCTGAAGAATTTCCCCACAAAATACGGTGAAAAAGTAGAGAATGATGAGAGGCTAGCTGGCATTCTGCCACGACCGGGCAGTTGCCCAGTGTGATGTGTTTTGGATGAATGCACATTTTACTTCCATTTGTTCCAGCTTCACTTTAATGCTTCCAGACTTGTGTTTTCTGAAACACATACTATATATGCTAAAGTCCGTCACTTGTTTTACATACATACTGTTTCTTGGTGTCCATCTGTTACTTTATGGTTTATATTAGTCATATTACAAGACTTTCAATATGTATTGATTTTATAGATGAAATTGTCAATTAGGGATTTTTTCTCTGTGGGGGTGTGTGCATGTGTCTTTCCTCAGCACCATCCTTCTGCTAGATACTGTGCAGCTTAGGGCTAAACCAAATAGCATCAATCACTGTTGCAGCAAGACATTTCCCTCTGGAGTGGGATACAGTGATGATGACATAATGCTGTGGTTTCAAATCCCAAACCAGCTGTTACTGCTAGATGCATATAAACCCACTGCCTCTATGTCAACACAAGAGACACAAAAGCTTATGACTTGATCCGATAAATGATTTATTATTTGAATATCTAATTCAGGGACATAGTTTCCACATGGCTTCATCTATAAGATAAGTGAAAGTAATTTATGCAGTTTAATACTGTAGTAACATAGGGCAAGAATACATTTCCATCTGCCCAGATGCTGTATTTCCTCTATTGTCAGGCAGCATGGGACTTGATGCTACTTACTAATTCTGGTCCAAGGGAGCAATTAAATAGCCGTGGTTTTTTTGTAATTAAGGCAATTTTTGTTCTTTCTGACACACATTTATTGTAATGATAAATTTTACTGTGTGTATTATACATTGAGCCCATATTTATAGTACCCAGTCTGCCCTAAATAACACTTGTACATTTGTCCAAATTTATATGTATACTAAATAATTTTCTAATGTTTAGATTAATAGCAATGACTATACTTCCTTGTTTACTGTCACTGCACCATGCTAATATTCTCATACAACTTCCATCTTTAAACTCTTGAAAATATTCGCTCATGCTATGAAGGTCAAATTTAAAGTCATTTCTCAAGTCAGTCAACAGTAAATCTAAAAAAAGATTACCACAGAAGCAACTTGAGACCTATGAAAGAGCTTTTTCCATTACAGTAAATTGCTTTGATGGAGCACACAAATCTATCTCTCTGTCTCCTTCTACAAATCACAGCTTTGCACGACACAGCCTGACTACATCAGTTGCTAGAATATGGTTTGTCACTAAGAACTCTTAAAACTAATCTCTGTCCTCTTCCTCATTGTGTCATCCTGGCAATCCACTTCCAGGGTTGCTGTATTTACTTACCCAAAAGCAGTCAATCTGAACAAATGCCCTCAATAGATTAAATGTGTCCCTAATGTAACTCCATTGACTTCAGTGAAGTTACATTAGAGATAAAATTAGCCCAGTATATTTTGGTATGATACTATTGAGAAAATCATGAAAGTCACACTCTGCTTGGGACAATGACAGTGAAACCTCTGCAGTGGTTATATCCATTATATTGTATGTGGCACCTTTAATACAGAGACTGTGCAATAGAGGACCAAATACTGACAGATGTTGTCTGAATGATGCTTTTAGCAGTTCACTAGAATGGAGAGCAAAACTCATCCAGTAATCTACTACATTAATTAGAGTACAAAAGTAATCATGCATCTACATTATGAGCTACAATACCTTTTATGACAGATATTTGATACCCAAACCCTGCAGTTACAGGAGGATCCATTCATCAGATATCTGCAACTGTCCATATCATACAAGTCTATGGATGTTTTGAAATGTCACTGCTGACCCTGACTCCATGACAAGCACAAGCTGATTTACTAAGCTGAGAGGTCAACAATTTATTATTCAAGACCAAATCAGGGACAGTTGAGGAAATGAACAGTCATAGCACTCATGCAGATGAGCCTTCCTCCTGCAACCCTGGCTGTTCAGTCAGAATGGCTACGAATGCTTAGTGTGCAAGAGCATGTGGATCCCAAAAGTGGAGGTTTAAAATGGAGAGTTTACATGATTCTAAGATCTCATTTAAATAACAGGGAGTTTGCATCCTAAGGTTGGTATGAGAGAGTTCTGGAGGCCAGCAGCTTTAGAGCCCATTGCTGAGCTGTACCCAAAGTTACAATACTGTGAACTCTACAGATGTTGGGTGTTCACATGATCAAGATCCCCAAAATTAAGCCCACTCTACTATACGTGTTTGTGGATGGCAGAATAAAGGTACTGATGTGTAGGATTTCTTTTGGGAAATTATAGGGGCCTGTTTCATCACTAATACAAATCACTGAAATCAGTGGTTTTACACCAGTGTCAAAACACAGTAACACTGTGGTGAATAAGCCTCTAACTTTACATATGATAACCTTTCATTTCATAAGACGAAAACAGTGAAATGTATGCAATTCAACATTGTTGTAAAGAACGATCATAAACAAGTGGTGGCTCAATATTCTGAATCATCAAGACTGTCATCGAGTTGGATGACAATATAATTATCAGTCTTACAACATTATTACAAGAAGTAAAACATATGCTCTCACCCAGGTATGAAACACCTTCTTCCGGCGTGATTGTTCCATATTTAACCATCATCTTCACAAAATCAATCAATGTCTTCATGATAGTTATCAGGGTTTCTTTTTCTTTTGCCTCCTTCTCTGTGTTAAGCGACAAAACAAAATATAAATAGTCAGAACTGAGGCCAACTAAGAGAGTCCTCCAAACTTTCTGCTGAGTTCACATGTTAAAAACATGACCTGGTCATGAAAAAAAAAAGTCTGAGAAGGCTTATGGAAGAGAACAGGCGTTTTGTGGCTTAGGTAATGAACTAAACTGCTCCTTCAAAGCTGTCATGGCCTACTGTGGAAAAAAGCACTGTAGAGCTCTATTAAGGCCCAAATCTACTCCATTGTTGCTGGGGCAATTTTGCAAGGCCCAGAGCAACTTTGCAAAGCCCCTGAGCTACAAAACTGTTCTGAGCAGGTCTTCATGCTCAGAAACTGCCAGCTGCTCTCTTGGCCTATTTCACTTGCTCTGCAGAGCACAGTCCCTGACTTCATTTGGGGTTTTCATCAGGGGAGCTTCCCCAATATCTGATACAGAAGGATGGGTTCTTCTCACCAGGAAATTCAATGGACTCTGCAGCCCAGAGCACATGTCCCTGACTGGAAGCTTCATAATAATGCTGGCCACTTAGGCTCAAATTTTAAAAAGTATTTACATGGTGCTGTGCTCAGCATCAAAATGTCTCACAGGTTAAGGAGCCTAAATATGACTTTCAAAAGAGATTTAGGGATACAGAGGTCTAAATGCCATCGACAATCATTTAGGCATTGTGTTAAGCAATCCACCAATACCTTTAAAAATCCTGCCCTTAGCTCCTTGATAGAGTCTGTATATCTCAGAACACTCACAAAGGAGGCAAGTGTCATGAATGGTCTCCGTTTTACAGATGAGGAAGCTAATGGCATGTCTACATGGCAGGAGGAAGTGAGCCTTCCAGCCTGGGTAGACAGACTCCCACTAGCAGGCCTTGAACTAGCATACTAAAAATAGTGTGGATGTTGTGATTCAGATAGAAGCTCAGATTCTCAAGTCCACCTGACTCCTCAGATCTGATCTGGGATGGCTAGCTCAACTTTCTCGCCTTAGTGTACTAGTGTGAGCCTAGCTACCTGGCTTAGCAGGCTTGCTCCCAGCTTCAGTGTAGAGTGTAGGCACATCCTGAGACACAGAGATAAAGCAACAATGGTCACCCAGCCAGCCAGAGGCACAATTGGCACTAGAAGCCATGGAACTGGACTGGGAGTCAGAATGCCTATTACTGGACCCCTTGCCTCCTCCTGGCTTCTTATTTATCTAGGGAGAACCTATCACAGTGCTGGCATTACCAACCATGCAGTGGCAAGATAGTTCAAGGAAGAGCACTAATCCTCTGCTCTCCCCAAGCATTACTCAGAAGAGTGAGCCCCAAATGATCAGCCTGACAGAGAGTGGGTCTTATGAAAGCAAAGCTACATTTCACCACTGTAAAGTCTATTTAATGAGTCACATCTACTGGCATTAATCCCTCCCTTCAAGAAAATGGGTGTTCAATGCCAATTACATTATTTTCTCACGCACTGGGGTATGATAAGAAATATCCCATGGAAGCCCTCAAAACAGAGACAGTCTTCTGCACGGGTGTGTTTCACCCACAGTAAGTAGTTCTGAAAGCTGATGTCAATGTAGACATAAATACGCTATCGCTTACTGGTACTTTTAATTGATGCTCCTACAGACTATGATGCCTGCATTCTCCCCTTTAGCAAATGCAGTAGAATCAACTGGAGGTTTATTATTTAGAACTTGTGTCCCTAGTTTTCATACCTACACTACAGTCGTTTTTTCTTTAGCTAAATAGACGTGAAAGAAATCCAAGATCTAGGATGGGCTTCATGGAGTTTATTTATTAATTTATACATGGCACTAATTGCAGTGCATCTGGATCCTTCACTTGAATTAAAAACATGTAATTTAAATGAATATTACCATCCGCACAGCCGAAGCAAAAGACTGCTTTACTGCGTACAACCAATAACTCCCTGTGCTGGCTACAGCTCTTTCCATAACACCATTCAAATAGTCACTCAAAGGCCTGCCACCACACCTACTCCACCTCCACTGACATTTGATGATGAATGACTGGATGGAGCTCTGAGAAGGAGATGTCATTTTCTTAATTGGGTTTAGCATGGATACAGGAGTATTAGGCGAATTGCATCATTTAAACATTTCAGTTTTACCAGGAGAAAAAAGCCTGGAGTACGGCTCTACTTTACAGAATTGTCAATGATGCAACTCAATAATATAATTTAAAATGACTGGCGGGCCTAATAAATGAGGACTGAACAACTCCTACACCTTAAAGTCTCCATTTATACATAAAAAGAGCTTGATGTTTCAATAATGCATAAATTCTACAGTCCTGGGATGTTTTTTAAAGGTCTCATATCTGCTGTATTTAACTTCTCAGCCCCAATTATACTCCAAAGAGGACTGGAACCAAAAAAGGAACAAAAGTAGTAAGATTCTTACTCTAATGAGTAATTTATGCATGTTCACATGGGGGATTAATTCTTAGAAATACAGCTGTAAATTGAAGCTGTCTACATCAGTTTCTCTGTGTTCAAGGACTTATGTGACTGCAGGAGGTAAAGGGGATACAGAAGGATTTGCCTTTATTTGAATTACCATGTTGTGCAATGAGGTAAAGAGTAACTGGAGTACTCTCCTATATGTTGTTGGCACTTGCTTGTTGCTAGCCTTCTTGTTTTGCGCAGTGTTAAGTGTAGAGTGTAGTTCGTAAAAGTCCTGCTAACTTCCAAAGAACAGTCACGAGCAATTTTGGCCCAGAATCCAGAACATAAAGATCTTAAATTCCAGGCTCTGCTAGCCTTCTGTTTTGGGAATACAGCCTAAAAGAATCTAATCTAGAAGTGGTCTTATCCTTCAGCAATCATAATGAGCAATTTGTATCCACAGCTGGATAGCAGACTTTGAGGTCAAAACTCCTTGTGATAGGGAATTATTTTGGAGGCAAGAACAAAAGCCTTTTTTCAAAAGCTTGCAGTAACATCTGTTCCTTATGCTACAGAGCAGCTAGGGGTTACCATTAAATGAATGCATTTTAATACTCTGGAAGAAATCTTATTGGTCCTTTGAAAAACTTTACAGGTGTAGGTTCAAGGATTCTAATTTTTTCTGTTAAAGCTTGAAAGGTACAGGGGTGCTGCACATGTCTCAGGACTGTCCAATGCAGATGAGTATAGGAAGGAAATATAAGTCTTTCAAAGGCACAATTTAGAAAAAGATATGAACATGGAGATGCCATTGTGTACATAGGAAACTCAGATCTGATTCATGGGTTCAAAAATGACCTTGAGAAGTTTATGGATTGCCACCAGGGTATCACTCAAATACTGGAAAGATTTGTCATGGAT
This sequence comes from Podocnemis expansa, assembly GCA_007922195.1. Lineage (NCBI taxonomy): Eukaryota > Metazoa > Chordata > Testudines > Podocnemididae > Podocnemis > Podocnemis expansa. Next base: position 1,624,391 of record ML682019.1, read on the forward strand.
CATGACCCTCTTAGAGCTTGCTTCTTAGGCCAGTGATTTTCATGATAAATGGGAGCAGAAGTTAGAGCTAAATTTAACATAGTGTGTGCACATTCTCCTCTTCGGCTCATATGTATCCATGACTGTCCTCATTACCTCTGCTCCTCATTTGTCTCTGCTCCATTTGATCACAGCTACATGCCACACAAGTCATGGTTATTTCTGCATCACCAGCACAAAACTCATCCACTAGCACACCGTTATGTACACAGCCTTCCACATGCCAAATTGACACTAATGTGCACAATGCAGAATCAGGTTCACTGTCAGGCAGGGGCAGGTAGAAACACTTTCCCAGCCTTGGCAGGGGGCTCAGCAGCTCTGGGGAACTGCCTAAGCAAGTTTGTACATTGCTGCCTATACAGTCAAACTGCAATGTGCAATTGAATCTTCTCTTCCCAATGTGATGCAGGGTGGCAGTGGAGGAGGGTGAGCTACAAAAGGGGACAGAGAAATGTGCAAGAGCTGGTACCCAAATCCATGCTCTTGACAGTCTACTGAACCATGCAGAACCCGTTCTGCTCTGTGGGCATAGAGGAAAATGGAAGAACAACTGCACCAGGCTGCCCATAGGAGGCGAACAAAAAGAAGAATCCAAGGCATATGGAATGGAGCAGGAGAAAATAGGTTCCTGCTCTCCTGGAGATGGGTTTGGGGGAGGATCTAGGCTCATGCCGAACAAGGAATCTGCAGTGTAACTGGTGAGAGAGAGAACAGTTGCTGGCTGGAAGGACTAAGAGTGGGCATGAGACAGAGTGTGTGCTGACAGAGTGTCTGTGGCTAGATGCCACAATCTAACTCATAATAAACTGAGACAGAATAATGCCTCACTCCAGAATAGCAAGAAGTGATCCAGGGCTTTCACTGCAATATATAGCAAAGCCTGTGGTTTGTGAACAGGGTGGGGAGGCTATAGCCAATTTACTGGCAGCATCCTTGTGAGGATGATAATGTTGCCTGATTATTTTTTGAATCTCCTTTAGCTTAGCACAGAAGGGTGTTGCTGGAAATATCGCTGGGCAAAACCATCTCCTTCAGCTTAGAAGGATGAGATGAACAGAAGCTGGGTTTCACAGCTACCTGACGGTTGCAGAGATAGCACATCACTCTGCAGCACTCTCTCTAGCTGATGTAATAGAAAGGGTGATGTGGTCCAAAGGGATTTATATCCAGACCTTGCAATCTTCAGGAAAGTCCTTAAGGGGAAGGGGATTTCAAGCTGAGAGGAAGAAAATGGGCGAATCCTTCGCACCTAACTTTTTTTCTGTTTTTCTTACTAAATACTTCTATAAACAAATGACAGAGGAAATATAGATCTCACCTGAGTTAAGACTTTTTAGTAGTCCATAAAAGTTTGGGAAATATTGGAGGTCCTCAAAATTATCCTCAGAAGGCAGCTCATTTCTTCTTTCCAAGACACTGGAGGAGGGCCATGTGTTATCCACGGTATCGTCGATTTCTCCATTCATAACACCAACTTGATCAGCAGTGTTTGGTGTCTCCACAAACAACATTGAAAAATAAAATAATACACGCACACAAATACAAGTACATGCATATGAATGATATCATTAAAAGGCCAACAAACCACATTATTTTCTTATGCAGTGTCTCAACTAGAGCCAATATTTCTGTAATTAGAAAGAAGTCAATGACTTAGTTATTCCAACTTAAGATCTTGTTATAAACTTATATTGCTTATATTCTCTAGCTGCTGGTATTCCTTTAAAAATCTTTTTATTTTTTCAAATTGAACTGATTATTCCCTAAAGCAAAGAACAGTGCATTGGTCCTCTCAGATTATTCCACAAGTAAGTCAAAACGATTAGCTAAGAACAATTACCATTTTTTCCTCCTGCTTTTCTTCTGTGCCACTGTTTGTTCTGCTTGGAGGGTAATCAAGATCTTCAGACTCCTTCTCCCGATCTTTTGCTTCATTTGCAATTAGTTGTTGTAAAACCTCAGCCACTTCATCCTCCAATGTATAGGCCTGGCTCTCCGTGATCTGTTGATAATTTAATATAGGAATTTGTTTGTCTTAAATGTAGTATGTAATTTGAAAATTGAACTTTATAGACCAAACTTATGTTAGTTATAGACCTAGTTACTTTGCTTCAAGACTGAATGTAGCCAGAGTAAGTTAAAAACCTACACAGACTTTTCTTCCCACTAAATAGAGGCCTGCCTTTTGCTATGTATCTGCACAGTGCCTAGCAGCATGGGGACACTGACCTGACTGTAGTCTTTAGATGACACTAAGAAATAATACATATTTGACAGAGTATAGATACATAAAGATGGAAAATAAAATTAATTGTCCACAGCATAACTAAAATGCATTTGCTCTTTTACGTTACTTCTCATCAACTGTTCTTTGGGCCTGGACTCAGTCCTGCTACTGCTCCACACAGATCTCTCACTGAAATTGACGGGAATTCAGCAAGCAGCAACTGCAGGATTAATTGTAGAACAGATAATAGTACTATTAGATTACAACACAGAGTGGGTAGGGCAGTCGGTTAATACACCAGTCTGTCATCTCTGGAAACCTAGAATCACAACCAGCTTACACCATAAATTGACAACAATAAGCAGCACTTACTGAACCAGACTGTCAGCTGATGTAAATCATTGTATTTCCACTAATAGAATGGAAGCATGTTCATTTGTGCCATTTGATAATTTGGCCCATGATGTCCTTCCCAACAATCACAAGGAATTTGACAATCCAAAAGAACCAAGTAAAAACAAAAAGTGAAATGGAAGCAAACATGAGCATGCTGCTCTCCTCCTTGTCTTCAGCGGACTTTTATTTACACACCATACAACTGTCCTATAATTTGGCATCTTTCATAGCAAAGCACAGGTCAAAATAATAGTGTTATTGCAGGGCAAGACTGATGTGCAATGGCACAGTTGAGTTGAGAAGCTTGCTTATAGTCTGACTCACACAGGTCCTGATTCAAGCCACTGTCATTAACTTTTCAGTTGCACAGACACAGCATTCAGCCCAACTATTAGAAAAATAAGAAAGGCAAAATGAACTGACAAAACAGCTAAATGAAATGATGACAGGGAACTTACTAGGCCCAGATTTAGAAGCTTCGAAACAATTTTGTCAAATACACCCCTGTCATTTTCCTCATAAATTCTCATGGCGATCTTCTGGACAATGTCTTCAGCAGTTAAGGGAGTGCCATCTAGTTGATGAAGACCATCTGGATCATCTAAAGGGATTACAAGTTAACTTTACACTAAACATCTTTATTTCATTTGATTCAGATCCCTTTTTACAAATACCAGCACACTGCTTTCTCCTTTCATAGTACTTATTTAGCCCACTGAATTCAATGAACTACTCCTACAAGTAAAGCAGGCATAATCTTGTCCTAAATAATTTTTCATCCTCCACTATGTGAAAAATAAATAAAACATCCTAAATAATAGACTTAATACTGGCAATAAAAAGATACTAAATTAATTAGTTCTATAGAAAGATTACAAAAAGTATGCTTTCTTTTTACTAATTAAAATTTATGTTTTCTTTTTAAAGTGTTTACAAAGTATAATGCCATCAGCCTAGCCCTGGCAATGAATTTGAAGGCTCAAAAAAACCCCACCCCCATATGCAGATTACACATTTGGCACTGATCAACGGAAATTGTCTGTGAAAATTGCCAGCGATTATGAGGTTCTTTGTGTTTGTGTATCAAGCTGCACTTCCTATGTGATAGGTTTCTAAAAAAACTGACGACTTAAATTTATAGTCCACTGATGAATACTGTGCATTTTTAGGTAGGTAATTTTATATTGCAATGATTTGCATGAAAAAAAATCAAACCTAATTGTTACTGAAATAAGTATTATGAAATACCTTGAAATTTATAATCCAGTCCACTTTTAGTGGAGTCATAGTCATCTACCAGTCTGCGGTTCTTGGTGGAGTCTGCATCGTCAGGGGCCGGGTGTTGATCATAAAGGGGACTTCTTATTGACTCCCTCTCCTTTTCATTCTTTTCTTTTTCTGCTACTGATTTTAGCAGGTTCAAGTCATCAGTAAAGGAATAATTTCTGAACTCTGGCTTATTTTCTGGAAAATTCATTAGCACACGTGTCACATAGTCTCTCACCCTTGCAATATTTCACTATGTAGTTTAGGATAATTAACAGGGGAAAGGTTTTACCTGTAGGGATGGTTTTTCTGATTTTGCCTGCCCCAGCTTCAGCAATCTGGCGTGTGAGAACAAATCCAAAATGGGAACAATGAGTACATTGTATGCTTTATTCAATAATGCACAACAGAAATTATTTTTTCTGATTTTAGTCAGGAAAAGCCATATGGCCTGCCCTGCCCTCTGTATTCAGGAGTTAGGAAGTTTGCCTACGTATGATCAAGTCCTTATGGTGTGCGTGTGTATGGACACTAGCATGTGCAAGCCAAAGGGTTTGTTGTCCTTTTGGAGCCAATAGCACAACTTCTGGATTTAAACCAGTAAAACTCTGTTTTAGCTCTGGATTAATACTGAGGAATTACTGGAACTCAAAGACATCTGACCAAAGACTATCAATATTCACTTCACTCAAAAGATTTTGTTAAGCCATTGAGATTCTCATCAAGAGTCTCACAAGTGAAAGCTCAGAAAATTATATTTACTACAGTTAAAATGTCAAAGAGCATTTGGATAATTTTTCACTTTCCCTACCTGTTCCTCCAGTGGTCTCTCTTCACTTAATTCTCTGTTGTATATATCTTTATCTAGAATAAATGCATGCACATATATATATTGAGATACAGTGTCTGTCAGCGGTTCTCAACCCTTTGCAGGTTGTGACACGCTTGGTGGTGTGTCACAACCCTGCAGGACACACCAGCCCACACAACCCTGGCTGAATCCAGCCATCACCCTATCTCTTTGTGACACACTCACTGCTGTGTGGTGACACAGGATGTGTCACCACACAGCGGTTGAGAACAGCGGGCGTATGTTATGCACCAAGAGGCAGCATAGTATTTAAAAACGAACAGTAGTTGCCCCCCCCATGAATAGTAGTTGCCCCCCCAAAACACACTTGTATGCAAAATTGATGTCCAGTATCAACCCTTGTGAAACAAAACTAGCACCGCTGCTTAATATGCAGAATGTCCTGGGTTCAAGCCCTAGGGGGTTGGACTGGATGATCTCATGAGGTCCCTTCCAGCCCTATGATTTGATTCTGTTCTAAACTCAGTACATCTGGAAGGGGGGAGGGATGAATAAGCCAAACATTAGGGAAGAAAAAAAGAAGTTTGACTAAAATAGTACTAGCTTAATCGGATCGGCATAAGCAAGAGATTAAAAGATCTGTGACATCCAGGACACCACCAGAGAGAGCCCGCGAGAGTCTCGCAAGCTGCTGCAGGACAGCCTTTGGAAAGGAGCAAAATGTGACCAAGGAGCGGATCCTTCCCGGCTTTTTAGAAATTTATTTTGAACGTGGCCCCCCCAGCTGAGTGAGTGGCTCCCCTGGGATCTAAGCCCCTTTTTCCCAGGAGAGAAGAAAGTTGCGGGCTGATTCCCCTTCCAAGTTTCCCAGCTGGGCGCAAAGGAGGAAGGAGGCCACCTACCTCGGCTGCCCTCGGGCTTAGGGAAGCCCCGAGCCTGGCTGGCGAGGAGCGCCAGGACCTGCACCAGCGCCGCCCGCCCGAGGAGCATCCTGGCGCCGTGGGGAGGAAGGAGCTGTCCGGGCTCCGCGGTGCTGAAGTGCCGGCGGCTGGGCGAGGCGCTGCTGGTTCGCGTCCCCGCCCGCGGCGGCGGCTGAGCCGAGCCGAGCCGAGCCCCGCTGATAGCCCGGCAGGAGTGGGAGGAGCCGGGGGCGGGGCGGGGATTGCGGATGCGGGGCCCACGTGCGCCACCTGGCTGCGGCCCCGCGGGGACCCCGCCTGGCTCCTTCCCACGGGGGGAGCCCAGCACCGCCACCCATCCTCCAGCCTCAAGTGCCTCTGAGGAAGAGGGGTTTTCTGCCACACACACAAAAAAGCAAACTGTTAGTTTTTAAAAGGGCCACCAGGCTCTCTGTTTTGCTGAACTAAACCACCCGGGCTACCCCAGTTACTGACAGCCAGAAAAATATAGTTTGCCCTGACCAAGTGGGATTTTCTCCCATGAAAGTGCATGCAAAAAATAAATCGGTTAGTCTTTAAGTGCCACACAACTCGCTGGCTTTTTTTTTTGCAATTTCCAAAGGGATAGCTGTGTTAGTCTAGTCCAGTAAAAAAACAACAAGCAGTTGTGTGGCACTTTAAGACTAACAGATTTATTTTTTGCATGGGCTTTCATGGGAGAAGATCCCACTTCCTCTTCTGCCAGGGTGAGCTGGTAGAACAAGGGCTGGGTTCTATAGCTAGGGCAGGGGGCTCAAACTCAAATCACGCTGAGGGCCATGAGGACTAGTAGAGGGTCACATGGGGATTGGTATGTTAGCCTGAGGGCCGCACCACTGAAACCTTTTCATACAAGGATACCGCAAATATCAGTATCAATCATGTCATTGCAGGCCACAAGAAACAGCTTTAGGGGCTGCATGCAGCCTGTGGGCTGTGTGTTTGAGACCCCCTGATCTGGGGGTTCCCAAATAATCTTACAGCACCAACCAGCTCGAGCCCCCACCCAGTTTTCTGGGAAACCATGCACTATTCCCTGGGCACCCCCAAAGGGATAATGCTTCCCCACTCGCAAGCACAAATCTGAGTGTAGAATACAGAACTTTTAATAGTAATTAAACAGAATGTAAAAGGCCCAATAACAAAAATCAGCACTGATCTGGAAAATCAGTGCAGAGCAAGGTTCCCAGCAACCCACACCGCATAACAGAACATACAAAACTGAACAGCAAAACCGGCACTGATCTGGAGAATCAGTGCTAAACAGGGTCCCAACAAATCCCAGGGTATCCCAGCTTATAAACCTGACTTACAAATATACAAATCTAACAGTAAATCTGTAAATAAAATAAAGTGCCAGTAATATTAGGTAGACGTAAAACATATTTTAATGCTGATTGTTGTTCAGAATCTCTTCTATCATTTCTGTTGTTTCATGCAGCTCACGGGTCACGTGTTCGAAACCCCTGATCTAGAGGCTTAATTATGACTAACAAGATGTCTGATTATACATGCAAATTAAAATGCAATCATAGCACACACTTTTTGTGATGTTACATTATTGTATTGTTTAGTGATGTCAGTAAAAAGTTTATTAGGTCAGTAAAATATATTCAGTTTCAGAGCTTCACATCAGTAAAAATGAAAAGGTTGGCAATCCCAGAAAGGTTTGGTTTGGAGTTGACCCAGAGAACCAGCATATTACATGCTTCATACTCTAAAAGTGAAATTCACTTTTCTGCACTGGGGTGGCCTGTGCACTACTTAAAAGTCCCTAGTAAGCTCAGTACACAGGGCTGTCCCAGGAGGCAGGGGGGCTGAGCTGGGCAACTAACCCAGGCTCTGTGGTTCAGTGGGCCCTGAGCTCCCACTCCTGCCTTTGATGTCAAGGGGGGATGGGAGTGTGGGGTCCAGTCTCTACAGAGGCCCACCCCACCCTGTCCCTGGAAGTGGACCAGCTGGTCTGGGGGGGAGCAGGAGCATGGAGCCTGGCCCTCCATCCATGGTAGGCCCACCCCCACCCCAGTGCTGCACAGGGGTTGAGGCAGGGGCCCCCACAGGCCAGTAGGCCCTGGGCCATACTCACCCCTAGGCATGGCCCTGCCTCTACACAGGAATGACTTTCACCCAACAGGCATATTAATTCATCCATTATTCTTTTCACTCTATGGGCTGGACACCATCAAAAACTTAACCACAGCACTTCTTGCCTGGGAAGTTTAGAATAAAGAAACAGGAGCACAAATGAAAAGATGCAATAGATCTAGAGGCTTAATTATGACTAACCAGATGTGTGATTATATATGTAAATTAAAATGTAATCATAGCAGACACTCTACTGTGACTCCCCTGAGATCTGAGGAATATATTTCCTCTCTTCTCTTTTATGTTAGGACAAAAAGGTCACGGCATGAGTGTGCAGTAGTTCTATTTCAGGGCTAGTGAGAGTCTTAAATAAAACCATAGGGTCTGCTTGAAAAATGGAAGATTAATTATGGTGATAGCTTCAAAAGAGAAGTCTAACTCTTTATCTGTAGGTCGAAAACTGAGGAATTGATTGAAGCTCAGTAGTTAGTGTGGAGAAGCTGATAGAATTTCTGTCTAAAGATTTAGAAATTCACTCTAGGTAAATCTGGAACATGCCTCTGCAGCTCAGCAATCTGAGAAGAGAGAATGCAATGGAGTAGTTCAAATTCCAGCCAGATCCTTACAACTATTATTATAAAAATAATAATAAACTTGGGAAAATGTGTAGAAGCATAGGGCTGTAAATAATGCCATAAGTATTAGTAATGTCTCCATTTCATATGTCCATTTATCCCTATACCACTCAATCAATCTATATTTGTATAGAAGCCGCACTGGATTAATAAACACCCCTCTTCCATACAATTTTTAATAGAATTAGTGGTAGCAGTGATGGAAGTCCTAGTGTACATAAGATTCTCTGTGCTCCTGCTCAGAGCAAGTCCAATAACGCTCTGTCAAACACACTGGTACCACAGAAGCCTTATCTACATTATGGCTCCCACTATTACTACCAATATTGGAAATGCACTAGGATTAGCAATGATGCAAGAGAAAAGAGTTATTTCCCTCAATTTAAAGCTGCATGGAATAAGCAATTGAATATAACTTGCAGTTTCCAAAACAGAACATACAGTATTTCTTTCCACAGCCATCTTTAGAATATACATGAACAGAAATCACTCCATAATCTCTAATGGCCTAGTATTACTGAGATAGAAGATTTCAAAGGGGTAGGCATGTTAGCCTCGATCAGCAAAACAAACAAGGAGTCCTGTGGCACTTTTAAAGACTAGCAAATTTATTTATGGCATAGGTTTTCATGGGAGAAAATCCCACTTCATCAGACATGAAGTGGGATTTTCTCTCACAAAAGCTCACAAGATAAATAAATGCATTAGTCTTTAAGTGCCACAGGACTCATTGTTTGACATAGAAAATGTGGCATATCAATTTTCAGTGTTTGATTTCTGCCCTACAGTTAGGCTAATTTCATAATCATGCAATGATTCTTAAACTTATGAGTCCAACTTTTTTAAATTGTGTTGTCTGAGGAGTCAGTCTCTCCCTTTTTCCTTTTTTGAATTCTCCACTTCCTTTGCATCCCTTCATCTCCTCCTGGCATACCAAACCATAGGGTATGTCTACACGTCTCTTTTATTTTGAAATAACACGGGTTATTTCAATACAAAAGATTAGGTCCACACGACATTTTCTTATTTCGAAATGATGGGCTCTGTCATTTCAAAATAAGAACCGTCATTTCAAAACAGCTTAAACCCCATTCATTTCGAAACGGCTGTTATTTCAAAATGGTTATTTCAAAATAAGGCCATTTGGACATGTTGTTTTGAAACAACACCATTGTTTCAAAACAACTGTTGTTTCAAAACAGTTGTTTCGAAACAACGGTGTTGTTTCAAAACAATATATCCAAACGGCCTTATTTCGAAATAACCATTTCAAAATAACAGCCGTTTCAATAGCAGGCTGTTCCTTATTTTGAAATAAGTCATTTCAAAATAAGGGTTTTATTTCAAAAAAAGTCATTTTGAAATGACTTATTTCAAAATAAAACTTTGTGTGTGGACATAGCCATAGTTCTTAAAACATGCATCAAACTGTACAACTATATCTACATTTACTCATTCTAATGAAAAAGCCACCATACATTGCAAATGAGACAAATTTACTTTAAAGATAGCATCACTCCTAGATAATGTGATGTTGTGAGGTCAGAAAAGAGAATGTAAATGGTAATGACACTGCAGTAAAATTGAATGCACCTGTAATGAGACAGTCTTTTAAAAACGACACTGTCTTTTATGAGATGTTTCCTCAGAGCTAAATCATCTCCCTCTGTGCAAAGCCTGGGTAGCTGAGTATGATACACAGAGATTATACAGGGAGGGCTGGGGAAGGAACTCTCCCTTACAGTCCAAGGAGTGACAGCAGGCAACGACTGCGCAGCTCTTCCCACAGCTCTCAGGTTGTAGTAGCTGCTGCCATTCCTACATTTCTATTTCTGATGACACAGTTGATGAATCTGTGAACTTCCCAATTAAAAGCAGGCAACAAATTGAGGCACAAATAATTTACAGCTGCAATCAGGCAGAATTCTAAATAGGTGAAGTATGGGCACACATAACTGTATTGGCTTTTACTTGCAGGCACAAAGTACACCCACAACAGCACAGACTGTTTCTGAACACTTGCCCAAATATACATTAATAATACACTAAGAATAATAATAGTAACATGATAGTAACAAACGTATTACAACACATAGCAACAACAAATAGTCATCAAAATATACTGAAGAAATATCACTATTTACCAAGAGTAACTTGGTAAAAAAAATCCACATTTTTTCCCTCAATATATCTGTGGCTTTATTTGGAATTATCTGCGGCTTTATTTGGAATTATCTGCTTGTTTGACAGAAAAAAAATAAGTTTTCACTATATGCACTCCTCTTCTTACTACAGATCCAGATAGCAAAAAAGCATGTGTGGTATTCTGTTTTGTCTCTAAGAAGTTCCTATTGCAGAATTGCTTGTTACTAGTGATGTCATGACCCAGAAAACACACAATTTGACTATCAAATGACAGGTTGAAGTTATAAGAGTAAGCAATTTAAAAATCTAAACTCTTTATCTGTAAAGTGAGTACATTTGACATGCAGCCACAGAGAATAAATATTAGTCATATCAATGTTATTTTTACAGTCAAATTTTCAGATACAACCATGTTATGGGTTTACAATTAAGAAAAGCAGGAATTAAATACTTTATATGAATGGAATTGCATTCTTATTCCATTTGAGCAGTTTTATTTTGTGTTGTTGATTTCTCTCCCTGAATGTTGAATTAATGCTAAATTTCCATGTTAAGGATTTTTTTTTCCTTAAAGGAGAAGAAAGTAATGGTTAGAAAAAGGATTATTAGTCATCCTGAACCACAGTACCCACAAGAGTCATCCTTAACAGTGCTTGAAAGTTGCATGATAATATGTAACAGCCCCAGATACTGCAGGTACTTACATATGGGCATAACTTTACACAGGGCAAGTAGCTCTGCTGACTTCAATGAAACCAGTCACTGCACATGAAGTTAATCATGCATGGAAAAACTTGGCAAAATGGTGGCTTTAGATTACATATTCTTCATGGCAGCGATGATCCAAAGGGATAGCTGTGTTAGTCTAGCTCAGCGAAATAAACAAACAAGGAGTACTGTGGCACTTAAAGATGAACACATTTATTTTTTGCATGAGCTTTTGTAGGAGAAAATCCCACTTCATCAGACATCTGACAAAGTGGGACTTTCTCTCACAAAAGCTCATGCAAAAAATAAATTTGTTCGTCTTTAAGTGCCTCAGGACTCCTTGCTTGTTTGTTTTTCATGGTAGTGATTGTCTTTCTTACTTTTTTACATAGGGGAGAGGGCCCCTAGGTGCTACCATAACACAAATAATAAAAGTGAGCTGATTATTTTCCAGAGCTAATGCAAGTTCTATCATCTTCTCTACGAGAATATTATCTCCATTGAACTGAAGATGTTTAGTTTGCAAAGCCTATCAGCTTTGCCAGCTTCAGTCACACAGTAGGATATCCTTAAAAGAGCTATTCTAAACCATGTTTCCTGTAACGAAAGTATCCTCAAAAAAAACCCCTAAAAACACAAATAGAAAGTTAATACTTCTTCATGAAATTGTCAACTTTAAATGTTCTTAACTTTAAGACTAGAGACCCGAGTTTCCTCATAGTTAGCTTGTTTTTGTACATCTTTGATATTAACAAAATAACCAATTTAAAGCTTTTTTATCTTCAACTTAAATTTTCTGATCAGACATATAAGGGAAATGACTATTTCCCTTGCAATCATGTAATTCAAAGATGGCTGACACAGTTTACTCACTCTATGAAAAAATTCAGCTGTGGACTGAAATTAAACCCAGGATATTTCAATCCAAAAGAAATTTGAGATTATTTGGTGAAACTATAAGAAGATGTACATGTCTGTGTTTTAAATGGAAGAAGGCATTCAACCTTAGCAAAAGAGAGAGTCTGCTACTATGAACAAGCTGGCTGACTCATTGATTTTAGTGGGAGTAGGATTTTCCCCTATTTACTGTTCAGCAATGGAAAAAAGCTTTCATCTCTGTGGTCAAAAATACATCAAGGATTATGTGAACATAGCTTGTAGCAACTGGTGCAAAATCTCATTATATGAGACCTAGAAATGCCTCATCAGAGATCAGACAGAAATGAATTGACAAATGGTACATTTGCCTTTAAGGAATGACATCTAGAAAAAGGCTGTCAGTCAGTCACTCTGGCTCTCTCCTCCGTTATGTATGTCATTGTTGTCTTGATGCATGCTGTTCCATCCTTAGCATCATCTGTGGGAATCTCCTTCCATGTAGATGCATGGAAAGTCATATTATTGTATTTTGGGAAAGTTCTGGAGTTGAGCCAAAGCCTGACGTATGTGACTAACAAACAAAGCAAGAGATGGAAACTACTGAAATCAAGCTTAAATTCTCTGGGTGCCAAGCTGCTGAGGACAAGAAAGCTTCTGTTTTTAGCTTTTGTTATAATTTTAATTTCTGTGAAATTAGGCCCAAATGTAATCATATAAACTGATTCCTATTTGGAAAAAAACAAGAGTATTGCATGGAGGAAAAATGGTGTCTGAAGACAGACACATGAATTTCAAAGTTTTCACTTTATCACAAATACTATTTTTCATGGGTAAAAAATCCTAGGTTTAATTTAAAAGTGGAGTAAGAAGTAGCAGTGACATTCAAAGATATTCTGCAAACCCTTACTCATGTGAGCAATCTTTGCTTGTAAGAGAACTACTACTGAGAGCAACAGAAATAGCCATATTAATCAGAACTACTCCTGAGCATCATTCTTGACTTGGATCACCCTAGGTCACTTTTTCCTGAACTGTATTCGGTGGAACACTGGTGTTTCAGATGGCATGAATAGGTGTTCTGTGAAAACATTTCAATGCTAGTGATATTATTCCTTCTAACTCTTTTACATCAACTTTTAAGCAAGACATGCTGCAATTTTTTGGTATGAAACTACCCCACCAGCATGTATATGTTCCATCAATATATTCCAAGCCCCAAAGTGTTCTGTAGTCTAATTAGTTTTGGAAATGCTCCCCTAGGTTCTCACATCCAGACTATCTCTAAATCTTGCTAATTCTTTCTGCATAACATTTCTAAAATAAGGTCTTTCTTATCCACCCAATAAAACAGTCATTAAAGCTATTATCATCTTGCACCTTGATTACTTCACCAGTTATCCCTCTGGCCTTGATAAGCACGATTTGCCCCACTTATAGCCATATCCATTCAGAAAGCCTATATGATAAAGAAAATTTTCCTAGTCAGTCACTTTGAGCAGATCACCCCTTTCTTTGTATTGTATTCCTCCATTGGCTCACCTTCATCATAACAAACACAAGCTACCTGACTTCAATTTCAAGGTCCTCCACAGCCCTCCCATACTTATTCTGCCTGATTCACTACTGAGATGTCTATTTTGGCCTCTAACCACCCCAAGATAACGACATCCATCACCCATTTGATAAATTTTCAGTCAAGCACCTTTGTGTTTTCTCTCATGCTACCTGTCACACTCAGAAGGAACTCCCCATGAACAGCCATAAATTTTTCTTGTTTTCCTCTTTCAAAATTCTCTATAAGGCTCTTCTTTGTCATGATGCCTCCAAATAGTTGAAAACAGTTTAACTGCTGGTGTGCCAAGACCATTTCCTTTCCCACTGACTAATACTGTCTCTTTGTTTCCTAGTACCCTTCCCCCATATGTCTGTATCCAGCTCTTCTTCTTATCTCATGCTTGGACTATAATCTCTTCAGAGCAAGGACTGTTTCTTTGTTCTGTGTCTGTAATACACCAAGCATAATGGGACCCAGGTGCATGTACAGTGCTCATATGGTAATATAGGGTAAATAATGTTAGCATTTGTGTATCAAAGCCATATGCTAATTAAAGAGGCAGCACAAGAAACAAATAAGCAGCTATAAGAAAACATTAATCTTTAAAAGTGCCACCAGACTCCTTGTTTGTTTTACTGGACTAGACTAACACAGCTATCCCTTTGGAACTGTAAAATGGTGGATCAGCTCCGGGGTCTGTTGAAAGACTGTACGTAGGGCTGGTGTGGTGCAGTTATGGCATAAGGTTCATCTTTCAGCACTTGTAGCCACTCTGACAGACCCAATTGCCCTGCATAAGTGAGAGCAGGTGGAGGGTTGATTTCACGCATGTCAGCTGCTCTAATAAGCTAAACCTACAATCAAGAGATTGGCATAGTCTTTCCTCCAGCTACACCAACTAGTCAGCAGGAGTGAGGTAGCTAAGAGCCTTTAGGGTAGCTTCATGACACCAGATAATCCATTTTACATTGATGTGATTGTACCAGGGCTGGCTATGCTATTTCTCCAACCACATTTCCCTGGTTATTTGGCACAGCAATTGTATCATGCTGCTAGAAAAAATGACCCAGGGCAGGATACGGACTCTCTGTAATTGGAGGTTTTTAAGAATAAGTTAGACAAACACCTGTCAGGGATGGTCTAGAGATAATGCTTAGTGAGCCCTGTCTTGTGCAGTGGACTAAACTAACTGACCTGTTGTGTTTTCTTGCAGCCCTACATGCCTATGACTCTGACTATACTATAGGATCCACCCCAGTATTTATTGCTGGACCAGCTTAAAAAAAGAATATGAATAAGGCAAGCTTTAGCTTTTTAGAATAACATGCCTGAGTTACAAAAAGATGAAATTTAATAACAGAAATTGATTCATATTTAATAATTTAAATGTTGAAAGGGGCTTCTTAAAAAAAATTAGATACTGAGCAGGCTGTTCCACTCCTTACTGACTCTGAATTTCAGCTGACAGAAAACTGTCAATCAGAATTTAAAAACCAGATGGAGGATAAGACTGAAATTTTCCTTAAAGTAATCATTATTTATACAGTAGATGCTTATTGAATATGATGGGTAATGTGTGTGGAGACTAATTTCACAGCACAAGAAAGCAATCACAACTAAGAAAATGATTCTTTCGTTGCACATTGCCACTCTCTTTCTCTATTTAATTATGAAATCTGAATCAGCATGTGACTGTACCTTCCTGGTTTTTAGCCTTCTCCATGCTGTTCTCATTGAAGATAGTGACAAAACTCCCATTGCATTGACTTCAGTGTTGAACAATCAAACTCGCATACTATGTTAGACATAAATTTCTTTACTTTCAAGTGTGGATGCTACATACCTGATTTTTATGTCTAAATGTAAAATGTATTTAGTGCTACTGAGAAAAATATTAAGAAATTAGCCCTGGGGTATTTTAGTTTATTCTTTGGGGTTTATTTTGTTGTTGCTACTCAATAGGAAAAGAAAAAAATATCTTACTGATGTTTTAATATTGCAGTGCAAATCAATTAAATAGTTGGAATAAAGGATCTGAAAATTCAGTTAATTCTGCTCCTTAGCTTTAAATTCATTCTTTTCAGACTTTCACAGATAACTAAAAACCTCAAAATAAACATTTTATTAACTTAGTTGAATAGTGGGTGACCATCAGAGGGTTTGTGAAATAACTTATAAAAAGATTACCCAAAATAAATCTGGCTAGTTTCAAAACCCTTCCCATGCGAGCAATACTGTTTGACTCATTGGTAAAGACTGATTTCCCTGGCTGTGCTGTCCAGTTTAGAAAGCTGTTTTAGCTCCATCTTCTGGATTAGTTTAGCAGTCTCTGTGTGGTGTGGTTTTTTTTTTACTTTGTTTTAGCAGTTGCCAAACCTAATTTTATTTACTCCTCCACAAGCTGCCTGCCTGGGGACATACAGAAGAGATGGCTCTTTCTCTCCAGTAGGGTTGGTCTCCTCCACAGTTTAGCCTCAGGCAGGGAACTTCTGCTTATTGCTTTCTTTCTTCTTCAACTGCAATTGACTCTTTCCCTCAAACCAGAGTGCTCACAGCCAGGGCTGGTGAACCCTCTGCGGGGGCCCCAGTCACACCCCCTGGGCGGTGTGGGGCAGGCCAGCCCAGGGGATGGGTAAGCCCCTGTGCCACGGTCCCTTGCCAGGGGCTGGGCGAGCTGGCTAAAAGTAGCGGAACAGGAGTGCAGGGTCGGGTTTCTCAGTCACCCTTAAGCAAGTGCTTATCAAACATTTTTCCTTGGGACCTAGCTCCGGACCCCTCTGCCATGTGGCAACCCTCCACTGAAAAAAAGAGGCCACCGCCAGAAAATTGAACAGTGACCGTGGCTGGGGGGGGGGCAGTTGAGGGTGGCAATCCTTCATGGCTTTCATCCTTTCTCTTGAGGCTTCTATTGCATCTCTGAAATCTACACATCTAAATTGAGATCACCTACATGGAACATGCAGAGGGTGATCCCACATGCCATACTCCTGTCTCAAATCAGAAAGTATGTCAAATCTCTAAAATTGCAATGTAGTAGCCTGGGGTGTATGTGTGGAGGCTCCTTGCAAATGGGGGGTGGGGCACGACTAGGTGGAGAAATGAGATGGAAGTGCTGAGACAGAGGAAGGAGAAGAGAGCCAATTCCAGGCTGGAAAGAAAGGTCCTGGAAGATCTTGTCTGCTGCTGAGCCTGTTCAAGTCCCTCCAGGTCCTGCTCCCTTCTCCACTGCCAAATCCCAGGAACTGAAGCAGCCCCTCTGGGTTTTGCTTTCACCTCTGCATTTCATCTGCTCCCGGAGTTTGCATGAGTTTCCATGAACACACAAGTGTCCACAACAGTGTGATTGAAGGGGTGCTAGCCCTCTCTGCTTGGTCTGGTGACTCCTGGCAGTGTGCATAAGGCAGTAACACAATGGGGCTATCCAATCCCCCCTTCAGATTTGGACCTTATTATAACTTCTTCTTCCAGCAGATCCATCCCTGAGTTGGATTTTATTCGGTTACTTAAGCTTTCTAATTGTAGAAAAAATACCATATTTTGTAACACAGGCTCCTACTAGAACAGTTTGTTTTTCTCTTCTCTTTTTAATTACCTGTCAAAAAAACCAAAAAAAAAAAAACCAAAAAAACCAAAACCCACACCTCTGGAGTTCTTATTAAAATCTACCGCTAATAACTTTTTTTGCAAGTGAGAGAATTCTCAACCCACTGAAAAAAGAGGCAAGTCCTAATTTGCAAAAATAACTGCAATCCCCAGATCCCAGAAATGGTGGAATAAGCGGGCGTTCACAGTTTTTTCCAGGCATGGCCAAACTGCGGCTCGTGAGCCACATGTGGCTCTTGAATGAAAAAGTGTGGCTTGTGGAAGAAACCCAGGGGAAAGCAGCCCCACCCTAAAGGTTTTAAATCTCCCAAGCTTAGCATGCTCAGGCCCCAGCCTGTGCCAAGCTGCCAGAGCAGCCAGGTAAGGCATCCCTGGGAAGGCTGGGTCAGCCCGGGGGAGTCAGCGTCAGGGCCTGGGGTTAAGGACGGGGTCGGCATGGTGGGAAGAAGCACCGGCATGGTTGGGCTGGTGGGGAGGAGCCAAGTTTTTATTGTATAGGTAGGCCTAGTTTTCATGGTAACCAAGTAATTATTAGAATCTGACATTAGTAGTATCAATATTTGTCCTCTTTTTACAATAAAATTAAACTGTGCAATGAATTTTAAACTTAGTAATTTTGGAGTAGATAAAATATGGCTATATGCCTCAATGTGGCTCTCGAAGGTTTAATAATCAACTTGTGTGGCTCTTGAGTTCCCTAAGTTTGGCCACCCCTGTTTTTTTTTCTTTTCTTCATTGGGCCTGTTGATAAAAATACACAAAGGTTGCTTGCCAGTGACCTCAGTCCTTGTCACAGAAATGAGAGAAGCCCAAAGAGATACTGACTCAGAGAGGAGGCACAGAGGTTGTTTGAACAATTAGCACCTCATTGTTAGTCCTAATGAATCACCTTTGTTGTAGCGCTGATATACTGCCTTAAGCAGCTTTCACCGCAAGCCACTCCTCTGGTTTACAATGGAGCTGGCCCTGTGAACCTGGCTGCTACTTTTGGCCAGCTTGCCCACTCCCTGGCATGGGGGGGGAGTAATGCAGCCCTGCGGCGTCCTAGATGGCTGCCCCTCTCTCCCTACCCTAAGGACAGCCCTGCTCACAGCCATGGCTGAGTTCAAACTGTGTATGCCAGGGACCACAGGAATAATAGTTCTCTTCCCCCCTGTGCTCTCTGCTAGCCTAAGGGTTTCCAGGCTAAAACCAGGGGCCTCACCACCAATCACCACTGCCACTGGAGCCACTGAAGAGAAGCCATGAAGCCTCTCAACTGGGTATTGCTACCACACCACTGGTGACCTATGGCTCCAGCAGGAGGTGCATAGAGTGAACATGGCCAGCTCTACTCCTCTAGTGATGCGTGTCCAAATTTCCAGAGGGGTAGCTGTGTTAGTCTATCTACAACAAAACAAACAGAGTCCTTTGACATCGCAGAGCTGGAACCGATTTGCAAACTTGACACAATCAACCTGGATTTGACTAGGGACTTGGAATGGTTAACACATTAAAAAAAATTGTTCTTGTTCACGTTTTTCTCCTGCTACTCCAGTGGTTTTCAAACTTTTTTCCTCAGGACCCAGTTGAAAAAAATTATTTATGCCCATGATCCAACAATTACCTCTTTGAGCAATCCATTCCAGTCTTTTGGCAGCCGCAGCAGCAGGGGCTGCCATGACCCAGCACCTGAGACTCTGTAACCCAGTACTGCGTTGTGACCCTAAATTTGAAAAACACTGCTCTAACCAACCCATATGAATGGCCCCCATCTGCCCGCACTAAATAGATTTTGCTTACACTTGCCCTCCATGTGCAAATATACCTCTCAACTGTAGTTTCTACTTCATGCGTCTGAGGAAGTGGGTTGGAGCCCCCAAAAACTTACACCTGAAGAAATTTATTAGTCTCTAGCGGCCCACAGGAAGCTTTTTTTTTTTTTTTTGTAGCATTCAACTAGCTGTGGTGAGGGGAGGCACCTAAGCACCCAGCCTGTGCTGCAGGGAACCCCAGCGCCTGCTCCTCCCAGCTCACACAGGGAGAAAACCAGCCTGGCCATGACCCCAGCTCTGGGAAAGCTACCCACGTGGCCCGAGCACCAGCTGCCCAGACTCAGGCAGCAACCAGGGCTGCCACGCGCAGCCCCGCCGCTAGGGGCGCTACGAGCCCTTCGCAGAACTGCTGGGCGCGCGGCGGCGATGACGTTATAGGAGGGCGGGGCTCTGCCAGCCTGAGGCTCCAATCAGGACTCCGGGGCTCGGCGGGGGCGGAGCCAGGCCGTGTTCACTGTCCGCGCGCGGGCGCCTCAATAAAGTTTTTCTGGGGCAGGCCGGAAGTGCGCAGCGGAAGTTGTGGGGTTCGACCCCGCCCTTCCGGCAGGGCTGTGTGAGGCGGGATGAGCGAGGTGGTGGAGCGGACGCTGAGCGCGCTGCCCGGCCTGCTGGGGCAGCACGAGCCGGGGGCCGGCGCCGGCGGGGGGCCGGGGCGGGTCTCGGCCACCTCGCGGCTGGGCGGCTTGATCCGGAGCGTCACCGCGCTGTCCTCCAAGCATGTACGGCCGGGTCCGCTGCGCGGCTGGGCTCCCGCGACCCGCCTGGCGACTCGCCGCCTGACAGGCCTCGCTGTGGTTGGGCTGTGGGCGGGCGCGAACCAGGTCCCCAGAAGAGAGCCTGGGACCGTCCCCGGCCGGGGGAGTAGAAGGGCTGGGGCAGGGATTTCCCAGCATCCCCGCGGTTGGCAGCTAGTAACAGTGTGATGCTAAATTAGGGAGCTCCCCCTAATTTCAAGTCCTGGGGAGAATCCTGGGCTGCCCCCCCCCCGGCTCTGCTCGCCTTAGTGTGGGGTGTCGGGAAGGTCAGCAGAAGTTGGTAGCTGCTGAAATGTGGCTGCTTCTGGGGTGAGACACACCTCTTCGGCCCTGCTTCTCCGCCCAGCCTCTTAACAGGGCCCCCATCACCAGAGTATTTGGGTGTCTCCTGGCCTTTTAGCCTGGGTGCTCGTTAGTTGTCTTGGAATTAAAGATTGACAGATGATTAAACCCTCAGGCATACATTCACTCAGAATTGGTAACTGTACCTTTAATATATTTAGCGTCTTTATTTTCCTCCTTTTCACGGTAGATGAAAATGCAGTCAGTCTCCCATTTTACATGTGGAGAGTCCAGGCAAAATGGAGTTGAAATGATTTCTCCATAATCGTGCAGAAAAGCAGTGACAGCAGAGTCTCAGAACCAGAGTGGAGAAATAAATCTGACCATTGGCCTGTCCTTCCTTCCAGCTTAGTATGGGAGTAAATATGAATGCAGTAGATACGTGGTTCCCACGGGTCTGTAGCGGGTCCGCGGAGTCTCCCCCTATCAAGTCTGGAATCCACATGTTGCCCTGATGCTCCCTGCCAGGGCTGTTTTTCCCCCACCCATGGCTGGATCCTGGCAGCGGGATGGGGCTGAGGCGGCTTCTCAGGAGGGCAAGGGCAGGAAGCCATAACTGCCGTGGCTTGGCTTCCCAGCAGCGTGGGCCATAGTGGTGGCGGTGCTGCTTACTGACTGTCCCAGTAGCGCCACCAGACTGGCATGGGTCAGAGTCTGTCTGTGCGGGCCAGATTACTTAATCAGCCAGAAGGGTGGCGCAAAGATTTTTTTGTTAAAAAGGGGTTCCCCAGCCTGAAAAAGGTTGGGAACCAGTGCAATAGATGATCAGTTTTGGTAGGTGTAATTAGCCATAATGTAACTTGGCTGAGACACTGAGGTAAATGTTTTACTGTTTTTAAGAACATGTGCTGTACAGATGGGCAGGATTTTAGTGTTATCTCTCATCCCCAGTAATACATCTTAGATAAAACAAACAGAGTCTGGTAGCACTTTTAAAGACTAAACAAATTTATTTATTTGAAAGTGCTACAGGGCTCCTTGTTTGTTTTGCTGACCTAGATTAAGATGGCTATCTGTTTGGAACATTTCAGATAGTGTGTCATTCCAATACCAATCTCTATTATTTCGATACTGACTTAGAAGAAAAAGTGTTACCTGCAAGTGCCAAGACATTAGATTTCTTGTCTAGGTCCTAATTAGGAATAAACTTGCTAAATTTGCAAAATGTCTGCAGAATGTAGCTTTTGGTTTGAATGGCATGTTTTAGAACTGTCCACTTCAAAATATTTTCCAAGGCCAAGAATATAAAGTATTGAAAGACCATTTTAAATTAATAAGCTTCTGTATGCTGTGGCATAGGCCAGTGGAAGAGTGAGCAGATAAAAAATATAGAAAATATGTGATTTTCGATGGTTTAAAACAAAACAAATCTAGTGAAACCCTTTGAAAGGGTATATCTAGTGAAATTGTCTGGAAGCTTAATAGCTTTGTAATATTATTTATACAAGAAACAAAGGAAGACAAACTCTTATATGAACTCTTTATGGTAGAATTCTAGTAGATCATGCTTTTCTTGCCAACATTAACTTTTGTTTAATTTTTTTAACAACCCCCAATTATGCAAGATTTTGAAATGTTTCCATTAATCTTTCATAGGAGGAAGAAAAATTAATACAACAGGAACAAGCTAATTTGAAAGCAACGGTTTCTGCTCCCACTACAACACTTGTAAGTTTTCATCCTATTGGTAATGGAATTCACCTTTACTGTAACTGAATTTAAGAATAGTAATGTGCAGACTTCAGCTTGGGTGAATGCTTCTGAGTTTTGTCTACACTAGAGAAATGTTACATTTCTTAGCACCGTTACAAGAACACACTATTTCTAATGTACCATATGTCTACATTGAGGCTTTTACAATGGAGCCCAACCAGGGAAAGTGCCTTTTCAGCTGTGCTTGCTTGGAGCAAGTTTTGCCATTATTGTATCCTGTAGTGCATTGTACTGTACTTTTGCAGTAGGTTGGAAAATCAGGATGTACACCAGAGCAAATCCAATTAATCCTCTCAGTGAAGTTTTACCATGCTCCTGCCCATCAGTTTGTGCTGTCTCAGAACACTGGTTCTGTGACCTGTCAAGTTGCCACGTCATTGGTTACATGAGATTAGTCAAGGGAATTTTCTAATACAGGCTGATCATTACAGATTTCAGTAAGCATGAGATGCTTCTGTATTCATAATACTTACCTTTTTAACATAACATGCAATACCACTGTATATGCAATTTAGGGACTATATATACTTGAAAGTTACTTTGAATAAAACTAAAATGTGAAATTAAAGAGCACTAGTTGTTCTGGAATAATTCCTATGTAGGTATTCTTATTCAGGAATGGGTATATTCACACATGATGTTATTCAGGAATAGTTATTCCTGAATAACTCCTTGTGTATCTAGAGCAGTGGTTCCCAACATTTTCTCTGCCATGGTACACCTTGCTACCTTTAATTAATTTGAGGCACAGAACCATATAGTTTCCAAATGAACTCATGAATATTCATGAGCCAATCCAGAGCTCTTTGAGTGGTTTTTCAAAAAATATCGTGGCACATTTGCTGAGACCTGACAGCCCACTTGTGTACCACAGCACGCTGGTTGGGAAACACTGATTTAGAGCCTTGCTACAGTATCTGTCTCTTTGCTGCATTGTTACATTGCAGCCTGATATTTTGTCTAGTATTCACTGTTGGCTTAATAAAGTTGCGGTCCACATTATAAAAATGCTTTTAATAGGGAGATTATTTAATGGAACAGTTTCTCCTCTGCGTGTGGCTGCACTGACCACTTCCCTGATGTGTTCCAAAGGGGCAGCTGTGGTAGTCTAGTAAAGCAAAAAAAAACGCAAGGAGTCTTGTCGCACTTAAAGACTAACAGATGTGGAATCATTTGTGTTATTGTGGTGTAATCCCTTGTGACTGTTGATTTTAATACCCAGGATGGTCATAATTTTGTTTTGATTGTAAGAATTCCACTCATGACAAGATAACATGATCTTTTTTCATGGAAGTTTGATGAAGTTCAGTTGTAGTTTAACTTTCATTTGTTTTGAACCATTAATACCACATCATAAAATTGTAGTGGAAGATTAGTGTTGGAAGGGGTCTCAGGAGGTCTTCTAGTGAGTTCAACTTACTGCTCAAACAGAACCAACTCCAACTAAATGATTCCAGTCAGGGCTTTGTCAGACTGCATCTTAAAAACCTCTAACGATGGAGATTCCACCACCTCCCTAGGTAGCCCGTTCTAGTGCTTCACCAACTTCCTAGTGAAAAAGTTTTTGCTAATGTCCAACTTAGACCTCCCCCACTGTAAAGTGAGGTCATTGCTCCTAGTTCTGTCATCTACCATCACTGAGCACAGCCTACTTCCCTCCTTCTTGGAATCCCTTTTCAGGTAGTTAAAGGCTCCTGTGGAATACCCCCTCATTCTTCTCTTCTCCAGGCTAAACAGGTTTAGCTTTCTCAGCCGCCTCTTATCTTGCACTGATAAACTTTCGTGTTAGAAATGTTAAATTCTGATTTTAGAAAAAGTAGTTCTTTTTGTTTATACTATATACATGCTGTCAGAGTCTCCAACCTCAATATGTTAGAGCTGTAAAGAGGAACAGCACTTAAAACATCCACATGTCTTAATATTCCATTCTTGGTATTTCAGAGACTGATGAAAGAATGTATGGTGAGACTTATCTATTGTGAAATGCTGGGATACGAGTCCTCCTTCGGCTACATCCATGCTATTAAGCTAGCACAACAGGGAAATCTTTTAGGAAAAAGAGTTGGTATGTATATAAGACTGGTTCATCTTAATATTGGGCTCACAACTGCCAAAATGTTCGCTGAGATTGGGTTGGAAGTCTTAGGAAATAATGAAACTGGTTGACAGTCTTATCTTTATTTTTACAATTTTATTTTCAATTTTTTTCTTTTGAAAACAATTCAGTTTGATATTTCAAAATTTGAAAATACAAAATTATTTGCATTTTAAAAGCTCCGAACTTGGCTGAAAAATGAGTGCAGAGGGGAAACCATAAAAATAAAGAAACTCATGTCTTATTTAATAATTTTGAATATCCGTGCTAGTAAACACTAGTGTCATACAAAGAGTATTTAAGACATGTTGACTTGAAGGTCAATTTCTATTGGAAACTTGTATATAGTTATTATAATCCCTTAAGAAAACATAACTGGAATATTAGAGACAATTTTTGGTGATGTAAGAGTGCTTCTAAAATGGGTGCTTTTTCTGCAACATTCAACTGTATTTATGGTCTTGTAGGATTTTATGGCCTTTTCTCTTTAATTGTTAGTGCAGTACCCGGCAACCATCTTCTTCCCTGTCTTTGTACGCACAGGTCACCTTGGTTTAGAGGTGGTTTGTGACACATGAAACAAGAGTGAAGATGATTAGAGCACCAGTGCAGAAGTCTATAGAGAAATCTGACTGCCGGTGTCAAAAATGTTTTGAAATTTTATGCCAGATGTTGCATGGGAGGCATAGAAGAATTTCATGACTTGTTGTATTTACAAAATCTTTAGCAGTAGATTTGTTTTAGGTAGTTGACAGCTTTTATTAATTTAGGGTGTCTGCAAGAGGTTGCTGATTTAAGTGCCTTAGTGAAGATATTTCTCGTTGTGTTGCAGAGAAAATAGTTCAGATAAAGGCCAAATTAAGGCTTTCATTGTATGAATTTCAGCTGATAAAATTTACTCATGTTCTAGAGTTGGGTAAACTTTGTGTCACAAACTGTAATTTAGACCTATGGCCTTCTTGACTGTTAAAGGTCTGTGGAAAGGTGCTTAGTAGTGATGCTGATAGGAATTGTGCTTGCAGAAGGTGGGATGCAGTCTCTTTCTCAGACTACTTGTATATGGCCTCTGATCATGAAAATCTGGCTAACTGTCAACTAGTTTCATATCTTCCCTTGTAGGTAATATGGAGAAGGTTGTGGTGAGACCAGTCTTACAGTATCTAGCAGCCTCAGATCTCGAGGACAAAAAACCAGCACTCATTGCTTTGACTGAGGATCTACTAGTAATGGAGAATGAGTAGGTGTCTATACCGATATTACAAAGTTGGTCAGTTGTCTTTGGTGTTACTGATTCTACATTTGTATATAATGATGGGCAGGGCTCTTGAGTCTCTCTGTTCTTTCCTGGGTGAGCAGTCCCAGAAAGTTCTCTTGTGGAGTGATCCTCCATCTTGTCACTCTTCTTGTTCGGTATACGTACATGGGGCTTCTAGGAGGTTAGTGAGGAGACATGGGCTCTCATGTCTTCAGTACATTCGTTTCCTCTTAGTTGATCTTAACATTCTAGTTGAGCATTAGGTGGCAATGAGATCAGGTTAGTTGAGACTAAATCCAGACACCACATAGATGATGCTGGGAGCTTGGGGAAAACCTCTGAAGTGTATGACAGGGATTATATTGGCTTCCTTGATTGCAGATCTGTGCCCACCACATCTTAACTTCCTGTTTAGTTCGGGTTTGCCACATGGGGGTTCTGTTAGAAGGCAGCTGTTGTTAGACAATAAAGTAGCACCTGTTAAGAAGGCTGCTTTTTAAAAATTCAGCCCTGGACAAGAGGCTGTGGTTACTTTTTTGTGATAGGGATTTTGCATCCGTAGTCCATGCCCTTATCACTTTTTGAAGTTAAGTACTGCAATGCGCTCCATACAGGCTACAACTGAAATTAATTCAGATGCTGAAGGTAGTCCAAGGTGCAGTGACTTTATTGTTTGTTTAGGGGTTTATTGTGCCAGGAGACATTTCACCAGTGGTTCAAGACCTACACTGTCTGCCTTTTGGTTCCTGCATGAAATCTAAATAGTTCATTTTGATGTGTAAATCCTTAAATGGCCTGAGCACTGCCTGGCTAAGACCCACAAGCCATTCCAAAGAAATAGTGCTAGCTTGGTGATCAGAAGATGTCCCTGTGGCCTCTTGGGTTAAAAGGCTGCTAGCAGAACCTATTCCATGATGGTCCTTGATTCTGGAGTTAGTTCCCTCTTCAGTCTCAAATGGTTGGAGTCTGTTGATCTTCAGTTCATGTCTCAAACTCCATCTGATGTATCTGAGGAAGGTGAGGGTATAAATAGGGTTTTGAGTTCTGATAGAGGATTTTTTTTTTTTTTTGGCTGTGTTATAACTATATGGGTTGATTCCTGTTATGGAATTGGGATGACCGGATTTAACTGATGTTTTGTTTATTTGCTTGTGTTATTTTAATTATGTCACAGTATCACAGTTCCTTTTGTAATTACTAAATAAAAGCATCTTATTTGAGTAAGGCTAGACAATATATAGTGTTGAATAATTTAATAAACTGGGACACAATAATTTACTTAAAACTGAAATTTGCTATATTGGTGTTGTCTTCCTTAAATATGAAATGCAAGTTACTTCTGGACAGTTGTCTGGTCCAGGAAGAATATAGTTTTGTTAGTGTGGAAAAAAGTATTCATTTTTTAATGAATTGTCTCTTGTATAATGACATCCTCAGTGCTTTAGATCTGATAACTTTATAGATTTCTCTCTTTGGTTTCACGTCCCTTCCTTACTGTACCCATGACAAGCAAAAAAACCTCTCCAAGATACCAGGTTACAAAACGCAGTTTATTTAAGCCGTGATGTTAAAAGATAATAGGGTACATTTATACCAGAGGTCTCCCAAACTGTGGGACATGCCTCTCAAGTTGGAGTGGAGAAACGTTCAAGAGTGCTGTGGCAGGGCCTAAGCTAACTCCCACAGGAGGTGGGAAGGATGCACCGTGAAGCCCTGTTCTGCACTGAGCTCTGCTCTGTCTCCGTGCCACAGCCATGGCTCCTGGCTTGGTCTTGCCACACCGCCCCCAGTTGTATGATGTGGCCTTGGCACATGGAGCCCAGTTGCAGCCTCGACACCTGGCCACCAGTTGGGGTGTCTGGCCAGCAAGGCTTCACTCTCAGCCTTGGTCCCCGGCTTCGACTGCAGCCTTCTGAGGTGGCCCCAGTTTTAGCTACAACTGGAAGGGGTGCAGACAGAGGTAGAGGTGTGGCATAGGAAGTTTTGGGACATCTGGTCCACACAGCAAAAATATCAAACCAAACCCTGTAGCAGCAAATGTGTCTCTGTCTAACTTAAGTTCTGAAACTCACTGCTACAGGTTTTCTTTCTTTCTTGCTGTCTAGATTTACCCAGTGATATCTTATAATCTGCCAGTATTTTCACCCATGATTTGAGTTGTAGATTCTCAGGTCCAAATGTCTTAGGTCTCCTGTTAAAGTTTGGAAGTAGTTCCCTTCCTGGAAAAGTGGTGATGGAGGTATCTTTTCTTTTGTAGGTTACTTGGCTGTATCTTTATTCCTCCATGAAAATCACGAACTGTTGCTTCTGCTAGTGAATACAGTTGTGAAGGTACAGCTTTATGGGAGGTTTGAAGGAAAACTGTACACTAACTTTAAGCTAATGCTTTTCCAGGTAGAATGCCAGTCTAATTCTAAAGTGCTTATTCAATAATAAAATCTACTCATTTGTCAATTAGCATTGAAAGAAGGAAAAATGACTATTTGCCTGAGTTGCTTACAAGACTCTAATTTATTCTTTTCATGTAGGTATAATTTCAAGTTTTGTGGTAGCATTAAATAAATACAATGAAAATTTGACAGAGAAAATTGAACAGTCGCTTTGCAGAGCATTCACACTATAGTGTAGAACAGTGTTTCCCAAACTGCATTCCAATGTTTCTGCCTGATGTGAACAAATGTATTCTGTAAAAAAATTTCAATGCTAGTGATATTTTTCCTTCTGACTTTTTAAAATCAACTTTTGATGAATACATGCGGCAATTTTTTGGTATGAAACAAGCTCCCCTTCCCCTCTGTGGAGCAGCATTTATGTATTCCTTTAATATATTTCAAGGCTAGGAGTGTTCTGTGGCCAAATTAGTTTGGGAGATGCTGGTGTAGAAAGTGAAATTGTCCTTAGAAATGAAAACATCAAGTTTCCCATAGTTCAAATTAGAAGTGACCATTTTGTTGTCTTAATGTCTGTTACAGGACTTGCAGAGCACTAATCTGGTTGAGGTGTGTATGGCGCTTACAGTTGTCAGCCAGATCTTTCCACGGGAAATGATTCCAGCTGTGCTTCCCCTTATAGAAGACAAACTTCAGCATTCTAAGTATGTATTCGCTTATGGGAAAGGACTTCAAGCTGTATTATAAATTTAGAATGTCTGTTTTAGCATATAACTATTTCTCCTAAATACTGTCTTTGTTCTAAAGCCTTCCTTAGTTGTCATTCACACATTTGTGTTCCTATCTGAATTTTTCTTTCGTGTCCCTACTCCCTCCAATTTGTGTATTCTTGGTTGCATAATGGATAAGTACTTTGTTTTGCTTAACTTTTGTTGATAGATAAATGTCATGTAGTTATATGTGTGGAGATACAGGTACATAATATGTGGGTATTAAGACAGGCCTGGACAAATAAGATGTTTCTGGTTGGCATGGTGACCAGTTTTAGCAGCTTGTTGCCTTGCTCCACTGCAGAAATGTAATGGAGGACCAACCCTCTGGTGACCAAAAGTAAAACTGCTGGCACCCAGTTGTGAGATTTTATCCACCTGTGTGTTAAGAAGTGTTTGTCGTATAAATGGAATAACAGGTGTGGCCAGACTGCAGCCTGTGAGCCGCATGCAGCTCTTGAAAGAAAGAGTGTGGCTCGCAGAAGAGCATGGTGGGGACGACAGGGAGAAGCGGCGGCATTTTTACTGTAGACCTAGTTTTCATGGTAACCGTACGTAATTATTAGATTATGACATTAGTAGGATCAATATTTGCCTTCTTTTATGATAAAATTAAAGTGTGCATTGAATTTTAAACTTAGGGATTTTGGAGTAGATAAAAGTATATGGCTATATGCCTCAGTGCGGCTCACGAAGCTTTAATAATCAACTTGTGTGGCTGTTGAGTTCTGTAAGTTTGACCGCCCCTGGAATAAGAGATTATGCCATTGGAATTCACTATAGGACAGAAAGCTCTATGCCTGATTTTTTTGGAAGGGCTGAGGATGTGCAGATCCAGTTGAAGACTTGAGAGGTGCAGATGCTCAGCCCCTTTGACTATCAGGCCTACTAGTTGATAACATTAGATGTGCATGAAAATAGAGCTGGCATGGTGTGCATGCTAAACAAAAGACGTAGCAGAAGTATGATCTAATTCCAAGAATTAATAAACACTAAGATTGCTGTGCTACTGACTCATCACGTGGCCTTTGCCAGATTACTTGACCTCTCTCTTGTCCTAGTCTCCTTTGTAGAACTTTGATGATGATAATTACCTACATAAGAAGCATTATGATGTGATGATTAGTTACTATTTTAACAAGTGGAAAGTGTTACAAAGTTAGTAGTTTTCTTAAAAATCAAGTCTTGATTTGATAATATGGAGAAAGAATTTAGGTTAAATCACACTTCTGTTTGGGATGGAATTGTTTGAACTTTCTCTTTAAAAAAAAAAAAAAATGTTTCTTTTTAGGGAAATTATCCGAAGAAAAGCTGTTCAGGCCTTGTATAAATTTTATCTCATTGCTCCCAACCAAGTCCAGCACATCCATGAGAAGTTCCGAAAAGCTCTGTGTGACAGAGATGTTGGAGTTATGGCTGCCTCTTTACACATTTACCTTCAAATGGTTAAGGTAGGCTCAGAATTAGAAGTCTCAATTAAATGTAAAAGCTGTTCTTGAACATATACAATCAAATGTAAAATTGTTCTGTAGGAAATCTCTGTTAAAATCTTCTGACAGAATGGTTTATCAACTTGTTTTCAATTCATTATGAAGGCAAATGGCTGTAAACTGTACTTTATTCCAGTGTTTCCCAGCCAGTGTGCCACAGCACACAGGTGTGCTATCAGGCCTGAGCAGATGTGCCATGGAATTTTTTGAAAAACTACTCAGAGCTCTGGATTGGCTCATTGACTCATGAATATTCATGAGTTCATTTGGAAGCATATGGTGGTGTGCCTCAAATTAATTAAAGGTAATAAGGTGTTCCATGGCAGAGAAAATGTTGGGAACCACTGCTTTATTCATTAGTATTCCAACCCTTGATAACAGCTCTAGCTGATCCATTCAGAGCCTGATCCTGGTGATCAGCACCTTTGCGTAAAGGCCCTAGTTTTCAATCCGAAGTTTAGTTTATTTCAGTGTGATATAGGTTATGCTGAGAGTCACCGATGTATTCCGTATACAGAAGGCTTTGTTAGATTCAACTTTTTGTTGAAAACACAGGGAAGACACTTTAAGCTTAAATAAAAAAGGAGTTAATGTCTGGGTTTAAGAGAGCAAAGTAATGGGCTAGGAATGGAACAATTAATTGAATAACTAGCTAAAAGATCATAATCATTTCATGGTCTTACGTTTTATTTTCAGGCACTGTTTTTGAAGTATTTGAATTATGCTTTTCTTTTCCTTGTTTAGGAAAATGCATCTGGGTACAAGGACTTGACAGAGAGTTTTGTAATGATTCTAAAGCAAGTAGTGGGAGGAAAGCTCCCTATAGACTTCAGCTATCACAGCGTGCCAGCACCATGGTTACAAATTCAGCTCCTAAGAATACTGAGACTATTAGGAAAAGATGATCCAAGGTAGCCAGTTCCTTTTATGTAATAAATTCTTTGAAAGTGTGAAGAATATGTGGTGAGTCACTGTTTTGTGATAACACACAACTTTTGTTGTGCTTTCACAACATAAAGAATATTAACAAAGACCATGAAAAGTTATTTCTTGAAAAGCTATAGTACTTAACATGTTTCTCATCTCCTGTGTGGATAAGGCAGCTGATTAGGGGACATGAGGTCAGAGACAGTTGCGTACTTCAGAGATCAGAATTTCTATTAAATAGGTTGATAATGTGACCAAATTGAAGATCCAAGATAAGACTTTAAAAATAATGTTACTCTTTATAAGAATTTAGTTGTTTGTGTTTTGTATTCCTCTTAATAACTGCAATAGACTTTTGATTTATCAGTGAGGAATGTATTTTTAGTCTATCTTGGCAATAGATGGTTTAATCAAAAGTAGCTAACATCTTGTGAGATGCCATTTAGAGCCGGATTGTAGAGCTCCTCTTCTGTTGAGAATTTATTGGTATGAATGATCTCACTGAAGTTATGTAGAGTGGCTTGTAGATTAGTGTCTATTGTTTTTTCACTAAACCTGTATGTATGTTTTGTTTTTTGTTTGTGTTGTATGATTAACTTAGCGGGCTTCAAATAAAGTGAGAACTTTTTTACAATTTTTATTTTGTAACAGGACAAGTGAATTAATGTATGATGTTCTGGATGAGTCTTTAAGAAGAGCAGAAATAAATCATAATATTACATATGGTGGGTGAGAATATGTTGTATAAGTATGAACATTTGAAAAGAATTAAATGGATGTATGTTTAGTTATGGTACTATTGACATGAGTAACTATGTATTCCTTTTATTTAGTAATTTGGCAAGGCAAAAATAGGGTATTTATTGTGACTGGTGAATTATAAAGCAAGGAGATCAATGTTCCTTTAAATGTAGTTTTGAAATGTTGTCTAAGTGAAAAGTATTTATTTAATGGGAAATAGATTAACATTTTAGGTCCAAATTTGCTTGCCTTCAAACTTCTGTGTACTATATGAAAGTCATAGAATCATGGGGTTGGAAGGGACCTCATGAAGTCATCTAGTCCAACCCCCTGCCAAAAAAGCAGAACCACTCCCACTAAGTTATCCCAGCCAGAGTTTTTTCCAGCCAGGCCTTAAACATCTCGAAAGATGGAGATTCCACCATCTCCCTAGGTAGCCCATTCCAATGCTTTACCACTTGCCTAGTAAGAAAGTTTTTCCTAATATCCAGCCTCGACCTCCCGAGCTGTAACTTGAAACCATTGCTCCTTGTTCTGTCCTCTGTTGCTACTGAGAACAGCCAAGCTCCATCCTCCTTGGAGCATCCCTTCAGGTAGTTGAAGGTTGCTATCAAATCCCCCCCCTCAGTTTTCTCTTCTGCAGGTTAAATAAGCTTAGTTCCTTCAGTCTTTCTTCATAGGTCTTATGCTCCAGCCCCTTGATCATTTTTGTTGCCCTCTGCTGGACTCTTTCTCATTTGTCACATCCTTTCTGTAGTGTGGAGCCCAAAACTGGACACAGTATTCCAGATGCGGCCTCAACAGTGCAGAATAGAGGGGAATGATCACATCCCTCAGTCTGCTGGCAAACTTCTTCCGATGCAGCCCAGTATGCCATTGGCCTTTTTGGCAGCAAGACCATGCTGCTGACTCATATTCAGCTTCTCATCCACCATGAGCCCCAGGTCCTTTTCTACAGTGCTGCTACTCAGCTGATCACTCCCCAGCCTGTAGTAGTCCATGGGGTTTTTCCGTCCCAAGTGCAGGACTTTGCACTTGTCTTTGTTGAACCTCATGAGATTTCTATTGGCCCACTGCTCCAATTCGTCAAGGTCTCCCTGAATCCTGTCCCTGCCCTCCAGCATGTCTACCGTTCCCCCTAGCTTGGTGTCATCCGCAAACTTACTGAGTGTGCAATCTATCCCATCATCCAGATCATTAATGAAAATGTTGAACAGAACTGGCCCCAGGACTGACCTCTGGGGCACACCACTTGTTACTGGTTGCCAATTAGACGTGGAGCCATTGATTCCTACATGCTGAAACCGTTGATCTAGCCAGTTCTCTATCTACCTTACGGTCTACACATCCAACCCATACTTCCTTAACTTGCCGATGAGAATGCTGTGGGAGACTGTATCAAAAGCCTTGCTAAAGTTGAGGTGTATCGCATTAGTGGCTTTTCCCGCATCCACAAATCTAGTCATCTCATCATAGAAGGCGATAAGGTTGGTCAGGCATGATTAACCCTTGTTGAATCCATGCTGTGAGTGTTCCTGATCACTTTCTTTTCCTCCAAGTGTTTCAGGATGGATTCTTTGAGAACCTGCTCCATGATTTTTCCAGGGATTGAGGTGAGGCTGACAGGTCTGTAATTCACTGGATCCTCCTTTTTGCCTTTCTTGAAGATAGGCACTATATTTGCTTTTTTCCAGTCCTGTGGCACCTCCGCCGTTTGCCATGAGTTTCCAAAGATGATGGCCAGCAGTATTGCTATCTCATCGGCCAACTCCCTCAGCACCCTCGGATGCAGGTTGTCTGGCCCCATGGACTTGTGCATATCCAGCTTCTTTAAGTAGTCCCTAACCTGACCTTCCATCATCAAGGGCCTCTCTTCTTCTCTCCAATCTGCCATACCCAGTGTAGTGGGCTGGGAGCTGGTCTTGCCTGTGAAAACTGAAGTAAAAAAAGCATTGAGCACTTCAGCTTTTTCCTCATTCTCCATCAGGACACCTGCCCCATTTTGTAAGGGACCTATGCCATTGTTGATCCTCTTCTTGTTATTAACATACTTGTAGAACCCCTTCCTGTTATCCTTTACATCCCTTGCCTGCTGCAACTCCAATTGTCCTTTGGCCTTTCTGATTTTATCCCAGCAGTCCCGAGCAATATCTTTATATGCCTCCTTAGTCATCTGTCCAAGCTTCCACTTCCTGTAAGCTTCCTTTTTATGCTTTAGCTCAGTGCAGAGTTCTCTGTTAAGCCATATTGGGTGCTTTCCACATTTGCTGTTCTTTCTGCTTGTTAGAATGGTATCTTCCTGTGCCCTTAGCAGGGTTTCTTTAAAATGCAGCCAGCTGTCTTGGATGCCTTTCCCCTTCAGATCAGCCTCCCAAGGGATCCTGCCCATCAGTTCCCTGAGGGAGCCAAAACCTGCTTTTCTGAAGTCCAGGGTCTGCGTTTAGCTTCTTTCCTTTTTTCCGTTAATCAGCATCTTGAACTCTATCATCTCATGGTCACTGCTGCCCAGGTTGCCGTTCACTTCTACATCCCCAATCAGTTCTTCTCTGTTTGTGAGCAGCAGGTCAAGAGGTGCAAGGTTAGTTGTTTCCTCCAGCATTTGTACCACGAAGTTGTCCTCAACACTCTCCAAAAACTTCCTGGGTTGCCTGTGCACTGCTGTATAGGCCTCCCAGTAGATGTCAGAGTAATTGAGGTCCCCCAAGAGAAGCAGGGCCTGTGATCTGGAAACTTCTGTCAGTTGTCCATAGAATGCCTTATCTACCTCCTCCTTTTGGTCTGGAGGTGTATAGCAGACACCCACCGTGACATCTCCCTTGTTGCCCTCTCGTCTAAGCTTAACCCACAGATTTTCAGCTGGCTCGGTTCCACTTCCACAATGGAGCTCTGAGCAGTCATAGAGTTCTTTTACATATAGCGCTACTCCTCCCCCTCTTCTTCCCTGCCAGTCCTTCCTGAACAATTTATACCCATCCCTGGCAGAGCTCCAGTCATGCAAGCTATCCCACCACATCTTTGTTATTCCAATTATATAATAGTTCCTTGTCCTACCAAGTCCTGCAAGTTGTGCTGGGTTTGATCCTTTCGTCAAATATGCAACATCATTTACTTGCAAAATCATCAGTTGACCAGGTATACTCTTTATTATAACACAGTTTAAAAAATACATGGTGTTACCATCCTGTCTATCAGAAGAACGAACTGGACTTTAGATGTTTTAAAAAAAATATTGCACATGATCAGTTCAGAAAGTTAACAAAAAGTGTGTGTGTAACATCTGTTCCTTCCACAAACACATTTGTGACCTCTTGACAGGCTTTCTCACACCTGTTGTTAAAAATATTTCTGGAGCTCATTGACACTGATGTGTGTGCAAATGTGTTTTGACATAAGGCACGTCTGTAAATTTTATAATTGATGCTAACAGCCATGTTAATCTCTTTTATTTTTATTTTTAAGAATAGAGGGGAATAAACAAGGAATAATACTCTTAAACATGTAAATATGTTGCAAATTATGGAGAATTTTAAAGATGGGTACATTGATTGGGTGTTGCTGTCTTTCTCAGGCATAAATATCTAAGGTGCTGGAACACTAAATTAAAAACAGTTTACTCTAAAAATGTACTATTTCACAGTTTTCAGACAAAGCCATAAATGTTGCCAGCAATTGACAGACAAGAGTTGGTTCTGAAAGTGGCTGAATAACAGTGGAACAAATGTCCCAAAGATCTTGGAATCTTTTTTTTTCACTAGGTGTATTTTCTAAGGATTAATTAGAATGAGGTGCACATAAAATGCAGAATACCTTCTCCCCTCCTTTATTTTATTTATTTTTTACAAATGCTACACTGATGAAACATCTGTAAAACCGAAGAGCCATCTGTTCACTTGTTTCACTTTGCTTGTGTCAGAAGTGTGTTTTTATGCCAGAATAGCAACAAATACATCAAAGGGTTTGCTTTCTCAGTGTATGAGGATTTACACATGCAACTCTCAAGAGACGTTCAATGTATGTAAGTCCTCTGCACAGAGTGAGGGAGTTGGCTTCCCAAGACAGAGTGTTAAATGTTCTAGGG
Organism: Podocnemis expansa; assembly: GCA_007922195.1. NCBI lineage: Eukaryota > Metazoa > Chordata > Testudines > Podocnemididae > Podocnemis > Podocnemis expansa. The sequence goes on from ML682019.1 coordinate 1,660,051, forward strand.
ATCAAGGTAAACAACCATATGTGAAATGGCTTATTTTCACACTTATCAAGTGAAATGCATACAGAGAAACAATTTACATGTGCATTCCTTTACTTACCATATGTTAATTGTTGATAAAGTGCTAAAAAAATCTATGATGCAAGATATGTGACAATGTTAAAACTGGTGACTGTTGCAGAATAGCCAGTTCTCTAACTGTAAATGCCATCCCTTGAAAGCATTCCTAGCTTATTGTATAAAGCTGTGTAGTTGATGCATATACCTTTCTCAGTTTTAGCTTAATTACTAACAATTAATGGATTCTAGTCTGTTCCCGCTCTAGCTAAAATATGTAAGTTTTGGAAAAAGCATGTAAATTGCTATCATGATCTTAAATACCAGTTGGCAAACTAACTTGAATATTGAATTTTACTATTGACTAATCTAAACTACTTCTCTAAAAGATTATTCTATATCCTTTTTACTTCGCTTTTGTTTTTCCTTTTAGCTTTTTCCAGCAGAAATAATTTTTTCCTCGAGGACCTAAGCCTCTGAACTCTCATTATATTGGTGTCAGAAGGCAGGCCTCGACAAATCTATGATTTTGGTCACCTGGACAACCAGTTTTAGTAGCCTCTTGCCTAGCTCGACTCCAGAAATGTAACGGAGGAGTGCCCTCTGGTGACCAAAAGTAAAGTTGCTGGTGCCTAGCTGTGAGCCAGTTTTGTCCACCCCTTCATAAGTCATAACGACTTCCTAACTGCTGCAGTGATAGTCCAAGGATAATTTTGAGTTCCTGTGAAAACCACTGCAATTTAGTTTTTTCTTTCATTTTTTGATTTTGTTGGCCTCCACGCTGTGAAGTGTCTTCGGTGACTGTTTTTATGGCAGATTTCAGGGCTTGGAATTATTCTCAAAACTGAAAAGTTGAATAATATTTTTTAAAAATGAAAATAATCAATTATCCAGTCTTGCTCTCATTGAAATAAGTGTGATTTATCTCATTAATTTAAACAAGAGTAGGGTTAGGCCCCAAGTTCTTGTTTTCAGTGAATGTGGTTTACCTGAAAGTTTGTCAGAATACAAGATGGTGGGCCTTTCTGTTCAACAAAATCAGTTCCAGTTTTTTCATACACTAAACATAAATTTGAAAACTGGTTTTAGATAAATCTCTTCCAAAAGATTTAATAATCCATTGCAGGCCTCAAAGTCCTATCTGTTGTTGATGGAGAAGTTTTGGTTTTGTGTGTAATTTTCTTTTTTAAAGTCATAGTAATGAGCTTCTGTCACCTTTTGGTTCTTCATCTATCCATCCTACTTCAGAAACTGTGAGAGTTTCCCTACTAGATGCCCTGTATTCACCTACATATCACTGCTGTTAACAGCCTGCTAAGCTTTAAACATTAGGAAAAAATATTATCATCTTCCTCTTATATCACCTTCCTTGTATGTGGATGATAAAGCTGAGAAAATACTTCCAATCACAACTGCAAAGTAATTGAAATCCCACTTACGTGCTCCCATCTAGCTATTGTCCAACTGTGTTATTTGGCCGCTGCTGAATAGGAAAATCTTGATAGCTGGGCAAATCACATGCATGGAAAAACCAATGGGTCTCTTCCTTTCCTGAAATAAGGAAGTTTATTCACATCCAGATACTAACATGTCTTTAAAATCTTTAATGAGATTATATTTAAAATCCGAGAAACCTACAGGCATTACACATTGGCTTGCTTTAAAAAATTAAGCCCTGGATCTTTCCAGAGAAACAGTTGTCATTTGACCTGAATTTTTTTTATTTTTGTGTGTGTGTTTTTTTCAAAAGTGCACGTATGTATAGACATGCATATTCTTAAATTGCTGCTGTTTAACATTTGTTTTTTTCCCCCAGCTATATTATTTGAATGCGTCCAAACAATTTACACCATTAGCCCCAAATCTGATCTGCTTGAGAAGGCTGCCAAATGTATTGGAAAATTTGTTCTGTCACCTAAAATTAATTTGAAGTATTTAGGTAAGCATGCTTGATCATCTCAACAAGAAACTCTGTCTGATCATTTTTGTGTCATCTTTTGTCATACCTCTGTGCAATAATTTATTTTCTAGGCCTAAAGGCTCTTACCTATGTTGTTCAGCAGGATCCTAATCTGGCACTTCAGCACCAAATGACAATAATTGAGTGTCTAGACCATTCTGATCCTATTATCAAAAGGGAGGTGAGTTGATTTTTGAATGTCCATAAGGAGACCTTAATGTTTAAGGTCCATGCTATAGATAGGTATACTCATTTTAGAATAAATGTCATTAATGTTACAGTAGTGACATTGTCCAAACAAAGGCATGTTATATATAGACTTTAAGGTCAGAAGGGACCAGTATGATCATCTTACCCCCTGTACAATTATGGCTTCAGAACCTACTCCTTTTATAGAACTCTAATCTAGGAGTGAACCGTTGAAGTTCTCAAATTTTGGTTTAAAGAGTTCAGCTGTGGTGAAAGGAATTTAATGGAAAACTTGGTTCTCTTCATATTATCTGTTTTTCTCCTTTCCTTTTCTACAAACCTTGTATTTCATTGCCAAAAACCATTTCATTTCATAAGAAGATAAATACCAATAGGACATGACCATAAAAGAACATATTACGTCGAAGATTTTTGTTCAGTTTGGCAGTATGTGCTAAGTACCTGTGTCTCCCTCTTGTATTGTGTGATGAGTTATTTGAATATTATTTCTCTTTACTTTCCTCTTCAGACATTAGAGCTTCTCTATAGAATTACCAATGGGCAGAATGTAACCATTATTGTTCAGAAGATGCTAGACTACTTAAAACAAAGCAAGGAAGAATATACGATCATCAGTTTGACTGGCAAAATAGCAGAATTAGCTGAGAAATATCCTTTTATTTTATTGAAGATTCAGAGCCTGCTTCAGTTACAGCTTCATGTGACATCCCTATTCACACCTTCAAAGACTGTTTTGTGATCTTACAGGAAAAAGCAGGGAGCACAGATAATATCATTCTTTATTTCAAATGTAAAAAAACCAAGAAATAATGATCTCAACATTCTTTTTATTTCAAAATGAAGTGAAGGGCACTGATGTGTTTGGCTCTTGCTTTGGAGCGCACCTTTTCAGTTAATATTAACAACATTAAAAGAAAACTTTTTTAAAAAGCATGCACTGTAGGGTGAGGAAGAGAAGGTCTTTAATGCTTTCAGCACTTCCTTAATTGTATGGTTTTCCTGACAGAGTACAGCTCTCCCAGTGGCATGGTTGTGTTTAAAAAAATCAACCAAACAAAAACCAAAATAATCTAAAAAGTGTCCTCATTAAACAAGAACAGTACAGGACAGCAATGGTGTATGCTTTAGGGTTGCAAATCACTTATAAGAAAGAAGATGCACAGCTCGATGTGGTAGTACTTTTGAAACCACAAGCGCTGGGGAAACTACCAGAATCATCTTTTTCTTCTTCCTTAGCTTGGAAATCTTTTTAATAGTGAACACTTCTCTGTTCAAATAATCCATCTATTTATGTTCCCTCAAAACTTTTTTTTTTTTTTTTTAAGATTATTAGTAAGTTAGGTAAGATAAATGCTCTGGTACAATGTTTGTTCTCCCTTAAAATTATGGACACATATGCCCCTGACAACGAGTGGTTCATCCAGACGATGAATGCAGTGTTTTCAGTAGGAGGAGATGTAATGCACCCTGACATCCTAAACAACTTCTTGAGGCTGCTGGGTGAAGGTGGGTAACTAACTAAATTCTGTAAAGAGAGAAGCCATGCTTCGTTAGCTAATGGGTTGGTTTTATTTTGCTAAATCTTGTTGAATTCCATGATGTGTGCAGCTTAAGTTTTCAAGCAAAGACTTGATAATGTTGTTTTCTTTTTAGGATTTGATGATGAAAAGGAAGATGGACAGCTGCGACTTTATGCTGCCCAATCTTATCTGTCTTTGCTACAGCAGGAAGATATATTTTATCCACAGAAATTTCTTCAGGTTATGAGTTGGGTAAGGTTGATGCAGTATGAAAATATACAGGATAGATGTGAAAACTGCTTGGCTATTTGAACTTTGTAGTCTCTTTAAAAAAAAAACAAAAAAACCCAAACCCTTATTCTATCAACCTCCTGTTTCAGTGGCTGAAAGATTTTCTGACTTCTGCACAGTAAGGCTGTATGTGCTTGTGAAACACAGTCTTAGCCTAATGATGACCCACCCGGCAGCTACACTTGTATTGTATGAAAGCAAACAGATTCCATTCTACTTGAATTGGAAGCTGGAAACTGAACAGATAGTTAATTGTGCTTGAATAGCTATTGGGTTAACTCTGTGAAAGGCAGCTACTTGATTTAATGAACCAAAAATTGGTTTCCCCTTGTGTATTTCACTCACATTTCCACAAACACTGTAAAACCTTGGGCATTTTCCATTTTAAACTGAAATGTAGCTTACAAAAGCCCTATCTGCACTAGAAAATCCACACACTGATTGTCACAAATGGGTCCCCTTGAACTAGTGCTGAAAAAATTTAATTGCTAGGGTAGACATGAGAAATATTGTCATAGAAATCATTATTGATTTGCCACTTGGAACCTTGAGTGGAGAAATTTTTGGGTTCTTTTGTTTAATGAAAGTAGCTTGATCATTTCTAGTAATTTAACTGGTCAGAGAGGATTGGTTGCTGAATGGGGGTCACTTTTATAGTGTAGACAAGGCTACTGTGAGATGATTTTAATCTGAAGATCAGCCAACAATAGTTGAAAACCAGCAGACTCAGTCTCTATCTTAGTCTGTTGTTTGATTTTGTTTTAGGTAGATACATAACATAACAGTCCAGAATTTAAAGGATTTTCATATTTATAATGATTTGCTGAATATGAGATGGATTGTATTATGTTTGAATATTACCATTACATATTTTCAAGACAAAGAACTGATGTTCATTTAACTCAATGTCTGTGTCTTGTACATAGGTTTTGGGGGAGTATTCCTATCTTATAAATGATGTTGATCCAGAGGTGGTTATGGCAGGACTGCACAGACTACTGAAGCAGACCTTTGTTACTTCTGAAACTAAAGCCTGGATTATGTCTGCAATCACTAAGATGGCATCCCGTGTCCCCTGTTCTGAAACAGTTGATACACTATTTCAGGAATTCAGCACTTCTCTAGACACTTGCATGCGGCAATATGCGTTTGAACTAAAACATCTGTGTGAAAAAAAGGAGCTAATGAAAACCTTGTTTCCGCTTGATGCCAGTTGTGATGATATAGTGGTAAGATAGCTCAAATTTGTGTATAAAGATAAATGTGTTTCTATAAAAGGTGGATTTAAAATTATTAATGTATTTAAATGTTTGAGATGAAGGTGTAACTCTGCCAAATTACTTAGAATGAGTTGCAGCCAAAGCCTTTACAGGAGTTTTGATAAATCGTAATGTTCTGGTCATATTAAGACATAGTGATCATTGAAGAGCTCATTCACTATTCTGTATTCATTGTTATTTTATAAGATGGATTTTTTTTTAATGGTAAATTCAACATTTTGGTTAACCATGTTTATGCAGCATTAGTTTGTCTTTGAGCTTTTACTTTTTGTTAGAACTGCTTATTGGTAGTTGAATTGCGGTACGATGTTTGGGAAGGGAAATCTTTAGCTCACTGACTAATTTTACTGTAAAATTAGCATGTTCACATGGTAATCCATTAGACTGCATTGGGATGCAGGTTCTTTTGTTCAGCTTCCTTGACCAAACATAGCAATAAGATTGGAAAATTGTAGGGAAACCTATTGAGTGTATAAGACTTACCATCCAAATTGATGTTCTATTTTAACATGTTGTCTTAATACCTTTTATGTACAAAATAGTCCCTTGGACAATAGTGTAAGTATGGAATTTGTCGTAATTTTACTGATGTAGGTGTGAGAGCTGTGAGATGGCAGCATGCTGAATTTTTATAAAATGGAATGTTCCTTCATCTCTCTGAATTCAATGTAGGTGGATGCTTCCTTGTCTTTCCTAGATGGGTTTGTGGCTGAAGGACTTAGTTGTGGGGCAGCCCCATACAAACCTCATCACCAGAGACAGGAGGAGAAGCTTGCTCATGAAAAAGGTGACTGTTACTTTGTATTTAAGTGCATAATAAATAAGATAAACAATTAAAAACAAATATTTTAGTGCAAGATTAGTACAGAAGCACCACCAATTTGATTGCATTATTTGTACTGCGTTGGAGTTTTGATTATGCAGATTAACTCAAGCTGGTCTGTAATGTTCTTCAGACCTTCTGCTATTTTGTGCCACTTTCTTAGCTTAGCCTTGGCTCCTAGGATTCATCCAGACAGCTTTTTATTTATTGAAGATTGAGCTAAGCTCTCTTTGGGACTTGGCTAATGTGTCTCTTGATAAGTTACCATGCATAACTTCATCTACAAATAGCTTGCTGCTCTGGAGTCAAGAGCACTGTCCTATACTCCCTGGCAGAAGGTAGTATTAGTGTAGGAAGTTAAGGTAAAGGAGTGGAGTTCCCAGTTTTATAGTACTTAGTACTTGCATCTTGGCCAAAGTATTGTCCATTACATTTTTTTTATTGGCATTGGATTTTTATTTATTTATTTTTTTTAAAGAAGGTGTTTGACTTTATTTATCCACACACTGTGGATAACAGAGGATACCCTCATAAAAATTTTAGGTAGAAAGATCCTATAGATTTAAGAGCAAAATTATTTGATATATTCTATTTTTAGTCGGTCTTCAGAATGCATTTTTGTAACTATTTATGTAAAAAAAAAATGCATGATTCTTTTCTTAATGAGGAAGTGTACAAATGTGTAGTGTGGTATTTCACTGTAGAGGATGAAGAGTACAAAAGTCTTGTGTATAGAATGGATAGTTATACCATTTAGTTTTCTTAAGTGAGGTGGGTACTTCTGGCAAGTTTCATTATATATATTCTATTTTTTTCTGGGGAGTAAAGTATTTACTGTGGAAAGGTGTGATTATAAAAATCACACTTAAATACTGCTTAAACATCGGAATTGGTGGTGGTTGCAAATGTATTTAGTCTCTCTCTCTTTGTTTCATGTTGAAGAAGTAATGGCTGAGTTACTGGTATTTACTGTTGTCAGAGATCCCCAAATGGAGTTTCGTGTTGTGCAGTTTATTATGGATTTATAGAGAAATATTTTATGGAAATCAAATATGCAAATAATGGTTCTTTAACATTTTAACAGTACCAATTTAACATTTAACAATGTTATTGCTGACTCTGTTCAGTAACATGAAGACTTTATGGTTGTGGTGGTCTGTTTGTGATAATTATACCATTGTTTTTTGTGTAAGGAAACAAAAATGGAAAAAAATATCCTTCACCATCAAAGAAAATTACTGTAAACACCCAAGGCTATTTTCCCCTATTAAGGGTCAGAGCAGAAAACAATGTAGCATCCATGACTTCCTGCATGCCCTGTGTCAAGAGGAGAGTGGTACATGCATGAGGCAATGCAAAGCTGCTCATTTGTGTATGTTTAGTATAACTGTTTCTATGTACATATAAAAATATTCACACAGCATCACTTTCAAAAGTCCTTAAAACTGTACATGGATGAACAAGACACAGTTAAGGTGACTGGATCAAAAACCTGATTAAAAAATCATTTACTATGGATTCAAAACATGCTGGAGGATATGCCCTCTGAAAAGCGCACGCAATAGCTGGGTTTTTTTCTCCTCTGCAATGTCTCTTAAAAACCCTCAGTATTGACAGTTTTATGGAGAAAATATCATTTCTGATGTTTAAATTAGTTTTTTAAAAAGTTGCAAGTGATTTTGTGTATGAACTCAGCTGCTGTATGTGTATATGTTTTTTGGAGAAGGGGAAGTGTTGTCCATCTAAAATAAAAATTTAAAAAAATCAACAAGAAATGGTTTTAATGAGGATGAAATCCTGAGTGTAAAGACTGAGAAATGGCACAGCTTAGCTAGAACAACTTTTTTTTTTTTTTTTTTTGCAGGCTCTTGACTTTTTACAAAAAAAAATTCTGATCCATTTTGACAGATGATATTCTTACTGTATTACAGCTCTGAATTTTGAACCTTATGGACTGTCATTTGCTTCAAGTGTATCTTCATCTGGCTTCACTGGGAGGCAGTCTCCAGCTGGTCTTTCTCTTGGGTCAGACATGTCTGGTAATAGTGCTGAATTAGGACTGAAAGAGTGAGTTAATCTCTCTCTGCACTCAAAGAATTTCATATGCAGTTAAACGTATATTCTTGTTACAAGTCTGACTTTTTACTAATTGTTTAATCATGTGGGAAATAACTATGCTAATTTAGTGTATAAAAACAAAATAAGAACACTTTTTGTCAGATTAACTAGAGGAAACTAATACAGTGAAAATGCAAGTTTTTCAGAATCCCACTCATGCAGTAAAAATTACATGATAATTTTGTATTACAATTCTAAAACATAATCAAAAGACTACAATGTAGTGCTTTCTCTTCATGAGTTTACAGTAGGGTGGCTTTTCAAATAGTGTAAAAGAAAAGTGAGTGTAAAATTATAATAAAGGAAATTTCTTTAAGTTTCAGAGAGCCTTTTTATAACTATACTTCTATGCAAATTAGTTATTTCATTTAAATGAGACTTAACTTGTTTAAAGTATCATACGATACCAGAATGCCCCTCACGAATAATGTTGAATTTCTGAAATGTGAACTTAGTCAGAAATCCTCTTTTTGTTCATGCAGGGAGGGGGGAAAGTATGAAAAAATAATCGTACAACCCTATTCATTTTTAGTACTTGTAGCTAAAGCATACATTTACAAGTCTGGCAAGTCTTGTGCTTTATCTAGGAGTTTGTTCAAGTAGATTCTTGTGTTCATGTTAGGCCCTGTTGGTGCTGAAGTTAGTCTCAGTTGAATAGAAAATTAATTCATCTTGGATTTTTGTAGTAGAGTCCAGACACATAATGATGCGCAGTATTTACTTAGTGCTTTATGTCTTCAGATATATTACAAGTTTTCGCTGATTTACTAAGTGCTGTACTCCTGTGAGATGACTTCCCAGTTTCACTGTGCTTCCCATCCCTGCTTCTCACTGAACACCTTATCAGATTCTAGATCCCATTCCTAATCTTCAAAGCCCTGCACGGATTTTACCTTATTTACTCAAGGAAGTGCCTCACTCTAGGTGATCATGATCTGTTTAAAAAAAAAAAAAAAAAAAAATCAGTTCCACTGGAACAACAGAAATGTAAGCATCAAGAGTGAGATTTATGTGAGCAGGAGGCAGTTTTCTTAGACTCTGGCCCATGTCTGTTAAATCCCACTTTTTAGATCTCCCTTGCCTTTGGGGACCCCACCCAAATTACATATTGTCAAATCGTCAACAAACTATTTCTGTAACAGGAGAAGGAAACAGTGGGTAATTTATGTTCACTTTAATAAATAATAGACATATATAAAATTTGGGCACAGTATCTGCTAGAAATGGCATTTCACAGGAGAAACTGAGTCTGTATTTGTAAGGCAGTTTGTTAGTAGCAGAGACTTACTAGCTTGGAATGTCCATGCTGATAGAAGGTGGCTAGTTTCTATTTTCCTGTCCATGGGAAAGTTAGGGTGTGCAGAATGTATGCAAAGTTAGAGAAATCTCTGTAAGAATGGCTTTGTTTTTGGAATAGCTCTTTCACAAGCTGACTCTTGCTTTTATTACATGGTTTTAGGATGAGTTCCCTTAACCTTGATGGTGTAAGGAAATTGTGGGGCAAAGAAGGCTACCTCCCGAAAAAAGAGAACAAAACAGGAAAAGAAGATAAAGCACAAGCTTTTCCTCAGGGTAGCACATTGGTGGGTGATGTAGTTGATCCTCCTCTAACACAATCTGAGCAACAGTCAGTCATTCTTTCAGATGAAGAAAAGGAGAAGCAGCAGCTTGCATCAACGTTGTTTGTTGGGCTAGGATCAAACAGCTCTATCAGTCTGGTAAGTGATATTTTTATAAATGACCAGTTACAAGGTTTACAAAATAGCTGTATTTAATGACAGTTCAGGTTACTGCTGCAGAGCCAGTACACCCTGTTGGTTTAATGGGTGGTGGGGAAATCAAAACAGAATTTGGGTGACCCATGTGGCCTAATCTCTCAGGCTGCCATAGTGTGGCTCAAGGGTCAGAGTCAATAGCACTACCCTTCTATGCAGGGCAGTGTGTCCTAATGGTCAGAGGGCAGTGGACTGCCATTCAGGGGTGGGTGGCTGTTGGGACAGGGGGTCCAGACCCTTCCTTCTCCACTGGGTCCCAGTCCATGGCCCTGTTTGTGGCAGGGATATGTGCCACTGTCTCAGCAGGGATCTTTCTGAAACATGGAGTCAAAGCCTGGTTCCACAATTAGATCAGTTTTAGCTCCCCTGGGCTACTTCCTTCCAAGGCTGGTAGTCACGGGGTTTTTGCTTTCAACTCTCGGTGGTACGAGGGAGGAGGGGGTTGGTTGGAGCTTTAGCCAGGGTCAGCTGGCTTCACGACTCCCTTTTATATCTTGGTTCAAGCAGGAGCATGACCAGCAAGGATCAGGGCTGTGGCCTTCACTACCTGCAGAATGTGATTCACTCCTGCTGATTAACCAGTACATCCTGTCATAGTTCATACACAACTGTTTTCAAATCATTGTTTCAGTATCATTCAGGATGTGATGTGAATTTAGAAAGGATATTGGAAGTAGCTATCATTAGCTTAAAAATCTGCATATTAGGGCTCCTAAAAAGAGAGGAGCAAAAGGTCCATAAAAAGACAGATTGGACACTTGTAAAATTGAGCAATCTCTTTGGTTATTAAAGGATTTGGAGGGTACTGTCCTGAGTAGCCATGACTGCTGTGTTCAAACTACTCCCATGTATTTGCTTGCTGTGCCTTCTCACAAAGCTCTTAATAATTTCCAAATTATCAAGTACCTTTAAGCCAGCTTCAAAGAGCTGCTGGAGGGTGCAAAACTGGCTTCCTTGACAGTATGGATTAAGACTCTCACACGTTCCATAACTTGTGCCTGTGCATGGTTGCATTTGAGAAGTAAAGTCACTTACCATTCAGACAGTCTTCTCTGAAGCTGAACCTTATTATCACTGCTTGTTCAAATTGTAGAGTCTTATCCTTACTCTTCTGCAAAATCTTCAGGCACATGTATCTGCTTTTCAAGAGCAGATATAGGATCTCCTGGCTATACAGGAATCACAATGATGCCTGCATTACAGAACAACTCTAATACCCTCTAATTAACTTCTTAAGTGTTCTGTGCAATGTCCAGTGCATGTTTTAAAGCAAATCTCTTATTTAAAGGTTACCTCTGTTACGCAGCTGATGTGTTTTCACTCTGTCCCTGGTTCCTTTCTGAGAGGTTTCACTTGATTGATTAACCCAATCACAAGGCTAAAGTAAATAAACATTAAAATCGCTTCTGTTTTTTCTTCAGATGGGAAAAGCAGACACAACCACACAGAAGTTCAAAAGAAAACCAAAAATAATGGAAACCCAGACTAATGAAGAAACATCCAGTGTACAAAGTATTGATACTTTGTCATTCAGTTCGTTACCTGATACAACACCTAATAGTAAGGAAAACTTTGAGGGCAATGAACACCTTGGATTAAGGGAAATCTCACTGAGTTCTTCAGAAGTTTTGGAACCTAGTGTGTTGTTTGGGAGGGCTCCATCCCTAACAGAAGCAGAACTGGAGGAGAAGTTTTCAAACTGTCGACTGTCGACATCGTCTCTGTTTGCTGTTAGTAATCTTGAGGATTTTCAGCCTTCCCAAAGTGTTCCAAATACAGTTGCCAAGGAGGCGCCCTGGAGCCCATGCTTACCAGAAGAACTAACTGAGCATCCTTATTCAGAAATTGTAGAGCTTTGTAGCAGTGACTTCCTGACTGTATACTCATGTAAAGTTTGGACAGATGATTCTTCATTGTTTGTCTTGTTTGTTGCCAACAAAAGCACTTCACCACTTAAAAATGTGAATGTAGTGTTTGAAACTACAGAGCATTTTAAGGTAAGAAAATAAATTGTTACTAGTACAATAGAAGAGAACAGTTATTTTCCTCTGCTTTTTAACTTATACTGACATACAGATACTTCAGATAGATTTGATAAGCTTGTTCCAAATTTAATGACTTCTAAGACAGCAGACATATTACTGTTCTTGTTCTCATGAAGTGGGGGCAATTGAGGTATTTTTAGATTTCTTTGGGACTTCAGCTACATGTGACATTTATATATTGGTCAGTAATGGGGGATCCTGGAAGGAGCTGTTGAGGATGTAATAGAAGAATCTTATTGATTGAATGTCAAACAGTTAATGTGTTAAGTAATCTAAGGGTATGTCTACACCTGAGCTGGGAGGTGTAAACATAACTGTGCTTACTCTGCTTGAGCAAATGCCTAAAAACAGATTAGTGTGTGGCTGGCTTGCTGAGTTAGCCTGCCTGTGTATTACAATCCTGAATGATCCCTGGGTATGCATTTTGGTTGAGTAGCCTGAACTGTTGGCTGAACTGCTGCTACTTTCAGACACTACTTCTAGCAGAACAAGCCTGGGTACATGTGTGCTAGCTGGGAATCACATCTCTCAGCTCAATTATAGTTGTGCTCTAGAAGTATTTATTGATTGCTATGGCTGTCCATGAATCTTGATATTTTCAAAGATCTGCCACTCAATCATGATTAAATATTGTCAAAATGACAGTATATGACTGATCTTTTTGAATATTGGATGTTCAATGTTAATAAGAGTGTTTACTTAGCTATAGAAATTGTCTCCTGTTCCAAAGCAGAGGGGTAGACTTCTGGGAGGTGGTTGGTAAGGAGAGGGAATCCACTGAAGGGGGATTCAGGTACAGAGTCACAAAACCTCAGTTTCTTCAGAGATCCGTTGCAAACTGGGTCAGTGGAAATAAGCAAAAGGCTTATTAGAAGTGGCTTTTGTGAGGGGAGCGGTAATGGGTTTTGAAGCCCTTCTGCTGAAGGGTTTCTGATTCAAATCTTGCTAGACTGCTGGTGGTATACGTCTGGTCAGCTAAGAACAATATAGCTAACAAGGGTCCACACTGCACTCTGCAACCCCAGTTGGCGCCTGTGCACTGGAGGCCAAGGCCTGAATGGTGATAGAGAAGGAATTACCCTCATCCCTAGAGCTGCTCTTTCCTTCATGTTTCGGGAGTGTAGTTGGCTTGGTGGGGGATCTTGCAGTATTGCTATCTGGTTTGAGGATAAAGCAAAGGTTTCAGTTTCAAGAGCTGTCAGTTCAGCAGCTTTTCTGAGCACTCAGTGTACTTTGAGTAGTCAGTCAAAGTGCACTTCTGTACACCTTTCTAGTTAAACCCAAACCACTCATACAGTAGTCCTGGGTAAATGTACAATGTGGTGGGTGAAACATGGAACAATAGTATGGTTAAAATTGGCAACAGTGGTGTGAGAGCAGTTCAAAGTGCCTTCTTTTACAGGACTTCCTGTTTACCCTATGCTTGGACAAATAGCTATTTTAGAATAAAATCCTAGTAGAGAAGTTGTTGACATTTTGTTGAGGTGTGTGTTTGTTTGACTAGTGACACTCTAATGTGTCTTTCCACAGAGGTGAAATGTAATTTAGTGTGCACGTTGGGGTGGGATTGTCCTGTTTTATCCAGATCTCTCACCTGATGTTGTTATATGAGTGTAAATTCAGAATCCGACTGGGTGCATTCAGGGATTGTAAAATGTGGTTTTCAGCTTCTAGTTGACAATAATTCAGATTGGTTTTTATGTCTCTCTGAATTTTTTCTCTTTATTTGTAGATCTTGGAGAACCTTAGCTGCCATTTTCCTGAAATAGAAGCTCAAAGCATGGAAAGCTGCCAAAAGTGTGTGCAGTTGGAAAAAATCTGTACCCAGGGCATCCTCTTTGGGTCCATTAGTTATCACCCAGATACGGATACTTCTCTGCAGTTTTCAGTAACTTTCTCACTGTCCGATTTCATCAGGTAAGTCCCTGATGCAACATTACTCTTTAAAAAAAAAAAAAAAATACAGTATGGCAATCAAAGTAGTAGCTGGCACAGGACAGCTTAGAAGGCTGATGATGAGAAACAGATTTCCATGTATGGGCTGTTGGCTTTGAATCTAATTCAGAGGGGTAATGTTAGTATGTCACCACTTGTCAGTGGCCTAGTCATATTTGAAATAAGTGTGTTGGCATTAGTCTGGCACCTAGTAATGCTGTCACAACTTCCCTCATCATCACAGTTGGCTCCTCTGTTGGCAGTCTGAGCAGAAAGAATTAATAGATATGGAGACTGAGCAACCCGCCCCTCTTTAATAGTCATTTGTCCATATTAAGCATTCATAGCAGGGACCGAGTAAGGAAGCCAGTGCAGCAAATACCTTGTTATGCCTCTCCTTGTAAACTGAGGATTTCAGACATTAGTACAGTAAATAGAACAATTTCAATGAGCATTAAAGTTCACATTTTTTCATGGACTTAAAAATTACATTAATAGTGACTTCCACAGGATTTTCTGCTACTATCCCTTTTGCTTTTTAAATATAGATTTGAGAGAGTGAGAAGTTTTTTGTGTTGTAAATTAAGTTGGTATGATGTAAATTCCTTCCATTGTGCTACAAGAAAGACAGATTAGTAATTCAGAAATGAATCTTTTTTTCCTCTTCTCTCGTGCTCCTTCCCCACTTCACTCCTTGGAGTTCAGCTTTTTATTCTAAATAATAAATACTCTTCTCTTAAAACCACCTGTAAAAGATTAACACTGTTTTGTATTGCATTGTCACGTAAAAAGGATTAGTATCCACTAGTTACTACTTATTTGCTATCATGGAAAATGTGGTATTTTGTGGTGAGACAAGTCACTTAGTTATGTTGCAATAGAGGTTTTGGATAGTAAAGAGTGTTAATACCCATGACTGCAAAAGATAGCTTAGTTCACTTTTGGTGTCTGCCCAAATAATTATCTTTAGAAAGGATTCAACTACCTAAATTATCCAAAATATCAATTTTCACAGAATTATGAACTCGAGAGCTGAGTACAAATCCGTTTACTGAATGCTTGAAATACTGAAAATACTCCTTTGGAGTGGTGCAGGCAGAAAGGGTTATAAAGACATGTTGCTTCAGCTGAAAGTAAATTGTAAATCTTTAGAACGGAGTGAATTTATTTTAAATGCAGGGACCCAAATTGTGTGAAAGGGCTGACAGGTTTTGCAGTAATAACACCTCATGGTCTTTACTTTTCAGCTCTCTGCTTTCACTCCAGAAGCAGGGGAATTTTGTGTTCATGCAGCCACTTCATTTTTAAATTAGACTTTCAGCTTTAAAGAACCATTTATGAAGTATTCATTGTTAACTCTTTATTTCAGGGATTTATAACTTGGCAGTTTGAAGTGGCATTTGTCTGAAATTGATCAGTATTAATGTTTGATTTATTAAAGTTACTTTTTTCTTTTTAAATTAAGGGGGCTATAAAGAGCAATTTGGGCTCTATTTCATTGATAGAAAGGTTGTATTTTGATCAAAGTGCTTTTAAAAATTGTTTGCTTTACTAAATAACTTTCAGATATAGATTATTTTGAAGATCAGATATATTTAGAATAATATAAAATTGATTTTGTTGTTTTACTCAGATGTGTATTCATATTTTTTTACAGGCCAATGAAGATTACTACTGAAGACTTTGGGAAACTCTGGCTCTCCTTTACTAATGATGTGAAGCAAAATGTAAAAATGTCGCCTTCTCAGGAATCTCTCTCCATAGCTCTGAACACCCTGAAGCAGAAACTGAAGTTCCATATTGTTGAAATAATTGGTGAGTGAATTAATATTATTTAAATATTTTTTGGGGCTGCAAGTGCCGGTGGTTTTGCACAGTGCATATGTTGCACCAAATAAATAAAGTCCCTGTCCCAAAGAATTTAGTCTAAGACTCTGATCCAATAACACCTGTGCATAAATAACTGCAGTCATTGCTCCATTGACTTCAGTAAGTCTGCTCAGCTGCTGAGGGTTTGTAAAGGTACAAATGGGTATAATACAGTGGCAAATAACTGAGTGGCGTGTTCTCATTTTAAAGTGCATCCCATAGCAAATAGGTTTTCAGAAGTTTCTTGAAACAGGTGAGGGAACTGGCAGGCAAGCTTTGATGGGCTTTGTGAAATAAGGCATGAAATTAGGAATGATGCTTGGTGAAGCATGGGACTAGTAGCGGGTGTGAGACGAAGTGGGGAGGAAAATGTAACATTTGAAAGGAAAATTCAGTATGAACAATAGCTAATATGAATTACAATTATTTCTTAGTTTTAAATTTAATTTTTTTGTTGTTGTTTTGAAGGTAACGAGGGAATAGCAGCATGCCAGCTCCTTCCATCAGTTCCCTGTTTGCTGCACTGTCGTACTCATGCAAGGACGCTGGCACTGTGGTTTAGATCCTCCTCTTCTGCTCTTCCAGACAGTTTACTGTATCAATTTCAAAAGGTGATGGAGGAATCTTAATTGCAATGGTGCCTGCTTTTCTAACCTACTAGCGTTTAAATCGATACGTATATACAAAAGACTTACAGGTTTACACAAATGTTTACCAAAGCAAGTTAATTATGATGATATCCACAAATGGTTTGATCTTTTTTCCCCCAACTGGCATATGCCACATGGACTAATGGGGAAATAGGATGGTCGATGATGTGCCTGCAGAAATATGCTCAGGATTGTACAGCTGCTGACAAATCACCTGAAGACGTATTGCTTACAGTTTAAATGAGATGTATATTTCTTAGGTTATTGTAGATGATTGAAAGTATTTATTTTCTATTATGTGATTTTTATAGGTAGCAACCGTTCACTCATTGAAGCAGCTACTTAATACTTAAGTATTATGTTAGGGAAAACATCACTCAGAAGTCAACTTTATACTGTAAAAACACTCACATTTTTCATTTATGAGCTTTTTCTAAAGCTGTATTTTAAGCACTATTGGTAACAAGACCCATACTGGCTGTTGCACATGGTATGTTATACAAACATGGAGTCTGTTGCCACATTAAAGACTAACAAATTTATTTATCACATGAGCTTTTGTGGGGGAAAATCCCACTTCATCAGAAGCTTTGAAGATCAAAACATTTGACAAAGTGGGATTTTTTCCCATGAAAGTTCATGTAATAGATTTGTTAGTCTTTAATACTGCCACCAGACTTCTTGTTTGTTTTGCTGGACTAGATAAACGTGGCTACCCCTTTGGAACTTGATATGTTATTTTAACAACAGAGGATATAAATGTGTGCTTCATAATTGTTTCACTGGCCCTAGTAGTCAGAAGTACTGCATATGATCTTTTAGTCGTTTATCTGTTAGGGACTCAACTAATGGCATCCTGGCAATCTTTGGAGAATCGGAAAGGTGCATAAAACTGGGAGTTGCATGGAGGTGACTGAATTGGATGGAGATCTGTTGTTATTCAAGTCATTTGTGTGGTATCTGCAGCTTCTTTTCCTTTTCCTTTTTGTCCTTTTGTTCACCTACCTTTGGTAGAGGGCTGTACCAGTCATCAAAAGAACACAGCATGTCCCAATAATATTTTTCAAAAGGATAGGAGAGGAAATATTAAGACTGAATTTATCATAGCTGTGTGACAGTATTGAAAGTGCTCTTAGCATTATGACTCCAGGCCTATGGAAGTAATTTGGGATGAAACATTTCAATTTGACTGTGTTCTCTCTTACAATGTTAACTATCTATTGCTTGCTTGTCAGTCTTTGCGAATTATTGCTTATGGAGGGTTTGACTGTAATTGTATGGTTTTTTAATTTTTCTAAAGGTCTATTTACACAGAGCAGCAATGTGCACTATGGATAGTGAGATTTGTGTTAGAATACTTTATGCTGTGCACTAGCTGGGGCTCATGAAAACTTTTCAAGTACATTTTACTGCAGTGCTGTTTGAATAGGCGTTAGGGAACTTTCATTGTGCACTGGCAGAGTCTGCACAGACCAGCTAACATGCAATGTGTTAGTGCGCTTTAGAAATTGTATTCTTGTATTGCATTTGCTGTTCTGTCTAGACAAGCCATAAGGCTTAATAGATCTGATCAAGCCAGCATGTACTCTGTGCATGTCTGGGTTATTTCTTCCCTTCCTTGTCACATACCTACCATTCCCAAAACCCAGCATCTAGGCCTTTGAGTCTTGTGATCTGCATTTCTTTAGACAGCAGATAAAATAAACAACTTTCTCCCCCACCCTTGCAATGTTTCTTAAGTAACTTTTTTCCTTTTAATTTAGAAGAATTGACATTTGTGCAAACAATGCTTGCAAGTGCGGCATACAAAGGAAATGAAATTCTACAACAATTCAGATTATATTTATGCAATTTTTTTATGTTCAAAAGGAAGCCTTGAGGTGTCTTCGTATTCTCAATTTTTGTCTGGCATATATCAGTGTTGGAGGAAAGAAAGTGTTAATTCTGTTTTTACTTTGCCTCATTTTGTTAAATGTTCATAAAATCATATAAAGAATGTAATTTTGATACAGCACTAAAACTATTTTAATAACTTCTTTTAGAGGTTAAGCCGGTTGTCTCATCACAGGTACTATGACAAAAGCTCTTCTAGTTGCAGCTATTTCAGTACCTTCTAATTGAGATTTATTAAAATGCACTGAATCTGTGAATATATTTAACATTCTGTAAACATTAAATAATGTTTATTTAACACTTTGGAACAATTTGTATGTAAGAGAGCTTATTCTATAAAGGAATTAATTTCCCTGCTAGTGCAGAATATAAGGGAAAGTTGGGTGCTATAATTGGACTTCAGTGTATTGTAAAAGTTGCAGTAATATCTGTTCATCTATACATTTTTCACCATTTCTGTAATGAGATGTTAAGTCTCTTCTGATATGAAACAAATAGCAATGCTTTCTGTATAGTTGTAGCTGTGGTGCTCCTCTTAATTCTTGGGTTTTTTTTCAATCTTGATTTGTGTAATTTCATCATCTGCTTAATGCACATTGACCTATAATGATGCAGATTCTGAGAGAACAGGGGTCTTACTTTGCTTTGTGGAAGGGGTTTGCTCACTTGTACCTGAGGTACAGCCTTTTTTTAGATTGTCCACCAAAACTATTGTGTTAATCTCTCATTCTGTTTACACTTCCCTGTAATTTAATAACATGCATCTTAATAAAATCTCCAGCCCAGTTTTACAGCTGTTTTTCACTGGACATATGTTTTTGGTGCTGTGTACCTTAACATTGGTATTATTATAAAGGTGTTTTAATATCATTTCCCCAAGGTAAATGATTTGTAATTTAATGGTCACAAGTCTAGCCTGCCACTGCCAAGAAATTTAAATAAAAGACAGAAAAATGCTCTGTCTGTATTGGCAAATATTGGTACCTAAAACTGAAATGAGGATGTGTTAGCAGGTGGGGACAGAAGTGTCTGTTTTTCAGAATTACAAAAAATATACATGCCTTATTACTGAATGATTGAGTACTAGCCCTCATTAGGAATATTCTTCCTCAGTGCAATAGAATAATGAAAAAGAGTGTAGCATAAAGATTTCACTAGTTTGCTCAGCATGGCAATTAGTCATGACAAGAATTTTAGCTTTAAACATACGAAGTGTAGATGTTAGTTAACACTGTCTTTGGATTTCTTGGAGGGAAAAAGAGTGATCAGGAACAGTCAGCATGGATTCACCAAGGGTAGATCATGCCTGACCAACCTCATCGCCTTCTATGATGAGATGACTGGATTTGTGGATCCAGGAAGAGCCGTTGATGTGATATACCTCGACTTTAGCAAGGCTTTTGATACAGTTTCCCACAGCATTCTCATTGGCAAATTAAGGAAGTATGAGTTGGATGCGTGGACTGAAAGGTGGATAGAAAACTGGCTAGATCAGCGGTGTCAGTATGTAGGAATCAATGGCTCCATGTCAAGTTGGCAACGTGCCCCAGGGATCAGTCCTGGGGCCAGTTCTGTTCAACATTTTCGTTAATGATCTGGATGATGGGATAGATGGCACACTTAGTAAGTTTGTGGATGACACCAAACTGGGGGGAACGTTAGACACCCTGGAGGGCAGGGACAGGATTCAGGGAGACCTAGACAGATTGGAGCAGTGGGCCAATAGAAATCTCATGAGGTTCAACAAGAAGTGCAAAATCCTGCACTTGGGACGGAAAAACCCCATGTACTGCTACAGGCTGGGGAGTGATCAGCTAAGTAGCAGCACTGGAGAAAAGGACTTGGGAGTCATGGTGGATGGGAAGCTGGATATGAGTCAGCAGTGTGTGCTTGCTGCCAAAAAGGCCGATGGCATACTGGGCTGCATCAGAAGAAGTGTTGCCAGCAGATCGAGGGATGTGATCGTTCCCCTCTATTCTGCACTGGTGAGGCCGCATCAGGAATACTGCGTCCAGTTTTGGGCTCCCCACTAGAAAAAGGACGTGGACAAATTAGAGCCCAGCAGAGGGCAACCAAAATGATCAAAGGGCTGGAGCACAAGCCCTATGAAGAAAGACTGAAGGAACTAGGCTTATTTAGCTTGCAGAAGAGAAGACTGAGGGGGGATTTGATAGCAACCTTCAGCTAACTACTAGAAGGGTCGCTCCAAGGAGGATGGAGCTCGACTGTTCTCAGTAGTAACAGGACAGAACGAAGAGCAATGGTTTCAAGTTACAGCTGGGGAGATTGAGGCTGGATATTAGGAAAAATTTTCTTGCTAGGTGAGTGGTGAAGTATTAGAATAAGCTACCTAGCGAGGTGGTGGAATCTCCATCTTTGGAGGTGTTTAAGGCCCAGCTGGACAAAACCCAGGCTGGGATAATCTAGTGGGAGTGGTTCTGCTTTTTTGGCAGGGGGTTGGACTAGATGATCTCATGAAGTCCCTTCCAACCCTATGATTCTATGATTAATTATATGATTCCAGTTTTAAAATGCCTTCTTTGTTGCTTTTGTTTTATATTGATTAAATGCACTAGCTGTGGTTCCAGATGAGAGATTTGGAGACTAGAACCTGTGTAAGAGAAGGAAAATTTTGCTTTACCTGTAGTGTTGTGTACTTTCAAAAGGATATACACACTGATCCATTCCACTCTGTTTTTGTTTCTCATAGTAGGTTTTGCAAATCACGGGTATAGTTCAGTTTCTATGTTAAATGTTAGGTTTTTCTTCAACGGCTTCAATTTATTCCCTTGTATGAAAGCAAGCACCTCTAGACTTGAGGGACAGAATTGTGGAAAAAAAGCAGTATCCACTTCAGGAAAAGGATGGGAGTGCTCTCTGTTAAAATGATGTAATCCCATCTACATAAGGGAGCAAGCAAGCTCTCCTTCATTTGCTTCCAACAGAGTGAAAGGGTCTCCCATGTCTGCAGGCTAATTAGCTTGCTTTAGAGGAGCTTGGTTTGGTAATGTGATGCTACATTTGAGTTCTGCCTACAACATCTCTCCTGCTGTCCTCTTCAGAGTCCTGCTCACTAATCTCAAATAAGTGGAAATGCACAGAGGCTTACTAGTAACACTTCTTCAAGAGTTGCCTCTATGCATCCAAACCCACCCAGTTGCCTTTCTCTGTGCCTCTGAGTTCTTTGTGTTTCAAGATGCTATGGGCTAGAGAGAAGGTGCTCATGGTAAGGTGTAGCACCACCTTAACCGTATTTAGGGTGAGCAGATGACTACATTCTAGTGCAAGGATACTCCTGTGCCTGCAGCAGACAGTGTTTTTATATAATTCTGCCACTCAGTGTTTAGAAGTGCTGTGCTGAAGACCATCAATTACTAGTAAGTGATTTTCTTAACTTGTTACCTGTTTTAAAAAATGTCTTCTGTGTTTTACCAATAAATCCTGTAGTTATTGCAAGCTTAGAATTTATGGGAAATTCTGGCACAGAATTAATCTGTCCAGTGCTTAATACAGTGGGGACCTGTTGACGTGCAACCGGTTAATGCATGCTCCGGTCATGTCCCCAGAAGCCAGGAAATTAATGCGTGGGACTCAGTAACGCATGGTGCCTACAAGCAGAAGTTGGCTGGGGCAGGAAACACGTAGAGTGAGCCTTAATGGAGTGTTTTTTGAGTGTTTCAGTATAGTTGAACCCCTGTATGTAAAAAGCCACACAAAATCATTTATTTTTAAAATGCCTGCTGGATGGAGGATGTGAAAGTAAAAAGGAGGACATGTCCTCCTTTTCCCTGACATTTGGTAACCCTAGGTAACCCTGGCCATCGCCGGCAGGCTGAGGGGATCCGGATCTATCCCCAGCTGCTTCTGGACGAGCTTGCCTGGTGCGGTGGAAGCTCCTCCGCTTTTCTGGCAGCAGATGGAGACGAATCCGGGTCCCCACAACTTGCCAATGGTGGCAGAAGCTTTGCGCCACCGCCAGCAGGACGGGGGAATCTGGATCCATCCCTACCTGCTGCTGGACAAGCAAAGGAGATTCCTCCACACCAGCAAGCTGCGGGGGGGGGGAGTGGATCTGGATGGCCCCCATGGCAGAGGCTTCCTAGCTCGTCCAAAAGCAGCTGGGGACGGGTCCGGATCCCTTCAGGCTGGCTAGGGTCCCTGGCTACCAGCTCTGTGCTGCCAGCACTGATTTGTGTGTCAGTGAGTGCTTGTTGCTATGCGTGCACATGCAGAGCTTAGGGGGAACTTTGGTCCTGTTTATGTGTGGTCCGTTTAACGTGCAGTCGCCACGGTTTGTCCCCCGACACCCACGCATTAAAGAGTTCCTGCTGTAATGTAATAGACAATTCTGATGCTGCCACCATGTCTGTAGAAGGAAGGAAACCATATTGTGAGGATTAGCAGAAGATAAATTAACCGTCAAGTGAAATTTCTATGTCTCTAACTGGGCTTAGGATTTCTCTTTCCTTGTTCATTCCTCTTCCTTTCCAGCTGTCACTCTCCCCATAATGAAAATTTGCAGTCAGTGAGATGAGAGGGAATTAATATTTTTGTAATGTCAGGGACTCCTCCGTCTTCTCTCTAGCATCCATGAAGAGCACATTGATGCAGTTTTACAGCAGACTGTGTAGTCTCACATGAAGGCAAAGGGAAAGAAAGGTGGCATTAAGGAATACAGGATATGGGAGTCCCTTCACATAATCTCTCTTTCCTGCACCTGCTCTGTAGTTCCCTGCTACACAGATTTGTGATAACTCTGAAGAGCTGAAGCCTGGGGGCAGGAGAGGTGTGTGTCTGTCAAAGCACTCATGATGTGTTTAACCACCATATAAAAGATAAGCCGTATTCTAATGTGGCTGTATTTAACACTATGCTCATACACTACTTTTCCTTGTGTGACTGCTTCTGGCTTTGTATTCTCCACTTGCAGTATGAGCACATTTTCATTTGACATTTCCCTTGTAATGTTTGGTTTATTGTTTGGCATAATACAGTTTATTTCTAAAAATCCCTCAAGCTGCATGCAGGTTTACTCTTCATAAGAATCTCCCAGGACACAAATGTGTAAAGATGAATAAATATGATTGAGATTTTACTTCGAGGTCAGGAATAGCCTCCATGGCATAATTTAGATTTGGGATATTACACCGCGTCTTATAGATTGTGGAAAACATTGATAATGTGTCTGCATTTTAGCAGTTAGGTTTGAAGCACTGTCTCAGACTGGCTTTTAAGGCTACATTGTAATTAAAGAAAATGTAATTATTGAATTGGGAGATTCTAACTGAACCAGGATGGCACATCTTTTTGGTGTTTTGTTGTGAATTAAGGGCTCTTTGGCATTTTTTTTTGCAGGTTGTTTCAGAAACTTAAGACCTTGAGATCTTTGCAGATTAGATTGTTTTGTATACAGTGTATATGTGAGGGCACTACATATACTTTAGTTGTTCCATGTAAATGAAACACGGTTATAGAGATGGGAGAAGCTGATTAGTTTTCTAAAGAGGACAGGTATTTGGCAACATTTAGTAAAAATAATAGTTACTTTCCATCTGACATTTATTCTGACATTCAACTGTTATTCCAAAGTGCTTATGTTGTAATGGAGGTAAAGAGATGCCCAAACCTCATGAGAGTAATCTAAGGCCAGGTCTACATTGTAAATTTACTTCTGTATGTCTACATCATCCATGGTTGTGAAAAATCTATACCTCAGAGCAGTGCATTTATACTAACTGAATACTTGGTGTAGACAGCACTATGCCTATGATGGGGCTTCTCTTATCAACATATGTCTATCATGGAAGTGGGTTAACTGTGCTAATAGGAGAAGGGTTCCTGTTAGCATAGTAATGTCTTCAGTAAGTGCTACCATGGTGCAGCCGCACTGGTGCACTGTGCCATTGCAGTGTTTTAAGCATAGATCTGTCCTAAAATGTCTTTTTGTGGTCTAGCCACGGCATAATAATTTATCCTTCATTTGTTGCTGGTAGTTGTATATTGTTAGAGAAGAGGCTGTTGGTGACGAGAATCTGTTCCTTCTGCTTGCATTTTTAGTACTGCTATTGTGCTCACAATCCATGTTTTACCCTTTTTAGCTGTCATTTTTTTCTCACCTAGTCTAAAAATGTTTTCAGTTGGATATCTGAATATTAGTCATAGCTACTGTCTTTCTAAGTATGGATTAAAACTGTCTTGTTGCAATCACATTATATCCCTTCCCATAAGTCTCCAGCCTTGCTCATTCCATAATTTAGGGAGGAGCAGAGAGTTGTTCTATTTAATAGACAGCACTCATTTTGGTGGCTGTCTATAGCACCCAGGACTAATGTTGCTGTTTGGCCTGCTAGCAAGAGACCCCCAGTGTGTTTAAGCCACCTGTATTGACACCCATCAGCTGATTGTCGTCTTAGACTAACACAACTTGAAAATCCTTGCTTATTTTTTCTGCTTTCTTTTTTTGTTATTTACCCAATGTTTTGTATATGGGGGAAGAAATAAACCTACTTATGCCACCTATTGTAAGATTTTCTTTTGAAGTGCTATCACTGATATGAGATTATTGTATTTTAGCTCATAACTGCTTTGAAAGTCCATTCAGTTATAAACCATTCTACAAAATATTTGCAGTAAGAGAGACAGCAGCAGTACTATTTGTTGTGCTTCATATTCAGTGTCTACTACCTAGAGGCTGCTTTCTAAATGCTTCTAGCCACTTCTCAGGAGGTACCCAATCATTTATGTATTATCAGAGGTGGACAAAACTGGCTTACAGTGAAATGCCAGTGATTTTCCTTTTGGTCACCAGAGGACACTCCTCTATTACATGTCTGCAGTAGAGCTAGGAGACAGGCTGCTAAAATTAGTTGTCATGGTGACCAGAAATATTATTTGTTGAGGCCTGATATTATTCTTTAGTATACTATTAAATAATAAGAAGTTGACACAAAGTTAAATAAGAATGACATGAAGAATATTGTGTCAAGTCTTGTGACTGACTTACCATGGCATGTGAAAGCAGTGGTTTGTGATAAGTAGGTCTGGTAACAAACATACTTCCTTTTAGTGGCTTATATCTTTGTCAAGCTGTAGCCATTTGGGGCTGAAATGTTCCATGCTGAATGTCTGCCTCAGGCTGAAAGCTTTGGGAAAATTTCAGCCAGAATGATTCAGATGTCTGAGAATAAGACTGGAGAAAATAGTGTTTTGTCCATGTTAAAAAGAATTCTGGCAGTCCTTTACTTTGCAGTCCTGAACTATTGCCCCCTGTTTTGGAGCAGGGAATTGAAATTTAGCATCGGGGCTGAGTTTGTGTCAGGAATGTGCCTTTTTGTTTTTTCCAAGAAAATCTGTGTGAATTTGGCCACATTGTAAAACTTTGGTATGCTGCTGTTTGATCATGTCCAGTAGAGACATCTTGGATTTCAGCAGCCAAATTTCCCAGAGTCTGTCCACATTTGCAAGCCTGGAGCTGACTCACAGGACTTTTCCCCTGCAGTTGCAGTTCTGAGCTACTTCTTTCTGTGCCTAATCTGGGTAACTAAACAGACCAGGGAGCCTCTCTCTGTGATTGCCTGATGGGCTTGGGCTGTGTGGAGGAGGAAGCTATCTAATGTGAATGGAGGGATGAGAGCAAGAAATTAGAGTGGAGAGGAGGAAATGGAAACTGGGGCTGGAAGGAAACAGGAAGAGGAGAAGAAAACTGTGTTGGGGTAAGCAGGAGACTGAGATCCGGGGGGACTGGGACTGACTGGGCAAGAGGAGTGGGAGCTGGGGCAGGAAATGTTTGTATGTTGGCGGGGGGGGGGGGACGGGACCGAAAGCCACGGGGTGGAGGGGTGAGGAGCCGAAGGGGATCCTGGGATGGAGAATGAATGGGGGAGGGGGAGGGGAGATGTCTGATAAAGGGCCAGTGTGTGGAGAGAACTGACAAAGGAAGAGGGGATAAGACACAGGAATGGGAAGCAGAACCAACGAGGACAGGAAATGTGACACTGGAGTCTGAGTTGGGGGTGAGAAATTGGCCAAGGAGCCTGGGGAGAACCGGGATGAGCTGGGCAAAGACGGGATGGAACTGGGGACGGTTACTAGGAGTTGGAGATTAAGACTGGGGCAGGGAGTCCAGAAGGATGTGTGACGAGGCACTTCTTGCCTTGGCAGGCTAGCGCTTCCCCTCCGGCAATGGGGGCCCGGAGTCAATCAGCCTCCATTCTGGATGTCTGTTTTTCCTGCTCGTGCCACGCATAGCCTAGTTGGGATGTGGCAGAGGTGAGTCAGCTTTTCCATGCTCATGCTATTAAATAAAGAACAACAGAGTTTTAAAATCCTGTGCAAAGGCTGGTGGCTCACACTGTCAGGGGCCTCTGCTAATGCAGACTAACCATTTTAGCTGGAATTCTGGGGAACGTGCAAGAGCTGCAGGGAAGACAGCACTAATGTCAGGGTTTGGCAGTTGTGCTGCAGGGTCCTCAATGCAAAGAAGGGCATCAACCATGAAAGCTGCACTTGGAGGACAAACCTAGAGGCTAAAAGCCAGGAACAGAGCCCAGTATCAGCTAGTCAGGACAGATGGGGGCTCACAGCAGTGTGGTGTGTGTCCAGTGGGGATGTCTTGACCATCTCTTTGACAAATACCCATTTCTCTGGCAAGGCTGTTGTGCAGTCATGTTCACGATTGTTTGTGAAGTACTCATGCTCAGGAACTATAGAGGTGAGCATCACAGAAAACCCCCTGAGGACGCTAACCATTCTGCCTTCAGAATTGGGTTTGAATAGTGTACAGTAGCTAAGGCTTGTGGCCATATTGAATGATGGGAAGATAAATAAAATATTGACCAGCTGCTCATTATGTGGGCACTATCCTTCCTGTACATTGAATGAGGCCTGGGTCCTGTGGGGAAAGAAAAGTATGTGACTATATAAACAGATTATCCTAATGGAAATGCACAAAGGGGGTGAATTAAGGTTGGGCAGACAGCCTTACATCTATAATTCCCTAACTACTGAGGACAGAACCCTAATAATCTTTTCACGTAGTTTTTGAATATATTTTATATTGACACATACTGCATGTACTGAAATATGTGTGCACAGTGGCGCTGGCTGCGATTTCATAATACTTCAAGCCGATAGATAAGCTATATGATTTAAAGGAGCAGTAACTTATGTGAAAGTTCCAAATTGGTCTATGAACTTCTACACTTCTACAGTGATGGGATGGGATGGGTTTCTTCAGCCCACACTTGCCCTGAAATGGTTAAGGTAGTCTGGGGGGGGGGGGCGTAAACCTGACAGGCCCCAGCTGATGGGAATCAGGTGGCTACCTAATCCCTGACTGCCTGAGGGAGCACAGCTGAGGACCAGCAGCTGGGCTGGGTTTGTAAGAACAGGGAAGTGGATGCAGAGGGAAAATCTGCAATCACTCCTTGGGAGGAGAGTTTGGAGGTCACAGACACGTAGCCTACATTTACTCTCTATGTGGGATGAGAGATTTGGGAACCTTGCAAACCCTGAAACAAGAGATTGCCAACTAGTAAGGAAAGGGCTCAGAGAAAGGCAGGAAGGTCCAGGAGGAAACAGACGTTGGCCGCTGATTAGAAGCTCCTGAGCCAGAACCAGTTCTCCTGCCAGCCACTGCAGGATTGGCGCCCACAGACAGTGAATGGGAAGACTGCCTGAGACTGCTAATGTGGAGAGGGACTTCAGACCCTGAAAGGGGAAAAAGCATAGTCACCTAGCCAGGAGTCTAAGTCGTGAAGAGGCAACTTTTGGAGCCAGGGAGGGTTAGGAACTGAGTGAGAGGAATGGAGAGTCAGCATGTAACTGTGGGGAGGTGCAGTGATCCTCTGAACCTAATTCCAGGACAGCCAGGAGGAAGTGACATCCAAGCAGTAAGTACAGCATCATATCACAAAGTAGTAAAATCGAAACAAATAATACAGTAATCATCAATTGTTTAATCCACACATATGATAATACATCATATACTTTATGGGTGACTTGAACATTGCCAATATTCTGGAAATGTTATTACATACCAGGCCACCAGTATAAAAGTAAACAAGGAATATACAGGTTATACAAGCATGAGAAATACTTGAAAACGTTTTTTCCTTCACTTTAAGGCTACTAAAATGTATAAATAAAATAAGACATTTGGCTGTTTTCTAAAATACCAGAGTTTGAATACTGATATATGCAATACATGAAAAGAAACCACAAACAGAGTATTGTTTTTCTTTTAGCTGTTGTCCTCCTCCAATGGTGGCTTTATTCTGTGTGTTGTTTTTTTTTTATTAAGAACAAATCTAAATCTATATGCTCTTAGCTTGCTCAAAAACAAACACCTTCCCTCCCCATCCCCAGAGATGTGACATGTTCTATGCACTATGATGGGGCACTGAGTCTACAGTATTATATATTCTCTCAAAAGCATCAGTTCAATAAGTAGTGCTCTGGGACAGAATTTGTCCAATAGCCCATTTAAATGTAAATTTTTAAATACGGCTTTGGTGAATTTCTAAATTTTCACCACATCAGGCAAATCTTGCAAGTCCTTCTGCCAAAATGTCCTAGTTTTATCCCACTATAATGCCACAAAGTAACAGTCCTCATTAGTTGCTACTCAATGACACTTCATGGATTTAAGGGAAATGGGTTGAAAATAACTCCAACACAAGCTGTCTATCATGCTCCCATATCTTCTGTATTTTCCTATGCTTTTGAAATGCATTTTGCAAAGATATACTTCTCATTATGCATTTTCAAGTAACTGTTCCCCTTCAGGATAAAAATCAGGTAGCTGGGCATGCTGTTATCTAAGATCCATTGCAATACACAAAGGAAATGTGGGATTGTTAGAGTAATGAATACAATGCATTTGTCTTGTGGAGGAGCACAGATAGACATAGAAAAAAGGGATCTGGAGTCTGTTACTGCAGTGGTTGAATGGTTATACATGAAAACAGAACTCCCTTTAATACTGATGAGGTCTGTAATTTGTTCTGTAAGCATTACTTACGTAAAGAAATCGCTTTCAAATACAGATTTTTTTCATGTTTTAAAAATGTGCATCTAATGATTGTACCACACCATAGGGTGCAATATTTGACATCTGTGTCTACAAGGTTCTGTCACGTGTGTCATCTAAAAGGAGATCCTGTATCAAACAAAAGTATCTTTACAGTTATGGGGGGGGTGTGAAGGTGGGAGGAGAGTTTTAAATGTACTCTAAATCTACTGTGTCAGCAAGCCAAGGATGAGTCACTATAAAATAAACTTCAAAACAGGAAAGGAGAGAGCATCAAGACACAACAGCATCTGATAACGCAATAGATTGTGTTCCTAGGGGATGCCATCCTAAGAACCATGTCTTAAAGGCCAAACCTCTACCTGTAGCATGTACTTGGGCAGCGAAGCAAGGGACTGTAAGGTGCCCTTGTATTCTGTGCAAATTATTTGGATCATAAGGTCATACCGTGGGACAGAGTAGCTTCTGTAGCTCCACCTTGACCCCAACATAAAGGCTGTGCAATCAAGACAGCACAGATTGGGGAAATAAACTCTTCCAGTTTTAACTGGAAGGATGTGACAACTTCATGATCTAACCTTGTGTAACTTAATGGTTATTTTGGCTAGCTATATAGCCATGCTGTTAGTGGACATCTGTTACTGCACCGCCAGTGAAGGCTGTTATGTCTACTGAGGAGCTAAAGAACTATACAAAATGCTAACCTGCCAAAATGAAAATTTTCACAATAGAGGGTTGGACTCAATTAAATTTAAGTGAGATCCTGAAACAGGCTTGCTTTATTTTTGAGTCAAAATAATTTAAATAAAAACATTTGGACTGACTCAAAACAAAAATCTTTTTTTGCCCCCCTTCCATTGTTGGATGTTTTGGAAATTTTTTTTGTCCTGACTTGAGATGTGAAAATCTTCTGAAATAAACACAGGATAAAAATACTGTTTCTCACCCAGCTGAATTGAATAGACCAACTAATTTTCTTAGACACACCACTTTTGGTATATTTCAGTGGCGTTCTTGCTTTTAGGAGACCTTTAGGTATGAGAATGTCCTATCATGGATCCTGTGCTTTCTGCAGGGCTCTGCTGTATTGCAGATAGAGCATATGGATTAATGTGTGCAATGTAAAGGCTGAAATTAATTAACATTTTGACTTTGGGAAGAATTTATTACAGCATAGTTTGTGTTCAGATGAATTGGTAATACATTTCCCCTCTCTCTCCAAATAGGGGAGTTCAATATTGAGTAACATAATTCTCTGCCAACATTTGCTCTGGTGGCAGTATTCTATCAGTCCTAATAGTAATGCTAAATTTTTAATTAGTGGGTTTTTTTAATCCAATAATTTGAGCTCGTTACAAAGGGGAAATTTTACAGATTGGGACACTTGAGACAGAGAAGCTAAGTGACTTGCCAAAGATTACAGAAGTCAGTGGCAGAGCTTGAACTGGTTGTTTTAAGTACTCAGCAATGCTGCTTTCCTTTATGATGTACTGGACTGTCCATTATAAAATCTGGACTTCCCCAGGACAGTTGTGCTGTTCCAACCACTGTAGTTTTTCCACAAGTTCTTTAGCTGATCCAAGTTCTGCAACAGGTGTTGGCTTGCTTGTATTTTTTTAAAAATGTGTATCAGAATATGATGCAGTAAGTCCTTGGTGTTGCTTGTAAGTTTCTCACATTAACCAGCTCTCATTACAGAGCTGCGGATGCTCTATATTTAGATGGTACTGTAACAATACCAGCTCCGACCCCCTGTTTATCACATTTCACTGTAAACAAAATTAATTACTATGGTGATACACTACGCCAAGGCTGAAAAGTTGTTCCATACATTGACTTTTGTCTTTTGAAAGCTTCTGCTATTTCCAAATGGAAATGGTGTCTCAGTGGAGAATGAAGGGACAGATATTGGCTTCACCATTCAGTAGTAACACTGTTCCTCTTAGGTATTCAGCTCTGATATGGTGTTCTTCAGCCAAAAAATTATGCTCTGGCTCTGAAACTAACTGCTGAAGTAGCAGCATGGCCCTGGAATCTATTTGATGTTAAAGGATGTGCAGAGCCTGAGCCTGTGGGACTCAGGTTATTATTGAAGCCAAAGTTGTGCTTCATTATTTAGTTTCTTCATTATGTATGTTTGACTTTAGAATCACCGAGCTGCTTTTCAGAATCAAAATTGAAAGTTTCTCATGTCTAGTCTTAGATGCAAAAGAAAAATCTCAGGTGGAAACATGCTGCTTAAAGAAGCTTCTCTACTCTCTTCTCACTTCTTCCCCTTTATAAAGTTCTCCTCTCCCGTCCGTCCTCAGATCATCAGCAAAATTGGAGATGAGCTCTCATGTCTGTTCCTGACACTAGAGGGATCTTGTGCCCTTCAGAAGCCCACTTTCCATCTAAGCTTCTGAGATCTTTTTTAGATCTAATAAAAAACATACAAGGACAGTCTGGGGATCAGTTCCACACAACACCTTTTCTGCCTTCTCCCTTCCATCTTTGGCACAGCCTTGCATCTTGAGTTTGTTTGTTTTCACACAAGACCCCCAACACGTATACTGAGGTTGTAATGTGTAGTGAACTATTCTGAATAATAAGTTCGGTACCCCCCCACCCCCGACTTCCCTCCTTTGACAAGGCTGAAATCTCTGTGAATTGAGAATTATAACTTGTAGCTTTCCGGTTTTAAGGTTTTTTTTCCTCTTCATAATAAGCCCAGTGAGCAAGTGTTGGTTTCTGATGGAGTCCATGGACTAGGAGAATGGTAGGAAGGAAACTCAGAAGTTTTGCCACAACTCACCAAGTGTGGCCAGTTTGCTTCAGCTCTAGGAATGAGTTTTTGTTTTGTAAAAGGCAAAATTTCAAAGGACTTTCTCATCAAGAAGTTTGTTGATTCCATCACAGATCTTTTTGAGGTATGGTCGGCAATCACCATCAAGGCTGTACAGGGCAGTAAGGAATTCCACATCTGCAAAGTGATTGAAGACATGGTTGATGCGTCCATGGGACCTGGGTGTCAGATGTCGCTCTACTAGTCCATGAACTAGATCTTTACATTCATTCAGAAGTTCTGAAAGAACATTTCTATCAAAGGTGTATTCTACCTCATAAAAACTGACAATTGTCATGGCTGTCTGATTCAGCTTCTTTCTGAATTTGTCTACAATTTCCAGCTCTTCTTGGTTGAACTGATTGTTTCGGTAAAGGATTCCAATTTTTATAGCCACTTTAATCAAGTCCTTCATAATTTTGTGAGCTTCCTTCTTGTTCCTTGTATGTTCTTTAGTTACTTTATATAACTCATCAAATATTTCACTACTTGTGTCATCGATGAGCATGTTAGCCATAGTTTTGGTAGCCATTTTACTCAGAATCTTTTTCTGTGCTTGCAGTGCAAGATTCTTTGAACTGAAACAATCAGGACCTATTGCAGAGGAGACAAAAGAAAAAGTTACTTGCACTTTGGAAATAATTTGCATATACTGGTAAACTAACAACATGTAATACGGGCTGTTTGCTAGTCACATAGTTAAGGTGCCAACAGTTGACCGTGCCATCAGTATTCCAGGGCTAGGTATAGTAGAAATGGAAAGTGAGATCATGTCTTCCGTACTGTTTTCCCATCAGTCCTCCTATCTCAAATGTCAGTAGCCCTAGTTCTTGATTCCTGAAGTCTGAGGTTTTGATGACTATACGCACTGAATATTGAAGATACATATTTACTTTACTTTGTCATTTGCAAACACTAAAACTCAATGAATATTCTTAGTTTTAAAACAAACAAAGGTTTAAAAAGAGAGCTTCCCCAGCTGAAAGCTTTTGTTGAGACAGTGTGCACAGAAATGTAAATTACCTCAAAGATTAAATGTGGTTGTGAACGAACAATGTCCACAGAAAAACTACAGGCTTGATCACTAGGTGCCACTATTGCTCTGTTTGAAATGACTAGGCAGCATTTTAAAAACAGCTGACTACACAGATCCATAAATGTAGATTTATAGGTCTTTAATCTATAATCTGCTCTTTTTGGCTTTTGTCATCAATGTGTCTGATCTGATGAACTGATTTTTACAGCATAATTTGTTTGAGCTTTTGTATGAATTTCTCCTGCAGAACAAAAATATCTGATCAGTTTTTATGCAACCACCATCATAAACCTGGGTGTGTTAAATTTTACATCCACATGGCTGTATCAATTTATACCAGTTAAGACTGTAACTCCTCAAGGTACTTAAGCATGTGCTTAACTGTAAGCATGCATAGTGGCAGTGAATTACCTTGTTGAATGAAAGCTAAGGATGCAGTTACCTCCTGCTTGATGTAAGTGGGGGTGTGGAAGGGAAGAAAGGTTTACAGGGAAAAAAATAAAAATGCAATTACTAAGTAACGGGCTCCTTCTATAAAACTGTGCTTGGAGTGTTGGTACATGGTCTGTACTACTCGTCCACAATGTTCCCTCTAATTTTTCATAGTCTGCGTGCACAAAAAATTTCTTTTGTGCAAATTTTCAGAACCAGTATCCAAATTTATGCACACTCCAGTGAGTGTCATCAAACTTGTGAGTGCAACAAAGTGTGTATGATGCAAATAATATTTTAAATTTTATTTTGATATGGTGATGGAAATGATTTTATAAATTACAAAACCTTATTTGAAACATGCTCTTTGAAACTGCCTTCTTAAAGTAGCACAACAATATTAGCACTGTTGAATTTTTTTGTGCATGCTTTATTTTGTTGTGTGCATGGGCTTCACAACCTGTGTACGCGCACAGCTTAGAAGGAACATAACTTGTCTGTATAAAACAAACAGAGCCCTGTGGCACTGGAAAACTAACGAATTTATTTTTTTGCATGAGCTTTTGTGGGAGAAAATGACAAAGTGGGATTTTCTCCCATGAAAGCTCATGCAAAAAATAAATTGGTTAGTCTTCCAGTGCCACAGGACTCCTTGGTTGTTTTACTGAACTAGACTAACATGGCTACCCCTTTGGACCTTGGTCTGCGTAGTAAAATAGGGATAAAGAAGTGAGTAAAATGAGTGCAAATCTGGGAGAACTGAACCCAGAGGTAGCCAGCAATGGTCACCTTGTGGTAAGACAGACACCCCCATCCTCCGCTCAGGATATCCCTCTATACATAGTTATTTGTATGACATACAAGAGCTTGTAGAGGCCTCAGTGCCAACTGGAGTTCCATTCTGTTAGGATCTCTGCCAGTACATAGTCAGTCTCTGTCTCCAAGAAAGTAAAATTTAAATTGACTAGATAGAGCAAAAGTGAGAGGAGTGAAGCCATGAAACTATTAGCCTGAAGCAGGAATTGGGGAGCTACCACAGAGACAGGACAGAGTGCTTTGCTGTGTAGTGGCACCCAGGGAGTGTGTGAAGCTGGAGACTCCAGTAGTATCTGCGGTACAGCTCCATGGTCAAGTAACTCAGGATGGATTCCTTCCCCATGCAGCTAGATGGTCGCTTCCTGAACTTTGAATGTGCCTTAGGGATGGGATGTGGCTCTAAATTAGCTGGCCAGAGCCCATGACAAACGTTTCATAGGCAGCATGTGCCTCCATCACTGACGCAAAAACAAAGGTTAGCTGTGACTACTGGTCCTGTGGCGGAATGGAAAGGATAAATTAGTTCCCCTATCACAGATGAAAGGCCAAGCAAAACACTAGTGGCTAGAGAAATGGTGGGGGAGAACAATAGTGAAATGAGGCTTCTTTTTCATCTCACTCTCTTAGATCAGCTACCGCAATGGAACTGCAACGTTCACCACGATGTGTGGAACATCAGAAAGTGCTACTCTGAGAGGCTGGGATGAAAAGGCTGGTAGCTAAATGCTGAACAAACCCATAAGAAGGCCTTGGCCTTGCACTGCAGAATTTACAAAGAAATCTCTCATCTGCTGGGACTAGTTCTGAATCTAATTAAGTTGGTGGTAACCCCCACAAACTGAATAACTACACGTCTTCCCCGTCCTGCTCCTGCTGTCACAATGTACGGGCAGGTAGTGCCCCATAAGCTCAATGCACAAGATGTGGTGGTGGTGTCGTACGCTTGATAGGGAACCTCTGAAGGTACTATCTGCCTTGAGTCAATAATGGTATCTAGCAGTTGGAACTGGACTGATTCTCAAAGGTTGCTGCCCTCTAGGGTGACTAGACTATCCTCCAAAGACCTCCTTCAACACTAGGGAAGCCCATAGAATTCCTCCAACGATGGGGAAGGCAGCTCTAAATTACATTGTCTGTCAATGGTTCCAAGGGTAACCTCTGCCGTAGATGCTGACAGATGAGCTACTATGTGTGGTGCCAGTTAAGAAGGTCCGGTTGGTGGGGTTGCAATAGCTGAAAGTCCCATAGGCTGGAGGACTATGTTCTGACTGTTTTTAAGTAGTGGTCCCATGCTAAATCAGTATGATGGCTGCTGATAAAGTGCTCCAAAGCATTGCTCTGGCTGTGGGGTCACAACATTGCTAACACAGGAACTGGCCCTCCCTCCATATAGCTGGGAGGGCAGCTCAGCCAAATTTCAGTGAGTGCCGTTGTGACCTGGTGAACAGTATGGAAATACTGCAAAAATCTGGCCTGGTCACCCATCCATCCACATAGAGGGCCATCTGGACTGTGATCTGGTGCACATGGAGGGCTGAGAACTCTATTTGTGGCTCATACTGTGTGTGGATAAGTAGGGGAGACTCCCTGGCTGAAGGAGACCTGAGTCACTGAATTAAGGGTGGTATTTTAAAAAAGATGACTCT
Organism: Podocnemis expansa; assembly: GCA_007922195.1. NCBI lineage: Eukaryota > Metazoa > Chordata > Testudines > Podocnemididae > Podocnemis > Podocnemis expansa. Next base: position 1,696,257 of record ML682019.1, read on the forward strand.
ACACAGCTATTGCTAAAGTTACTAGTTTTAAACAGTTTCTTCTTAACAATCCAAAATTATTAGGGAAACATTTTAAGATGAACATAGATGGAAACAATGGTTCCCATTGGGTAAAGTGAACATTTCCCATTATCCAGATTATTTCATTATGGATGAATCCTTCTGATAGCCTTTATCTAACATATCTAAACCTTCAAACTCACCTTTTTAGACCCATCACTAGGCCTTAATCCAGCTCCTCTAAAGATAATGGGAGTGGAAGTGGGCTGGAGTTCATTGCCAGACTGATGCTTTGCAAATGTGGGTATGCAAGTCTGTATTCTATGTATACAAGCATGCGTGCATGACAGAGAGAGAGAGAGAGGTTTAGGTAGCCAGTTTCATGATGGATATGTACAGATAAGCTGCATATTACTTTTGTAGCCTCAGTCAGCTGCACACATTATCTAGCGTCTAATATTGCATGCTTGTTTTAAAAGTCAGCTGAAAATTAAATTCATGATATTGCATACTAATGACAAGACTGAAGTGATAAAATTAGGATTTTTATTATTTCACTGTTGTAGTCTAAATATTTTTCTTTGAAGTCTCTACTCAGCGATGGCAGGTTTTAATGCTGATTTGATAATTCCAGGAATTTATAAAATAAGAGCCAATAACCAGTATTTGAACATAACATTTTATGTCAACCCCGAAAGCACAGTAGCAGCTTGCAGCAATTCCAGGGAGATGTGTTTTTTTCCTGAACAATTTATATTTTATTGAATGTGAGCTCTTTTCATAGGGGGTCACAGTTGCAAGCACCAATTGTCACTCATTGTGTCCAGGGGCATCTTCGGCTATCATAAAGTGGTGAAGTTTCCTGAAGGGTTGATGGTGCTGGGTAAGGAAGACACAGCACAACTATGCTCTGTGAACTCCACTGGCTCTGTGTTTACCTCCCAGCAGCTTTCAAAGGCTTGCTCCTAGTCTACAGAGCTGAACAGAATCTGACTGGTTACTTCAGAAATGGCCTTGACATTCTAGAGCTAGGTGCCTGAATATTAGGGGCAAAGATGCTATACAAAAACCATAGAAGATAGATGGTAAAAGTATCCTCCTTAGGGCCAATGCTGCCAGAGCAAACCAGATTTATTTTCCCTGACTGCTAGGGCCACAATATTCTCAGTGGTAGGATACCAGCTGTAGAACTCCCTGTTTCAAGAAATCAAACTGAGTCTTTTTATTTAGATCAGCATGTAAAGGCCATTTAAAAAAAATCAGGAATGATGCTATGTTACATCACTCCTGAATCAGGTCTAGGGAGAGAGTGAATCCCACCAGGCTAACTGTAAAAGCCTGAGCTTCTATGGGTAGAGCTAAAGGATCAGTATATTAAGTGAGAGGCAGTAGAAGACTCAAACCCCTAGATGTACAGGGGGACAAAGTGCCATACTGAGTTTTTTAAAATTGTTGAGCATATAAACTTTGAAAGCCTTGTAATATAGTACAATAAAATGAGCTATTTGTTTTGGGTTCCTGCTTCCAAGTATTAAACTGTGCTCAGATACCAAACCGATGAGTGCCTTTCAAAGAGCATTGATACCTAGCTGCACTGATTACATTTCAGACATTAAAGAGGTCTTTGGGACAAAGTTTTACTCTTGAAGTCATCTCTTTCTGCCTTATGCTGTGCTTTCTTAAAAAATACAACTCCTTTTACCTGCCCCAGACTGTTTCTACCTCCTGATCTCTATTGAGCATGAAAGAGAACAAACAATTCTGTAAACTGTGGCTAACCTTTAGGACCATTAGTAACTGAGCCTACAGAAAACTGCTTGTATGTGGGTAATGATTAGCCTGTAGCAGGAATTCTGACATTTCAGCATCAATTGAAAGAGGGACACCTTCTGTCCTCAGATCTGCACTGCAGATCCTTAAAACTTCAAATTACTTATTCATCAAAAATGTTGTCAATGACCACCATACTAAGCTGTGGGTCTCTAGCAACCTGCCATCCTCCAGAAAATGTGGCTCATGAGATCTGCATTTCTGATGAATGAAAAATAAAAAGACTTGATTTTAAGCAAAAAGGGCAGAATGTGTTTTACACTGATAGCAAAAATCACTTTTAAGTATAAATAACTGACTTTCACTGGAACAGTACATATTCTCTGACATCTCTGTATGAGCAGTCAATAGAGAAATGTATAGATTATATTTCTCATCTAAATCAGCTACCAAAAGGCAAAATGTGGCCTCCTGGGATACAGAGCAGATCTGAACATGCCCAGAATGATTTTTGCTTCAACCAATTAATGAGTTATATTTACTTATCTTAACAATTTTCCATCTGTGACATATACTGCCAGTTACATTTTCTGCTAGTGTGTAAATGGGCAAAACTCAGCTGAAGTCAGTGGAGCTGTGTGCATTCACATGAGTAGACCAGCTGACCCAGTTTATGGATAATTTGTTTGTTATTGTCTCAGCACTCACTGATGAAGGAAAACAATGCCATGGAAAAGGGCATATACACAAATATAATAGATACAGTCTATTAATTTAGTTAGACATATTTCATGATCATAGTTCAGCTAGCAGAGAGTGACTGTGTGCCACTTGTGATAAATGCTTTGTTCAACCACACCATTCCGACCATTTATCATTCTCTGTACGCACAAACCAGACTGTTTGCTGTCTACACAGGTTACTGACTGAAGTCTGTTCTGCACTGATCACTAAGAAGGAGGTTCTTGATGCGATACAGAGAATGATTAAAAAGGAGTCACATTTAGAAGTAGGACTCATTTTGCAGCAAATGGTCTGGACTGGAAAGGGAGGGGAGTGATTAGATCAGCCAGGAGCTGAAGCTGAATAGGCCTCGTCAAGTGCTTCAACCAAAGTTCAGGGCTGAAAATTCCTTCAGCTAGGAGAGCACTAGTGAAATCTCCTTCTTGGAGTGAGGGCCCATCTGTTGGAATTTGATGAAAATGGCATGTAAACACAGTCCCATCTTCTAAGGCAGATCAAGCCCAAAGGTTCCAAAAGCATACTGCAGAAATGCTGGAAAAGTTATAGCTTGAAGAGATTTTGAAACTGAAATAAAGACCATCTGCAATATTCTCAAAATATTGTGATTCCAGATGGCTGACTAGAGTACAAAGTGTTTAGGACTGAGTGCTCTGCTATATTATTTGCATGTAAATATGCATTGACTCATTACATACACACTGCATGGAATACCAGAAATGGTGCATGCTCACAGAAACACAATGCACACAGTAGATCATGCATGACTACTAATGGAAACAGCCTCAGACCCAGTTCGGGTTAACTGTAAAGCCATGTTACTAGCATCTATGATCAAGTGTAGTTGTTGCTGGTACAACAGACTGGTCTGGATGTTGTGGGTTTTTTCCTGCCCTGAGATACTGCTAAAGAATATGTTGACTAGGGGTTAGGCTAATACAATTCACAGACAATACCCCTCTCCATGCTTGCAAAGAGTCTGTGCTAGCAGTTCTTCAGTTTGCCATAACATGGACCTGGCCATGAAATCGCTTATACTTTGGTTTGCTATAACTGTGATGGCAGACTGCTGCTTTATGAGGATGGGTATAAGAATTTTCTTGCTTTGTCTTTACAACTGATCCAGTCCATCCAGGCTGCAGCCTTTTGCATGTCTGACAGAATGGTGAAATATGCAATTTAGGTTATTTAGTCAACAGTCTAACTATATAAGCCCTTATTATCTTTAGATGATCACAATGGGAGTTGTGGGCATTAGCTCCCATCTATGCAATCAGTGGCAGGAGATCCTTTTCAACTAAAATGCCTCCCAGGGTGGATGCTACACACTGTTTTCAAACAATTATAGACTGGTAAAAGTCAAAAGCTGTAGCATGGGTGGGAACATAATCATGTTGAAAATGTCATGAAACTATCTGGCTGTAAACAGATGCCCCAAGTCTGGTGGTAGTTACAAAAAGGGAAGCTTGCAGTGTCACTGACCCTTTGTGTACCTGTATTCTAATATATATGGGTCTCCAGACCTCAGCTGACCTCAAGGTAAGGAGAGCACAAGGGAGATTAGACGTAAATACCAAGGCCCAGATTTTTAAAAATGTTTTGGTGCCTAACTCCCACTGATTTTTATGTGAGTTAGCTGCAAATATCCTTGAAGATTTTGATCCCAGTAGGTCATTAAAAACCTGTTGCTGCTGCAGTTGTTTCTTTAAAACATACTTATGAATATGGAAGGATTCTTCAATAATTACAATGTATTTTTTTAATATATAAGGAACAGCTTAGAGCTAACAATAATTAGTGGAGTAGGGAAAATGTAGGCATTCTGTCAAACTCCCAGCAGTAACTCATGCCTCTCAGAAGTGGATTTGATTAAAAGAAATGCTAGTTACATTTGCTAATTTGAATGTAATGGAAAAGAAACAAGTCACACTTTATATTAAGGGTACGTTCATAAGTAGTTTGAGTCAATAAACAAAGACATTTTAACAAATGATGAGTCCAACAGGATAATTGGTTGTTTATAACTGGACTTGACAGAATTAAATTTAATTTTTTTATAATACAAATGTTATTTTTAAGCACTTTTATATTTTTAGCTACTTAAATTTTCACAGTTGTGGCAAATTATGCAGAGGAAATAGTAAAGCTTCATAACTGTTTACATTCAAATTATCAACACATGTCAAAATATGAAGTAAATATCTTTAAATCAAATGCTAACCTATAAGCATCAATTCTGACACTGCTGTCTGTAAATCTCAATTATTGAGGGAAATATTTGTATTGGTTTTTGTATGTGTATGATGAACTTGACAATTTACTGATATTAACCAATAAAAATCTAATCTTCCCAGTCCATTTATAATTAAGGCTCATACTCATCTGTAACATCCATTCATCATGTATTAATCATTTGTAAACTGTTTTAATCAATGGACTCAATATTGTTTGAGCAACAAACTGTATTGAGCTCTGAGGTAGAATCCTGACTCTGCAATGATAAGCAATAGCTAGCATGGGTTTAGAAAGAAGAGGCTTTGTAAATATTTTCTGTGGCTTCATTTCTAAGAGTTACAGACCAGGAGGTTGATGGTCGTGCGCTGCAGTTTAATTTATTTCCATTATCATCCTCCAATAAAGTTGTCTGATGTTTTATTTTAGTAAAGATTTGAGGCTGTAGAAATGAGCAGTAGGACACAGGATATGGTGATCGACTATTTAAGGGTAGAAAGAGGAGCAGTTAATAGTATTCTGAGAGTGACTGTAGGACAACACTACAAGGGCCCTGTTTGCTCTTTGTGTGTGTGTTGCTGTGGAGTAACTAGAGGATTTGCACAGCAGAAATATTCTGTCTGACAACTTCAAATCAATAAATCCTACAGACCAGATGGAACTGATCAACAATTTTAAAAGAAGGCCCATTTAAACATGTGCAAGTGTACAGGGCCCTCTCTGCAAACTTTTAAAATGCTATTATGAATATGTGCCCATTTTTTAAAAAGGCAGTCTGCTTTCATAATAGTAATGAGGGAAGTGGGTGACAGGACTGACAAGATACAACTATGGTATCTACTTAGCTATTGCAGAACTTAATAGTGTCCAAATACAGCAACTCTAAAACTATTAAACTTCTGTACATTCCGATTTGGGCATTTAGGACGTAGCAGCACTACCATAGTGGGGAAATGACAAAATTAAACACTGGTTTATTTCCCTTTAAATTCTAATAGCAACAATTGCTTTTAAAAGCTCTTCCTGGCAAATTAGTGAGTGAGGGCTAGCTTCCAGAATGGATTAAAGGAATAATGTATGTCTCAAGATTGGAATTGATACCTATACCTTGTTTGTGTATTTTACAAAAACAACTCCTTATCTGGCATTATCTCTTCAAGAGAGGCACACGCATGGACTGGGTTGAGGGAGAAAATGGCCTGGAATGAGAGTCTGATAAAGCCATACAGGAAAACTTGCACAGCATCTTAATCTAGTCAGCTCTTCTTAATGAGCCTATAATCAGTATTTGACAAGTGGAACAAAGTGGGAGAACAGATTGTCCATTCTGAGTTTGTATGCAGTTGGGCAGCTGTGAGAGTCCCCAGGATATCAGAGACACAAGGTGGGTAAGATAATATCTTTTAGTGGTGAGCAAGCCAAGCTTCTGAGCCACACAGAAATCTTATTCCTAAACCTGCAGAAGAGCTCTCTGTGGCTGAAAAGCTTGACTTTCACCAAGAAAAGATATCATCTCACCTACTTTGTCATGCTGTGTGTGAACATGCAGAATGTAAAATATTCAAGGCCTCCAAAGAGCTCTAGATGCTATTTAATTAGGATAGGAACTGGATGTCCAATTCCCTTAGGTGTCTTTGAAAATGTCAGCCTTACAGTTAACTTTAAAATGATTGGACCAAATTTATCTCTAGTAGAGCTCTATTCATGTGACTGGAGTTCTACCAAAGATGAAAGTGACCCACCATCTGAGAGCTTCACAAGAATCCATTTAATTGTATCTACTTAAAATCTGAGCCAGTATAGAGTTATGCACCACTGTGATTTGACATTGCAGGCAAGGGTATTACCTCTTCTCTCCACACTTGTATGCAGGACTTAATCTAGTAAATAACTCAAACTCTTACAAAAGAAGGAGAGGTTTGTTATAATACACGGATAGCCCTACTCCATTGTTCCAAAACCCCAGTATTCAACGTCAAATGCTTCCTAGGCAATGCAGTTGTGGTGTTTTGGGATGTAAAGTATATGGGGTCCCAAGAAACAAAAGGAATGAAATTATTTGTGAAAGTCTTAAAAGTAAGAACTTCTATGCATTAAAAAACTAAAACAGGGGTGTTAAAATTTAATCAGAAAACCAACTTCCAAGATGTTCCAAATTTTGCTTTTGTACCCTTCTGTGTGATGACATAAAAAAAGGTGTGTGTCCACTGTACCAGTCAGTGAAATATTAATGTTTGGGGTTTGCAACTAAAAAGAAGGAACAGTTTGTTTATACAGCACACCAAGACAAACAGAAACAAAAATCAGGCCATGCTTTTTTCCTTACATGGAAAAGTCCAATATTTGTAAGGAGTGTGTATAGCTGGCTGTTGTGATATTAAATTACAATGGTGCCTCTACTGCTTACACTAAGCTTAAAAAACACTTTCTTATATACTGCACTTTATAAAAATAACCCTGCATTTTATAAAAATATTTAAATACTTTCAGTGTTACTGCAATATTACTTTGATACTAAGTACAAACAAATGTCAAAAAGAAAAATGCCCCTAATGAGCAGAGTGCAATCATTTTAACAAGAATAAATACATGAAGCACATGAACTCACACATCAAAGCTGAGAATTGGAACAGGCAAGAGTTTCCAATATGTCAAGCAATAACAGACTAAACAACTCACTCTTGCCAAACCCTGCTTCCCTGAGCACTGCTGCTTGGTTCCCTTCTATGTATCACAACCCCGAACAAGAAAGGGGGAACTCTTGGGCTACAGCTAAAGCACCACCACAAAAAACCACAGACCAAAATGATAGTCTACCTCTTTAAAGTCATCAGGAGAGATTGTGGCTACTTTAGCAGAGTGCACTGCAGGGAGTAGGAGGTGCTTTCTTTTCCAGATGTGTAATTCATGTGCTTTGTATTCTCTAAAGCAGGGAAGGAAGCTGGTAGCATGGCTATGACCATGTTTGGCATCCTGGGTTAGGGTGTCAAATCCACACAAGACTTGAAGGCATTAAGTTGCTCTGGTGGCCCAGTTAATTGCCCAGGCTGCATGGGAACAGGCATTGATTGTATGAGACTCAGCAGGACAGGAACAGGAGAGGCCCATATAGAGTTGAGGGGCTGTAGGGAAGTAATCTACAGTCACACTGGGAGAAGGGAGGTATGTTTAGGGCTGGAAACAGGTAGCCTACAGTTGCTCTCTGGGAGCCTGTGTTTAGGCTGGCAAGTCCAGGGAAGGGGGAGAGCTAGAAAGGTAGCAGAGAGTTGGGGGAAGCAGCAAGGTGAAGAATAGGGCAGACCTTCACTACTGATGAGGGCCCTGAGCTGGAACCCGGAGTAGAAGGCAGGCCAGGGTTCCCATCAATCACTGGGGAAGCAGTGCGGACTAGACAATGGAGAGTGGACTACATGGGGCAGTTTGCCTTAGAAAACTATGATACTCTGGAAAGGAGGACCATTGTGGCCTGGCTTTAGGCTCTCAAAAAGGAAGCTGCATCTTCTGGCGTAAGTGAGGCTGCAGGATGAGACAGAGTAGGGGAAGAGACTGTGAGAGGATACAGCACTTGGAAAGAGCTAATCCTGTTAGGAGGCACCATGAATGGTGAGCATCCATGACACATCCCCTTCAAGTTTGTGCACGCAGGCAAGGTTGTGAGTCTGAGATCTAGCTTCAGCTATTGCATGCACAGATATCACATGTGCTCCCAGCAGCGAGAAGGTCCTTAGGCATTGCTGGTAGAACAGCTGGTATGGCAATTGCCACATGGGGTTATCCGATATTCTAGCATTTCCCTGTACTTTGAGATGAGGGAATGACTATGATATCTCAGTACCATGCGGCAGCTTGTGGTACATACTGATATTTTAGGACAACCATTGCAGTGAACTGTATTAAGTACTAGAGCACATTGTTTGATATATATGTATAATTCATGGACACAACTCTGTCAAACTCTTAAAAGAGACAAGGTGGATGAGGTAATTAAAGATTTGTCTCTCTTAAAACCCTGGGACCAACACAGCTACAACATTGCACAGAGCTTGTAAAATATTACTAGACATCCTGAATTGGGGAGAACAAAGAAGGAGTCCTGTGGCACTTACAGACTAACAAATTTATTTATTCGTCTTTGTTAGTCTTTAAGTGCCACAGGACTCCTTGTTTGTTTTACTGAACTAGACTAACACGGCTGCCCCTTTGGAACTTGAATTGCAGAGGCCTCCAAATAACGGACCATGATTTTTCAGGATATGCTCTCTTACTAATACTATTTACTACAGTAAATTTCGGGCATTCAGCATGATTGCTTCAAGTGAATCCTCAATATATTTCATTTTTTCTCTCTCCCATCATGACATTTTTTGGGCTATGTCTACGCTAGCCAATTAAGTCTGGACTAAGGACACTTAGTCTGAATTAATTTAGCCCTTGGCTACAGTGGGCTTTGCCTAGTCTGAACTAAGAAATTTGTTTAGTTCAAACTAAGCAGGGGCAAGACCTGAACTAATGGTTAGTTCAAATTTAAAAAGTTTGAACTAAAAAGCTGAGGTTAGTTCGGACATAGCCTAAGACTGGGGTCTCAAAACACGCGGCCCATGGGCCACATGCAGCCCCTAAAGCTATTTCCTGTGGCCTGCAATGACACGATCATTACCGATATTTGCAATATCATTGTATGAAAAGGTTGCAGTGGTGCGGCCCTCGGGCTAATGTACTAATCCTCATGCAGCCCTCATGGTGATTTGAGTTGGAGACCCCTGCCTTAGGCACTTGCTTTCTTTCAAGAATTACATTCATCTTCTGATGTAATGTGAACTTACACAGCACTTCCTTCTAACAGACAGCTAATTATTAAGATAATTATCCTCTTTAAAGAAAAATTACACTTGTTCCTGTTGTGAAAATTATATGATTAGACAATAACAAACTCGATAGTCATGACAGAAGCATTATTCCAATAAGGATGTGTCCTGAGGTTTCTGTGGAAATCTCAGGGATATAATGAACAAAAGGCCAACTCTCATGATGAAGGAAACCTCTCTTGGATATTTCCAAGGGAGTATTTAATGAGGTCCCCTACTTAGCCCAAAGTAACAATTATTGAGAAAAGAAATGATCTTCTTGCCAAAGTGTAATTTGCCACTGAGAATGTTATAAGCAATGATAAATCTTTCAAAATCTTGTGACTAATACTACTTTTCAAATAAAACACACCATTCACTGTAGCACCACTTCATTCTCATTTACAATTTGCATAAACATTAAATAAGTCATCTTGCTATTTAATGCTAGTTCTGTTAGATGTTTATGACCAGCCTTTCAGAAGAGCTGGAAACATCGGGTGCCCAACCCTGGTCCTAACAGTCTAGGCAGTGACTGTATGGCTAACCTCCCTGGAACCAACAGACTGGACTCACATGAACATTGTAAACTCTCCTCTTACAATATAAGAGTTAAGTGTATGAAATCTCTGCTCTTACAGTAGGTGAAACCCTGTAGAGGCATCATGAGCTACGTGCAGTGTCATTCTGCTGCCCTTCTTGGTTTTGTTCAATTAATCTGATGAAGTTTGTAAGACTTTCCTGCTCTGAGAGATTCATGGGGCAGGACTTTGTCAATTTTTGTCCTGGTCTATCACAATTGTAGATCTAGTAAAGGACTAGAGAGAACAGCAGATCTTATAGTTTATTTTAGCTGATGCAAACTTATAATTCAGTGTGTGGTGGTGTAGGGGTGTGGGTGGCAGGGGAACACTGCAGTATCTTCTGTAGCTAGTGTAGCTTTTTAGGGGACACCAGCTATAGTTCCCCTCCAACCATGCACCTCTGACCAAACAAGCAGCAAATTTCCCCAGCAACAGTGTATCCCTGAGTCCCTTATGACTGACAGTAAGGCAGAAATTAGATAAATTTTTGTACTTTTGCTTAGTTAATCTGGATAAATTATTCCTCTATGTCCCCATGTAGACAAACTTTTAAATTCCAAACTAACTGGTTTGTTTCACTTACAACCATATGGTAAATGGAGCTAACATGATTCACAGATATTGGTCCAGGCTCTGGCCTTGGAACTGGACACACATAGCAGTGAGATTTTCATTGTTATTTACAGAAGTTGAATTTCCCTGGCATTCCTCTGTAATGTGCAACACAGATCATAAACTGGATCTGAAGATCACTGTGTAAAAATGTAGGAATCCTAAAGATCTCTTTCTTCTTTGATTCAGTGAGACCTGTTCAGGGGTTGAAGTATAATTTGGGGGCCCCCAGAATGCTCCTGTGCTGGTGGCCCCCCCGCTCTGGTGGGTCCCCCCCCAGACCCTAGCTACTGCCCCCCTGTGTCAGAGCCCCCTCCCCTGCCACCAATACCCCCACCAGCACAGTCACCACTGGCATGGCTGGGGAGGTGGGGGCAGTAGGCCCCAAGTCCCAGCGGCACTGCAGCTCTGGCCGATGCTGCAGGCCCCAGGTTGGGGGTAGGGGGTAGAAGGGGGTTTGGGGTGGGACTTGAGCCCCCAGTAATGCCCCTAGCCCCCACCCCCAGTGCCCGCCCCCTCCTTTGTCCACTGGAACATGGCAGAATGCTGCCCTGGGGCCTTCTGTTTTTAGGGGCCCAGCGTTTGGGCCCCTAAACATAGAACGTGGAGCTGGAACACTGCGTTCTGGGGCCTGCTGTTTTTCAATGGTGGGCCCTGGAATGCAGCGTTCCAGCTCCACGTTCTATTTTTAGGGGCTGTGGAATGCTGAACCCCTAAAAATAGTGGGCCCCAGGGTGGCGCTCCAGTGCATTCTCCCTTACTTTAACCCCTGGACCTATTGATGATATCCACACTGGACTTTACTAACTTTGCGTGCTAGCTCATCACTTGCTTAAGGGTTTTTTAAAAATAAAATTATTCCAACAGCAACCTTGAGATCCCTTCAGATGCTTTTTGCAGATAAGTTCATTACAGCCTTGTCAAAACACAAGTTTCTGTGGCTTTAACTGTGTTGATATTGGGAGAGTGGTGCTCTGCTCTTGTGTGGATGCAGTTATAAATGTGCTCATGCAATATGTTTTATTTCTGCATGGGAAGGCAAACATGCTGTAACAGTCTCAGCACATTAGAACCAATGTTAGCTGTGTCCATGCTAGGGGATGTATTGGGTTAAAAAAAAATAAATCACACTCTTAACTAATACAGACATACTAATACAAAATTTGCATAGACTAGGTCAATCAATCCCTTGTTTTCAGATAGCGTATACTAGAAATAGAAAAGGATGGAGGAAAAAAGCTTAAAGGTATTAAAACAGTATACCCTATGTGTTTAAAAGAATGCTTTAAATTTTTTAAAAAGAATTAGTCAATTACAGTGTGATCAGTTGTACATAAGTCTTGTTTTCCCTTTCTAACAAAGATCAGCTACAACTACAAGGGGGATACATTGAATTTGAGTGGGCTGGCTATCTTACCCCCTCAAAATGGGATATTTCTTACTTTGAGTAATCTCTGATTCAGGATGAAGGCAGCTTGGTTCATCATACTGTTCCTGCTCAGAACAGTTAGCTCATCTGAGTGGGGATTTATTAGTGGAAGAAGAACCTTCTTTGCCCCTAGCAGAGTCACAGCACATGAAGCCAAATTTTCTCTAAGTCATCTTAGTGAAATCTTTAGAGCCTAATGACTGCTACGGTCTTGCAAACTCCACCTTGTGCCATTCACTTGTTTCAGGTCAGCTCTATCCCAAGATGTCTCGTAAAGATGACTCAGAGTTATGAATAGGATATCTGGGGGTGTGTATGTGTATGGAAAAGGACAATATATTCAGCCATATACTCTGCAGACCCCCCCCCCATCATATGATATTGTCTGTAGAACATCTCTGGAATTCCTCCATGTAGTCTTAAAGATAATACTATAATATTTTTAATAAAGGGGCAGTACTTTTTTAAAACATGAGAAACTTAATGCACACTAATAAAACTACAAGCTGAATCCTACCATAATAAATCTGAGGATTATTCCTAATGGAAAGGCACTAAAGCTGATTTTTATTCAAACTTCTACTTCATCTTAGTTATAAGATCTGTGTGAATAATGTCTGCCTTAAAGTAACAGAGCAGTCTCCATCTATAACATAAGCATTATTTGTTTAATAGTAATAAAAGAAAAATGCTAGAGCTGCATTGGAAGAATAGGAGAGGAAAATATATTGTACATGTAGTACTGTTTTTTGCTAGGGATTTAGACTAAAGTGATGAGCACAATATAAATATTTAGATAGCAATGCCTCTCATACAATGTAACATAAATAACATCACAGTCAAAGCCTTTAGAGGATGAATGTTAATGAGGATAATCTAATTTTTAAAATACTTGTTCATTGGATATGTTACAGAACATGTCATGACAAGAGGAAAATCCTGATAATGGAGACATCCTCACAGTCATTAAGGAATCCCTATTAACAGTTATTAGTAGGTGTAATTGCTGGTGGCATGGAAATTTACTCCAAATACAGACTTTTACTACAGCAAAGCTGACATAAAAATGATCATGGAAAACCACTGAACAGCTATGGTAACTTGTCTAAAATATGTCCATTTTTACCTCCAGGGCAAGGCATGCATACAGCAATGGATGTTCTCATTGACCCTCTGTTCATTTATACAGATAAACCATTTTTAATATATCCCAACTATATTGTCAAACAAGTGGACTGGCACAGGATTGCATTTTTCATCAGCAAAGGGGAAAATCTACACATGGTTCGCTGTGCATCTGCAGAAGGAAATCTTCCTTCTGGAATTCTGAAGCAGAAGGGTATAGTAGAAAATTAAGAGCATGAAGTAAAAAGACCAAAACAGAAGGCCTGAGCTCCATAAATGGTCAAGCTGGCAGGAGTCAGGTTGTGAAAGTCTGACCTCATTAAAATTGGCAAGAAACAAGCAATAACCAGTAGAAAAGTAGAAAAGTACCTTGAGGAAGGTGGTGTTGGATAGGCCTAGTGCCAAAGATATAAGGAGAGAGGTCTTGCCCAAACTACCCTGTGATGGTGTGTTTTGGCCAACCCATGACATCTTGAGGAATGGAAACGTTTAGCAGTATGCAGACCAAATAAAGTAATGGATGGCATCAGGAAGGGTGCATGAACCAATCAAAGCAGTGCTGGCCACCAAAGAAAGTAGTTTCTGGTGCCAAAGGGGCCGAGCGAATGGTCCAAACAGTGTATGAAAGTAGGAGCCCCACAGACCAGGTTTTCTGCAGCCAACGGGGTGACAGAGTCTTGCCATTAGTTGACCTGTTCTATTGCATTGTGAGCATGAATGCTGTCAAGTGTACCTGTTGATTATAGGTTGCTTACCATTGTGCTACATTGCTATAAAGCCTAGCCTAGCACCTTTGTTTCTACAAAGATCTGTGGTCGAGTTGGTTTCTTCAGTATTGAGCATTACCTACACTGGGACACCTGTGTGCAGTCAAACAGACACCTGCTCTTGACACAGAATAGCACTGATAATGTCATTTTGCACAGGACCAAAAAAGGTACAAGTCTCAATGGTAGCTTTAGCTGAGCAGGGTCTAAAGAAGTTGGACATCAGACATTAACTCATCAAAGTATCTGAGCACATGTGTACTGGCATTGTTCATGTGCTTAAAGTTAGTCCACTTTCTTAAGTACTTGCTAGCTCTGGGCCTTAGTGTGTAATGGCGAAGATATGTTATCAGTCAATACAACACTGGTTGAAGTCAATGTGGAGAGGGGCTTTTTACTAACTTCAGTGGGAGCTGAATTAAGCTTCTGGTTAGTATTCAAATGGAGAGGGAGAAGCATAGCAGCAGTCACCACATAGGCATCATCCCACTGCAGCGTCTTGCAAAATTCTCATCCTCACATCTCATTGCACATATGCAATGCAACAGAAAGAAATGCTGTGAATCCTCACCTGCAAACCTGGTAATTCTCCATCTTGCCAAGTGATTAGTAATGAGCAATTGTCTATATAGCATCTCTTGCTCTGGTTCACTGTTTCCAAATTTCTAGCAGGGATTTTGGAGCATCTCTGTTGCACTCTGTCCCCACAGAACAGCTTTTAACTACTACTACTCTTTCAGGGCAGCACAGATGTGGAAATCTCAAGGGCAAGTAGGAATGTTTTCAAAGGAGGCTGAGGCCACCTGACCTCTTCATAGACTTTCGTCCACAAGCATTCATAATTCTTTGGGGAGCTTGTTCTGCTAGACTTATAGTTACTTATGGAAAGTGCCTGTTTACCCCTCTTATTGCAGCTAATGAACTGCAGACTCCTTCCTTCTTAGCAGCTTATTCCTACCATCCTTCCTCAGACAAAGTGGCCACTGAGTTAAGAGCTCTACTGTGGGAGGGGGACGTGATCTTCTTACGTGGTGTTCTCCTTCCTAATAGGAGGAGACACTGTCTGCTGAATCCACCCCTCTGTTTCCCTGCTACGGTTCCAATGCTGATCCCCTGCTCAGAGTGGGCTTTAATCATTGCCCTGCCTGACACCACATGGGTACTATGCACCCCTTTGCAGATGGCCTTTTGAAAATCAAGGATCAGATCCCTATGGCTGGTTCTCTCAACTTGAGGCTTCATCTATGTGAAATTATCAAGGGAAATAAAATTGTCATATGCATTGAGGGTGGTGGAAAGGGAATTATTACAGTTTTTCAGACAGCTAAATACATTTGCATCATCATACATTTAAGACCCCAGGCATTAACCAGGATTCCACTGTGCCAGATGTTGGACAAACGCAGAAGAAAAAGATGATGCTAGTTAGCCTTAAAGAGTTTACAATCTAAGCAAATTCTGTTTTGGTAGGATTAGAAAAGAGTCAGTGTCTCTGTCATGAGTTAATGCTCATCCACATACCAGAAATGATCTTGAGTACTTGCTGAGAGTTTGCACAAGTTGTGGAAAATAATGGCCTAATGTTTAGGCTACAGATATAAAGATCAGTACATGTGTTTCATTGCTATATAAGGTATAAATTGTTAGAGTCACATTTAAACAAACTCTGACAGCTGCCTAATACACCAGCTGAATGTTCTTAAACCTTGTTAAATAAATTCACTTTTTTTTTCCACTTAGCCACTGAAGGAAACCTCCTGACACTATTTAGGTAGGAAAAGAAAATCTGCAGTCTGCCTTCAGTGACATACCACAGCTTAAAATATTTACCAAGAAAGGATAATGGACCATATTCACATCTGGGAAAGGAGATCTTTGTTTCTCCTTCTTGTCTAGTTTTATTAATCACTAATTTGAGTTGCTGATTTTCTGCCATTGAGTCCTCCCTTGTATTGCATTTGAAGCGTCCCTTAGTAAAGCGTTGGTAAGAACTTAAACCTAGTTGACTTGATCTTAATGGAGTTACACTTGTTGCCAAATTCAAATGCTGGCCAGCTTCTTTTTTTTCCAAGTCTATTCACCAGTTTCTTTTGAAATGATCTTTTCCCCTTCCTCTGGGCCTTATGCTGCAAAATGCTCCGGATCTCCTCGGCAGTGCCAACTGATCCAGACTGCCACTTTTCCATTGGGGTGAGTTCAGGGTTCCCAGCATATCCTCAGTATCTTGCAGCATTGGGTCCATTGTGGTTGCTTCTCTGTCCCTTTCAAAGCTTGTTTTAGAAATAACATCACCAGCATCTTCCCCTCAGTCAGCTGCCCATCTGTACTTTTTTTGAGCTCAAAGCCTGAAGACAATTTACTCTTAACTACTTTTCAATGTTGTTTCCCCACATTTTAAATATGAGAGTGCTTGCCATGAAAACAAAGGCCCGAGCCTTCCAAGCCACTTGATCCCTCCAGCATACTTAATAGCCACACTTCCTAAGGAAGATGGTTTAATCATTTGAATCTATTTTGTACAATACATGAGCTCCCAGATGAGTCTCCTGGAGTAGCTTCTTACTCTGTGTGCTCCCTCTAAGAGCAGGTCTATATGTAAGAAGCTGCAAATGTGCCATTGTGGCACATAAGGAAGCAAATATTATGCCAAATGCATAGCTAATCCACCTCCACAAGAAGCAGTAGCTATATTGATGGGACAAAGCCCTCTTACTGACACACTATTGTCTACACCAGGAGTTATGTGTGTGTAACTCAGGGCTCAACAAAACTGGTTCCCAGCTAGGTGCCAGCCATTTTATTTTTGATCACCAGAGGGCACTCCTCTGCTGCATTTCTGCAGCACAGCTAGGAGCCAAGCTACAAACCCTGGTTGCCACATGACCTGGCTCCTGGATTTTGCAAGCACTGGTATAACTACACGATTTAGATGTAGATTTTTCATACTTCATTATAATGATGTATTTTGGAGTGCAGACCAACCTTTGGACAGTCTGTTAAAGCTCGCATGGTATTAAATCAGTTGGCACTTATTCAGCTTTGGGATAAGGAAACAATTAGCCCATCTCTGGTAAAAAGACACAGTAAAGAAATGCTTGGGTGGATGAGAAGAGGTAGGGGAATGGGGCTAGCTGAGCCTGGTCACATGAAGGCCTCAGAGAAGAGTCCTCTTCCCTTAAGATCCTGAGGAAACAGCCAAAGCACTTCAGAGAAGTAAACAGAGGGGTGCATGGGGAGTGTTATGGAGGGAACTTAAAATAAAAGGCTTCTGTGAATAACAATAGGATCTACAGAGTTTCTGGGAGGAGGAGGGCTGCTGCACACCCTGTTGTAGGGCTGTATCACACAAGCACATGAGAGGCTTCTGGCATTCTCTGATCTCCCTTTTGTATGCCACGAGGATGCTTTGAAATCAGAGCAGCACTTTAGGACTTGTGTCATCTTCATCCTAAAACTCAGCACTTAACAAACAGCCACTGACAAAAAGGATAATTTGTGAACTAGCCATCCCAAGACTTCAATCTACCCTCTGTGCACAGAGCAGATTATGCTAAAGTCATTCTGCTGTGTTTTTTCCTCTGTCAGAGCTCCAGTAAATTAAACATACTCCAAATCAATTTTCAATTAATCTCTCAAGATCATCTGCTAGCTCCTTCTGTAATGAGCAACATTAATGCTCGAAACACAGACCTGTAAACAGTGATTCAGAAATCTGACTGCTGGAATTTATACTGCATAATGCTGAACTTTTCCCCTTTCTTAATCCGGTCTCTTACAGTGTATGTGAATTTATTATGCTTTCATCAAAGATGACCTGAGAAATCTGATTACCTATGTGACGGATTTGGACTAGCAAATTCTGAAGTTGTGTTGTGCTATATTCTGAAGGACAGAGTGAAGTCCAGGAAGATAATATGCTACACTTTACACTTCAGTGTCTAGTCACCTCATATATCAAATAAAAAAAATGCCTCTGAATGTGTCATGACTCATAGGAAACACTGGACACGCTTATAAAACAAGTAAAAGCACACGGTTAAACAGTTTTATATGGTGTGTGTGTGTGTGTGTATATATATATATGTCTATGAATGATATTCATTGTGTTGCTTGCTTTTTATCTGTGCAAAAATCTGTGAAAATGTACATTGAGAGGCGATTTTCATCTTTGCCCTCTAAACCACTGTTCTAAAGTAATTTTATAAACAGTTATAGCAATGTCCTGGGCATCTGCTCAGAGAAATTGAATAGTAAGATGCTGCAGGGCATTTTTTCAGAGAAATTGAATAGTAAAATTGCCTCAATTTCCTTATGAGGTCCATTGCATTTCTTAGCACTATCCTTTCCTGTCACAGAAACTGCATCCAAAATAGTAAAGCAATTTAATGTTAAGTAGGGGCAAACAGATTTAGGACATGACCCATCGCCGATGGAGTGTTCTGAGTTCAGTACTTCTGAGGGATGTATTTTTTAATGTTAGTAAAGGCAGCAGAATCTAACTCTGTATAATTGTGATGTTATGTCTGATAATAAAGAGGTTGCTTCTCTGGAACATCCTCCCTCTGCCTTCCACTGCTTTAGATTTGATCTCTAAAGTTTCTCAAATCAGACTGAATTAACATCTGTCAAAAACTCTTCCATAAGTCTTTTAGACAGAGATTGTCATTTATAGGGGACTGTAATCTAATGGATATTTTAAAAGATACACATTAAACTCAGCATCACTCTTTTCTCAGATTACACTATTGTTATAATGTGAGAAACTGGCATTATTTTCCAAAACAAGCTAATAGAGGAAAAGCACACATGACGCAAGGGATGCTGCCTTAAAGGAATGGCTTGTATTCTGGAAGGTGTCTTTGTGGTATTTCAGGCTCTAATCTTCAAGGCTAGAGCCTGGATCAGCAAATGCAAATGTGGACTGAGTCTCCCCATTGCTGTGTAGCTGTGCTTACATTCTAGTACAGTGAGCTCTCCAGCAAAGAAATCTCCAAAGCCTTATTGTGTCTGCTCTTGCCTCCATCCTTTTCCTTGTTTCTATCACGAGATGATAATGTTCTTGGTTTGGAGTAATGGAATGGAAATTACTAATGTCAGACTGTGTGTATTATGACTAATTGACTTCAGGAAAGCAATATGCTTGCTTAATTTAAAAAATGAATGGACAAAAGGACTAGGCCACCAGAAAAATAAGTGGAAGACCAGATCTGGAGTAGCATCAGGCAAGATGTATCCATTTCATTAGATGCTACAGAATCAAATAACCCTGCAACAGCATTAGCTTATTCCACTTCTGTCATTTTTTTTTTGAAGTTTTCAGAACACTTCAATTCTATGTAGCTGCTTGGCTATCATTCTTTTCATACTGATCAGCTATCACGTGTTAAGTGCAGTTGGCTACAGAATTTTATACTGTATTTCTCTGCATAGTGCTTCAGTAAAACAAACTGCATTTTTCCCGTCTGGAAAACTAACACAGAAAACATTTCCTTCTCTGAATGTCTCATTAGAATAGTAAGAATTTTTAAGTCATGACTGATGTTCGTTATCTAGCCAATGGTGAAATTTGCCTTTATTTATTCTCTTGGATTATTGTGGGAGTCTGACCAACTGAAAAACCCACATCTGAAATAGGGCTATACCACGGGTCAGCAACCTGAAAGCTACGAAGAGTCATTTTTAAAAATTCCTTCAGTAACCAAGTGTTTTGAGAACCATAATGGATTCATCCTCTGGATTGGGAGAGCTGGGACTCGCCCCCCCTTCGCAGGGTTTCCCATTGGCAGGGGGGCAGGCCTGAACCACAAGGGTGCAGCTAAAAAGCCTATATGGCTCCAGAGCCACAGGTTGCAGATGCTTGGGCTATACTGTATTTTATTGAGTTAGGGGGTCAGGAAATGACAGCTAGTAGGCAATGACTGACATGGCATTTGCTGACTTGTTCTCTCTTTGCTGATTTATAGGCAGTTGGCATTCCAGTAGCAGAGGCATTTCCTGTTTGAATGCTCTGTAAAGAGAATGAACAAATTTAATAATTTTCCTGTAACCACAAAAATGCAAGAAAACAAGGCAGAACCCTTCTCATATCCCCTCCAAAAAATAGCCTTTGCAATTCTTTTCAAATCTTCTGTCATATGGTCATTCAAGTACTTCTACCTTCATTGTTTCAGTAACTGCTAGTCCTGTGGCACTTTTAAAGACTAACATTTATTTATCACATGAGCATTTTGTGGGAGAAAATCCCACTCTTCAGATGCATTGAAGACGGGGCAGTTACAGAATGGGAGGAAAAAACTTATTTCTTTTTATTTTCCTCCCATTCTGTAAGTTCCTCATCTTCAAAGTGTTTGACGATATGGGATTTTCTCCTACAAAAAGCTCATGCAATAAATAAATGTGTTAGTCTTTAAGTGCCACGGGACTCCTTGTTTGTTTTACTGAACTAGACTTATGCGGCTACTCCTTTCAAAGTGAGAAACTGCCGTTTCCCTTTTCACTCTCAGGGCACTGAAAGCACTAATGCAGTGTTAAAGTCATAGTTCCATGTCTAATGGACAGTCCACGCCCCAACCACTGGAACTCTTTTTAGCACAGGACTGAATGGTATGCTCACTCCTAGAGGTCAAGGAGAAAGCTGTGTCTCACGGCAGAGTTCACTCGCCCACCATTCAGGCTATACCTGTTTTGTAGAAAAACCTGGAACAATACCAAGTTTGTCAATAAAGCACCTTTTACAAGCACTGCATTCACGAAAAAGAAAAGTAGAAAAGACAGGTTCCTTCTAATCTTCTGTTTCAAAGTGGTAGTCGTGTTAATCTAGTTCAGCAAAACAAACAAGGAGTCCTGTCACTTAAAGACGAACAAATTTATTTATCACATGAGCTTTTGTGGGAGAAAATCCCACTTCATCAGATGACAAAACAGAGCAATTGCACCAATACACTTAATGGGGTTTCTGGTCCCTTCCTTCACTGCAGTGCCTCAAAAGTTAACACAGCATAAGATACCATTTATTTTAATAAATAATCAGTACCTAAATTGTACAGTGATATAGAGCAGACTGATAGATCCAACAGTCACCCTTGGCGTGACAAAGAAGTAAGGCAAACATTAGAATTGTTGTCACTTCCCTCCATAATCACATCTTTCTCATGTGATACAAGGGAAATGTAATGTGGTAATTATCAAGAAAGCTGCTGTGCAACCACAGTCATTCCCCAAAGCATCTAATCACTGGTTTCTTTCTCCCACTGCATAATTAATTATTTTAGCTATAGCTTAAGTTGGTCCCTGTTTGGTAGTTTAGACAATGTTTAGGTTTAGTCAGAGAAGGAGAAATGCTGAGCAAAAGTGTATAATACTAGAAATGTTTGTGTGAAATCAGGAGAAAGTTTGCTTTGGTTTAAACATGTCTTTGCAGGACTTGCAGCATTGTGCTAATGCATGAAATCCAGAAAGTGAAATGAGCTAGTCTATTGCCTGTCTGAGAAATGTGCCAAAAGTGAACTAAATAGTGTAAGTGGCAAGGAAAATTGAGGATCTGTGCCTCTAAAGTGTTTTGAGAGTGCTGAATAACTGCTAGGACAACAAGTGCACATCAGAACACGTGCATTTAAAACAAAACAAAACAACTTTCCAGTTGAGCAGCTACCATAAGGGACCTATACTGCTCCAGTTACTTCTGTCCAAGTCAGAGACAAGGAGAATGAATGAACAGCCATTTCCTTATCGCTGCCAGAGAATAGTTCTCAGCACAGCATTTTCAGCTATACCCTGATTAGAATGGTTGGTGGCTTAGACTCACAACTGCCAGCTCTGGTATCTGGCTGATTATCAGCAGCATTTGTTTCCTGTTTCAAAGTGAGAGACAGCTAAACTAATCGAAATTCACTTTATTTAATAACTAAGGGCTTCAGCGCTAAATCCTGCTCCGATTACTCATGTGGATAGCCTTACAGGATACTACTGATGTGACTAAAATAAGCGGGGATTTGGCTGGAATAGGAAGAAAAATAATTGCCAGCATTTTTCTTCCCATACATCTTCCAACTCGTGTCCAAAGTCTGTCAGCCTGCATTAAGACAAACGTTATTCCCATAGTGTGTGTAGACACACACTCACACTCTCAAGTACCAGTTAAAGGCCCAAAAGAGGGATCAGAACACTGCTATGCTAGGCACCATGCTAACTTAATGAAAACACAGCCCCTAGCCCCAAAATTGCAATCATTACTATAGTCTGCCCCACAATTCTGATCCATATAGACTTTTTTTTTTGTTAAACAAAAGCTTTTGGAAGCAGGGGGGCCAGATCTTCATCTGATGTAAATTGGCATAGAACTGCACAGATTTACAGTACCTGGATGAGCTCCATGCATTGTTATAATTGTTTCCCAGCAGACATAAAGGACTTGGTCGTACAGCTGAGCATATATCACATTCATGCCTTCAGAGTCAAAATTGGGACATGCAAATTCATGATTTATGACTATAGTTTTCCACCATTTTTATGCAGATCTCCCCACTGATTTCACTGTGAGTTTTGTTTAAAATTAATGGCAAGTTATGGCCTGTGGCAACTGTTGCTTGGGTGCTGTATTACTTCTTCTCCGACCATTTATAGACTTTAATAGATACAAAATATTTCTAAGTCACAAAAAGAGCACATTACTGTCATCATAACGCAGGCTAAGCACAGCATGCGCTGAGAAGGAAACACTGTTTGTCACCAGTTCTGCAAGATTACTTCACTGCTTTTGGAACAACGTGTGAGTTGAACAATATCCTTCCTAAATATATAAAGATTCGCGATGACCTCAATCAACTACGGAAGAAGCTAACAAAGTGATAATCTTCACTGAGATTAGACTGGCATCACCTCTAACTTCGAGACTATGGATTCTTTTCCCATTACAAAGGGTAATTTGACTTCAGGCTTCCCATGGTTTGAGCCTGTAAACTGCTCTGATTTGCTGTTACTTTATGACCTGATCCTATGTTTTACACCCCCTTGCATTTAGTTTCATTCCTTTCTGTAAGTTCACCCATCTTCGAAGCATCTGAGGAAGTTGGATCTTCTCCCATGAAAGCTCATGCAAGAAATAAATCTGTTAGTCTTAAAGTGCCACACAACTCCTTGTTGTGTTCTTCATGCCTTCATAAGTCTGAAGTGGATAGTTTTAAGTTTTACCCCAAAAGTCTAGCACATCATCTTTTGGTATCCTTTCATGTTACAGCAGTTAATAGGAACCTTCATTTAGCTAATCATTGTGATGTGGCTTTTCTTTTTTCCCCCCACATAACTACCACTGATGGTGGTGAAATCCTGCAGTCTTTTAGTTACATGTATCTATAAAATGTATGCTTTGGTGTTGCTCCCTTATACTTTTGTCTCATTGATAATGAAAATCTGTTAAAAGCTTATCTGAAATGCTACCTCCATGTTCTTGATAAAGTCTGGAAGGAGACTTTCATTATACATATTCTACAACCCTTTAGCAGTGGAATTAAGATGCAAAACCTTCACCAAACTCTATACTTTATTCCACACATTGGGTGAAATTCACACCTATGCAATACTGCCACACAACATCTATGCACACTGCCTGTGTGATATAAAGCCCTGAGCTCAGGGATGAACTTTTATCCCTTCATCACAGCTATAAGCTCTGTTCCTCTAGTACAGCACTAGAGAACTACTGGGTTTATTATGTACTGGCCTTGGAGGATATGGTTTTACCATTCTAGATGTGCAATAATAGACCTGTGCACATCTGGAATAATACCATGGAAGTCAATGGATTTCCTTTAGGTAGACATTGGCATCACAGAGCAGAATTTCAGCCTGTCTGGCTGTGGAGGAGGAGGAGAAGGTTATTTAAAAAAAGAACAACAGTCTCAGTAGCTGGAGGATGAGTTCTGTACCTTTCCAGGTATTACCCTCCCCTCATCTGGCTACAGTCGATTACTCAATGCTACCAGAGAGTTGCCTTTGTTCTCTACGTAAAGGCCTGTAACACTGTTGTGACAAGGAAAGGCAATTTCCCTTACCCAGCGTACACAAGCTCTCCCTGTTGCAGAGCTCAGTGCTTTTAAATGAGTTGCCACAAGACTAACCACTGTTTTCTGGCACTCCAGAGCAGACACTTAATAGGTTTATTTGGACTGTGTCTGGCTTATTTATTGACTACATTATTGGTGTTCATCTGGTTACTGAGAGCATTTACAAGGCTTAAATAGAGGTTTCTCATACATCAAGGCTAGCAAACTGAAACCAGATTGTGTTACTTGGAAAAATGACTTACAAAGATGGAAATAATTCTGGTCCAAGGCGTACAGAAATAACCCAGCATAAGCTCACTCCATAGCGACCAGCTGAAATAGGAGACTGTTTTGTACCATGGATGTTGCTAATTCATTTTTTGGGTGGTTTTCTGCCAGTTCAAATGAAAAATCTTGTTCACCTGAGTTTCAGCTGCAAGTTGTCTTTCATGCTGGAAAGGTTACACTTTGTATGGGTGCACGGTTCTTGGTGCTTTCCCTCAAATTTCCTCGGAAAGCTAAAATGCTACGCTTGAGAGATTAGAAAGCTTTAGCAGAATACCACTGGCATTAAAGGAATGCAGTTCTTCTGTGGTGTCTCAAGGCCTGGCCCAGTCCCTTCACTGATGCTGCTCAGGTCTATATGCTGTAATAGTGGCTGTCACACTGGTCTCCATGTAGGAGTTTTCCCCGGAACATGCAGGAATGCTCATCGTTAGATATATTAGTCATGCTTCTCCACCTCCCCCAAACCGTCACTCTATGCTTCCAAGAAGCACTCCCCCTCAGGGCTCCAAGCATGCAGTCATCCCTGCATAGCGTTCATTCCCTGGCTGTGGAACTGCACTGTTGTGCTAGTGTAGGGCCTTCTCTGCAGGGGATCCAGGAGTTCAGGGTTTGGTATTTAGAGCTCAAAATACTGTTCTGGTGGGTTTTTTTTTTTTTTTTGGATGCATACTTTACATAAGGTTCAGTACCAGAAGCATTCTGGGCATAATTTGCATATGAGTCAATAGGCTTGCAAGACTGGGCCCTTATGGGATTACCTAGGAAATACCAGAGTGGTGGATACTGCAGTGACTGGAAGAAATGAAGGACTGAAAATGATGTACCTTTGGTACCCTGGATAAGTGCTCACAGTTGTAGATACCAGAGTACCTCAACAATTCTTCTATACTTTCCCTGTGGCTGCTCCTAGTGAGTGTGGAGAGTATAGATGGTTGGTAGTAGCTGACCTAAGCAATCGCAAGGGAAGAGGTGTCTTCTGATGAGCCCTAAAGAGAAGGGGTGAGTGTGTCTGTGATACGATATAATGATCGTGGCCCCTAAATAAAGCTATCAGTTAACATAATGAGACACTGATGAGCCACAGCTTAATTTAGGTTGATCACTACCTCCAACACTTGTCTTCAAAACCACAAACTCAAAATATACCAAAGGGAATTAAATCCTCAAGGTGAAATGCTTCACTGTATTTGAGGATTAGCAGCAAGAACCCACAAGGCTCACAGAATGCTACAATGCCTCACGGCACTCATGCGACAGGTGAAATGGCAACAGCACATTAAACACACCTTTTTGTATTCATGAAGCATTCATCATTTAAAAAATCCAAACCATCTTGATCTGCACAAATTGATTCAGTCCCATGCATCCTACAACTCTCTCTTCACTGCAAGAGGCCAGGAAGCATTCACAGAACTCTCACTGCCAACTGAGAACAATGGGGAAGAGTCTTTTAAGCCAGAATTTAAGATCTTTCTGATTTAGTCAAAGTTATTCATTAAGAGCGAGATTTGCTACTGTGCAGAGGAGCCATGCAAAGCCCTTCATATTGCTTGTGGCCCTCTTAAACCCTTACTAGTTAATTGACAGGCCTTTCACTATCTCTTTGCTCTGGGATGGCTTTTCACCCTGTATTATCTAATACATTCATATCTTTATTCTCTATGCATGGAATTCAGCTGAATGCAAACAGTTTGAACAAGGCATCATGCATCACTTGAAGCCCAATGAAGTCGATGGAAATCTTTCCATCAGGCCCTTAATCTAACCCCTCTGCACTGGTGAGAGTTTTACCTTCTTGTTGCAGCAGCTTGCAATCTTGTGCTCTTAACAAGAACTGCTGACTTGCTGGGCTCATTTCCAAATGGTACTTTATCTGTTCCTAAAAATTACTGCAGTTTCACTTCTGAGCTGCATCCAATCTGGTGGCCTATCTCAAATTGTTTGCTTACATCACATCTTAAAGCTTTCTGACGTTCCAATCAGTAGTAAAATGATACAGTCATTGATTTCTTAGAAGATACATGTCTTTATCGCTCAGCACCCTACTTTTCTTCTTATAATAATGTAATGAGTCATCTTCTGAGTATCTTGTATTTGGTCAATAGAAAAGCTACATATATACACACATTTCTCAGGACTG
This sequence comes from Podocnemis expansa, assembly GCA_007922195.1. Lineage (NCBI taxonomy): Eukaryota > Metazoa > Chordata > Testudines > Podocnemididae > Podocnemis > Podocnemis expansa. The sequence continues at coordinate 1,722,829 of ML682019.1, forward strand.
CTAATTATAAATACTTAGAAAATTTTAGCAAACTTAAAAGCCTTTAGAATATGTTGCATAAACTCAAGTTTGACTGTAGAAAATATGTAGATTGATAATCTAGCAGATTGGCACTGCAAAAATTAATAACCACTGTTACAGAAACAAGACTGATTAACTGAGTATAGATCTATTCCAGGAAGCACAGTTGTCAGTCATTTCCTGAGCATTACCAATGACTGTCTATGCAGGTGCATATTAGATTAATGATATGAGGGTCGTATCTTTCTGTGGTAATCCCTTATTTAGAAAGTTTAAAACAAAAATGGAGCTACAGCAATGTTTGCCTCACCAGCTATTATCAAAAGTGGTCTTGAACTATTAGAATAGAGTAGGGTTCCAAATAACTCATACAAGGAAGGGTTTCTTGGATGGTAAAGTACTTGACTTTGTACAATTTTTTTTTTAAACAATTGGAAACTGATGTCCTAATTAAAACCATTCCCAGTCCTGCAAGCTTTTAAATTTTTGTCTATTCCTCCTTAAATCCTACAACTAATCTTAGTGGAGGCAGGAATATGCAAATGAGGGTGAATAGAGAGAAGAAAGGGAAACACTTGCACACCTTCCCTCCCTCTACACAGATGCCCAAGAAAATGCACTATAGCAAGCAGCTGTATTACCTTTGCTACTGTGTCTTCCCCACCACAGGAGCTCTGGGAGTTGCTGTGGCCAAAAAAATCCCTAGGAGAGTGGGCACCTTTAAAAATCTGACATGTTCATTCACATACTGATTCTTGCGCCGACCGCACTTTTACTCACACCAAGGTTCATCTTCTGTTTGAGAGAACCCACTCTTCTGTTCCCCCATCTTCTAAGTGTCTCATGAAGTGAGATTTTCCTCCCATGAAAGCTCATGTGATAAATAAATCTGTTAGTCTTTAAGTGCCACAGGACTCCTTGTTTGTCCCACCCTTCTGAGATCTTTTCTGTGAATGGCAGGTGGCGGTCACATTCCTTTCCACTGTTTGCTTGGGCTCCCCAGGGAATTTGGGTGGTGCTGGCTGAAGCAGAGCACTCATGGGAAAAGTCAAGAGACCTCTTGGGACCTTCCACCAAGATACCTCCAAAGCCTTCATTCCAGCACCACCTGCTCTATCTAATCTTAAGCACAAACCCATAAAAGGAAATCACCCTAATGCTTTATATATGAGATTATTGAGAGCGTTTTTTCAACATTGTGCAGTTTATTACAGAAAAGGAGACCTAGGAAATGGAAGGTGGGATAAGATGAGAATCTTAGTCTGAAAAGAAGAGAAACTAACATCTTTTGGGAAAGGAGGAATTACAAAGGCTCTCCGTGTACCAGTAGGTGCAGTTACGATGTGAAGACAAAGGTACTCAGGCAAATCTACGTAGACTAGGGGGGGCAAGAGCTCATCTAAGGAAGTGAAAAACTGATCTGTCTGTGAATAAATGTTTGAAAGTACACAAGATGGCAATAAGAGCAAATAATGTTGTGTGTGTGTAGAAAAACACTTCAGGATTTTGTTGTGAAGTGCTGTACAGCTAGTAACTCAAAAATAACATACTGATGTAGGCTCTCTGGCATATTTTTGTCAACTTTTTTCCCTCTGTTCACACGCCAGTTTGTACTTACCTTGTTTAGTATGACATATGGAGTTCCTTCTACTGTAGCAAGGAATGGAAATTTCATAGCAGTTCAAGTGGAAGTGTTAAGGCTTTACAGATGTGCCAAAACTATGTCAAAATGAAGGAGAAACAGAACTTTCAAAGATATCGCTGATGGCCAAAACCTCATATGCTGGAAGTCATTAACATTACCATTTACCTTTAATGGCAACAGACTCAGTCCCATATCAACTGACGTCTGGCTTCGCAGCGAATTAAACATTTCCAGTTTGTACCTTGCTTAATAAGGGAGATCTGAATTCCATTCCTGACTCTGCCATAGACTTCCCGTGTGATCTTGAGTCAATCACTTGATTTCTGTGTCCCTCAACCTGCCAACTATTAAGTGGAGGCAATGTTTCCTGTCCCTTACTTTTATATTGTCTAATAAGCCTGTAAGTTCTTTGGGGGCAAGGGCTGCCTCATTATTTGCAGTGGGGCCCCAATCTCAGTTGGTACCTCGTCTATCTGCTACTGTAATGCTGTAAATATTTCAGCAGGATTTGCAAGTCTTCCTTACTTTTTAGAACCTGGTTTTTATAGCATGGGAAGTTTCCAAATGTTGCAGAATATTACACTAAGAAAATGAATCAGAAGTTTTGTTCACTGAATACCCACATGTAACCTGTGTGCAGTCTGAGGGTCTGTCTAAATGGTGTGTTTAAAACCAAAAGCTCATCTCTTTCACCAATAGAAGTTGCTCCAATACAAGACACTGACAGTCTTGTTACGAGCTTTGTACAGCATGCAGTTTTATTTGGAACTGACTCATACAGCTTTCCTAAGGCAATATCTGATAGTCATGGATGTCTGGAAATGAAATACAAAACTTGCCTCTAAGCCACAATGAAGAGGCACTAATTAGAGATCCAGAAAATAAAGTGAATGCTTGTTTCCATAAAAATACATTTAACCTGCTGCAGGTAAAAAAAGGGATGCAGATGAAGAGAGATAGTAATTGACTGTTACTATATTTATATACCCTAAAACTTTTTTATTCACAAATCAGTCTGTGTTTTCCTTTTTTTTGGGGGGGGGGGATGACTAACAAAAGAAAAAGAAAAAAAAAGCAGCAGCATCCCTTATTTTTCAGCATCTCTTCTTTCCTTGTATTCCCTCCAATCCTCTTCACTGCTGTCTGTCTTTTGAGTTTAACAGAGCTGATCCCTGATTTGTAGTCCATCCACTCAAAGATAGACCATTCTTTTGGCAGACTGGTAACCCCATGTGCCAAAGGAGATGCAAGAACAGGGAATCAGAAGACAGGGCTGTTCCCCATAAAATAATTCCCCCCGGCCCCGATCAAATTGATCTCTCTGATTGTGGCTGTAAGAATTCAGACTCAAGCTGAGAACTTTCGTTAGTGTTTGCAGCAGGATGAGATTGTCACAGTCAGGGGCAGAGCTATTCAGCATTTTCTCGTTCTATTGTGGATCCTGCCCACGTATTATACAGTATGTGTGAAAAACAAAGATTCTTTCAGAAAGCTCTCTAGTCACCAGACTGACCTTGCATAAATCCCGTTTTTTAAAATGTGCAGCACACGATAGTTAAAAAGAACAAAGTTTATGTTTCTCTTATGAACCAAACTTCACACATGAGCTAATTAACTACATCTCAGAATGGACTGGAAATGATTACTGTACTATAATGCTGTGGTCTCCTAGCAACCATGAGAGGTAAGTTGGAGACTGTGAAAGAGAAACCCCAAAACCAGTATTTCCAGACATTGAAGGGACTCTTACTTCTAGGTTTATTTGCTGGCCAGTCTGTTAATTATTTTCAGTTTCTTTCTGTTTGCCCACTTTAAAACTACATCTTAAATCTTTAGGCTGGAAGGGAGAGATTTTTCAAAGCCACAGGCTTAGACACTTATTCCCACACAACTGATTAGGCACCATGCACCAACTGTGAATTTGAAAATCTCCTCCTAAAATGTTAGAAAAACACAGTCCTGCCTCCAGCTTCCAAAAGATGACATACATTTGGCATCCAATCCCCCAAACCAGGATTTTGACAGGAGGCTTGTCTGAATAGAGGCTGCAGTATTACGTATATTGTTTCAGTGTAAATAATGAGCACTATTGAGGACTTTTAAATTTAATAGCAGAAAGTTTTTCTTTAAACATTGTACATTTTAAAAAATACTGTGGCTAAATAGTGGACCTTCCTTTTTTTATTGCTCTTCTGAGGTCTTGAAATACTTCAACTTTTGCAGTTGCTTAAAGCTAACACTCATGTTAATTACAATATTTGAATACTTTAATGGAGGTGACACCATGTCACCACATTCCCAAAATAGTCAGTTCTTCAAAGCGGTTTATAATAACATCCTAACAACCAAAATTTCAACAACTTCTTCACATCTCACAAAATCATGACAGGACTTTGGTATCTCTTTTCAGTATTGAAAATTTTTTTTGACCAATTCAAAGAACTGCTCAGCTATGGTTCCCATTCCTCTGTATTGCCTAAACTGCTCTCAAGAGCATTTATTAATATGCAGTAAGATGGGCTAGCGAGTCCCTGTAAATGTATCAGGTATGTCTGAGTAGCATATTAAATACGAATAGATTTTTAAAAAAATTTCAGTGTTTTTACAGAGCAGAAATTGTGCTATTGTCAAAATCAAAATATTCTTTTCATTTACATCTTGTATGTAATATGGTCAGAAATTCACTAGCAAGTTCAAAAAACAAATGTGAACTATTTAAAAACAAAAGAATTTTACTTAGCTATTGAATTCTTGAACCCTGTCAAAGTGCTCCAAAAGGTGGGAGGCAGAGCAGTGAGGGACATTTCCTCTTCCTGTTTCAAATTAGACACTGGTCTAGCAGAGGTTAAAAATAAATGGAATTAGGTAAAACAGCAATTCCAGGCTGCTTCTCATTTACAAGGATGGACTGGGAAATCACCATGTAAAATGTCTGAATGTAGCTACTTCTACAGATGTCATTCTTGTCCCTTTTAACTGAATGCACGGCTCTGGGAGTCTTTGGCTAGAGATTTAGAAACACAAAGACTAATCTTGAATTTTTTTTTTTTGAGCACCCAAAATTCCCCTTGACCTTAATGATGAAGTCACAGGAGGCACTTTGTTTCTATCACAGAACACGGTTCAGTGATGTGAAGGAAATCAATGGAGGAAGCTGTTTTAGTGGGGCTGATTGGTATAAACAAACGCTATACAGAGAAGTGGAGGAACCTGGAATGAGTTAGAAGTGTATGCTAGAATTCTTCTTGGAGATGTCCTTTAAATTCATATTGCTGTCTGTGGAGCAGTTCAAAGTCCCATCCCCTCCAAGGGGTTTTATTAACATTTTAACCAACTTAACACCTATTACTGAATTTCATCAGGGCCTGAACAGCCCATACCTGGCAATTGGATAGGCAAACCTCACTGCCACTCACTTTGTGCACCAGTTTGTTTCTTTGTGATACAGGCGTTTAACTCCCATTCCCCCTCCCCCCCAATGGTCTTGGTCTAACCTCAGGGCTTGATTCTACTTTCCTTGTGCAGGCTGAACTCCCATTAACTTTAAATGAGATAAAGTTAAACCCATATGATTTCCATAAAATGTACTTAATAACCTGGATAACCCAAACCTTTGTGCCAGCACCTGCTAACCTTACCACCCCCTGTGGTTGATTTGTTGGTAAATGACAGATACTTACCCTTAGTTCTGGGCTAATATGTCAACCATGGCAGCCCCGACAACTAGAAGTAAAGATTGGATGCTGGGCAGCCATGTGTATGTTAAATGAACCAAGTATCCTTTGAACCTATACACAGCTGCCAGAGAGGTACAGTTGCAAACATGTTCCACCAGTGCCTGTAAATTTTCATGAGGAAGCTCTAGATCCTCTACTCCCCATGGTCTCTGAGTGCTAAATTTGAACAAGTCACTGAATCTTGGACCTGCAGAAGTCCTTGGCTGATCCTTTGGTATGCCTGGTTACAAGCTCAGTGTCCCTTCCCTTTAGGTCACAATCAAAGCACTTCTCTTACTCCCCCACTTCCCACAGAAGGAGTCTTTCCTTTCTTAAAAGCAAACAAGGAGTCTGGTGGCACTTAAAAACTAAGATTTATTTTTTACATGAGCTTTTGTGGGAGAAAATCCCACTTTGTCAGACACTTTGAAGATGGGGGAATTTACAGAATGGGAGGAAATAAATACAGGGGAGTGTAAGTCATGAGAACAGGTTGCACTGTAACAGCAAATTAAAACAGTTGTAAAGATTCAAACACTGGGGAACAGCACATAGAGGCAGATGAGGTCAAATCACCTGCTGTAATGAGAGAAAAATCCAAAGTCCTGATACTCTGATTTATGACTGGTACCCCTACTGCAAATGGGTTTTTAATAACCATGTGTATATTTTTCTTTATGTTTAATTTACAGGGAGTAACCTTTGCAGATCCCCACTACATTAGAAAGATGCTAATAGTCCTGAACATCCTAACAGTGGCAAACATTTTATTTTGGCAACTTCTTTGGCGTAAGAGCTTCTTTTACGAGTTCAGGGCAAGATCTATATATTACAAAAACCCTACAGTTTCAATTTGTGAATTCTGCTTTTATTCCAAACATGCTTTCACTGCCAAATAGCTAGACAATCTGAAACAGGCAAATGGAAGGATGGAAATACATTGCTGATTTTCTCTTGAGCTGTTTTGTTTTAAAATGGAAAATAGGAATTTCCTATTTTTATCTGTAGCATTCCTGTGCTTTGGTTGGACTTCCAGTGTCCTGGCTTGTCAAAGAATTATCTAATTTGTGTTAAGATATCAAAAGATGTCAAGTGTGTTTAAGATTAATCTTCTTAGAACAGCGCATTGTCCTTACATACCTGGCCCTGCCCCACCCAGTACAGAATGCAAGTTTATCCCTGTTTGAGAGCAAGCGTCAAATATGAAAAGCTTCTTGTTTTTCGGCTTTTGCAAAATTTTCATGACTGACCTATTACAGTATCTGTATTCAATTATGCCTATTCTCAATGCACTGTGTTAGTGCTACTTTCTATTTATTTGTACAGTAACTGGGGTTGCAGCCCCATTCTCACTGAAAAACTGCATCGGGAGGAGCAGATCCTGAACCCAAAGAGTTTAAAATCTAAAACAGATGATTAATTGGCACACAGTAGGTTAGTGGCAGCAGTGGGATTAGAATCTAGATCTCCTAATCCTGTCTCCAAGACTTGATGGCCCTAGCTGGCCTTAATCACCTACTCTGACCTCCTGTACACTGCAAGTCACAGAACCTCACTCACCTCACTCCAGTAATAGACTCAGAGCTGTAACTACAGAATCCAGCACCCCTTATAATAGCTGGCACCTGAAGCAATCAGTGGGGAATGCTCCCTTTAATGGAGCGGCTCAAGGGACCCACTCCAGTGCACCTGTAGCAAAGCCCCACTTGCCCGGCTGTAGTCACAGCTCTGAATAGACTCATAACCTCTGGCTGTGTTACTGGTGCCCTCAAATCATGATTTAATATGTCACATTACAGACACCATTTATACTACTTTAAATCTGCAAGTGATCCATGTCATGCTGCAGAGGAAGGTGAAAAACCCCTAGAGTCCCTGCCAACCTGACCAAAGGGAAAATTCCTTCTTGACCTCAGATATGGTGATCAGTTAAACCCTGAGCATGTGGACAAGGTCCACCAGGCAGATATCAGGGAAAGAATTCTGTATAGTAACTCAGAGCCCTCCACTTCTAGTTTCCCATCACCAGTCATCAGAGATTCTTCTCCACTTTACTGCAAAATCCTGCTTTTTACCTTATAAGATCTGGATTTCAGAGTGAAAGCTGCAAGAACACCAGCTTTGGTTTTTGCATGGACCAGGTGTGTGTGCAAGTATGGGCTTAATTGGATTTCACATTAATCTACAAATACTGAAAAAGTGTTAGTAAAGCCAGTGGAGCTTATTTTGACTCCCATCCCAGTCCATATGTTATTCCAGAAGCTGAAAAGGGTTAGGAGGAATTCCCCTAGCACAGGAGCAGCATAGGGATGATGCGTCTAACCTAGTCTGTCCTGATGTTACCCATAAACGGTTGTGAAGATGCAGGCCAGGGAATTGCTCAGACTTGTGCAAGGATCTGTTCTGGCACTGACAGCAACCCAGAATCTAGATGGCACAAGATGGCTGTCAGCTGCCTTTTCCCCTTTGTTCCAGGGTTGTGTGCCTGTCAAGAGATACAGGACAAAAGCTACCCCAGCAGTTTTTAATTTAGACTTTCTGATGTGTTTAAAAAGTAAAAGGAGTTGAAAGAGCTGTTCTGTTGTTGGGCATAAGTCTCCAAATAAAGGCAATGAGAAATGGCTATTAATGGAGTGACATACGTGCACCAAGAGGCTAATAGTTCAAATTCTGTAAACTGTTGTCCTTGTTATTGAACAGTTGCATGCCAATGTGATCTTATAAAATAAACTCCTTTCCCAGAACATGTCTTCTTCTCTTTTTATAGACCAGTACAGTTTTAAAAATGTTCACTCTGCATTAGACTGGAAGCCTGTAACATTTGACTTCATAATCAAAGCTTCTTGAAAAGACAACACCTGATTAAATGAACAAAATATTAATTTAGTTCTTTAAAAAGTGGCTGAAGCAATTTGAGTCACTTTCTGTAATATAAAAATGTTTTCTACTTTAAAAACTTGCATGTCAAGTTTAGCTCAATGAAATTCAAGCAGATTAACTGATCCCTTCAAAAGAAAGGTTATGACTGAAACGTGGACGTGTCTTTTCTTAGAAGGTTGTACACAGCAGTTCTCAACCAGGAACACATGGCCCCCGAGGGGCTGAAATGGGGAGCAAAGCTGTGCAAAGCCCTGAGCCTTGATGCTCCCCACGTGGTGGTTGATGTGTGGAGACCTGGGCCCGCCTCCTCAACAATGGCTGAAGCTCCAAGCCCCACACTGCTGGTGGCTGAAGCCAAGACCCCTGAGGTTGCCCACCCTGCCAGACTCTGGCGTTTTTATAGTGTATTGGATAGGGTGAAAGAAGTATTCTCAAGCAACTTTTTTTTCATCTCTTTTCATAACCAGATGGTCAGTGTAGCAGAGAAAATTTGCTCACATTATTGTCAGGGATGATCTATGATACAGCAGTAGGTTGTGCTAAACTATATTTACCAGCAAGAAGCATAACCATCTCTTCCCTCGCTTTCTCTGAAATACGAAAAAATAAAGTATTCCACAATTTTCAGTTATTATAATGGCACCTATTTGATAAAGGATTTCCTTTTAATGTGGCTACAAGAAAAATGTAACCATTTTTCTAACAACACTGTCTCGGACTGTAATCAATAAACTTTGTACAGTTGTGGTTTCAGTGTGCAGCAGGCTGAAGTGTGTTTTATTGCATCTGTCCACCTCCTCACTGCTGGTGTATGGTAACTGTACAAAAATCAAACTCCATTTAGTTCTGATAAAGTAAGAAAATTGAGTGATGGTATTAACAGAAGTCCGCCTGCTACAACTCTCTTACACCCCTCTAGGACTGTATTAAGGGAATTTGTGCCTAGGGGAGCTGTCCAAAGCTAACTGCACTCCAGGTAAGAGAGCAACAATTATTATTAACTATTTAATAGTTAATTTACATGGAACTTCACAAAACATGCAGGATACATGTTCCCAGAATCCAAATTTATCACCTCATTCAGGCAGGAACAAATAATATAAGACAGCAAGAGAGGAGAGGGGATTTCTGGAAGAAATCGGTTCAAATGGTACCTACAGGTGGGGAGGGAGCTCTTGGATGAATACAGGGGAGCAGTCATAACTGACTTGCTCACGTAACCCATCTGCTTGGCGTGATGCTGTATTCCCTCTAGTACAGTGGTTCTCAACCTACTGGGCCACAACTAATCCTACGTGCATGGCCCTGAAGATGTCATATGTGTACTGCCAGCTGTGTACCGACTGGGCTGCAAACAGGTTGAGAACTACTGGTCTAGTGGCTTGGCCTGGCTAGAGATTGATAAGTCTCCTGCAACCACAGAGATTTTTAGCTCATACAGTAGAGGCTCATGCACTAAGCTTCAGGAAACCTGATTCAATCTTGCACTGATGGCAGCAATCTATCTGGTGGCATTACACGTACATCTCTGAAAATGCACATTTCCTTTTGGGTCCCTAGCTCCCTACTCTGTGCAGTATGCATGCACTAGATCTCTACAACTCACTTCACTAGAAGAGAATGCCCTTACCCCATACCCTATGGCCAGAGACTGAGTAAGGGTCCAGACACCTTGCTTTTTCTCCTCCTCAGAGTTTGAAGGACTTTGTTCTCTATATCAGAGGTTTTCAAACTTTTTTTCTTGGGACCCACTTGAAAAAAATCATTTATGCCTGCAACCTGACAACTACATCTTTAAGCAATGCATTCCAGTCTTCTGGCAGCGGCTGTCTGGGGATGCCACGACCCAGCACCTGAGGATCTGTGACCCAGGACTTGGTCCCGACCCCAAGTTTGAAAACCACTGCTCTATGTGACCTGACTGTGTGAAATGTCACAACAGAAACTCTTTAAAAGATTTATTTAAAATGGAGAAAGAATGTTACTTAAGCTGTCTGCATAATGTAACTCATATGACTGCTCTGCCAAAGACTGGAAAGGCAGGCAACCTTTAGCTTCTCTATAAGGAAAAGAAAAACTACATCACTAGAAAGCAATTCCTTTATTTGACTGCCCTCGGTCAGTTTGACAGACTCATGTGGCTGTGTCCAGAGCCAGATACGTATCTCTCTCTCCACTCTGCTGCTGGAGTCTGTGTTTAGTATCTATTATCATATTAGGGTTGGGTTATGCTCATGTTTTCCCACACTATTGTTTGCTCAGATCTGCAGTCTGTCTCATTCTCTGGCAGGTTCTCTTACCTACCTGTCTCCATATCCTGAATTTCAAAATCCCCCTTGGTCTCTGTTCTTTATACATCCTTGCTAATCAAGTGCATTGTTCTTTGCTGTAAGGGTGAGATGGTATCCTCCTGCTGAGAAAACCTAATTTCTCTCTTTGCTGACTACAAAGGGAATATGACTCTCTTAATTTTCTATTGCCATGAAATATAAACTATTGACAGATCCAGTTCCTCTCTCTCAATGGCAGAAGGATGAAGCCAATAAAGAAAGAGAGAAACAAAAAAGAGAGAGGAGTGTGAAGAATGTAGGGAGCATTAAGTATGTGGGGGAAACCACACAGATGTGGAGTGGGGTGGAAAATGTATGCAGGGCCACACCAGGGCCTGAGACGAAGAGATGAAGCGTTCTAGTTTTATGTGGGAAGAGGTGGCTTGTCAGTGTGGGAATATCAAGAAAGAAAGGTGTGATGGGGGCAGACTGACAGGAAAAGATGGCTTTAGTAGCAACATATCGGACTTCAGTGAGAAAGGACATAGCCTGAATTCTGGTACAACTGATTCAGCATTATCATGGCCTTTGTCAGGCCCTCCCTTGTGGCACCCTGAGATTGAAGGTGGGAGGAGCACACGCTATTCTTTTTTAACAGGTGTTGATATACATCACGTTTTCCCCCTTACAGAATTTGACCTGCCTCTGTTCTCTGCAGGCAGAATGTCTATGTCCACACATACATCATTATTTCAAAATAACCCATTTAGAAATGAGTTATTTCAAAATAAAGTCCTTATTTTGAAATAACTTAATTCTAATTAACAGTTTGTTAATTCGAATTAAGGGAAAGCTTGCTTTCGAAATAGCCCTTGTTTCGAAATGGTTATTTCGAAACAAGGCCATTTGGACATGTTGTTTCAAAACAGCTGTTTTGAAACAATGGTGTTGTTTCAAAACAACCGTTTCTAAACAACGGCTGTTTCGATTAGATGCGAGGTTTAACGGTTTCGAAATAACAGTGCATCGTGTGGACATGCTGCTTCTTATTTCGAAACAACCTCTGTTGTTTCGAAATAAGAAGCCTGTGTGGACATACCTTGTTATGCTTTGGTGTTAGCTCCGACATTGCACTAAAAGGATACTGGTACCAAAGGCCAACAATCTGATCTTTTACTTTCTCAGAGGTCACAGTTTTCATAACTGAACTTCAAATCACTTGCACAAACCATAATCAGTGCAATTTGCTTTTAACTCTTGCAGGAATTAACTATTTTATACAGTTCAAAGGGACAGGTAGGTTTCTTTTTTGAAATCAGCAGTCAAAATCCCAGAAGGTACACTGGTCTGGTGGATAACTGAATAGTAGCAGATCAACCACTGACTGCTGGAGCTGCTCTTGACCTTCAGATGCTTAACTTAATCCAAAATTTCAGAGCAGAATCATGCAATTTTGATGGGTACTGGCATTCATTTATCTCCAGGATAAGTGGGCCATACATACATAAATCAAAATACAAGGGACTCTCACAGCATCACAGAGCACTGTGTATCCGAGACTGTACTCTGCAAGACCTCTCTCCCTTTGTGTCTGTGTTAGGGAGAGAGTGCGGTCTCAAAGAGCACAATCTTGTATACCCAGTGCTCTATGATGTCCTGATACCTGACACTCCCGTGGCATCACAGAACACTGGGCATGGGAGACCATATACTCTCTCTCTTTCTGTTATTGAGAGTGTGGTCCTGCAGAGCAGAGTCACGGGCCAGATGGAAGAGATTTGTGGGTTGCACATCTGACATCCCTCATCTATCTAATGAATCTCCTTTGTTCTTGGCTTTCCATCCACTCAGTATAATCTCTAAGATCTGTGCTCTGAGAATGAACGTTAGTGCCAATTGCATTTGGATAAATATACGGATCTCATTTTAGTGGTCCAGTAAGACAAATCTCAGCCATGTCTGTTCTGATGATGCCAAACTACTTAAAAGGATAATACCTGAAATTAAGTTGATAAGGTAGCAAGATACTGTATCCTTAAAAATGAGTACATGTTAAGGGGAGAAAAATGGACAAAATGTTTACTCTTATGTACGTTAGATATACAGGATCATAATCATTCAGTTTTTGACCAGTGTAAACTCTAGTTACTGGGGAAATGTATGTTGGACTCTCCATTTTGGTCACAATCTCAGGCTGTGAAAAGCCTAACCAACAGCAATTAGTCCAAGTGTGAATGTCCATATCTTAAAAATTTATTTAGGGACCATAAGTTGCAGATAGGGGCCTAGCGGGCTTGTCAAGAACCTTAATTCCCAAGGGGTTACAAATGTAAAAATTCAGGGTTAAAATGAAAAATATAACTCTGCATTATTTACTTTAACATTAGGCAAATGTGGTGGTTTTCTTGGCCAAATCATGGGAGAGGAAAGATAGCTATCAAATAAATAAAATTCTTTCATAGGGAAAGGCATAAAACAGGCATGTCCAACATCTGGCCTGGGAGCCAGAATCTGGTCTGCCAAGGGCTCTTACCGGCCCATGGAGCCAGCTCATGTGCCCTCTCCTGCCAGTTCTGACACCTTCCTCCTGTCTTGCCATGCCATGCGATGCCATGCTCCCCTCCCCTCCCCTCTCTTGCCACCCCTGCCCTGCTCTCCACACTTCTGCTTCTCTGCCACACTTCCCTACCAGCTACACGCCCACTGCCCTTTCTTGCTAACCCTCAGCCTGCTCCCTACACTCTCCCCTACCATCCCACATGGCCACTCCTTCCCTATCACCTCTTCTCTTCCTTGCAAGCCTTGCTTTTACAGAATTTCTACAGATTGACAGAGCCAAACTGAATTTGTAAGCTGGTGCTTATATTGTACTGTTTACATTTTATTAATAAGGTGACTTTCAAAGCCTTATCTAGCCAAAATGTGCTAATCGGCCCCTAAGTGAGAAAAGAATTGCAATGTGGCCACTCATCCAAGGTTGTGTGTATGTGCACACACCTGATCTGCATTCACCAGTAACTTGCCTCTGTAAGCCATTTGCTGCAGAAGTAAGCACAATATTATATGAAAAGGAAGCGGAGAGAATGACTTGTAATACATTTCTAAGTTAACCTAAGAAAAGCTTTGGAGAGCGGGGTGGGGCTTTTTGTGAGCACAAATTAAAATAAGTCTTGAGAACGTGTTTCATGAAGAAGGTTCCTTGTTGGACATGAGGCCATCAGTAGCCATTGGTACTCTGGTTTTATTTATGTTTCAAAGTATCTCATATATGCTAAAACAAAAAGAATGCAATGAGAATTTCCCCTGGGCAAGAAGAGGTTGCTTGATGCAATAGTCAGAAAGGCAGCCTTCCTGTTCAGTCATCTGAGCCATTAACAGAGATGGACCAGATCCAAAATGTAGATTGGGGTTAGAAGTTAAGTTTGCAGTTCAAAATTACCTCTACGGGGGGCTAATTACTCCTTTAAAAGTTGGGAAACTTTGGATTTGGATCCAGATTTCAAATCCCCAAATTTGCTGGAGTGTCTGAATATAAGATTGTCATGTGTATTCTTAGTAAAGTGAGAGACAGACTGCAGCAATAAACAAAAATTCACTTAAGTCTGCAACTTGTTTTTGACTTTTAGTAAAAATACTCTGAAGCTGGGGGTACAAACAGAGTGCTACCAGGGCTTGCAGTTGCTCCAGTCCCACTGCTGTGCCAGCTGGCCCATGGCTGACCCGCTCATTAGTCCAGCTCTGTCCCAGCAGAAGAAATAGAGGTCCCGGAAATCCATGACTTCCATGACAGAATAGTAGAAATTTGGATCTGGGGATTTTACCGGGGCCCTTATTTTGCAGATTCTAATGGGACATAAATAGAGCTTCTGACTTCAGGTTTAACCTATGAAATACCTCCAATACAAAATTGTGTTTATCCTATTAGTATGGGAAAACAGAAGAAACAATTACATGCATCCAATAAAGTTCCAAAGGGGCAGCTGTGTTAGTCTAGTCCAGCAATAGAAGCAAGGAGTCCTACGGCATTTAAAAGATTAATAAATGTATTTATCGCATGAGCTTTCGTGGGAGAAAATCCCACTTTGTCCATACAGCATAGCAGTGTGGACTACTCGGGTGTGATTTCTAAAGCACACTAAACTGTTGTGCGGTAATTTGGTCTCTAGAGACCTGCTGGTGTTCATTAACGGTTCCCTAGTGCTATTTCTAATAGCAATACACTGAATTGCACTAGGGAACATTGCAGAGAAATTACTCATTACAGTATATACTGCTGAAATGAGTAATGTGTATTATATACATTACAGTACTGTAAGAAAAACCAGTAGAACCAAGAGTTTTTGGACATCTATATCAAATTCAAATTGATAAAATGAAACCCTAACACTTGATACTCATAAAACCCCACAAAAGATAAATCCTCTAAATATTTTTTTACTTCTACTGGAACTTCCAACAGAGAAGCTCAATCTTTGTGAAGACAACAATGAAATCTCACACAACTCTATAAGAAATAAACATTCACCTCTGAAATGTAACTCAATGGTTGCGGAACAGCTTGCTGTAATGCAGCACATTGAAAGAGGTGGAAAAAACTCTGGCCACTGAGACTTGTAGGGTGTTTATGTGGTTACATGAAACATCATTGACTCGTTAAGTGCAGAAGCAGAAGGCGAGTAACTGAAATCAGCTCCCCCTATGTTCTTGATGCAAAGGAAGGAAGAATAACGCAGTGACTGAGCAGTGAGAAAAGACTTCATTATCAGTTATGAGAAGCAGTATCACTAACAGCGCAATCTGTGGTTCTCTGCAGAGGACACGACAGCAAAATGAAGCTGAAGAATCAAGATTGTAGAGCAGTGATAGAGGTAGAGGAAAGAGGATTCACTTCTTGTTTGTCAGCAGCTAAAATGAGACAAGGGTCTGAGAACAGTACACTGTTCTCTATTTAGCAGTCATAAAATTTAGCCTTAAGACAGACCCGAAAGTAGGCAAACCATGAAGATGGAGGAATAGTACCACACAGTAACAGCAGGCCATGTGATGCACCGATTGCTAAGGCACAGTAATAACACATCTAAGTGGCTCTTCCTCAAGGAAACCATCCAAACTCCATGATTTGGAACTTGGTGTTCCCATTAGAAAGGGATAAATGACCACTTGGATGGGGAAAGAGTTGTCGTCTGGAAACGTTTTAGATTCCAAAGACTAATCGGGTAAATACAGCATCAGCTTGTAGATCCTAACCCATGGCCATGGAGGGCCCTCCCCTCTGTGCTATTTGAAATTCCATGCCTTGTGTTACGCAGAAGGATGAACTAGACTATCACAGTGGTTTTAAAAATATATGAAGCGTAGGCCCACTGACATCTAGGGAATAACTCCCATGCTTAAAATTAAGCCTTTGCGGTTTCCTGAAATCTTGTCCCAGGATCCCATGCCTGCCCCTCGTGAGAAAGAGCTGCTCCCTCCCTGCTTACACTATTTTCTCCTCAATCCTTGGTCACAGAGGAGCTTCCAGGGAAAGGCAGAACTATGTTGCATTGACTCCACCTTACCCTCAAAGCTTTGCACTTTTCATCCAGTTTTGCTATAATCCTTTTGTGCCTTCTAGCAGAGAGGAGAACAGAGCCCTTTGCCATTACCTAAGTAGCTGGCTATGCTGCTGGCGAGTGTAGCCCTGAAGTATTGCAGTGTTTTTATGTAACATCAATTTTTGCCTGTGTTTATGAGTACTATTTATTTGTGGTGTAAATGTCCTGCTGGACTCCTCCTGAACAGACCCTATTACCGTTCCCAGTTTGCCGATTCAGATCTCTGTTTCAAAAAGGCGAAAAAAAAAACAAACCCCTGATAAATAAAACCCCCAGCTATTCAGCCTAATAAAGTGTGTACTTTGTTGTTTTCACATCAGTTCCATGGTGGATCACTGCACCATTCCAAAAAGTAGTTGTAAACACCGCAGATGCAGTTTCAATACTAACTTCCATAATTCTGGTCTTGGAGAACTTTGCCCTGGGTATTTTAACATTGCTATTACTACTACTATCTTGGTTTTAGGATGATTTTTTACTCTAGTTATCATAAATGTAAAATACAAATTGGACATATACTGCTTACATACGAACATGTATGTAGCTCATATCATAAAAGATCTGCAGACAAATCAGTCTAAATTTATTATAAATGTACAACGCCATATAAATAATGCATGTCTTGAGTCCTATTTACAGCAATGAATCACTTTTAAATCTGCGGCTGTTTATTAAGGGCATATTTCTTTCTCGTGGTAGGAGTTTAGATAATTTATCAATTTTAATGTGCATTAAGCTTTTTGTGCCAGCAGTGTTAAGGCAAAATCCTAATTAACTGAAGTCAAAACAAAACTCCTGCTTACTTCAACAGGGTCAGGAATTTTGCCCACAATGTACACTTTGGCCACTGGCAGCATCAAAATCAGAGGTTGTAAAGTTTTAATATACTATGAAACCCTATTACCAGTTGAGATCTCTGCGTGAGGCCCTAGCTGCAGTCCTTCATCAACCAAATTCCTACTGATTTCTAGAGGCAGTTTGACCTTTGAAAGGACTCCAGAATCAGGCTCATGAAAGGATAAACTTTCATTTTTCAGGGGAGAGAGACCCTACAATGCCTTATCAGAAGTAGGGGTAATTTAGTCCTTTGTCCTCATGTGATCAGAATATAAGTGCAGTATGTCTCTGCAAAAAAGCAACAATTGGTCTTCTAAGCTAAGAACTTACAATAAGATTAATACCAACATGGATGAAATCATCCCTTGATGTAAAGTGAGGAAGCCCCACTATAGCCAGCCAATGTATGCCAAATGACAGCCTACCCTTCCTTCTGTCACCTTCCCCATAACAGCAGTGAGATACGAGGACTACTAGAGGCAACTAGAAATTCCATGAACTGTAGGTCCACACATGCTTAAAATGAAGTCCTTGTAGGCTCGGGGTCTCCACTGGTAACTTGTCCTCATTTTTTCAGTGTCTTTGCAGTATGAAATTTTAAAAATATTGGTTCATCTCCTGAAAATGACTTTGTATAAAATAGCCCCTAGATGGCTAAACAAACAAGGAATCTGGTAGCCCTTTTAAAGACTAACAAATTTATTTATTGCATGAGCTTTCATGAGAGAAAAGCCCACTTTGTCAGATGCTAGAAGATGGAAAAGTACAGATGAATGGGAGGAAAATAAATGCAAGGAAGTGTAAATTATTGGATCAGGTCAGACTGATATAGCTGTCATTCTTACAGTGTGGCTATGTTATGTTTAAGTATTACTAGCTCAGTTTCAGGCAAAAAAAACTTCCATAGGATGATCACCGATTACCTTTTATGGGGTAGGCATGTCGAGGCTATAATAAAAATCATGAAGCTGGAAAGGGTTTGTGCTGCTTTGAAATTTGGGATGGAGTCAAGATGTGTAACTTTTCCCCCTTAATAAACTGGGTTATGCAATGTGTGTTTTGAAAGGAATGAAGACCTGTATTGAACTACTAATGGGGAGAAGTCTCTCTAGCCCCTAAAGTCAAGTATATCATCTTAAAAGAGTTAGCTCAAATACAAACCAGGGAAGAAAGAGACAGAGGCTGTGATAGGTTGGACTCGATGATCTCATGAGGTCCCTTCCAGCCCTATGATTTGATTGATTGATTGATTGACACCAAGATGGGGATGGCTGGATATTCTAGCATGGATATGATGGTTTTTCAAGTACACCTAACATTTCTTCTATACTACTGCATACAAGAAGTTTTTTGCGTTCAGCATATAAATACAATCATGACACTGTATATTCATAAACATGGAAAAAGTACTTCTCCTCTCAAAAGCACAGCTATAATGAGCTAGTGAAGGAAACAAGACTCCTGGTAGCTAGAGATTAGATGCCACCTGGCGCAGTGAAGGTGCACGAGGAACTCTTCTTTCCTTTCAGTATCTAAGTGTGGGCAAGCTGGTGGGCCTCACTAGCAACACTCAAGTATTTCAGTCCTTAAATGGGGGTGGTGGTTTGCATATGTATTGCAGACCACCTCAGAGCACTAGTGATGGGACAGGACCCCCTGAGCTTGGCTGTACAAACAATAAAAAGATAGTCCCTGCCCAAAGCAATTACAATCTAAGTGGCCATTTGTGGCCAGGGCCTTGATGCCCTACACAGCAGCTAGGACCTGGAGTGCGCACTGAACATCTCAGACGTGGATGTGCCACTACTGAGCGTGAAATCCTGCTCTCACTGAAGTCAATGGCAAGACTTCAACAAGAGCCAGGATTTCACTCCGAGAGCCCATCAATTAGCTATCTTGTAGGCATTCTGTCACTGCAGGCAACAAGATCTTTGCCACAGGCTGCTGCACTGAAGAATTCCTTCTGCAAGCTTCTGGCTGCGAAACACAGAATAAAATCCCTAGATTTCTGTGCCTGTGGTAGTGACTGACAGTACGACTATCAAACACCCACAGACACATATATGCTGCACTGTGCATATGGAACAGTAGGCGAAAAAGACCAAAAAAATCTACCACCACCATGCTTTCTTAGAGGAGCATATGTGAATCCAAGCAAATAAGAAACAATTCCTTTTAGGCAGGAGATAGGAGATTATTATAGGGCTTTTCTTTTGAAGAATTACATGCTATTATTATTATTATTTTGTACAAGGAAGAAAGGCAACACTGATGAGAGAGAGATTTACTATAGCATTCAGCATCAAGTGCTGGAAATGAGCAGGCTCAGAGAAGAAAAATGTTCAAGCCACTCTCTTAATTTTTGTTTTAAATGAACTCCCAATCTCCCCAAAATGTTGGTAGGAGCGTCTTAAAGCATCTTGTTTGTAATGCTGACTTTTCTTTGCAACTCAAAACAGTGAGTAAGAGATGATCAGCTAGAAGGAACTATACATTTTAGTGGTACATCAGTCTGAACTTAACACATCAGGGCACTCCTTTTTGCAGGAGGCATGGAAAGCTGTACAACCTGAGGTTTGCCTCTTAAATTACAAAATATGCAACAGGACATCACTTGCAGATCTACCTCATCATAAAACCAAGACTGGACAAATGTTTTAAAAAAATATTGATGAGAAATGACTAGAAGATACCTGTCTATCCTAGAACTGTACTGTCACTGATAGCATCAGAGCGTCTTCCATGTAAAATAAATAACAAAGTCTCTAATGGACTTAATGGAGTCTCTGGCACTTTTGAAACTGGAATTCTGCTTTGGCCAAGTTATCTCTGGAGGTAGAAGGGTGACTGGAAAGGGTTTGGGAATAAAGGGTGTTTGGATTGTGAGTGTCACTCACCACAGAAAGGCTTTTCTCAAAGTAGAAGGTTTTGCAGTGTTTCCAAGAGATATTTTCCTTTTCTGTCTACCCTAATTACAAAATAAAACATTATGGGCATGATTCTGATCTCGCTTACATATTTTGTTTATTTTTGTTTTGCTGACATAAGTCTGATGAATCAGGTCCTTCCTGTGACTGGCTACCCTAATGACAGCAGATAACAAGTGTGAAAAATCAGGAAGGGGTGAGGGGTAATAGGGGCCTAAATAAGAAAAAGCCCCATGTAACAAGGTTGTCAATTATAAAATCAGGATATCTATCATATGATAGAAAGTCTTTCAGTGTGAGACACGACAACAGACAGCTTTGTTGATGTCAGAGTACTTTATACCAACTAGTAACTGTATGAAAAGTTAAAACATGAAGATAGGTATGGCAGTGGGGGACTGCCTTCCTATTGGACAACTTTCTCCTTTGGCTTGAAAGTTGAAGACAATGTGCTGGCAGGCAGAATCTACTGTGAAATACTGTAAAATTCAACATTACAGAAAAGTGGCTCTATTCACTTTCTGTGCTATGCATCTTTTAATTACTGGACATGTCAACAGTTTCTCCTTTATTTTGCTCTATACTTATGGATGTGTATTAGTAGGAAAAAGCAAAGTGTTTTTCCATCAGTTGTTTTCAGTCTTATCTAAAAACTATGTAAGCTTTGGCCATTAGAAAGCAGCTGTTTTATGTTCTTGTGATAAATACAACTTAAGACAGATATCTAAAAACAAAAGTCTAAGCATGTTACACATCTGGGCTTGAGGTGGTAAGTCTTCTTATCTACGTATTTGGTCAAGTACTTGTAGTTCTGGATTAAACAGAAAAATTTTTGCAGTCCATGAATTTATACACATGGACACATGAATACATTCTGCTAAATATATTGTAGAGGATGTCACACCATGGCTGAAGTTAACACCCCAGGCCAAATTGCACTTTTACACCAGAGTAACCTGGACTTGGGATGAACGGGTGTAAAAGTGATCAAAATTTGGCTGAATGCCTTGTACTGTAGTATCTTATTTCTTCAGGCAGTTACAAGGAGAGTTACTGCTTTTGCTGTCTCTGAAGTGACAGTGAAATGGAAAACTTCAAGGGGCAGCTAAGGAGATTTTTCTGGTTTTGGAAGAATTCAGTTTCTCTTGAATCTTGCTGCTGCAACAGTGGGTGGGTGGGGAGACATGGATAAAGACAAGGAAGGAAAATCAAACATGCAGCTACAAAATGGAGAATAGCCAGCTAGGTATTAGCCCTTCTGAAAAGGATCCCACAGTGGATCACATGGGAGTTGTCAATGTTATGCTGTGGTGAAAAAAGCTAATATGGGCTGCATTAACAAGGCTGTTGTACTCAGGCCTCTGCTGGGGTACTGTGTCCAATTCCAATTAGGAGAGATGCCGACAAATTGGAGGGAGTCCAGAAACCAGCAACAAAACTGATGGAAGTTTCAGAAAACTCGGATGAAAGGTTAAAGGAATGAGGCATGTTTAGTCTTAGGAAAAGAGAGCGCTGCAGGAACCTGATGTATCTTCAAACATGCCAAAGGCTGTTACAAAGAGGCCAGTGCCCAATTGTTCTCCACCAGCACTAGGAAAAGTAGCAACAGGCTTTATCTGCTGCAAAAGCGATTTAGATGAGCTGCTGGGAAAAACTTTCTCCTGGCCCCCAGGTGAGATGCACAATCCCCGACCATGGAGGCTGTTAAGAGCTGGCTGGACAAACCTCTCCTTTCCTCTCTCCTGGGGGGGGGGAGCTGGCCTTGACGCCCGGGTGAGACTCCTGCCTCCATCATCCCTGCTTCGCAAACCGCTGCTGGGGAGAAACTTCCCGGGGGGCGTTTACACGACCCCAACGTGAGAAGATTGCCCCAGGTCCTCCTGCACCCTCAGCTCTGTGCATGCTGCAATAAATCCCCGGGCCAAGGGGCAGGCTCCCGTCCCCACCCCCGGCCGGGCTGGTGCCCTCCCTACCTGCCGGCGCCAGCAGCTCCCCTTCGCTCAGCTCCCCGGAGTCCGAGTCCATGCTGCAGCCGGGCGCGGCGCGAGCCGAGTGAGCCGGGGAGCGCGAGCGCCTCGCTCCTGCCTCGGCGCCGCGTGCAGCCTCCTCGCGCCCTGCCATTGGCTGCGCGGGCGGCGCGAGGCGGGCGGGGACGTTCTAAACTTGTTGCAAGGCTGATCTAAACAGCAGCTGCGGCTCTGCAGCGCCCTCCGCCTGCCTCCTAGGCTCTGGGCTTGGCCAAGGGGCTGCTGGCTGCCCCCAGCCAGGGGTGTGGGGTGTGCCCCTGGGGAACCCAGCCTTGGGGCGCATCCCCTCGTCTGGAGGGCGGCCTTTGTGGTAGGGACAAGGCTGGCTTCTTTACAGCGTGCTGTAGACTGTGCGCTGAAATGTAAGTACGCTAGTTATCCTCCAGTTGATTTAGTTGATGGTTAGGTGGTAAAAATGCAATTTGTCAGTAACCCCCTGCCTGGCACTTCTGTATTTTTGTGTCTGGGTTTTGGAAGCTGGTCGTTTTAAATGGGGTGAAACTTGGGGTTTGTAAGGCAGCTCTAATTCCTCAGTGGGGTAGTGCAGGAGGCTGGAAAGGTTGGGGGCCTGATCTAGGGCTCCCCACTCCTATCAGATCACAGATGAAGTGGGAGATTTGCATAAAGGCAGATAGAGCCGGCCTCTGATTGCTACCCATTCAAGTTATTCTTTGTCCTATTACTGGAGTGCCCAGCAGGCACGTTCACAGACGCAATCCCTGTGTGTTAGGTGCTGTACAAACACATGACAAAAATGTTACTGCCCCAAAGACTTTATCAGTCTGTTCACTATTTTGGGGGGAACATAATGTTGATTCTCTTCTGTTTGTTTCCTTCTCCATCATCTTTTCACCCCTTTTTATCGGTGTTTGTTTCCTCTGTTCTTCCCACTGCATTTCCTACTATGTGTCAGCTACCAGTTCTCAACCTCTACTCATTCTAGCACCTCAAAAACTCAGCAAGGAAAGAGTAAATGTTGACATGTGTAAATGTCATCACTGAGCATCAGAGTTGACACCCCAAAGAGATCAATAAGGGGTGAGGGGTGTTCACTCCTCTCACCCCTAGCTTTCCTCCAGGCTGCTGCAGAGAGAGAAGCCCCAGAGCAAGTATGAAGTACATAGAATAGAAAGTTGTCCATTGTAGCATGCCCCTAATCTGCCCTGTCTAGCAGAACCATAGCAGCAAAAGTGGACTCAGAATTTGCCCCACAGTCCACATAAAGTCCTAGTGTTCTCCCTTCCTTCGTATCAGGCATGGCCTAAGGATGATAGATCTCAAGGTGTCCAAGTCTGTCCCAAGCAGACTGGATCTTAGCCTCTGCAGGCTGCATTTCTGGATGAGAGATGAGAGCTGCAAGCTGCTCCATTTATCCTTTGCATGTCAAGAGCAAATTAACTGGGAAGTTGCTAGCATAGCCCTACTGGGTAAAGTATGGACCTCCGACCTTATATTAAGACAGTTGTGAAATTTCAGACAGCCTTGCAAGTTCCAAGACAATAACAAGAATGCCTGACTTCAGTATGCAACTGTTTGTTTCTCTCAGATCTCTTCAGACAATGCTGAGCAAACTCTGAGAACTGAATTATATATATGGAGAAATAAAACCCCTAAGCTTAAGTAAGAAATCTATTCTTTCTTACTATAACATCCATAGTCTATTGCAGTAGTTCCTAGCCTTTTCTTTTATGCGGACCACCACATAAGCAAGCCATTTTAAACATTTTTAACACACTCTGTGGTTGATTGAGGTCAAACTTGCGTATAAGGAGCATTAAGAATGCAGCTATTACACAAGGATGTTTGTGAAGCTAATTACATTGTGAATAACAATGTAACATTGAATATGATACATAAGAGGTAGACAGGATTATATTATTATTAGATTATACCAGTCCCCAGGGACCACCTGCAGTACCCTTGTGGACCACCAGGGGCGTTGCTGGTGCTGGGCACCTGGGGCATGTGCCCCGAATCTCAGTGCCAGCGCCCTGGGTCTGGTGGCCCCCCCCCGGTCTCTGGCCGATTGGGCCGGAGATCTGGGGCCTAGCCGCCCGCAGCCACGGCAGCCCCATCCCCAGCTGGGCATCCAGGGCTCGACTGTGGAGGCTGCTCCTGGCCCTGTACCCAGCCAGGGATCTGGGGCCCAGCCGCCCGTGGCCACGGCCACAGCTGCCCTATCCCTGATGGGGGATCCGGGGCTCGGCTGCCCGCAGCAGTGGTGGCCACTCTAGCCCTGTCCCCAGGTGGGGATTTGGGGCCCAGCCGCCTGTGGCCACTTCCATACCAGTCCCCACCTGGGGGGTGCGGGGCTGTGGCATGGCCTGCGGCCAGGGGATGGGACCTTTAGGCCAGGGGTGGGGCCTGGGGCTGTGCCCTGGATCCCTCCCTGGGGCAGCGACGCCCCTGTGGACCACCAGTGGCCCACTGATCACAGGTTGGGAACCATTGCTCTATTGTAAAGGGACAATCAGAGACATTACACAAAGCAATAGAGGACCCAGGTAGGGGATGCAATACGTAAGTGTGTTATGGGAAAAGCCTCCCGTCATGAGAAGAGTTCCCAGAATGGAGTTGGAGAAGTGCTGCTTTTGATGGCTGACATAACATTCCAAAGAAAATCTGAGAGCTTTAAGTTACCAGCCTCACCTCTTTCTAAGAAGCACAACCCCAAGGAGCATAGAAAAGCATTTCTCCACTGAAAGAGAAGAGCAGTCTAATTTTGGAAGGTAGTGGGGGGAGTTGTCCAACAGATGTGGATTTGAGTTTAATCAAGTCTTCTGAGTCTTCCTTTCCTTCACATGTAGCATCACCTGAAAGCTATTTTAACCTATTATAAACATTTTATCACACTGTAGGCAATGATGATTTTTTAATGGCAACCACTGCACTAGGCAGGGATACCAAAAGCTTAATGTTCAGCCCGTTGTAGCTGTCTTTGTGCTACCAAACTTTTTACATGCAGCACACTGCCTCCACACAAATTGGCCCTACTAAAAAACATTCTATAATCCTTTCATGCTGGAGTTTTCTTTAGGCAGCATCTACACTATAATCATATCTGCTTGGGGGATAATTTTCAAGATCCTCACCTCATTATCACATAGATGGTGTTCAGTCAGTATCCAGTGTTAGAGGCTACAAATACAGAAGTCTTTGATGCTAGATGTCTAGTTGCCAGTAGATAACATTAATTTCAGGGGGAAAAAGCCTTGGCTTTGGATAGTGAAAATGAAAACTGAAGCCCACTCATTTTAATTCTTGTCAGTCTTTTTATCCTTGGATAACCAGACCAATAGCTAATTCAGTGGAAATGAAATAACAATCAATATTCTGTTGCGTCAGAGGTGAGAAATGTACACCTTGCATTCTCGTTGCTGTGCTGTAATAATTTTCTGTTCCTCAGTAAATTCCCTTTAGTTTTCCCACTTTTTTGCTGCTAACTGTAAGGCAGTCACTAAAGTTTTCAGCTGAATTAGAACAAGCATATTGTTTCATTTCAAAACATATGGTTAGAATTCATTTTTTCCTTTAAATGTTCTTGAGCCAGCAGAGTCCAGCACTTGTCTTAACATGTGAACTGGAAAATTCCATACGCTTAGAGCTCCGAACTTCATAGTTTCCACCCATTCCAAGAGTGTGCACAAAAACCAAAGCCAATTAATGATTATATGAGCTATATATCTGTAACTGAAGTAATAGTCTACATAGTGAAAACAGCTTCTGTTTGATTTTCTTTTGGTTTATAATGTTTAATATAAATTGCTCCCTGTTGAACTACATACTGGACTGTTATAATCGCAGTACCATAATGTGTATTTTCTAGATTACAAGACATTCATGAGTAGGGTTAGTTACACTACTTAGATGCTGGCATGATGCATTTAAAGGCTCAAATCCGCAAGTGAATTTCCACACCTACATTTGAATCTCTCCTACTCTTCATGTGGCTCTAATTTGGATTCCTGTACTCCCTACTTACTGTACTGACTATGAAGGAGATCTGTTTGTGAGACAGTTCTGGAGATCAACACTTCCTTATCACATAATCAGTGTTCACCCACAATCCCTGCAGCGGTTTCTGTCTTAAGTAATTACAGCTGTGTGCTTCACGATCTTTAACGTATTTGTCTTCACGGCACCTCTGTGAGGAAGGAGAGAACTAGGATGAGTAGAGGTTGAGAACTGGTAGATGACACACAGTAGGATGTGCAGTGGGAAGAATAGAGGAGACAAATAAAGATGGTGAACTGAAATCACTTGCCCAAAGTCAGACAGGAGGTCTTTGGCAGAGCCTACAAATGAACCTGAGTCTGAGTCCCAAGCTAACAGCCTAACCACTGGAATATCTTAGCTTTCTGAGTTCAAAATGGAGAGTATCAATGGATAGCCAGAGCCAGCTGAGCGAGAAACTGGAGAAGTCAAGAGTGGTGAGAGATGTGTGAGCTGTCAGCATACAGGCTGCTGTTGAAGCTTTGTATCTCACTGTTTCCCTGAGTAGGTGTGGACAGAAAACACCACCAATCGAGAGTGGAAGAGAACTCAGGGAAGGCTTGGTCAGAGAACTAGAAAGAGAACCGCTGTAGCCCAATGTTTTTGAAATCATCTAAAGGCTTCCGAGAGAACCTTTAAATGACTGGGAGGCAGGAATGACTGATCATCTCAAAGACGTGACAAATAGACCAAGAAGGATGTGAATAGAAGAGCTTGAGACTTTGCTAGGAAGTGATGGTATCTTCAGACAGGTTAATTCCAGTAATGTACCTGGACTAAAAACTAGATGGGAATGGGCCCAAAGAGAAATTTGGTAGAGAGACAGTGTGAGTAGACCACCTGTCCTCAAAAATTTCTGTGCAATCTTCAACTCTTTCCTTCCTGCTCATGTCAGGTGTCTTACTAAGTTATGTTGCTACTTCATCTTTCTCCATCCTTCTGTATCCTGCCTCTTGATGTGTCAGATTCATATTCATTGTCCACTTCCACAAGCCTTACAAATCAAGCTCTCACTCACGTCCCTGCTCTAATTTCTCCTGATGCCCATTTTCACTCTTTACGGTCTTCCCAGTCCTCCTTCCTGACTCCTTTCTTCTGCCCCATTTTCCTCCTCTCAGCTTTATACATTCTGCCATGCTGCCCCTCTGTCTGCAACAGTCTTCAACTTTCTCTCCCCTCCAAATTCCTCCTAAAACCCATCTCCCCAAGCAATCTCTCCTCCCTTTCCTGATGTTGGCATTTGTTTGACTTACTGACTTAGATTGTAAGATCCTTGGGACTGGAATGCAATTCTCTGTTTATACTGGCTGTGTAATTGGAAGGGGCTGCATAAATTATTTGTAAAAACAACAGTAATAATAAACTTTTTATTTATTTAGGAGCATCCCAAGAATTGCTATTTCTGGTTCTGTTTATATTTTGTGTCTGCATTTTATGAAATTTTATCTTGGTACCTCAAATCCCAGCGCTATATGCCACTATTTAACTGAGTTTCATCTAGCAGCATATTAAATGAATATGGTAGTTTTCTTGAACAACTTTTGGATTTCCTTTCATCTCTTCAACATGATGCCATTGTTCTGTCTTTTGTGGATGTAATGGTAGATGGATGTATTTCAGGAAGGATGAGCATTCGCACTGGGAGCTGAGTGATTGACATTAAACTTTAGATGTTATTCTATCAACAGCTTTGTCATACCATTAATTGTCAAACTACCAGCTTCTTCCTGATATCCAGATGCTAATCAGCCTATATAAATTCTCTAGTAAATTTTAGTTGTACCACTGCACATGTACCTTTGTAGTGTAAAAAGAAAGAAGTCTTCTACTTAATCACAATTCTCTGTGTAGCCACCTGCATTGTTTAAACACAACTTGTATGCGAATATGTCTCCAAAACTCTGTAATATTTTTGCTTCTGGTTTAGGCAGAGCATATAAGACAAATGTTTCATATATAAATATGCAGAAGTGTTTTCTATCTGCATTTCTTTAAATAGCATGAGGCATCCTACAGCATCTGTCCAGAATTTCTGTATTCCATCAATGTATGGCTAATCATTAAATTCACTGAACTGAATGCTGCCTGCACATTTATGGTGGTGTTTACTTAAAGAAGGACTGTGGAGATGCTGGTAGCTTTAGGCTGACATCTGTGTTAGACATAGGTAGGGTTTGGAGTTTAAGTCTGCAGGATGTCAGGTTTAGGTAGGGCTCAGTTTTGGTTTCAGTGATGTTTATATGGTACAAGATGTGAGCATTCAGCCCTAAGAGGCAAATACTTTGCAAGCTCATCTATCTTGTCAGCTTTTCATCATCCTGAATTGTTGTTCATCTTATAGAAGTCAACAGAGGATGACTGTTGATCGTGGATCACTCCATTGATATGTTTGGTAAGATTTTGATAGAGGCTGACTCCCCACACCCCCACTTTTTAAGATAGCCTGGGGATGGGATCAGTGAAGCAGAATTTAATAGTAGCAAGAAACTAATCCAGAATAAATCCTGCCTTATGCTTCATACAGCACAAAGGCTATGTCTACACTAGCAAATTAGTCCGAACTAAGCAAGCTTAGTTCGGACTAATCTGAACCCTGTCTACACTAGAGTTTGCTGAGTTTGAACTAAAAAAAATTTTTTTAGTTCAACCTAATCAAAGGTTACTTCAAACTAGTTTGTTCAACTGGTGAATCAGAACTAACTGCTAAGTTCAAAGTCATTTGCATTTTTAGTTCAAACTAGCCCAGTGGAGACATGCTAGTTCGAACTAAATAAGTTTGAACTAGAGGTTAGTTTGAACTAAATGTGGTTTTTTTTAGTTCAAACTAACCTTTAGTTTGAACTTGCCCTTTTTTTTAAGTTCAAACTAAAAAGTTAGTTTGAACTAAAACAAGTGCGGTTACTTCAAACTAAAAAGTTAGTTCAAACTAAAAGACCGCATTTAATTTGAACTAACTTTGAATACCTTAGTTCAGACTAACCAAGTCTGAACTAAGATTTTAGGTATAGACATAAGCTAACCGAGGAAGAGGAAGCAGTATGTCTTCATTCTCTATGTCCAAGCAAGGAAGGAGTGTAATCAAGACACAAGCTAGGCTGGGGTCCAGGCTATCCAGCGTTCTTGCTCATATATGGAAGTTAACAGCACAGTCTGAGTGGTGCAAAGGCTGACCCTTCTGGTGCTGCACTAAGGTATCCTTTGGTAACCCCGCACCTGGCTTGAACCATCCTGACCTATGCAAGTAGGATGTCTTGTGTCCATACCATGTTAATTCTTTGCTTCTTTGTCCTCCCTTTCCGACTTGCTGTCCTCAAATAGGATTTTACTCATAAGGTAACACTAGGGTGACCAGCCAGCAGAGAGCAGTGGGAAAAATTGGTTTGTGGGGGGCAAATAGGTGCTTATATAAGAAAAAAATCTCTGAATATTGGTACTGTCCCTATACAATTGGGACCTCTGGGTTCCCTAGGTAACATTTTACATTTTGGATAGTAATTTAAATTGCTCATGTTCTTTCTTGGTTTTGTGCTATTCTAGAAGTCTAATAGTGAGTTGTTTAGAGGTTTTTTGTGTGTATTTGCTTTGTTTGATTGTTTTTTAAAAAAAGAAACTTAAATTTTTATGTTCAAGTGAGGAAAACTTATCGATTTGTCTTGTGATTACAAGGATGTCCACCTTGCAAATGGTACATGTATTTTGTTGTGCAGAGGCAATCTAGTGTTTCAAACAACCAAAGAAGTGACATATATTTAGCAACAAGGACATTGACTGAAAATGAAAGCCCAACTGTCCAAAACAGGAAACACACCCTATACTGTAAGAGATCATAGAATCATAGGGTTGGAAGGGACCCCACAAGGTCATCTAGTCCAACCCCCTGCCAAAAAAAGCAGGACCACTCCCATTAGATCATCCCAGTCAGGGTTTTGTCCAGCTGGGACTTGAACACCTCCAGAGATGGAGATTCCACCACCTCCCTAGGCAGCTTATTCCAATGCTTCACCACTCGCCTAGTAAGGAAGTTTTTCCTAATATCCAGCCTGGACCGCCCCAGCTGTAACTTGAAACCATTGCTTCTCGTTCTGCCCTCTGTTACTACCGAGAACAGTCGAGCTCCCTCCTCCTTGGAGCAACCCTTCAAGTAGTTGAAGGTTGCTATCAAATCCCCCCTCAGTCTTCTCTTCTGCAGGCTAAATAAGCCTAGTTCCTTCAGTCTTTCTTCATAGGGCTTGTGCTCCAGCCCTTTGATCATTTTGGTTGCCCTCCTCTGGACTCTCTCTAATTTGTCCATGTCCTTTTTGTAGTGGGGAGCCCAAAACTGGACACAGTATTCCAGATGTGGCCTCACTAGTGCAGAATAGAGGGGAATGATCACATCCCTTGATCTGCTGGTAACACTTCTTCTGATGCAGCCCAGTATGCCATCTAAAATTTCCTTTTTATGGGAGACCAAGGAAGAGATCCAACCCATCAGTAACCTCAGTTTACAACAGAAAATCCATCAGTCACTGAACCACTCAGAATGCTGTGGTATAACAAGTTGATAAATGCAAATAATATAGCCTCAATATATGAAAATACAGCAGGCCTCATATTTGCCTTGCATTGTTAAAAGGTTTGTGGCTGAGTCTGAATACAATAGAGTATAATTCTGTTGCTGTATGGCTAGGTACCGTGGCCCACATCCTGAAACATGCTGAGCACCTGCAGCTTACCCTGAAATCAATGTTAGATGTAGATCGCTCTGTGCTTGTTAGGATTTAGCTCATTTGCTCAGACCCTTTTTCATAGGACCAGTGATCACTCATGCTGCTAGTCCTATTCGTCAGATCCTGAGGTATATGACTATTCAACCTTTTCTGGAGCCAACTCCCAGTGAAGTATTTCAGGAATTTTTTGAAGTAATGACTGAGGAAAAGCTCAAGGTCTGATCCTACTGCCATCAGAGGTACTGAACACCTTGCAGAAGATACAGTATGCAAAAAAATCAGACCTTGAGTAAGAAGCTTAGGTTGGCTCATCAGTCTTATTTGAGATGCTTATGGTTCCAGAAATTTTATTCCAGTACCATTGCCTCCATCAAAATAGAGCTTTTCTTTTTTCTTTTCTTTTCTTTTCTTTTCTTTTCTTTTCTTTTCTTTTCTTTTCTTTTCTAGTTTGACTAGAAGGACCTATTAGCTCATCAGGTATATCACAGATCATTACATTTCACCCAGTATCCCCTTTGTTGAGCACAATAACTTGAGTTAAAATGAAAACAACCATGTTTTAGAACAAAAATGTTTGATTTTTTTATTTTTTTTATTACAGGAGTGAGGACATTTGGTACGTCTTAAATTTCTGGCTATTTTCCTTTTAAATCCTATTAGTTCTCCCAGACTCACCTTTCACATGACCACGACTCTTGTGCCTTTCAAGCTATTATATCTTCCTTTCTTCTCTTCAGTAGTGTGAACAAACCACACAACACCAGCCTCACTTTACAATTCCCGCAATGCAGGGATAAGGGTGAGGGTCACACATCAGTGCCTCTAGAGAAATAAGCTTTTATTAGCTGTGACTGACTTAAGCCACAAACTCTGCATGGACATAAGAACATGACCCATAATCTTCTATTTCCAGTGGCGTTTCTGGTAGTGTTTATGGTGCAAGGAACTGGTGTGAGCCCCATTGCTAAGACATTGGTGGGTGGTTAAAAAAGTTGCAGAGCAGGCCTGGATCCATCATGCATTCTTCACCTGGTTGGATGGCAGTGCCCACAATGTACACCTTGCAGAATTTCCATGTCTAATTTCATTTACATGAGTGAATGGGAGCTTTCCCTGAGTAAAGACCAAGTTTTAAGTTCTGTCACAACCACAGGACATCAGATTTTGGAATCTAATTTTGGACTGACATTTTCACCTTGGGATACTGGAGAAGTAATTGTATTTTTCTCAGTTACCTTGCTACCTTTTCACCTTATTTTAAAATGTGGTTTGTAGTAGGCATTTCTTTTTCCTCTGTGAATTTGGTATGTTTGGTTTGTGTTGTCAATCAAAGAGAAACTTCAGTTGAGAATGCTTTACTAAACTGAAAATGTATGTGCTGGCTCTCTGTCAAATTCCACTGACATTGCCATGATTATCTCCCAGCTTAATAATCTGGTATATTGTTTATTGTTATTTTAAGGCCACTAATACTTTGGAAATTTGCAGTATTATTTACAACCTGCCATTTCACCACAGATAGTGGATAATAGTACAAGGTTATGAGAATTATTAGCGCAAAGCTGATTTTCCTTATCAATTTCCCCTTCCCACAATCAGGAAAATAACTTAAAAAATACTCAGCAAAACTTCTCTCTAGAAAATGCAGGTTTCTAAGGTGGGGAGCACTGGAAGACACAGAAAGCAATAATAGAAATTCCTTTATAGTCTCAATCCACTCTTCATTTGCATGCCAGACGTGCAATGTTAGCAGAGTGCTGTCATGGAAGCTGCCAGTAAAAAGTAATTTCCCAAGGCAGGGGACACGTGATCTTACTTTTCATGGATGTCATTTAAAATTACACCAGAACTTCACATTCCTTTTCTCCCAGTACTTTTTTTGAGTCTTGTCACTCCAGTGTCAGGGTTAGTATTACCTGTCTTGTGGTTATGATTCAGAGACAGTCCAGGGTTTAATCCTAGCTAAGACGTAAGTAAAATACATTTGAATCAACAGCGGATGCTGCTTGTCACTGAGCTGAATTTCATCATGTTTCAAAGTGGTTTGCTGCACCGAGTCTGGTCAGGGGTCATCCTTGATTTCAGAATGCGTGTAGGAGGAGGATTCCACAACTGCAGGTTACCCTCAGAAAGCGGAGGAAATTTGGTTGCTAGGAAACTGTGGAGATGTTGTACCTTACTTTCTTTCCAGAACAGTTCCTTAGCTGCCGTCAGTGATTTCACCAACTTATCTTATGCTGTTTTTTGTGCAAAACATCCATTTATCTTCCCATCGCCCCAGACATGTCAGAAGTTCAGACATACCGCAGTAAATTTAACTACTAATGTCATGCTGTTTTCTTCTATTAGGGCTAGTCTTCGCTGACAGCAGCAGAAATTGCTGGCATGTGATCGGCCTTCTTGAGCAACCATTTGGGTCTGTAGAGGCCTGCTCACTTGATCGGGAAGCTGGTCTCTGAACACTACTCCGGCATCTGGAGTAGAGCAAGTCAAAGGGAGGCCCCTTTCTTCGACTCGGCACAGTGAACATGCCGGGCGTAGGGCAGTCAAACTGAGATATGCAAGATATTTTAAGTAACTTGCACATCTCTGTTCAACTGCAGCTTAAAACAGCAGGTGATGTAGATCGGCCCGTAGTCAGCAAAAATTTTGTTTAGATTACTTTGTATTTATGAATGCTAACTTTATATTACAATAATATTCAAGAGTCTCAAATGAGTCCCCTCTCTGGTAAGTGTATGCATATAGCTAGATAGTCTTAGCCTTGAAGAGATAAGACAAAGGGCCCAAGCCAGCAGGTAGTATTAGTCTCCTTTTACAGATGAAGAGCTGAAGCAGAAAGAGTTTAAGTGACTTGTTCAGGGTAACACAGGAAGACCATGGAAGAGCTGGAACATGAATTTGGATCTCCTGAGTCCTATTCTAGTCACTTGAACACACAGTTATTCTTCTAAATGTTTCACTGTATGTGTTTAACAAGGACTCATTTGTCCCAGTCGATGCTTTTACTCGGATTGCTTTGTTCCATTGTGGCAGCACAAAAAACCCCCTAAAGATGCCTTAAATTGCCCCTTGAATTTTGTCCTCCTGCTGGGGAATGTTCAGTTTGAGTAAAACCACCTCACATCCGTCACCCACTGGGAGCAAGGACAGGGGATATGGCTGGAGTGTCCTTATGCCCTGACCTTCCCTGCTTCCAGAACAGCCTCCTCAGTGTCATGAACAGCAGGCATAAACTAGAGCATCTCTTCAGCTGCTCTAATTTGGGCTGGTACAGACAGGATATTGGTCCTCCCTCCACACGTTTCATTCTGTGCGCTTGGTCAAACCTGTGGATCTGGTCCTTTATTTGTTGTTCCCTCCACTAAACTCCCTGAGAATACTAAAAGGCACCTGTCCTCACTAGGGTCATACAAACAAAGAAATAAATGAGGCATAAGAGGGAAACATGATGAACCGTGATGATGCTATGGGATTTTTGGTGTAAAAGAAATGGGAACTATTTGAATCACTGTACCATCGAAACTCCTTTTCTGAATTTTGCCAAAGCCAGATCTCCGCTCTTGGCAGTATGCATGTAAAATTTCATTGGATCCATTTCTTTTTGGGGAAGCATTGAGGACAAGTTTGATTTTAATGAGATCAGCCTCACCAGTGGAGTTTCTAGTAAACTTAGCAACAGCCCACTGGAGTGGTGTCTACTCTGACTGAAAGCAGCTTCTTTTGTAGGTAAATAATGAGGTCATGAAGGCAAAGGGCTGAATAATTCATTACAGCCACAGTCTTCACCCCAGGTGGCAGAATGCTAGTAGACTTATTTGTGGTCTTTGCAGAGGCTAATGTGAGTGTAAGAACTATGTATAAGCACTTTCTCCGTCTGATGATGAATATGTTACACTCCAGGATCATTTTGGAAGTACATGGTAAAATATACCTGAAGCAATGAAGGATGAGGAAAAAGCTGAAGTGCTCAATGCTTTTTTTACTTCAGTTTTCACAAGCAGGGTCAGCTCCCAGCCCACTACACTAGGTACGGTAGACTGGGGAGAAGAAGAGAGGCCCTTGGTGACAGAAGGTCAGGTTAGGGACTGCTTAAAGAAACTAGATGTGCACAAGTCCATGGGGCCGGATGAACTGCATCCGAGGGTGCTGAGGGAGCTGGCTGATGAGACAGCAGTACCGTTGGCCATTATCTTTGAAAACTCGTGGTGAACAGGGGAGGTGCCGGAGGACTGGAAAAAAGCAAATATAGTACCTATCTTCAAGAAAGGCAAAAAGGATGATCCTGGGAATTACAGACCAGTCAGCCTCACCTCAATCCCTGGAAAAATCATGGAGCAGCTTCTCAAAGACTCCATCCTGAAACACTTGGAGGAAAGTAGAGTAATCAGGAACAGTCAGCATGGATTCACCAAGGGTAAATCATGCCTGACCAACCTCATCGCCTTCTATGATGAGATGACTGGATTTGTGGATGCGGGAAGAGCCGTTGATGTGATATACCTTGACTTTAGCAAGGCTTTTGATACGGTTTCCCACAGCATTCTCATTGGCAAATTAAGGAAGTATGGGTTAGATGCATGGACTGTAAGGTGGATAGAAAACTGGCTAGAACAACGGTTTCAGCGTGTAGGAATCAATGGCTCCATGTCAAGTTGGC
>ML682019.1:1760663-1788490 GCA_007922195.1 Podocnemis expansa
TTCTGCAAACCCTTCTTCAGTACTTGCACTAGGAAGGACATGTGCAGTCACTTTGTGATTCTGTAATAAGGGATTGCAGAATTTGGTTTGGAGCATGTGGTAAGCGACTGCTTTAGAACCAAATTAAATCTGCCATTAACTTGAAAACTGAGTTTATTCCACCCTGAATTTCTGAGATCAGCATTGTGGAATACCAGCTGACCACATGGCCCCAAACTTATTGGCTTTTATATGGACACAGTACCTGTTCTTATCAGCATGTAATGGAAGAGAAATGCTGAGGAAGTATAAAAATGCTGTGGGTAGTTGAGCTGATGCTTGAGGAGTTTTCTTGTTACCACAGCTGGTATTGTCTGCACAACAAAAGCTTGGATGCAGAGCATTTAGTCAAAGGCATAAAACAGGGCTACAGACTGGTAAAGCAACTTGTTACTGCAGCTCTCTGGCAGAGGTGTTGGTGTTTGAGTAGAGATGGTAGTGCGATTCCATTCCTGAAAATAAAGCTATTTCAAGATTGTCAAAGAAAATCTGGGAAGTTATTAACAGAAGCTCTCCTTAGTACCCTTTTCCTATGGTAATGAAATTCTGTCTGTTTCAGCACAGAACATCACAGTTTGATGTTCAGTATGACCCATTTCCCAGTCCAACTCCTCCTGACTCTGAAGCAGTTAGTTTTTTAAAAACATCCCAAAAAAAGAGATCAGTAATTATAAGAAGTTTAATGGGAAGAAATGAAGAAAGTGAATATACTTTGATGATGAGATGGAGGAAAAATGAAAGAAACAAAAAAGTAGGTAAATATTTGAGAGTAAGGCTGTAAAATGTTATGACACTTGGAAGCTTATGGACTTCATGGTGGAAAGTTAGACTAGACGGGGATCTTGACTCTGTTAACTGTGTGTGTTTGTATAAACCTACTTGAGGGAAGAGGGTGCTGGCCAGAAGGGAAGAAGGCAAAGAGTTCAGCACATGCAGTGAGTCAGCTGGCTCTTTACCTCTTTTTTTTGTGTACCTAAGAGAAGTCTTAGAGAAGGAATGACTTGTAAAAGGCAGAAGCCTTAGTATATAATGGAAAGAGTTCCTAATTTAGCCACACATTCTTTTTCCTGAAAAACAGGTTGGTTTTGTTTTTGTTTGGACTCTGAATAAATATTAGCTAGCTTGATTAAATAGCATTAATACTATTGGGAAAATTCATCATAGATTTGTCTGTGTCTCACAGATAAATGAATTCTGAAAGTATAGAAAGTGCTGTGAAAGATGACAGATTTCAAGTCTGTGCCATAACATGCGTTGAGTAAGAGAAAACAATTTTGTCTTGATCTATAGGGCCAGATCCTTGGTGTCTCATAAGTCTCACTCTGTTCTATTCCAGGGATGAAGTCCTAGCTCCACTGACATCAGTAAAGGTATGTCTATATTTCAGTTAAACACCAGTTGCTGGCCCCTGTCTGCTGATTCAGACTCACAGGGTCCAGGCTTAGGGGCTGTTTTAACTGAGGGGTAGAGATTTGGGCTTGGGCTGGAGCCCACAGTGGAGGGCTTGGCCATGGCACAGGGTTGGGGTGCAGGGGTGAAGCCATTGGGGACCCAAAGTCATGCTATTCCTAAGGCTCCAACTTCCTTAAAACCATCTGAGGTCCCTAGTATAAATTTTATTTCTTACAGCTGGCGTCTCAAACTCAAATCACCATGAGGGCCGCATGAGGATTAGTATGTTAGCCTGAGGGCCATACCACTGAAACTTTTTCATACAATAATATTGCAAATACTGGTAACAATAGTGTTGTTGCGGGCCACAAGAAATAGCTTTAGGGGCCGCATGCGGCCTGCAGACTGCGTGTTTGAGAGCCCTGACTTAAAGTATGACTGCTCTGCAAAGAGAGAGGAGTAGAAAGGCTATACAACACATTCTCCAAAAGGTCAGTGTAAAATTAAACAAACCACTTTGTCAGATGCAGAACACTTATGCCCAGACAAATCTTTTAGTCTTTCAGGTGCCACAGGGCTCTTGTTGTTTTTGCTGTACTAAAGATATAAGGTACAAAACTTTTCCTGCTGGTAGATCATTTCTCTCATGCCTTCTGTCTCATACAGCTGTGCAAAGAGAGTGTAAGATAGTAGGTTTTTACACCCAGTTTGCACTGGTATAAGTGAAGACATATCCTAGGAGGCAGGGGAGAACCAGACCCACTGTCTGCAGAGCATGTTTGAGTAAAAGAACGGCAGTAAAGCACAAAGCAGCCATTACTGTAACAACCATTTCTCCCAAGCATTCTGTTAGATTATAGTTACAGTGTTTGAGGAATCTGAAGTGCTTGCCAAAAGTGCCCAATCCTTGGAGGTGATGAATGCCTTCAATGAGAGCTGGAGCTGCTCACTACCTCATAAAAGCCAATAGAAATTGAGGCAGCTCAGTATCTTGCAGGCTGCACTTAACATCTCACAAGGACTATACTCTAAATGAGAGAAGGACTGCTGATATGGTGGACATTAGCACAAGAAATATTGATTAGCGACATGTGGCGCACACCCTGAACATGTGCCAGGACAGAGAACTCTCTGTTTCAGTGTGGAATAAGATCCAGAATCTCCTTTATCTTCCAAAAGCTATGAAGCGTAATAGTTTATTTTTGAGAACCAAGCCACAGACTGCAGTCAGTAGCCACCTGCTGGTTATATAATACTTTATGAGCTTTATATTAACAATTTCAAAAGGGATAGCTGTGTTAGTCTAGTCCAGTAAAAAAACAACAAGGAGTTGTGTGGCACTTTAAGACTAACATAAAAATAAATCTGTTAGTTTTCAAGTGCTACACAACTCGTTGTTGTTTTTTTATATTAACAGCCATAATAAGTAATGAGCTGAGTCATTTCGGATGTCACTAACCTAAAGGAAGAGGTGACCAAGGTGTTAGATAAAAATGTGAAGGCTGTTGAGCAGACATCCCACAGAACTTGAGCTGGGATCTGCATGTGGGCACTCTGGGTCCCAGGTGAGATTTCTCGCTAATTAGATACAGCAAAAGAGGTGTGATTGCTGCCATTTAAGAGACAGAAAGCTGTAGCTCTACTCCAAAAGCAACAAGAAGAGGCATAACATGCAAACTGATGATTGACAAATGCCTCAGTCCTACAGCTGACAGCATTTGGGTAGACTGCTGAGCCCCTGCAAGGTCCCGCTGACCTCAGTGGAGCTCCGCAGGCGCAGCAGGTTAACAGTGTGCTACTGGTTACAGCAGGGGTTGGCAGCCTGCACCGGTCCTTCCTCCCGACCATCAGCTGGTGCTGGCAGGCCCCTCTGTTGAAAAAAAGTGCCAGCTGCCTGAAAATTCAACAGCAACCATGGCTGGAGTGGGAGTGCTTCCCAGGCATGCCACAGAAAGAAGTTACCCCGGGTGGCTTATCTTGGTGGTGTGCCTGGGCACAGGTGTCTCCAGGCATGGCACAAAAAGAAGTGTCTTCTTTCAGGGGTTCCCAGGCATGCTGCAGAAAGAAGGTGCCTGTTGTGGCTCCTTTGGGGAGCATCATACTACAGAGAGGAGTCATGCTGGGTAGCTTTTTTCTATGTCATGTGAAGGCACAGGCAGGGGGGACCCCCTGTGTCCCAGCTGCACCCAAAGGAAGCCGCCCAGAGTGGCTTTCGGTGGCAGGAGTGGCAATTTCTGTGGTGCTGCAGAGGGTGCTGTGTGCTGCTCTGAATGGGCTCGGGTGCCACTGTTGGCACACATGCTGGGGGTTGCCTACCCCTGGGTTATAGGATCCATAGATAATGTCATCCTAGAAGTATGCACATTATATCTGGGGTACATTGTTCTTGCTGATCACAGGGCCTGGTTCAGGGTTTTTACAAAGTGGCTTCCACCGTCTAGAAAGCTTGAGTGTTGTGTCTCTGGAGTGATGTACTCAAATTAATAAGGAGCGGATTAAATCATTGGGCACAGATTACATGTTCTGGCTTTAATTTTAAATCAGCTATAGAATTTTTTTCTGTGAAACCCCAAATATCAATTATTACATTTAATCAGTTGGCACAGTCCCCAGATTGAGTTGTGCTTCTGTTTTTGTAACTGTTACGATCTGTATTTAAAATAAATTTGTATGAACTGTGTTTGATGCGATAAAGGAAGTGTTTTCTTTGTGGCATGACTGTCATTGTATCACGACATTCCATGCTCAGAATAGGTGCTAGGAAGTATTCATGAGAACTACAGCATGACATGAAAATAAATGCTTCAGTTTTGATGTGAACCACTGGGCCCACTCAGGAAAGTAATCCTAAAATAATTGACTGTGCAACTTCTTTTTCATTTTCAGGGTGAGGGGTGGATGTGCAGTAAGAGGTCGAGATGAAAAGGAATTAGAAAAACAAAAGTATGCATAATAGTCTTAACTATTGAGGGCATAAATTTGTGCCGAGAACTGTTGTAAGTGATTTTGGGATAGGAGGCTCAGTGTCAAAGGCAATCTTTTGCATAAATACAAAATCATGATGTGGAAACCTATTGACACTGAAAGAGCCGGGAAAAACAAGTCCTGAACAAAATGCATGTGGGTTGGTTTACTCAGCCTAAATATAATAGAATTAAACAGTTCTTTAAGTGCATCCCTCCTCTCATATGTTATGATAAGAGAATCTTGAAATACCTTACACAATGACTCATCTGATATTATGATGTGCCAGTGTTCATGAACAGTTCTGTCCATTTTGTGTATGTATGTATGTGCTTGTGTAAGAGGTGTAGGCAGCAACTATGGTTTTAGATTGTGATGAGTCAGCCTTTATTCAGTGGGCTCTTATTTTTGATTTATGAGGAAATGCTTTCCTTTCCTGTACACTCAGATTGGCGTAATTCCACTTCTTTAGTGAAGAATGCAATACGTCTGTTTTCCCTTTTCCTCCGATATTTCATAGGTCTCAAATGTGTGGTGGAAAATCAACCTCCCTCCACAGATGATTAGAGGGAGGTTTTTATTCTGTTTCTCCAGTATCTTGCTGACAACACTCTTAAGTCAATAATATTGGCTTTTCAGGAGAGGCATTGCCTTCCCTGTTTTCTGTCAGATTTTACCTGCTGCCTGTGCAGAAGCAGATACAGTATCTTTTACTTCAATTGTCTGAGGTCTCCATGCCTACACTATAAGCTAAAGACCCCAACATAATCCACTCGGTTTTCATATATAAAATACTGAGACTAGGAGCAAGACCTTTGTACAGTGTCTCAGGCCCTGGATTCTAACATTAGTGTGATTATCTGTCCATTTGACTGTCACTCTATTTTAGATTTTTTTTCCATACTGGAAATTTTTTCCACACTTCCACATTTACAGCCCTATCACTGCAGTTTTTAAAGAATTGTAATTTTGATTAACTGTTGAATTGTGAAGCCTGCAACAGCAGGGTGTGCAAAGTGTTCTTCATCTTGTAATGGAGGTGTGCTTGGAATAGGAGAGCTCCAACTTGAATTGTGGACTTAGTAACACGTAAGCCGCAAACACTGTGTCTAGCCACCAGATGGTGGACTATACTAGGTGCTTAAGTTCATGCTTGTTGATCTCTGTTTGGCAGACGCAATACCTAATGTCTGAAAGCTTTTTTTTCAGTTGTGTTCCATGAGATCTAGGTTTTAGAAAAAGAATCTCTATTATAATTCACTTGAATGATGCTTTCTTAATAATGACTTAGTCATCATTTGAAAATTATTAGGTCTAATCCTTCATTTCTCACAGGTATCATTATATCAGTGGTTTTCAAACATAGGATAGGGAGCCAGTAATGGGTCACAGACCCTCAGATAATGTCTCACAGTGCCTCCGATGCCACCGCTGAAAGGCTGGAATGCATGGCTCAAAGATGTAATTGTTGGGTCGTAGGTATAAATGATTGTTTCAACTGGGTTCTGAGAAAAAAGTTTGAAAACCACTGCTTTGAACCTCTAATAATGGTCGTGCACTTCACCTGGAAAAGTCAGGCAGTAGTTACAAAAGAGTTCAATTACCAGCATACCCTTGCGGAAGAGTTTTGTGTACATGCTTTTTTTAAAATTCAGAACATCAAGAGCATATTTTAAGAGCAATGCATGCAAGTATGCACATGCAGTTTGTGCACTCAGTTACTGAGATTGGTGTGCAGTTGTAGTAAATTGTCCTATCAACCAGCCAGATCCCAAATTAATTCTTTGTGAATGCAGTAACTGTAATTGCGCATACATATTACATATAACTGAAAAATCTAACCTCAAGCTACTAGGTGCTAGAACTAAGAGTGCAGAGGGTGCTTCCACACTCCCTGACTTGAAGTAGTAACAACAGTCAAAATACATGATTTCCACCATCATTGGCCCCATTATAAGAATGGTTCATCACCAAGCCTACTTTATAAATAGCTACACAACATTCCCTCTGCACGAAGAATCTTGATACTGTACAAAGATAGGCTGATGGATTTTTGCCTTTGTTTTTTGGGTGATCACTGGGTTTTAACTTGGCAGACTGAATGGGGTCTCCGTGATTGTGTAAAAATGTGCTTTATTATTTTTTACATATATACTGCTCACCCTTGGGCTTATCATTCTTACGTGAATGGTGTGTACAAATAGTAGATAAGGTGTCAATATGTTTTGTTAAGTTACATCTAGTATAGTTTGTGAGTTCTTGTGGAACCAGTAAAACCGGAAGAATATGTAATTGTGTAGTGCCAAAGATTGTACCATTTTCCCATATTGAAAGGTAAAGCTTAGGTTTGTTGACTGGAAGTATGAGTCTATAGAATCATAGACATGTAGGGCAGGAAGGGACCACAAAAAGTCACCAAGCCCAGTTCGCTGTGCTGAATAGGATGAAATGAACCTAGACAATCCCTGATAGCTGTTTGCCCAACCTTTTCTTTGAAAGCACCAATGATGGGGTTTTTTCAACTTCCTTTGGAAGCTTATTCCAGAACTTAACCACTCTTATAGTTAGAAAGCTTTTCTGACCTAATGCTTAAATCTCCCTTACTCAGATGAAGACTATTATTTTTTGTCCTACGTTCAGTGGACATGGAGAAACAGTAGATCACAGAATAGTCTTTAATATTTAAAGTCTTTTTTCTTCAAGAGTAAACACACCAGGTTCTTTTAACCTTTCCTTATAGGTCAGATTTCCTAAAGCTTTTATCATTTTTGTTACTATCCTTTGGGGTTGTTCCAGTTTTTCCACTTTTTTCCTAAAGCGTGGTGCCCAGAATTGGGCCCTATACTCCAGCTGAGGTCTCACAGGTGCCAAGTAGAGCAAGACAATTTTCTTCTGTGTCTTTCATACAACACTCCTGTTAATACGCCTCTGAGTCATATTAGCCTTTATTTACAACTGTATCAGATTTGTTGACTCATGTTCAATTTGTGATCCACTCTACCTCTCTGCCCAGATCCTTTTCAGCAGTGCTCCACCTGGCCTATTGTAGTTGCTCGTTTGATTTTTTTTTTCCCCTTCTCAAGTGAAGTACTTTGCCCTTTTCTTCATTAAACTTCATCTTGCAAATCACTGTCATTGAATAGAAATAAAAATAAATCTGTTAGTCTTAAAGTGCCACACAACTCCTTGTTGTTTTTTTATTGAATAGAAAGAATCTCACTGAACAGAAGGAATTTCTTATGAATGTATGTTAGAAGTGTTCAAACTGGGGAGAATATTTACTGGTGTAACGACTCCCAATCTGGAACTTCTTCTTCATGGAGACAAAAGTGGTGTAGAGATTCAGGAACTAGTATTCCCATTTCTACCTCATTTTAGCTCCTCATTTTGTCATTTGTTCTTTCCCTGGACAGCTCAGGCATCCAAAACCATGGGGAATTTTGAAGCTTGTAGAAACTAATACCTGGAGCAGTACTGGCTGCAGCAAGCAGAGTGCCAAATAGTGTCTTCCTCTTAAGTCACAAAGCTGCCAACTCTGCCCCTGCTATGTCAGTGGCAGCAGAAACAGCGGCAGAAAAAGGCTCTACCCTGACTTCCCCAGAACTGCTCTTTCTCTTCCTTACTTTCCTTTCATGATCTCATCTCTTTTCAGCCAGTCTCCCAGCGTGGCTTCTTCCTGGCAATCTACTGCTTCTGCCTGCAGGCCCTTCTCTCCACTGGTGCCTCAAGGACTCTCTTTAAGAGTCTGATCCAGTTAGGAGCTGAGCATCTTCTAAGAGATGCTGAGCCTTTACATTTCATACTAACATTAAATGGGACATGAGAGGATTCAACATCTGATGCTAAACCCCTAGAAAGAATCTGTCACAGCCTGAAATAAAGCTATGCGAGAACTACTGTCCCAATTTGTCTTATTTTTCATAGCTTTATAATGATGACCCAATGAATATTTATCATTATTTGTGGTACCTTATTTTTCAGCAGTTGTGTATTGTATTAACAGCTGACAACGTGTTCATTTGGGTTTATAATGGAATCGTCTCTATTTTAGCTATTTATTATGATGGAGATGCTGCTCCTGGTCCATTGTGTCTGTGCTGGTAACACAGCTGGATTGCTGGCATGCTGGCAAGTTTAATTAGGTGTGGCTGATTTGTTTGTTTCTGGTCTAGATGAGGGAATTGTGGTGAAAATGTTAACTCTTTGTACTGAGTCCTTATGCTGAAACAGGGATGGATCTGAGCACAAAGGTTTGATTGGGTTTTGGTGTTTAAGAGACTGTTGTATTCTCCCCCTCCCTCCAAACCTGGCAAGGTTGCATAATTAGTGTCACAAATGGGCTACACAATCTAGTGGGCATTTTTAATCTTTATTCTTGGAGCCTATAGTATGGAGCAGCCATTAAGAAAATCAAGGTCCAACTCAATCCTTCACAATACGGCAGTCTTCAATAAACTTGAGATCCTTTTCTATATAACAAAGCACTCCCTGAAAATCTAAACATTAGAGTTTAAATAGGAGTAAGGCTACCACTAAATCAGACTGCATAGACTAGAATCTAAAAAGCAGAGTAATGAGTGTTTGTGTCAAGAAAGGATTCCTAGAAGAACAAACAGGATATTTTGCTAGATATAGCCAAAAATATCCCTTTCTGTGGGAATACGGACCAAATCTTGGATGCGTGTTATAAACTTGAAATAGCCCCTTAACTTGCCTTTGTCCTTACCAGACTGGATTGACCAGCCCAGAGAATGGAAAGGATGTAAGAGGAAACCTGTACCCACTTAGTGCATATAAGTCATAGAGTAGCTCAGGAGTATGGGAGAGTGAGAAGCTCATGCATATATTCTGAGCAGCTCTCCACAGATCCTTGACTTTCTCCCAGTATGTGGAGTTCAAATTACTTCAGTCCTGGATAATTGGGAGTCCAGACTCTCCTCCCACACATGAGTACCTGGAAAGACTAGCTGTGTCCTCTCCTACCCACTGTGTTGCCATCTGTTGGAGTCTCAGCTCTGACCATGGATCCTCCCTCTGACCCAGTGAACCTTTACTTGATACGTACATAGAATCCAGAAGATCTACCAAAGCAATCTTGACTCTTTTTTTGGCTCTGTCTGGATCCCACCAGAACCCTCAGTCCCCTACTGCTCCAGGAAATCTACTCTCTAGTCTAGAACATCCTTGTGCTCTTCACT
This sequence comes from Podocnemis expansa, assembly GCA_007922195.1. Lineage (NCBI taxonomy): Eukaryota > Metazoa > Chordata > Testudines > Podocnemididae > Podocnemis > Podocnemis expansa. The sequence continues at coordinate 1,770,257 of ML682019.1, forward strand.
TCAGTTACATTAAATGCGTTCCCTCCTTTCTTAGTCCATTCTCTATTCCATCAATAGCTTTTTCTGGCTTCCCTATTTATTGCGTTTCCTTATTTTTAGTATATATATCCTTTCTGAGTCTTTGGTCAGTGTGTGGAGAGTTTATTTCAATAAATTTTACCATTCTCTTCCATAATTTTATAAAAAGGGTACTTAAAGGAGTCAAGCATTTCCTTTAACACGATAATAACAAGTCCAGCCATTTTTAACTTCCCTGATAACTCAGAGTCTTCAGACTCCAGTGTCTTTTTTTGTTGCCACATTCCATATCATAGTCAAGGGAATAGTCATTTTCTGCTATTTTTTGGGGAACGTGACAGCATGGTTGGTGCTTTGCTAAACACAGAATAAGATTTGGGCCTTCTACCAAGGAAATCACGATCTTAAGTGGTATGATGGCCAGTTAAGTGCTCTGTTCACAGAAAGAATTATAAGAAGTTGTTTTTTTAATATAATGGTATTGCTTTCATTTTGTATTTTCTCCTACAACTGATATAATCTTGGGCTTTATTTTCAAAAGGGTGAAGTGCCAAGTCTGTGCACATTTTTGCACTGATTTTTTTCATACCTTTATTTTTCTGAGCAATTGCCTCTACTGTGTGTGCAAATCAATGCAGTAGATATGGAAATGTGGCACCTAAACAAAAAAATAGATCTAGTACCTGGGATTTTTTTTCTGCTGCTTTGCATTAATTTGATGACTTCAGTGATGTGCCTAGAATAAAGCCCGTATCTTTTTCCTGACTGGTGTTTTGGTTGTCTATTTCATTTAACAAAAACTTTGGTTCTTCTTTGAGCGCTGCTCATGTACATTCCCATTTAGGTGTATATGCGTCGCAGTGCATGGTCATTCGGAAGGCTTTTTGCCTAGCCAGTCCCCATAGGGTCAGTTGCCATTGCCTGCTCAATCCCCTGCTTTGGCTGCAGTATATAGGTATCGCTGACCTTGCCTCCCCCCCCATTCCTTCTTTCCACCCAAGTGACAGTTTTGGAAATTTGCCCTTGCTTCTTTCCCCATACTTTTCTCCATGTTTTTTGAACTTAGTCATGCTTATCCTTGAGATCCAGCTTCTGAAGAACTTTTTGCATTGAGCTCTCCATCTTCCTTCACCACTCCAAAACCCAACATTGAGCCCAGTGCCAGATCCATCATGCCCAGATTCAAGCCATGTGCTTCATGTGGGAAGGTCTTCTCAATCAATGACCTGAATGAGAAGTGTCTGAAGTGCCTGGGTGAGAGCCACAAGACTGACAAGTGTCTCATTTGCCAGTCCTTCAAGCCGAGGACCCAGAATAAGCAAGAGAGTTGACTTAAGACCATTGCCATGGAAGTGGCCCTCCATCCAGCACTGGTGCCAGCTACTCCACTGCCTGCACCAGCATCCCCTGTGCAGAGAGCTCACTCAGCACTGGCACCTCCTTGGCACAGGTCTTCATTGGAGCGGAAGAAGAAGCCCAGTGCCAGGAGGCAGCCACAAAGCCCTGGGTGTTGGATGGAAAGCCTCAACCTCAACACTGCTCGGGATCCTCTGGATGGCTGCAAGGACTCTTTTTGCCCAGGGACCCAAAGCTTCAGTCCATCCCAGTTCTGTCTGTGCTGGAGGCCTTTAAAGCAGCAAGAGCTCTGCTGCAGCTGTAGACACCCCCTCCGCAACCGAGGCCAGTTGCATCGAGGGAGAAGCCTTCCCTATCATCAAGGGTCTAGCCCTTTTGCACCACCACACCTGGTGCAGGTCCCTGGCCGGCACTGAACCCTTCCCTGGACTGGGTGTAAAAGCTCTCCTCTCCTGTAGTCCATGTCAAAGAACCCCTGCACTGGCAAGTACCTTCTCCAGTGCAGCCCGACTCGCCCGCCTAGGATTCACAGTTGAGGGTGGGAGAAGAACCCCCATCCATCTCCACATTCATCCCTACATATCTCTTCTTGGGATCAGTCACCAGTTTTCTCACTGTAGCTCCGCTCCTGGTCCAGATCCTCAGAGGACTCTGGTGTCCAGTACAGATGTCAAAGGTCCTTATCCTCTCTGGCACTGGCCACCATGTGTCCAGCTGGGAAGCATCGTAGAAAGCTCTTGTCATCGACACCCTGCCATTGGTCAAGGGGATGTGGGTCCTACGACTCAGCATCTCCACCATCTGGATGCTCCCCAACAACTGTGCCCCCTGCATGGGAACACCACAGAGCTCAACCCCTGAACCAGGGCTAGCACTGGGAGGAGTCCCACTCCCTGGCACAAACCACAAAGGCACCTCCAGCACCAGCCCCTGCACAGACCTTTGAGGACTGGTTGGCAGGATGGGCTGACTGGGGTCCCTGGGACACCTCCCAGAGGGAACCTATGTCCCTGAGCTCATCAAAGCCAGCTACATCCCAAGGTGGTTGAGACTTGGAAGGGTCTGACATGGACTCTGACTTTGGATAGGGCACATCAGGCTTGGGGAGGGATGACTCTAGAACCCTTTCCTCCTCTTCTCTGGACGAGGCAGCCTACCAAGGGCCCCTTTGGCTCCTAGAGGACCCAAGGGCTCATCAGGAGCTGTTGAAGCATATGGCCACCAACCTGGACCTCCCCACTGAGGTGATAAGGGAGGAATTTGGCTGTTTGATGTGGGTGAGGGTACTCCCCCAGCAAGTGTGGTCCTGCCCATGCATGAGGGAATCCTAAAGATAGCCCATGCCCGATGGCAAACCCCGTCCTCAGTCTCAGCCATTTCAAAGGGCACTGAGAGGAAGTACCACGTCCCTGTGGACAAATTTGGGTACCTGTTCAGCCATCCCACCCTGGGGTACCTTGTCATAGATGTGGTGAACTGGAGAGAGAGGCAAGGACAACCAATGTCTACAGCAAAGAACAAAGAGGCTAAGAAACTGGACTTGTTCATGTGTAAGGTTTATTTAACAACAGCCTTACAATTAAGAATTGTGAAATGGCAGGCTCTAATGGGCCAGTAGAGCCTCAACCTCTGGAATTTAATGCAGTGGTTCCAAGCCCTCATCCCCCTCCAACCATACCACGGACTCTGATGCCCTCATGGAAGAAGACCTGAGGGTGGCCTGTGCAACACTCCTATCCTTCTGTGATGCTAAGGACATGGCCAGCAAGGGAGTGGCTTCATGTATTGCTATGAGGTGAGCCCTGTGGTTGCAGAGTTTGGGGCTGTGAACCCAGATGCAGTGGGTGATCCAGGATCTTTCTTTTGAAGGTCCATCCCTGTTGGTTGAGTCCACAGATACCAAGTTTCATGGCATGAGGTACTCCAGGGTGACGCTGCATTCCCTTCCTAGACCTGGGAGATTAGTTTGTGGCCCTTGATCTAAAGGATGTTTATTTTCACATCTCCATCAGACTCAAACACAAAAAATTCCGTTGTTCCGTGATAGGAGATGAACACTTCCAATTCACAGCCCTCCGCTTTGGGCTTTCCCCTAACCTTGAGTGTGTTCACAAAGCACGTGGTGGCAGTGACAGCCCACCTAAGAAAGCAGGGCATCAAAAGCTTCCCTTATCTAGACTGGCTCATCAGAGGCAGGTTCAAGGATCAGGTCCGTAGCAGCATCAGCTACACTTGAAAGCTATGTGAAGGGCTGGGCCTCATCCTAAACCTAGAAGAATCAATACTTACCCCACACGGGAGATCATTGGGGTCCACCTCAACTCTAGGGGCCAGTGCCTCGCTCCAACTCTCTAGGTTTCAGTCAGTGTCTACTGTCATTTCAGATATGCATCGTTTCCCCACTGCAGCAGCAAGGCAATGCCTCTGGTTTTTGGGCCACATGGTGGCCTCCACCTACATGATAGGAATGGCCTGCCTCCACATGAGACCATTGCAGTCATTGCTGGCAAGGGTGTACAACCCACACAGACATTTCTTAGACTGGATGATAACCATCCCAAGGGAAGTTCTGGAGTCCCTCACGATGTGGCAAGACCCTGGCTTTGTGAGGATTCGGTCCGTTTCGAGATCCAGGACACTTGAGTGACTTTAATCACAGATACCTTAGGCCGAGGGTGTGGAGCCCACCTCAGCTGTGGCCTCTCGATGCAGGGGAGGTGGCTGGGGGAGGAAGCTCCCCTCCACATAAATGTGAAAGAGTTAAGAGCAATCTGCCTCGCTTGCGGAGTTTTCTTGGATGTGGTCAAGGGGAAGATGATGCAGGTCTTCACGGACGATGCGGCTGCAATGTTCTACCTCAATAGCCAAGGGGAGCCTGGTTGCCCTCCCTGTAGGAGGAGGCAGTCTGCCTGTGGCAACTGGCCCTGGAGAACGACTTCCATCTCATGGCAGCACACCTGCCAGGGTGAACAACAGTCAAGCAGACAAACTCAGCAGGCAGTTTTTCCCTCAACACGAGTGGTCCCTATGCCTGGAGGTGGCAGATCTCCTCTTCCTGACATAGACCTGTTTGTGACCGATGTGAATCACAAGTGCAACCTGTACCACTCCCTCAGGGGCAGGGAGAGAGGGTCAACGTCAGATGCCCTCCGAATGAACTGGGAGGGACCCCTCCTTTATGCCTTTCCACCTATTCCCTTAATCCAGAGGGTACTGCTGAAAATCAAGAGGGACAAGGCAAATGTGATTATGGTAGCTCCAGCCTGGTCTCGCCTGCCCTTGTTCAGCACACTCCTTGCCCTGTCGGTAGCCCCACCCATGACACTTCCACTCTGGGCAGATCTTCTAACCCAGAACTTGGACCACTTCCTGCACTCACTTGATGGGGTGGAGGCCACATGGTTGAGTCCAGCTGAGAGAACCTGTTCCAGGGAGTTTCAGCAGGTCCTGATGGAGAACAGAAAGCCCTCCACATGAGCAACATACAAAGTCAAGTGACAGTGTTTCTCTCTATGGGTAGTGCTGTCCCTAGGGGGGATGCGGGGCCCCAGGCAAATCGCCGCCTGGGGGGCGCCCTCTCACCTCCCTGGCACTGGGGGGGGGCGGGGCCAGCCAGCCCAGGGGAGGGGCAGGCCCCTGCACCGGCCATCCCATGCTGGGGACTGGGTGAGTGGCCGAAAGGACAGCCTGGTTCAGTGCTGCCAGTCCGGCCATCCCCCCTCCTTGCCACGTGCGCTGCTCTTGGCTCTGTGCCGGAGCAGCAGGGAAGGGGTGGGAGGCAGTGTGGCCGGGAGAGGAGGGCAGCAATACAAGCCCTGCTCTGCCTCCCGCCCCCTCCACACTGCTCTGGCACAGAGCCGAGAGCAGCGCGTGTGGTGGGGGGGGAGTGGCCAGACTGGCAGCACTGAACCTAGCCACCCTTTTGGCCAGCTTGCCCGCTCCCTGGTATGGGGAGGGCAGCAGTGCGGCCCCGCGGGGCCCCGCAAAGCACGGAGCCCTGGGCGGCTGCCCCAGTTGCTATACCTTAGAGATGGCCCTGCCTAGGGTGACATCCAGAGGGGTCAGCCCAGAGTCCACCCCTATCCAAGCTATGCTCTACTATCTCCCATCCCTGAAGGAGAGAGCCCTAACAATAGTCTCCCTCAGGGTACACCTGGCAGCGATTTCAGCCTTTCAGAGATCTTTCCAAGGGATCACCCCCTTCTCACACCCCATGGTATCTAGATTCCTCAAGGGGGTGGAGGGGCTATTCCACAAGCACATGACCCACTTCCACAGTGGGACCTGAACCTAGTCCTGGAAGCCCTCATGAGACCGCCCTTCGAGCCATTAGATTCATGTTCCCTCCTAGTTCTATGATGGCAGGTAGCATTCCTAATGGCCGTCACCTCAGCAAGGAGGGTATGAGAGCTAAAAGTCCTATCTCCAGAGCCGCCCTATACAGTGTTCCATAGGGACAAAGTTCAACTCCGCTTGCACACAGCATTCCTACCAAAGGTGGTTTCACCCTTCCATGTAATCAGGAAATCTTTCTCCCAGTGTTCTTCCCAGGGCCACACCTGATGGAGAACCAGAGATGATGGCATACCCTTGATGTTAAGAGGATGCTCTCCACATACAGAAGGGCCTAGCTCTCTCAATGTAAATTGACCCAGCTTTACACAGTGATAGCAGAATGCATAGAAGGGCAGGTGGTGACATCCCAGCACATCTCGTCATGGATAACGAGCTGCATTAAGGACTGTTGCCAGTGGGCATAGGTTCCCCTTCCAGGGAAGGTCAAAGCTCATTCAACCAGGGCACAAGCATCATCAATGGCCTTCTTAGCACAAGTGCCCATGAAAGAAATCTGCAGGGCAGCCATCTGATCCTCAGTTCCTACTTTCGTCTCCCATTATGGCGTTGTGTAGCAAACAAGAGATGATGCAGCCTTTTGCAGAATAATACTACAGACGGGGAAACCTCAGCTCTGCTCACCACACTAAGCAAGGCTTGTAAGTCATTTGAATGGGAATGTATGTGAGCAATGGTCGAAGAAGAATGGAAGGCTACTTACCTGTGAATGTCCTTCTTTGAAACAGGCTGCTCACTGATATTCTATACCCTCCCTCCATCCCCACTTTTCAGAATTAGCGGAAAGAAGGGACTGAAGGAGGGGCAGGATCAGCACCATCTATATACCGCAGCCAAAGCGTGACACTGAGGGGGCATTGATGACTGACCCTACGGGGACTGGCTAGGGCAAAAAGCTTTCCAATTGACTGTGCACTGTGGCATCTATACACCTGAATGGGAATAAGAAAAAACAGCAAGGACTCTTGTGGGACTTAAAGACTAACAGATTTATTTTTTGCATGAGCTTTCATGGGAGAAAATCCCACTGATGAAGTGGGATTTTCTCCCACAAAAGCTCATGGGATAAATAAATCTGTTAGTCTTTAAGTGCCACAAGAGTCCTTGCTTTTTGCTTTAGTAGACTAACACGGTTGCCCCTTTGGAACTGGGGAATGTATGTGAGCAGCCCATCTCGATGAAGGATGTTTACAGGTAAGTAACCTTCTGTTCCTGGCTCCCAGTCAAATCATTTCACACTTGTCTTCAGTGAATTGCATTTGCTGTCTCATGGCCCAGTCATGTAAATGATCCAAGTCTTTTGGAATCTGGTTATATTATTCTTAATTATTTGCTATACCTTCAGTTTTCAAATAAGCTGCAAACACAGAGAGATTTTTTTAAATACATTTGTTCAAATCATTAAAGAAAATACATATCAACGTAATGTTCAAAGTATGATTTGCAATTCTGGACAAATTGTTTTTCCAGAGTCTGTTTTCTCTATGTATTAGTACTGCAAATTCGTGTGCACACAGTTGGAGTACAGGGGTCAAGCTCTTTTGAAAATGTGGCTCAATATGAATAATATGGGATTTAAATCTGAGTGTCTTTCAGCTCACTCTCATTTTAAGAAGAAAAAAAGTGGTAACTACCATGTATAAAATATAGCAGGCCAATAAAATTCATCCTTAGTATAACTCTTTGACATCAGTAGAGTAGTGTACTGATAAAGTTGGTGCACTATATTAACAGAAAAACGGATTTAAGTATTTTGGGAAAAAACAAGAAAAGTATATAAAGGGGAAAAAGTATAAATTGTGGCTACAGTAGAAAAGAGCACTGTATAAATTGCATGATATGGTCAGTATATAGGATTACATAGACTTAATAGTGTGTGACAGAATGTGGTTAGAGATACGATCTAGAAGGGGGTGAAAGTAGAAGGTGTTTTTTGTTCTGCAGAATCATGTCAGACATCTTGCAGTTTTGCAAACCACAAACCTAAGCTGGTTTCGATCTCGGTTATATACACTCACCACCATTTGAGTAGAAAAAGGAATCTGGATAAGTGGTTCCAGTTTTGGACAATTTTTGTTTCATAAACAGATTAGCAACAGCTGGGGCTGATTTTGATGTAGCAAAACCTCTGTAGTCAGGTTTTAGTTTTGCAAACCAAAACCAAGAATGAATTGAATCCAGGTTCCATTTATCCTCCAACTTTGGGGTGGTAGGTAGGTGACTGCAGAAACAACTCCAGTTTTGTCTCATCTTTGACACAAGCTAAACAGTACCTAGTTTGTCACTTTCCAAAGGAGTAGCTGTGTTAGTCTAGTTCAGCAAAACAAGGAAAAGAGTCCTGTGGCACTTTTAACGACCATGAGCTTTCATGGGAGAAAATCCCACTTTGTTAGACCCATGAAAGCTCATGCGATAAATAAATTTGTTAGTTTTTAAAAGTGCCACAGGACTCCTTGCTTAATTTGTCACTGTAATCACCACCATACCAAAACTGGCTTCTTTTCATTGTAGTTATGATATATACAGCAGTTTGGCTGTCACCATAATGGAAGGACAGGGCTGTGTTGGTATTTTAAATTTTAAAAAGCATAATATACAACACTTAAGAGTAGGAACATTTTCTTGAAACGAATATCTGTGTTCCTGCAGTGGCTGCATACAAAGTGTTAATAATATAACACAGCTTCATGCGCACGAGAACAGATGTCCTGTAGCAAAGTTTAAATAAGATTGGAAGAAATTAAGTCATTCTGTTTTCTGATGCACAGTAAAGGAAACATTGAACTGCAAATGGGGACTCCTGTTTGGATGCTTATTTCTCCTCCCTCTTATTATTAAACAAAGAGAAAAATTAGAACACCATAAAAATAGAAACTGATGTGATTCTATTGTTCATTTTTATCATGGAGTGGAGCTTCATTTGCAGATCTGTGAACTTCACATAATTGCCAGTGATCTGAGCTTACCTTTCCTTTCTGAAGCACAACTGTTCATTGCATAAATGCAATGCATAAAAGCATGCAACATGACCCCAGTGGCAATTCCAGAACATGGTAACCGTGACCTGTCATTGAGCTGTTATCTCACTCAGTAAACCACTATCTGTCCGTGAAATCTTATAAATGCAGTAAACTTTCAGCAGATGAGTGATCTGGATAAATGATCCCAGATTTGGCCAGTCTGTTTCAAATAGAGATTAGAGAAAATCAGTGTTCATGAAGATCCAAGTCCCACTTACCTAACTCACAAAAATCTGGGAACGTATATTATATCTAGTGGCTTCATAAGTTTATGGTGCATTTCCGTCCTGTCAATATTCAGAGGTAAATATATATGCAGGGCTTGAGTCTCCTTCCACTTATACAACTGCAATGGGAATAACTCAGTTTAAGTTCTTGGAATAATATCAGTGTTATACTAGGAGAATATTTGAAATACCACAAGATGTCACACCCTGCTTCTCTCCTTTTAGGTTAAGATATTTTGACAGTTTTCATAATTTTTTAAAACTAATTTGTGTTCAACAGAGACATACAGCCAGATGGCCACTCAGAGGTGAGGATACCTTTTAGATGTAGGAAATCTGTCTTTTATGTATCCATTTGTATTCAGTTTAGCGCTTTAAAATGTCAACCATTTATTGGCTAAGGACCTGATCTTGAAAAATGGCTGCTATTTTTGCAGCATAGTATTACATCCACAGTTAATTTGGGGTCCAAATGCTAACAGTTTGCTAGCTGCCTGCAAAGCTGAAGACCTGTTTTGAAGTACTTTTCAAAATCAGGCTGTAATTCTGTATTGATTTTTAGTGACTGAATTCGGGGTCTGTCAAAGCATTGGGAGTTTTACCATCTACTATGTAAGTGAAATAAGACTCTAAGTCAGGGATCTCAAACTTTTTTTGAGAATATTTCATGCCTTGATGACACCGCTGACATGCTATGTCACCCTAAACAGCATGCTGACAGCTTGTGAGTCTCTCATAATAACTCTATGTCCCCTAGTTTGAGAATTCTTGCTCTTGGCTGGTCCATGGATATTGAGACCAGTATTTGCGGAAGTGACTAGTTATTTTTGGTGACCGGCTGGAGGGATTTGAAAGGGGATGATTTTTAGAAGTTGACTGCTCAGCACTTTCTGTCAGACCCCTTTGAGGAATTTGAATTAGATACTTTAGCTCCTGCTTCTTGGGATTGCTTTCTGTAGGTTCTACTCTGATCGCACCCTTACTTCTCGCAGTTAATGTGATGGGTTTCAAAGAGCAAATAAAGAATGTGACAAATATGTTTCACAACATGATAGATTGTTTGTTTGAAAGTGTAACAGAGGGATGAATAATGGGAAATCCTGTTACGACTCATAAAAGAATACAATTTCTGCATTGCCAGGTTTTTTGCAGATTGACTGACTAACTATTCTGCTGTCTAAAAGATATGGAGGCAAGTCTACACTGCCAGCTGTTTTCAGGAGTGGTCAAATGGAAATAAGCAAGTTACCTAAAATCACTTGTGTATTTCAGTTTGACTGACCAACACCCAGCACACCTACTGTGCTGAATCAAAGGGAGGGGCTTCCCTTTGACTCAGCACTATTCCAGTTGTGGTCTTAAGAGGTTGGCTTTCCAGTTGACTGAGTGGCTCATCATAGATCCAATCAATTGATTAAGAAGGTTGATGTGATTGCAGTGATTTTGCCAACATCAGTGAAGACTGCCCTCACAGCCTAAAGGGTACTGCTGTTGATATGCCATACTAAGAAGAATGGCCGGCATTTTTGTAGTTCTCAGCAAGCAGGAGAACTCCACAGGTGAGAGTATTCCACCCTGTTCAGTCAGTTGAGAAGTAATGTTAAGCAGGGTTTTCAGGAACACAACTTTGTCTTCTTTTTAAAGCATGGAAAGATGACACCGCCTATCCCTGCAGTAAAATTTATAGGAACTTTCTCAGACTCAAAAAGATGTCTTCTATTTGTGAATGTAAAACACTAATTATTGATTTTTCTCATTCAGCAAGTAAGGAATGGAAGAGCTAACTCTTCAGTTACATCCTATGCATCAACTCTTCAATTTTTCATAAAATTAAATTGCCAAATGAACATAATGGTTCTTTAAAGCTGCTGCATTAATTAGACTGTCTTCTCCTAGCTATAATCATTTTGAGGACTTCAGTGTTCTCTTGTCTACTTGCTCACAGTTGGATAACTCCTTTTAGCCAATCAGAGACACTACAGTTTAAATAGCACGTTTATAAGTGAACTCTTGGACTATATGGTTTTCATTTGTCCAGCAAAAGATGAACTGGAAACACCTATTTGAATCAGTGCCACCATCTCTGGAAACCTGTAAGACAAATATAGGTCTAAACAATTTCTGAGTAGTCCCTTTCTAAAGTAATTGCATTTATATCAAATTCTTAGTCAGATCTTGGATAAGAGCACACATGAGGCTCCACATGTATTTCAAGCACATGTTTTCATTTGAGGCAGTGATGGGATAGACTTCCTTGTCATTAGCCAAGGTGTGTATGATGATTGGAGTAGATAACATGGATTAAACACAATTGGAGGTTGAGGAGAGGTGTATATATAGGGCCATTTATTTTTTATGTAGCTATTTCCATTAATAAATGGAAATATATCCCTTAATTATGCAAACTTCACTAAATCAAATCTTGCAATCCATCATTAGAATGAATTCAGTAAGTAAGTACTTGAGGGAACTTTCTCTCTCTCAATTTGGTCCAGTGAAGTTTGCATAATTAAGGGATTTTTTAATATATATAAAATAAGAATTGTGTGTGTGTGTGTGTGTGTGTGTTTCCCTCAAGTACTCACTATTATATAATGGGTATCTATAGTTGGTTGGATGATTGACTGGTTTTGCTTTTGGCTGTTGCTGAATTATGCCACTGATTTGTGTTTTCACTAGCAGTTAGTTTTCTGCCAGACTTGCTGCATGATGATTTAACTGCCCCAGAGTTGAAGATATGTACTGTTTCAGGGGATAATTCACATTTTGGAGAGTCTACAGACCAGATCTTGAGCAATGGTATACCGTTTGCAGATCTATACCAGTTGACAATCTAACAGTCTGAAGCCCTGAGAAAATAGAAGTTTTATATCTCAGGAACTTTGTGAGTCATAACAATTTGTTTCTGAAAAGAGACATTTCTTGATGTTAGTCTGTTTTAATGTAATCTTTGCTTTGATTTTTCTGAAGAATTACAACAGAGAATGCTTGTCACCATATAAAAGAATGTGAACATAGGAGAAGAATGTGAACACAAAAGTAGATGCAAAACCAAGAAATTACATGACTTGTATTCATCATGAAAACTATGAAATAGCAACTTGTCAGCTTGTTCCAAGTGACACAGAGAATGAGATCAACCCTGCTTTTATTTACATTAGTGGTATCATGTTGGTTTCAGTGGAGCGGCACCAGTGTGAATGAGAGCAGAATCTAGCCAAATAGAAAACTGAGACTGATTTAAGGAACAAGTGTTTTAAGACTAGAATGTGTCTTCCAACCAATTAGGCAGGAAATGAGACAGATTTCAATATATTTATCCCACTTATCCTGTAAGCAGTAGGTTTGAATGACAAATTTGGTAAACAGTTTAGAATGTTGGTTAGAGTGTGATAAATGAGTTCCTGATTGCAATTAGCAACTCTTCAGGTGCTAAGACATAAATTTAAAGAACTTGAATTTCGAAAGGTGTTACTATGGACTTGATGCTGTGCCGATGCTCCTATTTTCTTTAATGGTGTAGATATAGGGTTCAGGAAGTAGTGTTAGTCTAGTCCAGCAAAAAAATAAAGGAATCGTTTGGCACTTAAAGACTAACAGATTTGTTTTTCGCATAGCTTTCGTGTAAGTTCACCCATCTTTGAAGCATCTGATGAAGTGGGATTTTCTCCTACAAAAGCTCATGCAAAAAATAAATCTGTTAGTCTTTAAGTGCCACACGACTCCTTGTTTTTTCTTCAGGAAGGGGACTGATGGCAGAGCTCATTTTCTTTCTCTCCACATGAATGTTGGGCTGAGTACTGCAGCCCTTACTCACACGTTGTCTCATGAAGCTCAGGGAGTAAAGGTTTGATTCTGCATGGTGCTAAGTACTCTGGCACCAGTCTTACAAAGTACATGTTGAAGTCTGTGGCTAGCCCCAGTGGAATCATTAGGAGTGATCTTCAAGTATGCATATAAGTAAATTGAGAAGGCGAGAGCATGAGATTGAACTCGAATTTTTTTAGATTAGATCATTTTGGGATGGTTCCAAGCCCCTGATGCAGGAAAGCTGATTCTTTGGCATTAAATAAAAAGGCCTGTCTTTAGTAAGCATGCAGTGTTGTAGCCGAGTGGATCCCAGGATATTAGAGAGACAAGGTGGGTGACTCAAAGATGAATTCCATGTAAGTTAGAAAACTTGTCTGTCTCACCAACAGAAGTTGGTCCAATAAAATATATTGCCTTATCCTCCTGGGCTGTGTTTAATAGTTATTTTTTTAAGTATATTCTCAAATATCTCAAGTATATTCTCAAATCTTTTGCCACTACACTTGGCAAAATACATAAATAAAATTACACAAAGGGAATTAAAAAGCAAGCTCTTAAGACATGTATTCTTCTGTCCTGTATATTCTTGATTAATGCATTAAGAACATAGCCTTCATTTTATATTTTTCCCTCAAATACATTTCCTTTTCACTTCTCATTTTGTCTCCCATTTATGTGCCTCTTTTATCTCAAAATTGGGAGTGACAGTTTGCCTACAGGGCTTTCACATCTCTTGGAGCTAAGAATTAGAGAGCACGTTCCATTTTAGAAGACTTTTTTGGAGTTTCTTTTTTACCTGATGTTGCACAAGTACAGGATGAACATTGGTATTTTAAAAAATGGTGACTATTTACTTCTCAGAAGGAGTAGCATTGCTTAAATTTTCAAATTAATGTGATCCATGCTTCTATTTATGAGGCAGTGTTGAGGTTCCACGATAGCAGCTAAATTAAAACCATGGCTCATGAATGCCCATTTCATCCAATTAATTTGAAACAGTTGGGAACTTGGTGGTTTCCTTCATGTTTTATCATTCTCCCAGGATGTTTGGTTTATGTTGAGTCTCAATCATTGTGAAAAATAACTTTTAACTGTATGATCAGGATTATGATCCCCAGCAACAATGATGACAATAGTGTACTGTTTTCATAGTTGCTGGTTTATAGCCATCTTATTTGCCACAGTTGATTTGTGCTCTCAGCTACAGAGGTTCTCCTGAAATGTCACTCTAACCTGCCCTACTATATAATATAATGAGCACTTAAAAGATTCTTCCCCTCAGTGAATTAAAAACAACATGAATAAATGTTAGTGGTCATGAAAAAGAGGGGATCATTTGTGAAATTCATGCTTATGCCCAAGGCCTGCAGCAAGCCTTAGATGGTGCATAGCACATTGCGCAAGCCCTGTGAACTGGAGTGTATTTCTCTAAAAGCCTCTGACATGGTACATTCATGCCATTTCTGGTTCTTACGAGTATGATTCTGTCTCAGTGATTAGTTCTCCTGGAGTACAGCATGTGAGTCTAGGACATTTTGGGTTACTACCACTGACACAGATCAACATAGCATCATTTGGAGGTCTGTAAGTTTGACCAGAGCAAAAGAGAGATGGGTTGCACTAAGAGTGAAAAACAGTACTTGAAGAGGGAAAGAGGTGTATGGTAAGAAGTCCAGGCTCTATCTTGCTTCCTAAAACATTCTTGATCACCTCCCTGTTGTCATCATTTATCCTTGTCCCACTCTGTTTTTCTCTCAATCATCAATACTGTCTTACACTTTCCTTCCTAACCAGCTAGTCTTACTTGTCCCCCTTCTCTTCCCTTGATTCAGTAGTTCCTTCTCTTTTCAACATAATTCAGAAAACAGCTCTGAAAGTATCATTAACAGGTGGCAAAGTTTGTATGTCTATTGTAATGAGCAATGCAGATAGCACCTCTACTGTTAGACAAAACAGTAGTCCTGTAGCACTTTTAAAGAATAACAAATTTATTTATCACATGAACTTTCATGGGTGAATCCCACTTTGTCAGATGCTAGAAATGGAAAATTTACAGTATGGAAGGGAAAAGTAAATGCATTGAAGATAGATGGTGCTGTATCTTTATACTTGTGTTAAGTTGTTGTTTTGTAGGTTATTATATTGTTGTATACGTTGAAGGATGATGGTTAGTATAGGGTGAAGAGATAGCAAATGAGAAAAATTGGGATGAGGTTGGGAGAATAACAGGCACCTACATAGGATAGAGCCCCAAATATGGGTACTGTTCCTATAAAATTGGAACATCTGGTCACCGTAGTTTAGTAGGAAGTCAGCTCCTGTAGGAGTCCTGTGGTACTTTTAAGGACTGAGAAATCTAGTTATTGCATGAGCTTTCATGGGAGAAAATCCCACTTTGTCAGAAAGTCATGTGATAAATAATAGATGATATTTAAAATGTAAATAATGTATAGATTTGGTTCTTTTTCCCAGAACACTTAGCATCAAGCTTTGACCTCAGTGGATTTTTTTGCAGGACTGTAGAATTATTAATATCATTTCTTTAAGAGTGGTGTCTAGACCTTCCAATTGAGATTGGGACTCCACTGTAACAGTCTCTATATGAACTCCCAGCAGAAAACAATTTCTGCTGTGAAGAATTTACAGTCTAAATAGACAGAGGAAGAACAAGACAGGAAATTTATAGAGGCACACAAAGGAAAAGTGTCTAAAGATATGCCCACAACCCTGCCCACAATCCACCCTCTGTTGTGGTGAGGAATCGTTATGCGGTGCTAGAGACGGTGAAGGAGGTGGAAGAGGAGAGGCCATGCACCCCCGAGGCTGGGAGGATCACAGCCACCACAGCTAGGAGGAAACGTAGAGTTGTGGTGGTTGGGGACTCACTTCTGAGGGGGACGGAGGCACCCATCTGTCGCCCTGACAAGGTCTCTCGAGAGGTATGCTGCCTGCCAGGTGCCCGCATCCGAGACATTACGGAGGGATTGTCAAGAATCATCCGCCCCTCTGACTACTACCCCATGCTTCTCATCCATGTAGGAACCAATGATACTGCAAGAGGTGATCCTCAGCAGATCAAAGGTGACTTCAGGGCTCTGGGAGCGCGGGTGAAGGAGTTTGGAGCACAGGTGGTGTTCTCCTTGATTCTTCCGGTCAAGGGTAGAGGCCTGAGCAGAGACAGATGCATCCTGGAGATGAACGCTTGGCTGCGAAGATGGTGTCATCAGGAGGGCTTTGGCTTCCTTGACCATGGGTTGCTGTTTCAGGAAGAAGGACTGCTAGGCAGAGATGGACTCCATCTTTCGAGGAAGGGGAAGAGCGTATTTGGACGCAGACTGGCTGACCTAGTGAGGAGGGCTTTAAACTAGGTCTGAAGGGGGAAGGAGACCAAAGCCCACAGGTAAGTGACTATGTGGGAGACCAGGGGGATGGGATGGAACTTGGGGGGTGCCGGGACTGTAACTACAGGGATAGAAGAGAGGATAGTTGGAACATGCAGGGGGAATCAAATAACCTTCTTAGGTGCTCTAATGAAGCCCTAATGCCTGAGGCAGGTGGGGGAGGTCAACACCAAAAGAAAATCCAGGGAGGTAGATACAATAGAATTGAAAATCAAAATGGGAAAGTAGGGCAATCAGCTGGGTATCTTAGGTGCCTATACACAAATGCAAGGAGCCTGGGAAACAAGCAGGAGGAATTGGTAGTACTGGCGCAGACAAAGAACTATGACATGATTGGGATAACAGAGACGTGGCGGAATAGTTTGCATGACTGGAGCTCTGCAATAGATGGGTATAAACTGTTCAGGAAGGACAGGCAGGGAAGGAAAGGGGGAGGAGTAGCACTATATGTAAAGGAGCTCTATGACTGCTCAGAGCTTCATTATGAAAGTGGAAACAAGCCAGTTGAAAGTCTGTGGGTTAAGTTTAGAGGGGAGAGCAACAAGGGGGATGTTGTAGTAGGTGTCTGCTACAGACCACCAGATCAGAAGGAGGAGGTGGATGAGGCATTCTATGGACAACTGGCAGAAGTTTCTAGAGCACAGGCCCTGGTTCTCGTGGGGGACTTCAATTACCCTGACATCTGCTGGAAGGCCAATACAGCAGTACACAAGCAATCCAGGAAGTTTCTGGAGAGTGTTGAGGACAACTTCCTGGTACAAATGCTGGAGCAACCAACTAGGGGCCTTGCACCTCTCGATCTGCTGCTCACAAATAGAGAAGAATGTATCAGGGAAGTAGAAGTGAATGGCAGACTGGGTAGCAGTGACCATGAAATGATTGAATTCAAGTTGATGATTAAAGGAAAGAAGGAAAGAAGCAAAACGCAGACCCTGGACTTCAGAAAAGCAGATTTTGTCTCCCTCAGGGAACTGATGGGCAGGATCCCTTGGGAGGCTGATCTGAAGGGGCAAGGTGTCCAAGAGAGTTGGGTGCATTTTAAAGAAACCCTGCTAAGGGCACAGGAAGATACAATTCCGATAAGGAGAAAGCACAGCAAATGTGGAAGGCGCCCACTGTGGCTTAACAGAGAGCTCTGCACTGAGCTGAAGCATAAAAAGGATGCTTACAGGAAGTGGAAGCTAGGACAGATGACTAAGGAGGCATATAAAGACATTGCTCGGGACTGCAGGGATAAAATCAGGAAGGCCAAAGGACAAATGGAGTTGCGACTAGCAAGGGATGTGAAGGATAACAGGAAGGGGTTCTACAAGTATATCAATAACAAGAAGAGGATCAGGGATGGTGTAGGTCCCTTACTGAATGGGGCAGGCATCCTCGTGACAGAGGATGAGGAAAAAGCTGAAGTGCTCAATGCTTTTTTTACTTCAGTTTTCACAAGCAGGGTCAGCTCCCAGCCCACTACACTAGGTACGGTAGACTGGGGAGAAGAAGAGAGGCCCTTGGTGACAGAAGGTCAGGTTAGGGACTGCTTAAAGAAACTAGATGTGCACAAGTCCATGGGGCCGGATGAACTACATCCGAGGGTGCTGAGGGAGCTGGCTGATGAGATAGCAGTACCGTTGGCCATTATCTTTGAAAACTCATGGCAAACAGGGGAGGTGCCAGAGGACTGGAAAAAAGCAAATATAGTACCTATCTTCAAGAAAGGCAAAAAGGAGGATCCAGGGAATTACAGACCAGTCAGCCTCACCTCAATCCCCGGAAAAATCATGGAGCAGCTTCTCAAAGAATCCATCCTGAAACACTTGGAGGAAAATAGAGTAATCAGGAACAGTCAGCATGGATTCACCAAGGGTAAATCATGCCTGACCAACCTCATCGCCTTCTATGATGAGATGACTGGATTTGTGGATGCGGGAAGAGCCATTGATCTGATCTTGACTTTAGCAGGGCTTTTGATACGGTTTCCCACAGCATTCTCATTAGCAAATTAAGGAAGTATGGGTTAGATGCGTGGACTGTAAGGTGGATAGAAAACTGGCTAGA
>ML682019.1:1788500-1890757 GCA_007922195.1 Podocnemis expansa
GGGAGTGATCAGCTAAATAGCAGCACTGGAGAAAAGGACCTGGGAGTCATGGTGGATGGGAAGCTGGATATGAGTCAGCAGTGTGCGCTTGCTGCCAGAAAGGCCAATGGCATGCTGGGCTGCATCAGAAGAAGTGTTACCAGCAGATCGAGGGATGTGATCATTCCCCTCTATTCTGCACTAGTGAGGCCACATCTGGAATACTGTGTCCAGTTTTGGGCTCCCCACTACAAAAAGGACATGGACAAATTAGAGAGAGTCCAGAGGAGGGCAACCAAAATGATCAAAGGGCTGGAGCACAAGCCCTATGAAGAAAGACTGAAGGAACTAGGCTTATTTAGCCTGCAGAAGAGAAGACTGAGGGGGGATTTGATAGCAACCTTCAACTACTTGAAGGGTTGCTCCAAGGAGGAGGGAGCTCGACTGTTCTCGGTAGTAACAGAGGGCAGAACGAGAAGCAATGGTTTCAAGTTACAGCTGGGGCGGTCCAGGCTGGATATTAGGAGAAACTTCCTTACTAGGCGAGTGGTGAAGCATTGGAATAAGCTGCCTAGGGAGTTGGTGGAATCTCCATCTCTGGAGGTGTTCAAGTCCCAGCTGGACAAAACCCTGACTGGGATGATCTAATGGGAGTGGTCCTGCTTTTTTTGGCAGGGGGTTGGACTAGATGACCTCGTGGGGTCCCTTCCAACTCTATGATTCTATGATTATGCAGATATCAGTGGCAGACCTGGAAGTAGAATCCAGGGATGAAATCCTGCCTCCACCAAAGTCAACGGCAAAACATCCACTAGGTCTGAACTTCAGTGGGATCAGGATGTCATCCCAGGATTTTTGACTTCTTGTCCAATTGCCTTTCCACTGGGCCATGTTGTCTTGACAAAAGCAGATTCTGATGCTGTATTTACTTTATACAAATTACTAACCTTTTTTCCTCAAAGGTTAAAAGAATCACGACTGGAACTACAGTAGAATTAATGAGTGGGAGAAAGTCTTCCAAATACATCAAGCCTGGAAAACTAGCACACCCAGGAAGGAACGAAGATTGTTGTCTGTGATATTTTAATGACTAACTGCTTAAGACCCCTTTGAAACTGCCAGTCATTATGATTATTTATTAAGTGCCCATGGTGTGTTTGAGCATGTAAGAACACATTCTTGATCCAAAGAGCTAACTTACAAAGGCTTATTTTTTTAAAGTTGTGGGTTCTTTCATTCTAGTTTTGACAAGCTGTATTTTTGAAGCTTAAATATTTCATCAACACTGTCCTTTATTATGTGAAAGATACAACAGCTAAAATATATACTTATTCTATTTAAATCCATTTAGTGGTGATGCATGTTAAGTGCCTATCTGACAGCATTTATGATTAATGTCAGTTTAATGCAAATCACCTCACAGACAATATAATATTTTCTCTGGTGTAACATTTCTGAAGGAAATACATTTACAGTTTACACTGGCAAAAGGAAATTGTGTCCAGTTCCAGTCATTTTTCAAGTATGTATATCCATACATAATAGATCTGCTCCCTTTTCCAAAGATAAATGCAGATTGATTATGAAATATGTAATGATTCAATATTGAAGTGCTGTAAATTTAGGACCCTAGATATAAGGAACAGACATTTTGGTGACATTTAAACTACTTCATAATTGATATCCGTTCATAATGTCAATTGGAAGCCAAAACAGGAGCTTAGTCTTTTTTTGGACTGGTAGCTTTGGTATTATCATGTTAGTTTCAGACAGTGTGTGACCTACACTTATGTATGCATCAGTTAGTGTATGAGCTGCAGTGATTTATTAAAATAACCTTTGCTGATGACAAAAAACCCAAAGAGTGATTAATCATTTGTTTCAGTCTGCTACAAATTTAATGTTGAAGCTTTACATGATCTGCTTTTATGGTCTGTGACTGACAGAGTAAAGTGATGAAACAAAAGGACAAAAATAGTCACCTAATCCCTATGGGAGGGCATTTAGATAGTACAGTGACAAGGTAGTATCAGCCCCTATGCAGAACAAAACAATCTGGTTAAAAAGCTCTTTCATGTTCAACTTGCCTTTAAAATCCTCCCTTATCAAGCCAGTGCTTGCATACATGCAGGACTGGACTTAAAGAGTTATTTTATCCTAGGAAGCATAGGTTCTCTTATGAGTCTGGTCTCTGTGGGTGCTGCATGATTGATGTTTGGCACACCCCTGTGTTACGGATTGGAAAATCTTCTATCAGCATCTGCTGTGGCCATGCACACACATGGGTGTCTGTCTTGTGGTCACTTTGTGCCCTTTTGCACTCACGTGGCCCGACCCCCACTTCAGTGCCTTCTAACCACTCACAGCTATGGATGGAGACCAACATTCTCCTCAATAGATTTGATTACCTCAAATTTCTTTTCTTCTTGTCATAGCTGTTCAGTGCTACCTGCTTCGTATCTTACCCTATTCATAACCCTACATTTAAAAAAAAAAAGCTCGTCATGCCACTTCTTCCGCACTATGCCCAGCTCTCCAGGTTTCAAAAGGTGCAAAAAGCATCGCAACACGATGCCTGCATCAGACAGACACCCTGACTGTATAAAATGTCTTGGTGAGGAGAACGTAAGTCAGAAATGCTCCCACTGCAAAAATATGAGCAAGAGAGCATGCCACAATCGTGAGCTGTACCTCAAGCTGCTCATAGTGGAGGGATCCCTTAGACTAGCCTCAGACCTGGGTCAGGGACAAACACCCACTCACTCTTCTCTGGGGGCAAAGAAAAACTTAACCTTACCATCTAAAACCAAGAAAAAGAAGAGGCCGTCTACTCTCGCTCAAAAACAAGAGTGTATAAAGGATGCTTCAGGTCCCTCCAGTGCACAGACTGACAAAAAATGGTCAAGTGACCAACTTTCACCTCAGAGACCAAACATAAGGATAAGCTGATTCCGCATCACATGGCACCGAAACATTATGAAGACAACAGGGCCAACAGCACCGGACAATGCTTCGTCACCATTTCAGCAACCTGTGCCTGCCTCCGTTCCATTGGTGGCACCGCTGTTACCAGCACCAATCTCGGAACCAACGAACATTTCAGAACCTGCAGTTCCACATCCATCTGCACTGACAAGATCAAACAGCCATGGTGCTGCCAATGGCATCAGATGTGACATCCTCACAATTGGCACCACAAAAGAGGTCAGAAAAGAAGAAACATTTGGAACTGGAGGCACAAGAGGCTCCATGCTCTCCCTTTAGAACAGGGGTATCAAACTCATTCAATATGAGGGGCCACATTGGAAGACAGGGCACCTGTTGTGGGCCATGTGACCGCATGGGCTCCTTAACCCTTTCCCCCTCCACGTTCAGAGTGGCATGAGCTCCCCTTCCTCATTCCCATCCTCGCAGGCTCTCCCACACCTACCCTTTTTCCTGCCTGGTGGCCCCTCCTTCCCCACACTGGCTCCCCCTCCCCTGCCTTTTCCACTTCCCCTACTTCCTGCTAGTAGGCAGAAGAAACCAGCCTCAGGCACAGGCAGGCTGGGCTCCTGCCTCTCCCCATCCTGGCCCACTCAATGTCAGTTATTCAGAAGGCTGGCCTTTGTTTGGCTTGTTCCCACATGGGCCCCAGCCACTTTTGCTTTTTTATTTGTGATTCGTGCAATGTGCTGTCAATCAAATTAGCATGCTTACTGACTGACAGTGAAAAGTTGGGATGGGGGGCAGTGGCTCTCCAGAGCTGGCCTAGCATGCGGTGACTGAGACTCTGGTTGGTTGGCAGACCACAGGCAAAGCTGAGCCGGGATTGGCTGGAGTGCTTCCTTTGTTCCCCTGTGCTCTGATTCAGATGATGTGAGTGAGTCAGGAAAAAGCTTAGCTCTGCTGTGCCAGGACCCTGTCTTTGGAATCTGTTGCTGCAGCTTCCAGGCACAGCCCAGGCAGCAGCTCCATGGGCTGGATCAGTGCCCCTGGTGGGCCGTATCCAGCCATGCAGGCTGTAAGTTTGACACCCTTGATTTAGAGCCTTATCCTACCTGGATTGCTGGCCAGCAGCGGCTAGGCTGGATGTATTCATAGGCCCCTTGCAATAACTCCATGGACCCCCAAGGGGCCCCGGACTACAGGTTGGGAATCACTGCTCTATACTTTTAGGCTGACTGGACTCCTGCAAAACTTTCCATTATGTCCAAAGTATCAAAACCTTAGTTTTTTTTATAACAGTAATTTGTGTTTGAATAGGAACAGATCCTGGGCAGCATTCTAAGAGTGGAAATTGGAGGGGGGGATGGGAACAGCCTTGTAAAAGGAAAGAAAGGAATGTGCTCTTACAAGGCTCCGGGATAGCTGGAAGTGAAAGCTAATAATTCTCACTGACCAGCCACTGGGAACGATGACCTGAGTGAGACGATATTTCTGTTCAGTTTTCTGCCGATAAAGACAATAATGAAACCAGGCTCTAAATATCTACACTAAAAATATATTCTTCCCAAATGCCTAATGGCTGATAGGATGTTGTTATCATTGATCCTTTCTCCTAACCAATCATCAGTCTTGGTTTCATGTACTTTTAAAGAATTTAGCATTTGATTCAAAGCCCACTGTAGTTGGTGCACAACTTCCAATAGCATCATTAAATTTCAGATCAAGCCTATTAACTGCACTAACTTTGGCCTTAAGATCAAGAATTATTGGAATTAGACCTTTATCATCTCTGGCCATTCTTGTATAGGTATTTCTAACAGGTGTTTTGTAATCATTCCGCAGACATTTTTTTCAAATAGCCATTTTGCTGTCATAGAATAGACAACTGGTGTTCCTGTCACTTTGTTGGGAACATATAATGTTGAAACGGGTGTGGAGATGTAACCTTCATTGCCAGAAGAATTATGTCAAAGTGGTGAAAAAAAGTTCTTAAAAGTTTTCACTGATTTGCTTTTTGTAAAATTAATGAGGAAAGGGGTTTTCATACTGGCAAACTTCCCAGAAAAGCACAGACACACATAACGTATCACCATGCAAAACAGCTTCCTCTTAGTATCGTGTCTTTTGTGTATCAGAAGGGAAGAAATTAGAAAACATCATTTACGGCTGCTGTGGTTACTCTCCTTCTCCTTCCAGGATCTAGAAAGTGTCTCTCAAACTCTAGAGGCTTTTGAATCTCCCATGATGTGAAGACTCACTTTGCAATGGATACTTATGTATATAAACCTCTTTTTTTCTGGAGATCAAATGAGATATCTCAAGAGGGTAGGCTTACTACTAAGATTCCTGGTATCTTGGGGGTGGAATGAAAACAGACCATTCTTGGGGGAGGAATGAAAACAGACAATTTCTTTCAGTTTTTCAGAATATCTTCTTGCACCTGGACTGAAATCTGGAAATGAAGAAGCTAAAATCAAATAATTAAAAAACAATAAGTTAAAACATAAAACTTAAAAAAAAGATGAAGTTTGCTTCAAAGGTTCAGAGTGAGCCTTTGCATTCAATTTGTTTAACTGATCCCTGGACAGAACATGAACAGCACTCAGCATTGTTATATGCTATATACTAAGTATCACTTCAATCACCTTATGAATCAGGTATTAAAAAGAAAACAGGGCTAACCTAGTGTCCCGGAGTTATACTTTCCATGGCTAGTCAGCTGATGCATATTTAATGAATAGGTCTCCTTTCTGAGGGCAGCTGTACCTGGGAATGTCAAAGGAGTAGTTTCGCTTTAACCATGCCAGCATAAATGATACTTACAACAGCAGTCCTATCCTATTGTGACATGACCAGATAAATTGAAGTAAACAAAGTAGGTCATATACTTCACAGCACAACATGATATGCCAGGGAGAAATGAACCTTGATGTGTAAAATCTTGTGGTGTTTTGTCACTTTTCCTGTTTTGCAAAAAGGGGAGAACTAAGGAGCATATGGGAATATGCTGAAGCTGAGTGGCAAGAATTCTCTCACATCCCTTCCAGATGGCTTAGACTTTCCTTTGAACTGCATGACTCGTGTAAAATTAGCTCCCTGTTTATTCTCATTTAATAACAGTTGTAAAGGTGAAGAGATTAATTTCACAGAAAAGTCATAGAGCAGGGAGATGTCTTTCTTCCAAAAGTTAATAGTGAGGGATACAGTTCTTTAGCTTGAGCAGAAGGAGATGACTGCAAATAAGCAGTTTGATTTACTATGTGTATTCAAACATAAGACAGTACACAGAGAAAAAGAATGTCTTTCCTAGCTAGGCGAGGCTTTATTTAAAAAACCAAAAAACAAAACAGACTACTGGTTTTAAGAAAGAACAAATACCAGCTGGAATTCAGGCATGTTGCTCAAGAAAGTTCTAAGATTGAAAGTGTAAGGAGTTTTAGAGATCAAGAATTGACAGCTGTGGAGGTGGGTAACTAGCAAAGATTATGAATTGTAGGGTTGTTTTGTGATAAGTCATAGCAATTAAGGTTTAAGAGGAAACCATTAAATTCACTGTAGCCCATAATATGAGACATTACAAAATACTAAAGAAATGTGCAGATCCGTCCAACATTTCACGCATAAAGGCTTCAGAGGGATCCTGGACATCTCTTTCTATGTCCTGTGACTGAGGCAAGTAGACTGGCTCAAAAAATACTTCTTCACTTTACTTTTTTTCTCTTCTCTAAAGTGAAAATTTTTCTTCAACTTCAGAATCAAAACCTGTTCTACAGGGTGAGCAGTGTGAATTCTGACGCATATAGCCAGTTTTAAAAGTGTTAACTTCATGTTGTCTATAAGTCAATGAGGATTTTTATTGCACAGAATAAAACAGGAGACAGTCACTAACTTTATGCTGTCATTTTCTTTATCTAGTGCTAAATTGGAGCCTTATCAGTAACTTGAGTTGATTTAGTACAGATGAACTTGAAGTATTGCCAAACCCAAGTTATCAGAAATCAGTAACCACCGCCAAAAAATCTTGAGTTTGGCTTAAAAATCATGAGATTAAACTCCCCCGCCACACACACATATTTTAGATTGTTTATATTCACTGGTTTCTGTGCGGTTAGATCACATTTTCAAGAGTTTCTCTGCCATCAGGAAGGCTAGAAATTTACTTTCTGAAAGTCTCATGTAATTCCATGATTCCAGGAATTCAGGCCTCAACCCGCTCCCAACTATTGCCGGATTCATGATAAAATCACTCAGTTTGGCAGAACTGGGCATGGGAAAGAACTGGACAGAAAATGATAATTCCGTTACATGTAGGTTTTAAGATTCTGAAGTTTGGATTAATTCTAATTCAGAAGGAAAACCACAAATTTCTGAAGTCTCTGTGAAATTGAATGACTCTCTGTTTTTAGTTCTACTGGGAACTCCTGTTCCAGGGCAGTCTGCATAATGGACTTCCCCAGAGCCAGGGACCCTAGGAGCCCATACTGTTGAGATATTGCTAGCTTGGGAGCTTGGATGTTTGAAACCTCCAGAGCTTCCTGGCTTGCTATTGGGCATGCTGCCCAGAAGATGAAAGCATGGGCTCTCTGGGCTTCCAGACTCTCAGTTCACCAGGTGGGTTGAGGTGATAGGTAACTAGGCAGGTTTCCAGCAAAAACCTCCCTGTCTGGCAGGTTTTTCTTAAAAACCTGTCTGGTTTCTGGTGGGATTTTGCTGCAATTGACATGGTCCTGTGGAATGTTTGGTTTGGATAAATCAACAAATTCCCACAAAAGCATTTTCTTGAAAAATTTCTGTAAGGTCTAATAGTGAGTGTTTCCTTATAATTCATGTTCCAGAGGGGCTGCTGTGTTAGTGTAGTTCAGTAAAACAAAAAGTTGTCCTGTGGCACTTAAAGACTAACAAATTTATTTACTTCTTTACTTACACTTCCCTGCACTTATTTCCTCCCTTTCTGTAAATCATGGGAATAGGTCACACTGTAAGTTGACCTCATCTTACTCTGTATGCTGTTACCTAGTGTTTGAATCTTTACAACTGTTTTGATTTGCTGTTACAGTGACCTGTTCCCATGACTTACACTTGTCTGCATTTATTTCCTCCCATTCTGTAAGTTCCCCCATCTTCAAAGCAACTGACAAAGTGGGATTTTCTCCCACAAAAGCTCATGCAATTAATAAATTTGTTAGTCTTCAAATGCCACAGGACTCCTTGTTTCTTATAATTTATTAGTAGGAGTAGCTTAGACCAGTGGTTCCCAAAATTTTCTTTTCCATGGCATACCTTGCTACCTTTAATTAATTTGAGGCACACCAGCATATAGTTGCCAAATGAACTCATGAATATTTGTGAGCCAATGAGCCAATCCACAGCTCTTTGAGTAGTTTTTCAAAAAATTTTGTGGCATACCTTCTCAGACCTGAGGGCACACTGGTTGGGAAACACTGGCTTAGACTTTGGAGCCTTTATATCAAATATTACTGGGGTGCAGTAGCTTGCCTTACTGGAGGAATATTACTGGTACGTTATTTTTAGAATTCAAGTTGTATTACATCTGAGCTCTCTGAACAGTTGAAAATTCAATTTCCACAACTGGCCAGCTCCAATTACTTTGACAATCAAGTATCTGATTTTCCTTTCAGCTAATATGATGACTGTAGTGTGATGATACAGGCAGAACTAAAAGGTCCAGAAGGGGTAGAGCAGATGTAAAAATCTTTAATTAACCTAATGCCCAAATGTCCCACACAACTTATCCTGATCCTTTTTAAGATTTGAAGGACCAGGAGCTCTAAGATTATAACTTAACTCTACAATTTCTAATGAAAATTGTTGTCATTTGTAAGTAGCGTGGTCATCCCCAAATCATGCTGAGAAAAGTACTTTAAGAAACATCAAACCATTGTGGGCTCGCTCTCTCTCTCCGGCACCCACCCATGGGCAGTACAAATGAGCGACGAAGTAGTTTACATATAGAGTTGATCAATATAGTTTGTTTGCAGCTAGCCTCATCTTACACGAGAAGGGAGTAGCTGTTCAGTCCACAATAAACAATGTTAATTTCACTTACTTTAGTGGTGAATTGGTATGGGCAGTTAGTCTTATCTATAAACTCATATGTTCTGTTGGGTTCAAAATACTTTCAAATGACTTGTACTATTTAAGTTTTTAAAATTTTCACTATTTTTCAGCTACACAAAATTCTATGCCCAACATAAAGTATTAAATAATTTAATGCACCTTTATGAATCCTGAGTATTTTGCCTGGCTCCTCAGAAACCTCTGTCTTTTAATTCTAGAATGGCAAAAATCATAAGATCTGATCTGCAGATACTGCTGTTGGACATTAATCATTGGAAAAGTTTTGTTACTTTAAAATGGGACTATTCATATGAGCCAGGAGTACTCACAGCAATCAAGATTCAGTTAATCAAGCCCACAGCATTTTATAAATTCTTTCCTGTTGATAAACAACAGTGCTTTATTTTTAATACATTAGACCTCTTTGCAGAATAGCCAGGCGCAACTGCACTCGTAGTACTGCGAGGGGGCATGCATGGAATAGAGAGAGCCAAAGAGAAGACAGGCCTTGGAGTAGCCTCAGATCTAATCTTTCTCCCTAGGAGCAGGGGTGTTTTGGGAGATATTTTGCCATTGACTTGAATGAAATAGGGTTGGACAATTGAGTCCAAGAATGGGGAGTGATCACATTTGTATTGATGTTGATGGCTAAACTCCCATTTATTACAAAAGGAAGAAGATTAGGTCCTATCGTCCTGCTCCATTGCTTTGACTTCAGTTGGTGTTATATACAGTTGCATTCTAATCTCAGGTATTATCTACACCAAGACTTAGAGTGTGAATGTACTGTATACTAACGTGCTGCTCACTGAGGCTTTGTCCAACAGCAGTAGATCAAAATTGCTGTTGGACAAGCCCTTAGAGAGGGTAACGTCAATATAACGTACTCATACGATCAAAAATCAGGGCCCAAAAATCATGAGATTTTAGAAAAGAATTTTCTCTTTTCATTTGCCTTCGGGTTTTTGAGCCTATTGGGCTGTCATTTTCCAGGTTTTCTTCATCACCTGAGTGCTAGGAACTTTCTAAAATGAAAGCTGAGATTATCATGTATTCGTACAGCTCCAGCAACTGGGACCCTAAGAAAGTCCCAAATACGAAACTTAAGATAAAACTGTGAAAGTTGGCAACACTGTTTATTTGCTTTGGCTTAACAGAAGAATGAGTTTTCTGGTAACAGTTTAATCTGAAGAAATTAGGAAAAAGAACAAGGAACACTTGTACACTTTCTACAGTTCTAATTTAGGCCCAAACAAGCTCTTGTTAATAACCCTGAAGCATCTCTTCTGCATACAACTTGCTTTCATTTAGGAAAGCTGTTTTCAATTAAAGATATTTATAAAGAAAATTATTTTCTAGCATTGTTTACATGCCAGCACTGAGTTATAAAAATAACAAAAGTGTAAAGGGACAATATGACAGGCAATTTCTAGAACACATCTTTTCTTGACAACAGCAGCTGTTTACTGCCCAAGATTTTTGCTGCAGTAGTTACAGACATGGGTCTGATTCTGATCTCAGTAACATCAATAGAATCAAACCTGTGTGAAACTTGTGAAGGTAGAAGATGACCCTAAAGTCATGCTTTGCTTACTCAGGCAAAACTTCGACTCTTTTCAAAGATTGTTCTTAGATAACAGTAACTTTTCAGGTTGGCATATGGCTTAGGGAGTAGACTTGGAGCATCTAGGATGTAACAATGTGTAATGAATAATAATAGATCAGATTTTGTTGCAAGACAATAAGAAAATAAGTTAGTTATCTTACGAGAGGTGATTTTTGCAAGGGTAGTAAGTTAACCCTCACTTTCTATGGTATATGTATTAAAGTAGGCCTGGATTTGTAGCTCCATCTAGAAATCCTCAGGATATAAATAACTACAACTTACTTCAGTATAGTAGCATAATGGGCATGATTTGGTAAATGATCAGATTAGTTTTCAATAGACTGCCAAATGGCATTCCAGAATGTGTGTCATGGATAGAATGGGGACACTGAATTTGAATCAAGGGTTGAATAGCAGGTGCTGCAAGTGAAATAAATCACAACAATATAGTATAAAATAATAAACCTGGGTATAAACTGCAACAAAATTAGAGCATTTAACATTCCAGCAATATGTGGCCACTGAGTCCTCTGCCTTCTTTGTGGGTAGAAACAGTCTCATTGGCAAGGCTGAGTAATGAGTTGTCATCCACCAAAACTGAAGGTTAGTGCAGAGGAGACAATTAATCCACTTATCATAAATAGAATTTCTGGCTTAGGCAGCCCTGACAGCAGGGGTACACAAAATTGGTTCACAGCTAGGCATCAGTAATTTTACTTTTGGTCATCGGAGGGCACTCCTACATTACATTTCTGCAGTGGAGCTAGGGGACAGGTTGTGAAAACTGGTTGCCATGGTAATGAGAAATGTTTAATTTGTTGAGGCCTGTCTTATAGAAGCCCCTTTTTTTCCTGAGGTCTGGAGTTTCTAATGTTGTTAGTTGCTGTTGAGGGTTCCATACAGGGCCAGCTCAAGGGGCTGCGGTGCCCTGAGCTGGATTTTGCTTTGGGACAGGTGAGCTGGCATGGGGGGAATGGGCCAGGCCAGAGGCGCAGAGAGAAAGCGAAGTCCACCCCATAGGCTGGCCCACTCCGTGGCTGGCTCAGGGAGGGGCAGGAGCATGGGTCTGGCTTCTGGGCCAGCCTGCTCTGCCTCCAGTGCAGTGCCACAGAGCCCCTAAGGCAACGGCAGCCTGAGCCACTGCCTTAGTTGCTTGTGGGTTGAGCTGGCCCTGGTTCCATAACCCAGGCAATATTTTGAGGAATGTGTATTGAGGCAACTGATACACCCATGGTTGCTTCAATGGGATAATGATGAGTGAAAGAGATCTCTTTGTCCTGTAGCTGATGCTGTACGTCTTTCTCTTTCACTCCCTTGACGGAGTGATTTCTTAACAGAAGTCACAAAAAAAGAGCTCCACAAAAGAACCCTTCCCCACTCTTAATTCTGTGTTTGAGTGAGAAGCCCCTCTATCAAATAAAGGTAAGTCATATTTCAGTGTCTCCTTTGGAGGTTCTTGACCCCCTGATAATACTTTGAGATGTGATAGTATTTTGAAGAATCAGGGGATAGTTATAAAAACACCCAGAACAGGCAGCTT
Source organism: Podocnemis expansa (assembly GCA_007922195.1). NCBI lineage: Eukaryota > Metazoa > Chordata > Testudines > Podocnemididae > Podocnemis > Podocnemis expansa. Next base: position 1,800,632 of record ML682019.1, read on the forward strand.
TGTTTATAGCTGATTTCCACCACCTGCTGTAGAGATCAGCAGTGCCTTTGAGTGCCTCATATTGAGCAAATGCTCTGCTTTTGAAAATGTTATTGAAGCATTCAAAATAGTGGGAGTTATGTCAGAGAAATGTCAAATGGTAAGTGTTAAAACACTGAAATGAGGTAAGGGATCACTGAGAAATAAGCATAGTTGAAATAAGAGATTATGTGGAGCGTATTCATTTAGCAAAGTCTTGCTTCTGTAAAGAGTCCAGGGGCAAACACACTACATTTGGTGTTGGAACTGGTCTCAAGTCTAATAAGGTTATAATGGCTAACTGTGAATAAGAGAGTGCTCTAGCTGAATGAGTTGAAGAAAAAAATTTACCTAGAGCACAGATTCAAATTAAACTCAGTTACTGCCAGTGAAATGCTCTTTGCATGTAGATGCACTTAATTTTGAACCTCACTCAAGATTTTTGTAAGAGAACGTTTAGCAAATGAAAAGCTTAGAGGCATCCATTGTTAGCTGCTAGAAGCTTATTAAAAAGTTTGAGGTTTAGAAGACAAGTGATTTCACGAATGTTCTTACCATGAACTCTCAGGGCTTGGCAAATACTGTATGGAAGTCTGTATCTTTAGGCGGTTCAGTTAAAGATATATGCACACTCAGGAAAGTCAAACCTATTGTCTATTTTGTGAGATTTTGAAAATTATTTCTAATCAGCTATTTTGTGATGTACATTGCTGCTCATTGTAAAATAGTGTCTGTGCTGGCGCTTCAGGAAAATTAGCTTTTTACTTCATTTGTGTGTCTGGAGAGACATTCAAAAGAAAAAGCAATTGTCTCTACCGTATGTGTTAATAAATGGGATTTTTCTGATCTCTGGCTAGGAATCTTTAAAAGTTGTGGGAGGGGGTTTATATATGGAATCACATGTTAGCTTTAGTGACTTTCCTTGATTGGGCCTCCAGCATCTGTTTCTTAGGCTGGCCTATGCAATCTTGCATGAGTTTAACAACTGTTGCATCAGTTCATTATATTATTTTAGGATGAAGCTCATCCCTGTACAGAGAGCAGAACTCAAACTTTAATGGTATGGAGGGTCTGTGCCTTCATTCTCTGCCAGAGTAAACGTCACCCTACACGTAGCAACTTAATTTCTGGTTTGATGTTGCTTTTTCTTTCTTCCATTGTTTTACATCTAAGGAGACTGACCCATAGCCAGTGTGTGTTTCAGTGAACAGATTAATAACAACACAGGGTTGATCCTTCAGGCTACTCAGACAAAACTCTCATTGATTAGTTGCAACACTGGGCCTTAATTAAAGACTGTGAGGCTTGGCCTATGCACAGTTCAACAGTTTTATTAGCTTATGGATCAATTCAGTTTAAAAGATAAGCTGGCACTTTATTTCTGACCATATATAATTCACTTTGGTATTTAAAATTTTAAAAAGCTGGTCCACAGATTTAACTTAAAAAATGCAGGGCTTGCTTCAGCGCAAACCTCAGTGCAGAAGCCAGACATTTTTGCTGAATCAACCTCCTCCTGGTAAGCCATCTTATTACGTACAGGTCATAACAATTTCCAAGCCTGTCTCATAGAATTATCTTCAATATTTTTTTACTTCTTGCTTCTTTCTCTGCATGAGAAGCCCAAGTCTTTTCTGGGCAACAGAACCAGATGGGGGGAGGGAGCTTTAATAACTTGAACAAAATGAGAATAAAGGCAATGGAAGCCATCTCTCAACCGATGAGGGCGAAGGCACCTCCCCAAGGGGACTGCAGCTGTTACTGCTGAGCACGTGCAGATGTATAGGTTACTTCCAGCTCCTTCTCCCCTACAGGAAGGTGGAGGACATGAATCTGTCCCTGGAGCTATCAACCCCTGCCTGCCAACGTTGCATCCTCTACTTCCACACTCAGTGTCTATGCTGGAGGCTTAAGTCGACTTAAGCAACCCCCTGGCCACATTTGGAGTTCATTAGGTTGACTTAAGAATTCTCACCCTTAAAGTTGACTTTATTAAGTCAGCTTAACAAAATGTGGCCATTCAAGTCAACTTAATTAAGTCAACTTAAGACAGGAGAGTCATTTAAGTCAACTTTTAAAGTCAACTTAAGCCAGGGGAACCATTTAAAGTCAACTTTGATAACTCGACTTTAAATGGGTCCCCTGGCTTAAGTCGACATCATAAAGTTGACTTAAGCAAATGGGGCCTCTCTAAGTCGACTTAATAAAGTGGACTTTAAGTCAACCTTATTAAGTCGACTAACCTGAGCCATCTAGTGTAGACATAGCCAGTGAGAAGCACCGTGACCTCTCTGTGCCATGGAGTACAATAGCTCTTCATAGCTTGTCCTCCACTGCCTTTTTTCTTCCTGACCATGTCTCATTGACATTTCTGCTGCATTTGGGATGAGAGGACAGACAGAAAAAGCAGGCATGAGGCCAGCAGAGTTTCTCTGCTCATGCTTAGAGTCTTGTAAAGTTTAAGCTGTGCTGGCCAAGTGGAATTGCAAGGTAAGAGTAGAACAGATTGGGGGAGAGAGGCAGGAGCAGACCATAAATGAGATTAGGGATGAAAGGAAACTGGAAGGCTCCAGGAAAGTGAAAGAATATACATAGGAAAAAAGAGGGATGGGCAAATAGGAAAGGAGGGCAGAGATGGGGTTAAATAAGAAGGTGGCAATTACAAAAAGAGAAGAAGAATGCATTGTAGGAAATGAAAGAAAAATGGAATAGCTATAGGGAAAAGAAATAGAGAAAAGACCTGGAATGTGGTGCATGGTGTGTAGAGAATGAGATCAAGACAATCAAATAGAGGACAAGAGATGCTACGTGTCGAGGTGGGAGAGAAAAAGCCCAAGAATAGGAGTGAAATAACGAAGTGTCCTAAAGACAGCTGGTCAAATATCTCTGCTACTCAGTCACTGAATAACTTACTGAATGAAGGAAAACAAAATTAGTCAAGTAATATCTCTGAATAATATCTGATTAGTTTCATCCCACACCACTAAGCTTGCTAGCTTTTATCAATCATCATTTGACAGATTATTTTTCAGGAACTACATAACTATTCTATCTTGCTCCAAGCTATTTCCAGTGAAATAGCCATGCTTTTTTCATACTTGAGGGAATCCACAAATTCATAAACATGATACCTGAAATGGTAGATTCAAATACAATACCATAATTATTGATACTACACAGCCCTTTCATGGCCTTTTATGCTTTCAAAGTGCCAAATAAACCTTTAACTCTTGAATCCCAGACTACTACAGTACTAGTAAACATTTTCAGCTGGAGCACATATAGAAATATTTCTCTGCTAGCTAATGTAGAATTACTTAAGCATTTATGACTAAATCTTGAAGTCCTGAATCAGTTGTCCTATCTCCTTGACTCAGGAAAAACTGATTCTTCTCCATCTCCAAATCAAAAGGCTAAATTATTTTGCGCAAGCTTTTCTAGCTGTAATGGATGCTGTCTTGTTATTGTGCAATTACAGTAAGTAGGGAGGTTAGAGATGCAGGTGAATTGTGAACTTGGCTTCATCTCCATTCATAAGGGGTGCTAGTCAGGCTTTCTCAAAGCACTTATAATCATTCTTAAATATGCAGCCAGTTCAAAACAGGAGTCAGATTTCAAACATACATTTAATGCAACAGGAAGGTTATGTGCTCAAGCCTTATGAATTGTACGCAGTGGGGAAGAACCAGTTACCAGAATCACCCTTGAAAGAGAAATCTTTTAACACCTGAGTTAATTCAGGGTGTTTCTGACTCAAGATGGTCCTGCTGTAGGTGTCCTGTCCTTGGGTATGTCTACACTGGAGCCATAAGTCGACTTAACCTCCCTTAAGTTGACTTAAGGAGACCCATGTCCACATTGAGCTTATATTAAGTCAACTCAAGCACTTGCCTAAGTCAACGTAATAACTCCAGCCCTTAAAGTAGACTTAAATGTTAATGCATTGTAGATAGGGTTGTCTACACTGTAGGCTTTGTTAAGTCAACTTAATGAAGTCGACTTAACAGAGCCTTCCAGTGTGGATGTAGACTTTAAGTCGACTTAACTTTTACATAGACTTTGTTAAGTTGACTTAACTGAGCCCTCTCGTGTAGACATAGAGCCTTTGTATGTTCCCTGCCAAACAAGGAGCGGTACTGGCTCAGCAGCATCTCTCTGCTTTGTGCTTTTTGTCTAAAAAAGTGATCAGTCTTGTGGAAAGAACCTGAAGGATCCTGAGTGAAGTGATTGTGACAATCCGCTCTTTTCATTACTTTCTGGTTTAATGTAACTCAGTTTCCTGTGGTGGTTGTATTTATTCAGCATGTTCTTTAAAATAATGGTAATGCTTCATCCTACTTTTTCCAAATATTGTTTCCAGCTAGAGTTCCTCTAAGGGTATGTCAAAATCCCAGCTGGGAAGAGTAATTTTTCAGGACCAGTAGATGGATTTGTGGTCAGCTCAACTTAACATAGGAAAAAATAGCCAACTGGATATTGTGGCTCTTGTGGTGGCTTGTGCTAACTGCCCAAGATAGACCCAGGGGATTGGGCAGGCTCCCACAGCCTGAGCCATGCTTTCAAACTGTTTTTTTTAGCACAATAGCTTGAGCTGAGCTAATACATGTCTGTCTACCCACACTTGAAATCACACCTCTCAGCTGCAGTGTAGACATACCTACATTTAATACCACAAATTAGAATTCTGTGATTGATTTGCTGCCCTGTGCTCTGCTGTCTTGTAATCTTTCAGTCTGTTAAAGGGCTTTTCAATCTCCTGTGCATTTATGAAAAATGAAAAATCAAGTACAAAATCTTTGTGTCATTACATATCTTTCTTCTGTCCTTATTTGAGTGAAACTGCTGTTGAAAGCAATAAAGGACTTCAGAATTTAACCAGTTGATTTTCAGTGGGAGTTGTGCCTGAGGGAAAGCTGAGGTAAATGGCATTTAACCCATTAAAAAGGTTTGGGGGCAGAAGGAAGGATATTTTAGTTTTTAAATAATTCTGATGGTAACTATAGAGAATCATGTCCCTGATGGTTCAGGGTTAGACTGAACCAGAGGGGACTTGGACTCTGTCCATGCAACGGAGTAAGGGGGAAGAAGAACTTGCCTTATGCCCATCTGCAGGCTAGTTGGATTTTGGATCTGGATGTGTGGAAGCAAACAGGTTCTGTGTGCTGCCTTTATTCTTTTCCCAGACCAGCTGGGCCCGGGGTGGCAGATCTTTCGTTCCAGCCTCTGTACTTCTTGGCTAACGTAATGGGGGGGCCATAATTTGCTGCTGACAGAGAGGTGTGTTTCTGAGTCACTATGCTTCATGGGGCTGCTCTTAGTGTAGTGTAGCTCATCCACTTGTCTTGGCGACAGTCACAATCTAACCTTAAATTAGCTCTTAAAACTCTGAAGCAGATGTGTTGTGATAACTGAGCCTACAAAATTTCTCCGTGAATTAGACCTGAAATCTAAGACCTTTGGTCTTGGCAGCCTAGCCATGAATTTAAACAAAGAAAACCTAGCTGGTTTTGTTTGTAATGAATATATAGTTGCATTTATTATCTTTATTTGTAGTAAATATTTATACTATCATGGTGCACAAAGGCTTAATTTGGAATTGAGGTGCCATTGTGCCAGGCAGTGCACAAACACAAAAAAGACATTCCTTCGAGGGACTTCTTTCTAAATACCTGTTAAAGGTCTGTACATGCATTCGTAGGGCTGATTCCAAACTTCATATTTAAGTGGGGACCTGATTGGCTGAATAGACCACTTCCCTTCTTCTGCCTCAGTTGCTCTTATTGGTGGTACTTAGGCTAGTGCCCGTCCATTATAAATGGATGGGGAAGAACTCATAGTGGGGCATTCTCAGTCATGTCCCGTGACTCTGGAAAGTGTCTTTCCTTTTGACCCACCAGAATCCAGATTGAGTAGCCTTCTGGACACATTAGCTCATCGTTTCTTCTAGGTCTCTGAAGAGAAGGTTGTTTGAGGTTAGATGAGATTGCTTTCTAGGTTGTTGGGAGGGTTGGATATCTGTGATGGGATGAACAATTTATTGTTTATTAGGAATCTGGATTTGAGACTGTAAATGTATCTATTTGTGTTGAGAGCCTGGGATAGCGAGCAGCCCAGGGAGATACTGTTTGAGCCCTGAAATCAGTGACATAGCCTTCATTAATGTCAATGGTGCAGCATCAGGGAACAGCACATTTTCTTTTTTAATAAATAGATAAATATTTGTATCATATTCTCCTGTGAGGAAACAGGTTTTCACCACCTCCACTGCAGAGCAGCAGATTTCTATTTTAAATTATCCAAGTGGGTGTCTGAGTCGTGAGTCTGGATTTCTTTTCAACAAATGAAAACAAAAGTCATTGGTTATCATTGCTCTCAGGAAGGCTTTGGTATATAGAAAATTCTTAATTCACTGTGAATATTTTTGGAATCAAAGGTAGCAGATGTGCTAATTTATACTTTCCGAAGATCTAGCCCTATATCGCCTATAGGACATATAGGGCTAGCTCCTCAACTCCTAAACTGACATATTCTATATAGAACGGGGGTCTCTAACACACGGCCCATGGGCTGCATGCGGCCCTTAAAGCTATTTCCTGCGGCCCACAATGACATTCTTTTTACTGATATTTGCAATATTGTTATATGAAAAGGTTTTTAGTGGTGCGGCCCTCAGGCTAATATACTAGTCCTCATGCAGCTCTTGTGGTGATTTGAATTTGAGACCCCTGGTATAGAACAAATTCCTGTGGGATATATAGGGCTAGATCATTCTTTAACTCAATGGAGCTACACAAGTTTTCAATAGCTGAATCTGTCCAGTTTGTCTTCAATTAAATGTTTATAGATACTGTCACAATATTGTCTGGTCACTTATATTTCAGTATAAATGGCCTCTTCTGCTCTCTATGAAGTTGGTTGGGATTTTGCCATTCATTTTAATAAATGTAGTTTGGATCTCTAAGGAATATGCACACACTTTTTTAAAACTTAAAAACAATAAAAAAAGTCAAAACAGAAACCCACCCTAAATCATGGTTTGACAGTCCACCCAATAACAGTTTTCTGGGACAACCCTGATGCTACTTTTTATCAGCTGAACAACCTGTGTACAAGAACAAGTCTGCCTAAAAATAATACTTCTGTCTTAAATGAGTCATTGTTCTAAGCACAGAGATATTACGCCTACTCATCTTTGCAAAAAAGAAAAAGCTATTAATATATGAAAATTAACTGAGACCAGTTAGCAACAACTGCTGTTTTCTTAAATTGTCTAATTCAACATAAGCATTACAGGCTCAGTTTAAATAGGCTAGGATTTACCAAGGGGCCTGAAGAAGTGGGTTTCCTAATGTATTATAGTACTTTTGAAAGTCCCAGCTATAGTCTATTGCCAGAGCTCAATATAAATAAATATGTTTCATTACATTATTCTCTTAAACTTTCAGAGAGACACATCTGAGTTCAGAGGAAGTAATATATGGCTTGTCTTTTCCCCCCCAATTCTTATCTTACTTCTGCTTAGCTATTTTCTTTCACTGTATTTTCCTGGGAAAATATTCCAAATCCAATCAAGTGGCTTGGAGTGGAGTTTGATTTATAATCACTTTGTTTTTCATTATGTGTTTGGCTATCCTTCAGCTCCAGATCAATACATGTCGTATTGGAAAGTTTGTAGCATTGACTACATTGAAATTCTTCATTATAAATGTGCTGCCTAAACTGGAAGTGTGTGTGCCAAAGAACAGGTATTACAAGTGTAACCCTTCTGCCAGGGCAGGCTGGAAGGACAAGGGCTGGGTTCTATACCTAGGGGCTTTCCAATAATGTAGCACCACAGACCAGCTCCAGCCCCCACCCAGATTTCTGGGAATCCTGCACTGGCACCTCAAAGGGGTAAGGCTTCCCCACTCGAATGCACGAGACTGAGTGTAGTAAACGAAACCTTTAATAGTAGCAGAACAGTGTGTAAAAGGCCAAATAACAGAAATCAGCGCTGCTCTAGCTAGTCAGTACAGAGCAAAGTTCCCAACAACCCACCCTGCATAACAGAACGTACCAGACTTAATGGCAAAATAGCCTCTCAACCAACCCTAGGGTACATAGGGAGTGTCTTTCACGCCAGCTGCCCGCCGACGCCATCTACTGGTCTCTCACTCCATCCTATAGAACTGTTCCCTGGCTCCACCAGGTGGCTCTTCCCTCCATTCACTCGTGCCACCCAGCTGGCCGCTCTCACCATCTGCTGTCCGCCAGCTCTGCCTTCTGGTCACTCGCACCGCCCAGCTCTGCTCTCACTATCTGCTGGCTATGCCCACTGTCTGCTGGCTCCACCCTCCGGTCACTCACGCCGCCCAGCTCGTCGCTGGCCACTCTCACCGTCTGCTGTCCACTGGCTTCAGCCACTCTCTCCATCTGCTGCTCTTCTTCAGTAATTTCAGCTCAGAGAGTCTGCCTTTCTCCTTCACAGCAGCTCTTAAACATCAAGTAGCATGCAAACACCTGCTGTCCTTAACATAACAAAGGGCCTCAAATAAGCCCTAGCCAGAACTATCATTTGACAAGGAGACTGAGGTGAGATAGGAATGCCTCCAGCATTTTGCTCGAAAAGGATCTGATGTGAAACCCCACCCCTTTCTTCTTTTTTTTTAGCCTGAAATATGCAGTCGCCTTTTTTTTCAAGCCTTTTTTAAACTAAGGGTAATTTTTACCCTTTAACTAATCCAGACAGATTTGGAACAAACAGGGTAGCAATTTACAGAAAGACAGTATTTTGTATTTCCCTTCAGTAGAATTACAGATATTGACAGATTTGTGAGTAGATTAACCCCAAATACCATTACCCACTATGTCCTGCACCTAGTATGCAAATACCATGCTAATAAAGGACCGATGCAGATTAGTTGCTCCACTTCAGCAGCTGTTAGGCACAGCTCCTATGTCTGCCTTACACAAGAACACTTTATTTGTATTTCTGGAAAGTATAGGGAATCTCTCATGTCACTATTCCAATCCAATAACCAAGTCAAATAGGTTAAGCTTTAAATAAAGATCCATACTTCGGGATGTTTTGTGAACCTTTTGAGATTTACCTGTCACTAGTCTTGGGTTCGTGAATCTTAGTGAGAAAAAAGGACGTAGATAGGATTCCAGCATGCAAGTTGTTTGAGTTCTCTGGGAATTCTAGTGGAGTGTGTACATGAGAAATGGGCCAAAGCTCCCCATTAAGGTTGTGAGAGGCAGTTTTCCTAGAGTTTAAAGGTGTTCTGATCTGAGATTGTCATTCAGCCCAAAACAGAATTCAGAACAACAATAGAATTTGGATCTAGAACTGAATCTGAACAAATTTTAAATTGGGAATTTGTCCCCGCTCATCTCTAGTTCATTGAATGGATGCAGTATTCGTGACACACACTACCATGTAGGAATAGTTAAACTCTGACCTCACAGTTAAATAATATGAACTAAATTAAAAATGTTTAATAATTTCTTTCCTTCAGTGTACAATGTACATTTACTTAAAAAAAAAAAAAAAAAAAAGCTTAGCTAGTAGTCCATTCCACTTAAATGGGCTTCACCCCTAAAGCAGTAAGATGTCTGCTGTAATTTTCAAGTTGTCTGCTAATTTGTTATGATCTGCTTTATTCTTCTTGACTGCACATTCATCCTAGTGCATTCTTTAGCTTCTGCTGTTTGTGAATGTCTGAGTCTTGTAAATATAGCTCAATGTGACTTACCTGAAAGTAGGAATGTGTCAGTCTCTGCATGCAGTTGGAAGGAGTTCTTACCTTGATAAGTACATCTCTTCATTTTAAGTACTGCTAACTTACTTCATCTTGTTGCAACCTGACAGGACACTGAAAAGACTTAGAAAGCTAGAGGAAAATAACTGCTACAGAGAGAAAATGGAACTAGAAAAATCTATTTGCACTCCTTGTGGGCAAAGACAAACACACTAGAGCAAATATGCACATTCTTCACATTTCAGGATTAATTTAACTTGAATAGCAAGTTGTTATAGGAGACAGGTTAGCTAGTTTGTAAACAATGTATGCCATGCTGACAATTGATTTAACAGGTTGCAGGATTAATTTTTAATAGAGACTGTAAGAAGGTTTCATTTAGGCATTACTGACTGTTTTGCCGGACAAAATGGAAGGTCTTTGGGGTTCATTTTTAATTTGTAATATTATTGCAATGCTATTTTGTAACAATTTTATATTTCTAATGTGACCTAAGCACTTAGATGCCCCAGTTCCTTTGACAGTTAGTGAGAGATGAAAGAACTGGAATGAACCATAAACAAGGCCAGCCCAAGGGATTTTGCCATCCTAGGCAAACTATGACTTTGGCACCCCCCCCCCATGTTATAAGAGATAATATTAATATATTTTTTAAAGAGAGAAAAAATTCACTTCCATCTAATTTGGTGCCCCTGAAAGTGTGGTGCTTTAGGCTGGTGGTTGTCAACTGCTGTGTCAGGACGCATTACTGTGTCACCACACAGCAGTAAGTGTGTCATGGATAGCCAGGTAAATGGCTGCATTTGGCCTGGAGGGAGTGGATTGGTGTGTCCTGTGGAGCTGCATTATGCTGTCAAGTGTGTTGTGACTCACAAAAGATTAAGAACCACAGCTCTAAGCAATGGCCTAGTTCAACTATATCATTGGGCCAGCCCTGACTCTAAAGTAAACATAAATCAGACACCACAATTTTGACGAATAAAAGTCTTCGCTGGATTCTAAAGACTTGCCCACAATATATAAGGTCAGAAATAATTCTTTGGATCATGAAGGGCTCTGTTGCTTGGGGAAATAAATCTCTCTCATCTCTAGTTCAGATCTAGCTCTTTGTGGTGGTGTATGAAAGGCCATATCAGGGTTGGTCTATGGGTTAGTGAACTTGTTTTCTTCAGTTCTTGTTGGATGCATGTCCACATCAGAAACCACCATGCTAACTGGCATTATTTTTAATTCCCTAGTGATGGTGTAGCATTCCTTCTGATGATCTTATCAGAGGCCAAAAGTGAATGAGCACTTTGGGTCAAATTCTACATTTGATCAAATCCATTGGAATCAACAACATTTGGCCCATTTTCTGTGACTAAATTCTCACCCAAGAAAGGTAAGCCCTCCAAAACAGAGTTGGTGTTCAGGGCAGGTGTACAGCCTCTGTGAAGGATAGCTGAAGCTTATCTACAGAACAGTCAGAGGGTCATCAGGGAGCACCCTGCTTTGCCTAGGGAGTGGGGCTATATTTAAACATGAAAAGGAAGCTAAGCATGATAGAGGCTTGATGAAAAGGTATTCCTGCTAACCTTGTTGTATTTGTTCTGTGGAGGAATATGTTCCTAGAGCCAGGAATCAGGAATGATTTTTATGTGTGGAATTCAAATAATAGAGAAATTCAGCCATTTGGATTTGTATCACCATATCACAGCAACCATGCTCTAATTAGGGGACCACTGATGTATTTTTAAATGTAGGCTCATGTTTCATACCCTTAGCTATGGATTCAGTATCATATCCTTAGCTAGATTTTGACCACTAGCAATTAGAATGGTCCTGAGCTTTACCATCTTTAAGGAGCATTTTAATACCATGGTCTGCCATGAAGTTACAATAATGGGAATAAACTCCTGCATATCAGTATGAAACACAGCCCTCTGTACCCCAAAATGTAACTTTCTTATTATGTATTGGGCATGTCTACATGGAAAAGTTTTTTCGGAATAAGGAGACTTATTTCAAAAAAATTCTTTACTTGTCCATGCAGGCATTTTGGTATTTTGAAATAACAAAGCACTATTTCAAAATAACTAAACCTGCATTTATTTCAAAAGAGCAATGCTTTTGAAATAGTTATTTAAAAAAAAGACTATTCCAAACCACAGAATTGTCTTTTCGAAATGATGGCATACTTTTCACTGCCTTCCTCTAATTTGAAAAAGAGAGTCTAGCAAAGACTCTATTTTGAAAGTAGAACTCCTGCCTTATTTTGAAATAGTCTTCACTAGACTCCTATTTTGAAATAATAAATTTGAAATAATGCTATTTTGAAATAGTGATTTCAAAATAGCTATTTTGAAATAACTTGGACAGTGTAGACATAGCCATTTGGATCCTCTACTACAGCAAGCTGTGTGTCCTAAATTTTATTTGATGCTTTATGTAATGGGGAAAAGGTTAGGAGTGTTATATCTATTGTCATTTATATATTTGAATGATTAATGTAATTACAGTGAATGTTGTGTTTTGAAATGGGGTTTCCTGCAAGCTCCTTCTTGATGATGACTGTTAGGAGCATAAAACTCGGCTTGCTGGGGAGCTATGGAACAGGTTGCCAAGGCGCATATTCTGCCCAGCAACCCTCGTAATGCAGGCGGTCAACCAGAGCGAGCAGGGAGAAGCTGCCAGAGAGTTCTGGAAAAAGAACGTGGGAGCCCGTGGCGCGAAAAATAAGAACCGTGGATTGGCCAGGAGGCCTGAGGAGAAACATTCTTAAGGCCTGCGCACCAGGTTCAGGGGGCGCGCGCTCGCTCGGTCGCTCTCTCTAGAGGCTCGCTCTCGGTGTGATCGCTGTCCAGGAGAAGTTCCCCCTTTACTTTGTGAAACCTGCCTCTTTTGCTGTCTCTCTTGCCTGACTGGCAAGATCATCACTATGGGAGCGGAGCTGCAGGCGCCCACCATGATGGACGCAGACTGCTTTCCTTAAATGGAGATGAAGAGACTGACAGTTACAGAGAGCGGTGCGGAGCCAGTCTTACGCAGACTTTGCTGGCAAGGAGCCTCTATGGAACTGGACTTCTCTCCTGAGGAAAGGGCTTGTGAGTAAGCGGATCCCGGGACAGACGAGGCCACGGAGACCAGCGAAAGCCTATTTGGGTCTACGGCCATCAAGTGAGGAGGTTCGGGATCCCCTCTCACACTGCCAGCTTCACCTTTGGGAAGTGCTGGTGATTATATGGGGTTTTGGTTTGGGTTCACCCCGTATTGCCGTGAACTGAGTTCTGGTTGTATGGGGATTGTGTAACAAGGGTAGGATAAGGGTTTATTTAGTTTGTTTGCTTATGGAAGGTTCATTTGTTGATGTCACATGTTTACTTCTATTAAAATGTTTAAAAGCATAGATCCACGCCTCGAATCAATGCTTGCATCTAGGGGTGGAACCTCCAGGTTGATAGATGCCTGAAGGTGGGGCGGACTACCAAACGGGGAACCTGGCCCTTGTAAGATCTGAAATTTCCCCGCAACAAAGCCAAGTTGTAGGGCCCCAGCAGTGCAAGTTCTGTGTCCAGGGGGGGACTTGGAGATGGCTGGCTCATGAGGGAGCAGAACCAGGCTTGTAGATAATGTAGATAGAATCATAGGGATAGAAGGGACCTCATGAGGTCGTCTAGTCCAACCCCTTGCTAAAAGCAGGACTACTCCGATTAAATTATCCTAGCACATTTCCACCACATGGGTTCCTATGAAGCTCTGATAGTTTAAAGGCGCACTTACTAGGGCTCAATCTTTCAGGCAGGGTAGCCTTTGTCTCATATAGCAAGGACTGTAGAAGGCCCATGGAATTTTAGCATGTAGTGTCAGCTCTTTTTACTAGCTCATTTTAATGGTTTCATACATTTTAACAGATGATTATATGAAAACATATGTTTGAAATTTTTGGTTTTAAAAACAAAACAAAAAGCCCACACATTCCTCATTGTATTATGACAATTCCTACAATGCTTTTCAGAGCTGTTTATCCCAAATGTCAAACTCAAAGCCAGAGAACTTCAGTCAGCTCCAGTACTTCCACAGTGATACATCTTTCCTGCTATATCCTGACCAGTGGTTGAGGACTGGGAGTTCTGATTCCTTAGTTCTGTTTCCATTTCTACCACTGAGTAAATTGTGACCTTGGGGCAAGTTGCTTTATGTCCTCTGTGTCTTAAACTACCAATCTGTAGCATAAGCTTAATAAGTCACCCAGTGGTTAAAGTATAATTTGGTGGGCCCCAGAACCCTCCTAATCAGTGGGGCTGCTTCCCATATTGTCCGGGCCCCCTCCCTGCATGTGTGGACCACCTTCCAGCATGTGCAGGCCCCAGTCCAGGAAGGATGAGGGCGCAGGATGTGGAGGAATGGAGCGTGGGCAGGAGGTGGGGATGTTCAAGGTGTGGCTGGGGGCAGGGGCAGGAAATGGGGCAGAGAAGGAGTCGGTGGGCAGGAGATGAGGGGGGCAAGGGACCTACTATTTTTAAATGGTGGGCCCCAGAACGCAGCATTCCTGCTCCATTTTCTATTTTTAGGAGCCCTGGAATGCTGAGCCCCTAAAAACAGTGGGCCCAGGAACACTGTTCCTGTGCCTTGTGGCTTACTTAAATCCCTAAAGTCACCTATCTCAAAGAGATGTTGTGATGTGTAATTAATTTTACTAAAATGTTTTTAGATACTTAGAGGAAAGGCTTTAATTGGTCAGAATAACACAAGTGCAATGTAAATTCATCTACATTGCATTATTCTTGTAGAAGAAGACAGACAGAAAATGTTTATGGATGTGATGAATATAGTTCTTTTTAATTATAGAGAGGAGCTGGTGAAATTTTGATTTGAAAACTGTAAACGTTAAACTCAAAAAGATCCATATGGATTTGCATTAATATTAATTTAGTAGCTGAGTTCAGAAAGCTGAAGCCTTTCATGAAATATGTGTGTTTTCTGATACAGTACTAAGTGTCAATTTGCTTAATGCTAGTAGCACCATACTTAATGTAATAATGCTGCTCTGTACTCTTCTCAGATTTCTTCTCTGTGATTGCTCCATAGAGAAAGAAGTGATCCATGCAGTGTTAGTGTGAATGGTGGTGAATATGAAAACAAAGAGACCCACAGATGTTGGAAGATGCTGTTTTGAGCCTTAACTACCTGCCAAGAGCCCTTCATGGCTGATGAGTGGAGTATGCCATTCAGTTTGGTCTACACATCAATACAAGGTAATGGTAGGTTTATAAAGCATTAGTTTTAAGGGAGCTGGGAAATTAATGAGTGCAATTTTATTATGGGGCTGCTTGTGATGAGGGCCAGGGCTCAGCAGCCCTGGCAACCTTCTGACGTATTCTTAGGTTCCTAAAAGATCATGCTGCAGGGTTTCAGCTGGCCATCCGATGGGGTCAGAGGAGGATCTCTTCTCTACCCCCATTCCCACCACCAGTGCATTCTGCTTTGTGTGTTTTTAATCATTTATCAGAAGCATTAGGAATGGCCTTAACTGGAGATGGGAACATTGGATGGGGTGTGCCAGCATTCTGAGGTGGCACCAATCATTTGTTCTCAGGTGTTTGGCTGACTGGTTCTTGCTCATGTGCTCAAGGTGTAACTGATTTGCCACATGTGGGGTCAGGAGAGAATTTTCTCCCAGGTCAGGTTGGCAGTGGTCTTCAGATTTTTTGCCTTCCTCTGCAGTGTGTGGATTCAGATAACTTGTCAAGAATATCTGGTCCTCTCTTATATTAATATTTCCCCAGAACTGCAGTGATCTTAGTCATGGGTGCACCTTGGTCGGTCGTATCTTGGCAGCTGGGTTTAGTGTGTATATGTGGGTTGGTCTTGGTGGCCTGTGATATACCAGAGGTTAGATTAGAGCATCTGGTTGTCTGTTTTGGCCTTAAACTGACTATTGGAATGAATGTTAATCAGTCAGCTTGCATTAAAATAAATGGGATTAGCATGACTAAATTTTTGAGGTTGATTTTCAGTTCTAAATCAGGCATAGTGTTTCATGTATTGGACCAGATTTGTTTTTCCATTGACTGGTTCCATTGACTGGTTTGTAAGTCTCAGTCACAGTGTGAGCAGGTTATAGATTTATTATGGGAACTGGTGAGCCTTTATGTTAACAGCTCATACCCATCACACCTGGATTTCAGGGTTTGTCAGAATTGCTTATTGAAAAAAATGATTAATTCATATGTCAATTTTGCTTTGAGACCCAACAGTGTTCCAGTTCAGGAACCAGTTATGGGGTATCATAGGTGCAGTTTTATTGTCCACCACTAGAGATGGTGATTCCTCAAATTCAGAACCCTGCAATTTGGTGGGTGGGTGGGTGGGGGGGAATGTCCAAACAATGTAGGTGTCCAACTTTTATATATTTCATTATCTAAACTAAATTAATAAAAATGAGTATCAAATACAATGTATTAAAAATGCAAATGAAAAGAAAGTGGATCAATATTAACCATTATATTAGTCTAATTGTTGGATTGATTAAACCAGCTTTTCCTTATAATTCTATTTAATAATTTGAGAAAGCAGTATTCTTATCTAGTTACCAGTCCCCAGAGTAACAGGGCAATATCAATTTCCATGCCAATTGATATATTTAGAATCCAGCCATATAGAAGGATCGAATGACTCCCTAGTTGAAGCTAATATAGAGGTTACAAATCTGAAGCCAGTTAAGGTAGCTTGTCTAAATTAATGGCAATTGATTAGGTGACAGCCAGTTTTTTCTCTCCCTGACTCATACCATACAGGGTTACAATGAAATATTCCAATATAATTCAGGATGACAGATCTTGTTTGAATATTAAATATCACAAAATGAGGTGAAAATAACCTGATTTCTCATGATTAAACATACAACTCCTACCCCATGAAATGTGTGTGATTTTTCATATAGCAAGGATTTTTAACTTAGGACTCTTGTATTGTTATTTGAGGAGCTATCCTGTAGTCACTTTTCTCAAATTCTTGGGTTCTAGTCAAGCACTCATGCTCACTACCAGCCATCTGCTGGAGTCAAAAACCAATGCAAGAGGGAGATAGAAATGTTCTTCTACTAAAAGTCATTTGGAAAAGCAAACCAAGTAAAAAAGATTTATACTTTTACAGGAGATTGTAGTAACTCTTGTGGCTTCATTCAGCTATAGGAACCAGGTACCTAGTTGAAAAGATGACTCTCTAGTCTTACAGGTTCCAGTGTTTAATGTTGATGGACTGCTGTGTAGAGGTTACTTGCTTGTGGATGTGTCTTAGATGTTGCATGCTATTGGAATCTTACCCTTGGGTGGCCAGATAGGAGGGTGGAAGTAGCACTGGCTTCTTGATGAGATACAGTGGCAACATAGAGTCAGAACTCAGCAACCACTGGTCTTAACAGCCTCTGTGTCAGGCACACAAGTCAGAAGCAAGCAAGTCAGTAGAAAGGTTTCTCTCAATTAATTCACTTTCTAGACATGGCAACCTGGCTGGTGACTGAGAGCAGAATTTGGCCTAACATGTGTATTGTCCTTCATCTGTATGGTCCTGTCAATATTACATTGCTTTTCTTCCACACGGTTGTGATTTTAATAAGGATTTCAATTAATATATACCATTTGAATCCAGTGGAACAGTAATTGAAAGGTTAAAATTAAAACTGTTGGAGGATCCAGAGACTGGATAATCTAAGTGCTCTTGTTCTAGTTTTAGTTTGTAAACCTAGGGTAAATTTTCCTTATGAGTGCCTTATTGCCACATCTCTTGACTGAAAAATTTAGCCATTTCTATTTCGTTTGGAGATCTTTTGAGATTAAGGGCTACAAAACTTTAATACCTTATAGGTCTTTGACACTGAATCAAATCCTGTAGCCATCATTATTATGGCTTTCATTGGTAAGGACAAAGAACAAGTGATTTACACGGGGGAAAGACTCTTATAAGGCTTTTTTATGATACTTGCTAGGAAATCTATTTTAATGAAGGTCAACAACTTCTACAGTCAGCAGCTATGTCACCTTTTGTCAGTGTATGAAACTAAATAGCAGAACATATCTACTTTTGAAATTCCACAGATATTCTGTGGGTAAAAGATCAACTTTAGTGTCAAGGGGTTCTATCCACTGAAAATCCTCTTGAGAAATAAGAAGTGAGAAAAAGATCTAAAGCCCTTATTTAGCAGAGACTCCAACAAAGGCTCATTCACCAGCTTATTCACTGATGTGATTTATGCGATAATGTGCCAGAAATGTCCCTTTGGCTTATATATTGGACAAACAACACAGTCTCTGTGCAAAAGAATAAGTGAACACAAACCTGACATCAGAAATCACAGCATTCAAAAACCGGTAGGTAAGCACTTCAATCTTTCTGATCATTCCACTGATGATTTGTTAATAGCTGTGCTCAGACCAGTGAATAATAACTCAAGGCTTCAAAGAGAAACTGCAGAATTGGAATTCATAGACAAATTTGACACTTTCTTCAGGGCTAAATAAGGACTTTGGATTTTTTTTCTCATTACAACAGGTGATTTGACCTCATCTTCCTCTATATGCTTTTTCTCAGTGTCTGAATCTTAACAACTGCTTTGATTTGCTGTTACAGTGTGATCTGATCCTATGACTTACACTTCCTTGCATTTAGTTTCCTCCCATTCTGTAAGTTCCCCCATCTTCAGAGTGTCTGACGAAGTGGGATTTTCTCCCACAAAAGCTCATGTTATAAATAAATTTGTTAGTCTTTAGGTGCCACAGGACTCCTTGGTTGTTTTGCTGAACTGGACTAACAAAGCTACCGCTTTGGAACTTGTTACATATTGTAACAAGTTCTCTCTTGTAATTTTCTATACTGCACTTTAAGAAAGCACTGTTTCAAACATCAAAAAATTAAAGCAAATGAGGAATCCTTTAGTGTGCACCAGGAGGGGATCTGCATGGACCAGTTACTGCATGTATGCTTTAGAAATCACATGCTCAGCATCAACTTTACAGCTCTGTGTAGATGGGCAAATTTGCAGGTTAAAACCTAAAATCAGAAACCCTACATATGATTAATTGTTTCCAGTGAAAAGTAACAGATATAGCTCTGTCATAGAAATTTTCAGTACAATCTATTATGCAAACTCTCTATAGTAGTGGTTCTCAACCACTGTGTTGGAACACATTACGGTGTCACCACACAGTGGAAAGTGCATCACTGAAAGCCAGGGAGAAGGCTGGCTTTGGCATCCAGGAGGTGGGCTGGTGTATCCAGTAGTCTCCTGATATGCCACCAAGTGTGTCATGACCTGCAAAAGGTTAGGAACCACTGCTCTATAGACCAAAACTTACTCTTCAAAAGTATTCATTGAATGATTCTGGATAATAGACACTTGATTAAAATTGAGATATGTTTGTAGGCATTTTGTGAGTAGTGTCCGACTCCTTATTTTGTTCCACTCTGACTTTTGATATTGGTATTTTGTTAATAAATAACATATGAATAGAAGAGTTAAGACTTCAGGTCTTAGTTCCTTCCTCGAGACCTATGCCAGTGCTCCCTTCTTGCCTTGTAGTGTCAGACCAAATTCTTGTTACACCTATGCAACTCTGTTGACTTCAGTGTAGTGTCACTAGTATAAATGAGATGAATTTGGCCTATGCTTTCCTTTGAAGATTTGTGACATAATTTCACAGTGCATTCCTGAGTAAACAGGCAAAGTCATGTTTTGATTTAAGTTAAATGCTTTAACTAAACATGGTGTGGAAATTCTCCCATTGAACTCAATGGGAATTTTGTCATGGACCTCATTAGGGACAAGACTTCACACACTGTATATAATATTTTAAGTACTTATTTTATAAATATACACACTTCTTTTTATTTTTTGTAGTTTAACGTCATGAAGCAAAATGGAGAGATTTTTAAACCCTGTACGTTTATTTGATCATTTTATTTTATTTTATTTGATCATTACATTTGTCAGATCCTTTTCCCTATTCAAGATCTGTTCATCTATACTCACACTAACTCATTAAATATTGTTATCAGTTTTGTTCTATATGAACAGACTTAACAACAGTGAAGTAGTTACTGTACAATAGTAGACCCAATGTAATTTTGACAGTCAATAAACTTTTCACAATACCTGATAATAAAACAGCATTAAAATCTGGAGCAATAACAAGGTACAATAGCACATTCATAATTAAGTCAACTTATTTGCTAACATCCACGCTGCAAACTTGAAAAATGTTTTCATCATATGCAGATCTCCTGGGGAGGTAGGAAAATATGGGAGAAGAACATGGGCCTGATCCTGTAAATGCCCTAAAAGTAGCCCTATGTGTACCAATGAGTAGCTTGACTAATGTTTTGGAGAACTGGGGCTGTATACTGGTCCAATCCTGTAATCCTTTCTCAGGCACAACGCTCAATGATAGAAGTTGGAATGATGGCTGCAGGATCAAGCCCACTATTATCAAAGAACACAGGGAAAAGGCTAATTCAAAATATTTATGGAAAATAAATGTACAAATTTATTTGAGTAATAACAAAACCCTCTTCATTTGCCCAGCATTATGGTTTGTCATGTTTCTAAATTCAAGGCTACAAATTCTCAGATAAATAATGTAATAAAGAAATCACTGCCATTCATTTTCCAGTATCTAGAGGGTTTCATATCATTCTTTTTTAATTTGACAGCAAAATTAAAATGTGTTAATTCCACTCTTGAGGAAAGCTTTATCTGTTGGAGAATAATTATTATTAAATAGAAAATTAGAAACTAAAATGCCTCTTGAAAAGTAAAATCTATTTCTCTTTTTGTGCAGAATGAACAAAAAGTGAATGAGAATTTAGTTTGTTCTCAAAGAAAAAGAAGGTGCCATGATTTTTAAGTGTTTGTACTGATGTAAAACATGTGGCCATCAAAAGACTGTATTTGACATTTTAAGAAAGCAGGCTTTTCAAGGGATGTTATTGACAGAAAGACCCGAATCAGTAAATGATCAAGTTAAAGGTGTCACAGTGAGAGCAAAATATGCTCCTTTTATTTCCTAAACCTATCTTCATGGAGGCATCATAGTCTAGAATAGCAGTAACGTGATCTAGGGGAGCAAACAATCAGAAATTCCTCAATTCTAATCCTGGGTCTCCAGTTGAATTGCAGTGTGGTCTTGTGCAAGAGTCTTGACCTCTCTGGGCACAGTTTTAATCTTAGTTGCACTAAAGTAACTGCATAAATTACCTGGGATGTGAAATCGACATCAATGGCAAAACTCTGAGTGACTCCAATAGGGCCAAGAATTCACCCTGTGTTTCTGTCTTCCCATCTGTGTTATGAGACTACTGCTTCTTGCTTACTTTCCTTGTGATAGTGATGTGAAAATATGTTTTAGTTAGTATTTGTAAAGTGCTAAGTAATATTAATAGTACATTTTAAGAAGCCCTTGGAGGGGAGATGGGATTTAAGGTCCTTTTGTTTCTTATATAACTTGCACATTTATATAAATTGTTGGAATTTTTAAATTAGCCCTTATAATATTAATAACTTGTGATTTTTTTTCAGAACTGCTCCCTCCAACTTTAATTAGTGTCAGATTTTATGTATCCAGTTATTAAGAAAGCTGATTACATGTTTGTTTGTTGTATGTTTGCATGTGGTGGGTTTTTTTGGTATGGCTGAGGATGTGAGAGGGATTCCCAAGCTTGAGCCACTCTTTTTTAGGTGAAAAATCTGAAGAACTGTCCCAGATTGAGGTATCTTTAGAGGAGGTTTTAGAAAAAAATAATAAATTCAACAGTAAAAAGTCACCAGGTCCAGATGGTATTCCCCCAAGAGTTCGGTAGGAACTCAAATGTGAAACTGTGTACTAAATGTGACATGTAATCTATCATTTCAATAAGATTCTGTATCAGATGACTGAAGGGTAGCTAATGTGAAGCCAATTTGTTTATTTAAAAAAAGAAGTCCAAAGTCACCCCTGGTATTTACAGGCTGGTGAGCCTAACTTTAGTAATGGATAAAGTGGTATCAACAATAGTAAAAACAGATTTATTGGTTGCATAGAAAACATGATTTGTTGGCAAAGAGTCAATTTGGGACTTGTAAAGAGAAATTGTGCCTCATCAATCTACTAGAATTCTGGTGGGGGTCAAAAAGTGTATGTACAATAGTGATTCTATGGAAATAGTGCACTTAGATTTTCAGAGAGTCTTTTAACAAGGTCCCTCATCAAAGGATCATAAGCAAATTAAACAGTCATGGAATATGGGGGGGAAGATCTTCTCATGCATCAGTAACTGCTTAAAAGATAGGAAACAAAGGGTAGGAAGTAAATGCCAGTCTTCAGAATGGAGAGAGGTAAATAGTAGTGTCCCCAAGGCAGCTGTACTGGGGTGATACTGTTTAACATATTCATAAATGATCTGGAAATGGGGTTAAAGAGTGAGGTGGCAAACTTTACAGATAATAGAAAACTACACAGGATAATTAAGTCCAAAGCAAACTGTGAAGAATTACAAAGGGATCTCACAGATGTGGTTGACTGGGCAACAAAATGACAGATGAAATTCAGTGTTGATAAGTACAAATTTATGTACATTTGAAAACAAAATCCCAGCTAAACACCTAGAATGATGGGTCTAGACTAGCTGTTACCACTTAAGAAAGAGATGTTGGAGTCACTGTGGATAAGTCTCTGAAAATATCAAGTCAATGGACAGCAGTAGTCAAAAACAGCTAACAATGTTGGGAATCAGTAGGAAATGGTTTTTGAATCACTTATCATTTATAAATAATAAAACAGAAATTGTGTCTTTATAAATCCATAGTATGCCAACATCTTGATTAATGCATGCAGATTTGGTTATCCTATCTCAAAAAGGTATACAGTATTGAAACTGGAAAAGGTACAGAAGAGGTCCACAAAAATTATTAGAGGTATGGGACAGCTTCCATATAAGGAGAGATTAATAAAACTGGGACTTTTCAACTTGGAAAAGAGACTACTGGGCATGGGGGGACATGCTAGGTCTATAAAATCATGACAGGTGTAGAGAAATTAAATTGGGAAGTGTTATTTATATCTCATAACACTAGAACTGAGGGTCACAAAATGAGATTGATAGGCGGCAAGTTTAAAATGAGAAGAAAGCTAAGTGTTTCTTCACACAACACAGTCAACATGTGAAACTCCTTGTCCAGAGGATGTTGTAAAGGCTAAGACTATAGCAGGATTAAAAAAAAAGAACTAGATAAGTTCATGGACGATCCATCAATGGCTATTAGCCAAGCTGGGCAGAGATGCAAACCCATGCCCTGAAGTGTCCCTAGCCTCTGTTTTTCCAGAAGCTGGGGATGGAAAACAGGATGGATCACTTGATGATTACCTATTCTGTTCACTTCTTCTGAAGAGCCTGCCATAGACCCCTTTTGGAAGACAGGGTACGAGAACAGATGAACCATTAGTCTGACCTGCTCTGACAGTTCATAAATGTTCTTGTGTTACAGTGAGAGAAAAAGGGTCTAATTGTATCCCATACGTATATCTGACAAATTAAGAGCGTTTGACCTCTCAGCCTTCAGTTGTAAAGTAAGGTACTGGTTTAGTCCACTGCCTGACACAGTTGCACGAAAAAATCTAATAGGAACATGTGGATAGCTGCAAAGAAAGGTATTAAAACATTTTATAGGTATTACAGAGGTAAATAATTGCATTCTCCATCTTCTATATGGGTCACTATATGCAAAATCATGAAAAATTAGGCTTAATGTTTTGTAGGTGCAACATGAAGAAAAAAGGTTAATTTTCCCACATTTGGCTGCCTGGTTCTCCACAGTATTCAACTAAAAATGCTTTTGTTAATGCAGTGTGAGGGACAGCAGGTCTTTGCAGAAACTCAAAGAGAAATAAAGCTGGTTACAGCAATATGTTTTCGTAAAGTCCTTGTAGTAACTTACCTGTTCTCTATTAAATCTGGTAATATATTATTATATTTAGTCTGCCCTCTTAAGCTAGGGATCTAAAATAACTTGCATCAATTTACAGGTCAGCCAGTCTGAGGTGAACACATCAGCTTCTGATTGAGACCTAGTTTTTTGTTGTTGCTTTTCTTCTGGCCATTATCTGGTAGTGAACTCCATCTCTGCATGAGTCACTATATTAGAATAGCTGGTGTGCCCGACTAGTGCAATATAATTAGTAGTTAGCACTTTTTGGTCTTGTTTTCTATCCAGCCCTTTGGGTATGACTGTTTTTGAAGCTCCAGTGTGACACAGGCATAAAAATCCCAGTGGAAGTCAATAGGAAACATGCACCTAAGTCACTTAAGCTCTTTTGAAAACCACATTTTGTTTCTGTAAGTCTTCAGGAAAAAACATTTTCCTGGTCCTTGTACTTAAAAACAAGATCCGCATTACCAAACAGATAACTAGCATTGCTTATTCACTTAGCTAACGTGCCAAGAAGGCACTTTGGAAAAGCCTTAGCTAAATAGCAGAAGTAAATTAATCTGCTGCCATTTGATCTCCTTCCTTCCTTTTCAATTCCTGTTCTCCTTGGCAGTTGTGAGACCTTGGCTGGAGTACTGTGCCCAATATTTCAAGAATGGTGTGGGTAAAATTGGAGAGTGACCCAAAGGGGAACAACCAAAAAACGATAAACCCTTGAGAAAAGAAGACTCAAGGGGATCCTGATAACAGTCCTCAACATGTTTAATGCTGTTATAAAGAGGATGGTGTTCTCCATGTCCACTGAACACAGAATAAGAAGTAATGGGCTTAAGGAAGATTTAGATTGTGGAATCTCCATCATTGAATGTTTTTAAGAGGAGGTTGGACAGAAGCCTGTCCTCAATGGTCTAAGGTAACTTGTTCTTGCCTCAGGGGTGGGGGCTGTACTTGGTGATCTCTCAAGGTCCCTTCCAGCCCTCCTTTTCTATGATCGTATAAACATGTACAGCTTTTCTTCTTGATCATTATTCACAATTGATACTTTTTTCATTATACATGGCTTATTTGTTTCTCTGTGCCAACTACTTATTTTAATATTAAGTATTGGATAAATCTTGTCCTTGACAGAGCTGTGTGAGAGAGAACAATGAACTGTCTGGTGTACTCCCCACAAAAGGACACTGTCAGAGGGATTCATTGAGGGACCTTACTTTGCTGTTCTCTTTATAGAGCATAATAAAAGGATTTAAACATTTAATTGTTTTAGGCACTGAATTAATTACTTTGACTATTTGTTTACAGATTAGCTAATTTGAGAGGAAAGGGCTAAATAAGGAGGCTTCTGATTCATTGACCTTTATCAAGACATTTAATTTTAAGGGCTACCTTTCATTGGAATACATATGCATAAAATCTGGAATTTCCTTGTCTAACCAATGGTTTTCATTAAACCTTAAAGGTATTTTTTTATGGCAGTTGCTGGTTAACTAGCTAATGACTAGTCCATCAGTAGATATAAAGGACCTTGGGGTGCAATTTTCTAGGAATGTGCAATGCAAAATCTTTTGCACCTCACCAAATTTTCAGCAGGAAACTTTGCTCTGCATGTAGAATGCCTGTTAACAGACCTCCACATGTATGATTATTGGAAGGTCAAAAGTTGGTTTCGGACCCATTCATAAAGGGTGTATCTAGCTGTGAAAAATCCCCTTTAAAATGTTCTATAAATTTCTGCTTACAATTTCAGGATGTTTCATGTTTGACATAGCAAATCTGTGATCAGTCAGTTCCAGAGCCTTACACCTGTGCTGAAGTGGATGAGTGAAGTCCATTTGACATCAAGAGTGGCAAGCATCCACATTTTGAGCTAACTTCTGTTCTAATTTGCAGTAGTGTAGCCCTGCTGAAGTCAATGGGAGAACGCCCATGTACTAGAGAGCAGCATTTGGCCTATTGTGTTGAAAGAGGAGTGCTGAGGATTGTGTGGATATTTTGGAAGGGCTTGTCCTTCCAGCTATGGCTCCTTTGGGAGTAGCAACCCAAAACTGTACTATTTTAGATGGAATTCCATGGCAGATCTAAGCTGTGGTTAGAGTGTATCAGGTCCTCATCTATGATGAGGTTTTCTTCATGCCATCGTAATATATACATAATAAATAATAATAGTCGATATGTTTTTATTGCAACTCCTTAGGTGAAGGAAAAACTACTCCCCCAAGCCAGGAGAGGGGTGAGAGCTCTCCAACAGCCTATAGCAAGTGAGGTTGGGGGTACTGTGCTCCATCTATTCTCTCTTCCCTTAACTCCTGGCTATAGGGGTCCATGTTGGTCTTCTGAGTCATGAATGGCCATTAGTGTTGTGAAGTGAAGACACTTATGAGGCCTCTATGGCTACAACTCTTGGAATAAGGCCCTTGGAAACCTAACTGCAGTTATCTCAGTTGCTATCTATTTATTGATATCTTAGGAATTTAATATAATTTATAAATATATCTAACTTAACAATTCTGTGATTATATCTGTTTAATAAACCAGAAAGAAAAATATGCTAAAGAAAAATGTTTTCAAACTTCTTCTTCTAAAAGAGTATATTGGTAAACTGGCTATATCCTAAATATTTTAGAGAGACTTAGTAATTGCTGTGGATGGACAGATAGATAGACATAGTTCACACATTGACCGGTGTTCCTCATGCTGTAAAATGACAGTTAATTAGAGCTTTTATAACAATCAACAGCTTGATGATACTTCTTGCAGGGCCTGACCCTGCTAAAACAAAACAAAACAAAACAAAGCAAAAAAGCCATGAAAGCAAGACCCCAACCTGTCGGTAGGCCCAGTCTACCAGAGATTATAAAAGGTCAAAGCCTGTGTTACCCCGCTGACACAGAACATAGCATGAGAGGCCCATGAGGCCCAAGACAAAAGCTAATAAATTTGGCCATGCTGTGCACAAGGAACTGGGGAAACACATAATTGGCCAACAAACAAACTGGGGCTTGTACATCGATGCAAAAGCAAAAAACTGCAGGGTGCCGCTTGTACTTTGACCCAAAAGCAAACAACCGCAAGGTGCCAAAAACCAGCTAGAAGTGGCTTAAGGGGAACTAAAACCTGGGAAAAACGCAGCATCAGCATGACAAAGCAAATTGTCAAGGGTGTAAAGGTGCCAGGTCGAGGAACAGCAACTCAGAGCCAACAGAGTAGTGCCTGTTGGGCTGAGGGACTGATCACTCCGAGGATTCTCCTCGCAGACTGGCTGACCATACAAGGGTGTAACCCATCACACTGGCTGACTGTACAAGGGCGTAAACCATCACACTGGCCAACTGTACAAGGACGTGACCCGCCACACTGGCCAACTGTACAAGGGCAGAAGCGCCTCTGCTGGGCTGCCTGAGGGAAGAAGCAGGCAGGCACCAGGGAAGGAAAACAACAGAAACCAACACCAGGCAGTCAGGTGCAGCGTCTCTGCACAAAGTAGTGCTTAAGCTTTGGCGTAAGCATAGGCATTTCAGAACAATACTACCCATAGTTGAGATCATACTAACCATAGCTGGGATTGGGGTTTTGTAGCAGAATTTATGATGGGACAAGAAGTGGGGTTGATTGGGGTTTTACCTTGTATCATATGTTTATGTGCTTGTTGATCTGTATTTGGAAAATTCAACAAGCAAATGGCTGCTAAATCAAATGGCTGCTAATAACCACTACCAATAAAATGGCATTGTAGCAAACCACTGCTCTCTTCCTTCTCTGGGCCGGATGGGGCACCCCTTTCTTTGAATCCATACAGAAGCTAGGACCACCAACAAATCAGCTGGGGGCTGTGACCGAGGAACGCAACCATACCACGCAAGCCTTCAGATGTGAAGTACTTGGAGCTTGCCTTGTGTCAGAAGCAGAATGGAATTCTGTTTGAGCTGAATTTTAAAAAAAAAAAGTAATGACAGTTTCCACCTACAACATTCCTTAACTAAAGACAACACCTGTCTATATATGTGGAAATTATTTTTCAGTTTTGAATAATGACCGGATCATGATTCCTCTGTGCAGCAGAACAACTGATCACCTAGAGAAGCAATGTATTAGGAACAACAGACTATTTAGTTCAGTATACGTGTGACTGCACCTAGAAGTGAACACTTGTCAAAATTTGATTAGAACAGTGACAACCTTAGAGCTTTGATTCCACTAGTGATCTCTTGTTAGTCATCCTGGTGCTTGTCTGTGCTTCTTCTTGGCAAGAAAACCATCTCCAGGAGGGGCTGTCTTTCATCTGGGTGTATGGATAAGTCATTGTTTTTCTGGATTTTGTTAAGGCCTTTTCCTTTTGGTATCTGTACTCTGAACCGCCTCAGAAGAGTCACCAGGATTGCCTTCATCATTACCATGGCAATAAACTTTCCTGCGCAACTACGAGGGCCAATTCCAAATGGCTGAAAGTAGCGAGGAGGAACCTGTGTGATACAGTGAGAGAGGCACCTTTAAAGCAAGTAGAATTTCCATCACTGAATCACTAAAAATATGATTGACATTTCTAAGCATTTTCTGGGGAAACCTTTAAGCAGACTCTTTAGATTAAGTATAATCTCACATACAAACTTCCTGGTCTTAGTATCATTTTCTTTGTTTTCTCTTAAAAAAACAAAAAAGAAATCAAATTCAGAAACTTGTAGAAATAACATTTAAAATTGTAACCTCATTCTAAGACTTCAGGAGCTGCAAAGGTGAAGCAACCAAATTCTCCCTGTAAATGGTTGACGACACTGATGGCAGTGTGAGAGAGGACAA
The DNA here is from genome assembly GCA_007922195.1 of Podocnemis expansa. Taxonomy (NCBI): domain Eukaryota; kingdom Metazoa; phylum Chordata; order Testudines; family Podocnemididae; genus Podocnemis; species Podocnemis expansa. Next base: position 1,829,120 of record ML682019.1, read on the forward strand.
GAGTGGGTCTAGAAAGCTGGAAACAAAAGTTCTGGATTTCAATAATAGCATCTTCTCATCATGTAACTTATTGATTGGTGTTTGCTATTCATTTAGAACAAGTGTGTTACATGGCAAGGAGAATGCATCAAGTCAGATTGGTCATATCACATTAGCTATGAATCCCAAGAAAACATGTCTACTTTAAATATTTGATCAAGGGAGAATATTTTAGTAGCAAAATGAGTATAGAAAGCAATCAAGAAACCCACTGAGAAAGAAATGACCAGAATGGAAGTAAAGTATAAAATTAAGGAAATAATCTAGAGTAAATAATTGATTTGATAAATAGTCACTTTTTCTGTCTGTGGATGTTCTACAATGATTAATTCTCAGGGTGAAGATTGTGGGCAACATTCATTTGTGGTCTTTGATTATCATCATGAAGATATTTGCCGTATTGGTTAGTTTTCATTGTTTTGATACAGTACATGATACTATTTATTCTATGACGAGAGCTGGCTCAAGGAGTTATGGTGCCCCGAGCCAACTTTCCTTTTGTGCCCTTAAGTGCCAACTCTGCACCTGTGGGGGCAGTAGGGATGGGGGTAGGCCAGCGGTCACATGGCGGCAGGGCCAGACCAACACCCCTAAGAGCCGACTCTGCATCTGGAGCACGCTTGCGGGGGTAATTGAGGTGGGGCCAGGCCTGTGGTCGTGTGGTGGCTGGGCTGGGCTGGGCTGGTGTCCCTAAACTTTGGTGCCTCAAGCCAGTGCCACACTGGCTTGCCCCTGAAGCTGGCCCTGTCTGTAACTGGGTGCACGTAAATCATAGGATCACATTTCAGCTTTGAATCTTCACCTTTGTGAGTTCAGCATTCATTATATTTTCTTCATTGTTTCTGCAAAGATTCCTACTAATAAAAACATTTTCTAAAACATTCACTAAAAATGAGCACAAAATGAATATTGAAATGGATTCTTCTGTTCGCTTTCTTATTTGAGTATTATGTGTGGATGGTTTTGGAGGTGTTTGCTAAGAGGTAATAAGCTGTTGGAACAGATAACAAAACAATACCCACATACTGTTGAGTATATAATAGGTGCTCTGGGAAACATTAATACTAACATCAGCCTCAAACCCATTCAGCCTTAGCATGTGGCAGGTTGCTAGAGCATGGAAGAGGAAGTCTGCAGAGTGGGAAACCCACAAAACCATTGTAAGGAGGTTTGCCTGTGTGATCAGGATGGTAATATATCTTCATAGGATAAAAACATATCAAGTCCTCAAAGTTTGCACAGCTTTTGAGTCTGCAGCCTCTTAATTCAAAGAATTTAAGACTCGCTTCAAACCATTATGGCCTGATAATGCTAAATGACTCCTGAGAAGTGGTAAAATGAACTTAAAATTTCATAGTCTGTTTCTTTTACCATTGAAGGCAGCGGAGTGCCTTCTGCTTAAGTCCAGGTAGTTTGAGGAAGAATATTATTTGTTTTGTAAGTAAAACAATCCCTCCCTCTATTTTGATACATTTTTACCTCTTGAAGGGATTATTGGATAATTTAATTTTTGGCTATGGAATGCAGCCATTTAACCAACGACAAGCCAACACTCTCAATGACAGAAGAAGAAAAGCCCAAGGAAGACCCGTAATGGTAAAAGGTGATTGCAGATAAGTTTTACTATTTGTACATTGCTGTTGGGCTCAATGCTGCAAGGTGCTGAGCCATCTAGCCCCTGTGTGCTTATAATTAAACTTGTACTGAGGAGATTGCTGAATGTGCCATATTACTCGGCATCATGCATGACTGAGCTCATCATAAGCATCATAATACACCACAAAAACTGATGTGCATCCGGGTGATCACATGGATAGTGAGAAACTGACTGGAGCGGAAAGGATTTAATCAGAGTAAGAAGACGACCTGCTGTGCATTTTAATTAGAAGTAATAATCTATCCACTATAAGAAACCAGAGAGAAAACTTACGTTCTTCTCAAAATTTTGGAGAGAGAACTCATTAGGTTCTGGGAAGAATTCAAGCTTATGCATACGTCCAATGTTCAGAATGATGTTCGTCCCCTTTTTCACAGGGTAGCCATCAATTACATCATCTTGTAAAGCTCTGCGCATGACCAAATCCACAACTGGTTGGTATCTCATACTCTCATTAATAAAGTTCTCCATAACCTTTAAGTTCGGCATGTCATTGCTCTGTATGTCATTGTCACCTTGAAGAATAAAGCAGACAAAAAAGCTGATGTTGGCTATTCTTATTTTACCTGATTGCTATTTGAAATATTGCACTTGGTGCCAAAATGGTTTTGCAAGTCCCTTGGTTCAGTAAAAATGCCATTTCCTTTCATAGTTCATGCTGATAAGAGGTCCATGGGTTCTTGTGCCTTTGTGCATATGCATATGAAAAAAGCTAGTCCTATTGTTTATCCACATGGACACTAATCAAATGATCTACCCCAGATCCACGTCTCCTGTCTACCATAGAGTCTTGCTCTAATGCTGCAGCCATTGAAAACAATGACAAAACTACTTGAGTTCAGTGGAACAGGATCAGTTCCCTCTGTGAACTGTTTCAATGTACTATAGATTCTTAAGCCAGAAGGCCATGTTCTTTCACATGTGGCACAGATCGTGAGTATAGATTATGCGCTGGTGCACCAGTAAGGCTTTTTCTGAAGAATGAAGATACACATATGGAAGGCAATTGGCATTCCCATTGCCTTCTTCTCTTAATGGGGCAGGAGAGGAAAACAGCTCTGACACATGAAGGCTTCTCCATACAACTTGGCAATGAACACTACAGAGGTGTGATTTCAAAAGCACACTAATGGTCATGCACTTGACTAAATTATCTGTGTAGACCTTCTAGGTCACATGAGAAATTTCCTAGTGGACTTCAGTGTAGTACTGTTTCAGGTTTTCAAACTGCATCGCTGCTTTATGTTAACCAGCCCTGGTTCAACTCCCATTGGAGTCAATGAAAAGATGTTCATTCATTTAAATAGTAGTTGAATCAGTACCTTAACCCTGCCACAAATTTCAAAGGAGGAGCCATACCCACTTGGGGTCACCCCCTCTTAGATTACTCTGTGTATCTCTATCTATATTACAATGATGAGGGCCATATAATGTAGTGTATCAGATCCTTCCAGTCACTCTCAAGATCCCAACTATGGCTGGTCAAAATGAAATTGCCTAAACACTGGTGAACTAGCAAAGTGGGATGAAACAAAATTGAAACCTTACATGGTGATGGGCTGGCAAGTTCCCTGGTAGCTCACTTGTCTGGTTCCTTAGAAACATGGGCTTCTAGGCTCCCAGCTTTTTAAAAGCTCACTTGTGAGAGTGATGGGGAACTGAGAGCATGGAGCCTTGGTTCCTAGTCTTTCAATTCCTTGACAGCCCAAGCTTCCATGGTGCCCTGCACCAGAACTGGCCATCTTAATGCTGTATCAGAATAGAGGCTCCCTGTATAGATGAGCAGAGACTATCGCAGGGAACATTTTGAAATTTGTGGGTTCTTTCAGCTCTACTCATACTACCTCAGTGCGAGGGACAAATTTTATGACCTTCCTATGCTAAAAATGTATAAAATAATTTTTAAAATGTAGCTAACCATTGAGCCTACTCATCATCTTTGTGCTGTTCCAGTATGTTTCTGTATCATCATCAGTGACCTTTAGTGGAATGGTTTGAAAACATCATGGAGTTTTTTGAATTCCTGGCAATTTTTGAATTCCTGGCAATTACTGGAACTGTTTGAAAGCTAAATGTTACAAAAAGTAAACATTTGGTCAATTGTTCAAAGGAAACAAATATTTCTGAACGTTTCCTTGCTGTCTTATCTCTATCTTCGGCTCTCCCAAATGAGAGTACCTTCAAAATTAGAGGTCTTTTTGAAAAACTGGACCTTGAGGCCTTAAAAGGGTAGAACTCCATATGGGATGAAAAATTCATATTAGTAAAAGAATAATAATTTAACTCACCACTTCTCCAAGGTGCACATCAATGACGGGCGAAATTACTGATGTGTATGAGATTATAAGAGACAATTTATTTTAGGAAACTCAACTGCCTGATACATTCTGGCACATGTAGGTTTTGCTGAGCAGATAGATATGAGGCTGCCTTTTGGTATTAAATTATACCTGACTCTTTCTAGGAAGCCAAGTATAGTTGTGAAAAGAAGCATTTCAGCTGCATGTGAATGGGAACTGTTGTTACTCCTATATAGCTCATGGAATTCAACACACTGATAACAGTTTGCTGACTTTAACACACAAGTCCAGATCTTGCTGAATTCTCTTGGCTACAAAGTTCCTGGCCAGTTAGAAAGACAGACATTCACATAAAGAAAGAGAGATGCATCTTGCGGGTTAGAGTGGAGGAAGGGGACAAGGTGACTTTGACTAAAGGTTTTGGACCACACTTTGAGAATATTCTCATAACAGTTTTTTACAAATGTTACATATTTCAGATATGAAACTTAATTTAAAAGCCACTTAATGAACTAAATTAAAGGAGTCTAGTGCCTAGAGATAGAGGTGAATGAGATAGATATTTATATTGTTTTACAGACTGGGAAGATAAATTAAAGAAAGGGAATACAAGAAGTTTAAGATAAACTGTGGGTCTGTCATTCATTAGCACCTCCAGAGGAAATCTAGAATGTGGTCCAGAGTTTTAAAGATCCCCAAGTCATTCTCTTCAGCCACTTATCCATTTTTGTTGCTTTTGTCTCAGCATACTTCAGTTGGTCTACAAATTTCTATTACTGGGGTGCTGAGACTCAGGAAAGCACTTAAGCATTTTTTCGGTCCATAGGTACTCAGGAAGTATTTAGGCACCTGCTTAAATCTCATTAACTTCTTTGGGATTTAAGCACTGGACTGAGGTTGAGCATTTGCTAAAGTGGCCTTTGAATAGGGATGCTTTCCAGAATTGGGGTCTCATTTCAGTATTAGAAATGTGGTTTCACCAGTATCTTAGAGAGAGATTTTCAGACTGCATATGCATTTTACAATAAATAAACTTTAGATTTTTCTCCCTGAAAATGATTAAATCACTACTGAAACATAATTATTTTCCACATCATTGACTTTACAGGCAACTCTTACCTATAACAGCTTGGATTTCCTTCCTAATTTCCTTTTCCACTTTAGGGTGTTCTCCAATCAGTACTAGCATGAAAAAGAGAGTCACTGACAGAGTGTCAGGTGCAGCGATCATCATTTCCAACACACACTGGTTCACATTCTCAGCAGTCAGATCTCCACGACTCTACAAAATTCAAGGGTGCAAACATTGAACACTCATTGAGCTCCAGGAAAGGTTCTTAGATCAACAAGAAGGAGATAATGTAGGATAGGTAGATGTACTTGAAACAACTGTTTCAAATCCAATTAATCTGTATTTAGTCTTTATGTTACTTGGATAGGTAAATTAAGGAATGTCCACTTTATATGCCTTTCAGATGAAGCATAGAACACCAATGTCTTGTCTGTTGTACATGATTTTAAAACACTTTTAAGACAGCAGGGATTTGTGCTGAAATAAAATTCCTTTTCCACTCTCTGTGCTGTGGCATATTGACTACCATTCATTTGCTATCCTCCATCATCGAGTGTGTTTCTAAAGCACTTGGGCCTCATTTGGAATAAAAGATATTTATAAAAATAAATACAAGATATTTATATAAATGGAAAATATGGGGGCCAAGGAAGGACTGGAGGGGATGTGGTCATGACCTATAGAGCCCTGGGACTGTGGATATAACCTGAAAAGATTCATTCAAGCAGCCAAACATTTGGATGCAATTATTCAAAGGCTGGAGCTTTGTTGATGTCCTCCAAACACTAATTAAATGACATTACTTCCTGCTATGAATGTTAAGTCAAACACTGTTTCACGTCCCATTTTGTTCCCATTTTGGACAAATTGGTAGGCATATTTTCTTCATATTCTCAATACCTGTGCAAAAATCAGTTGTGATGCAAAGTCCATGTGCTCTTCCAATTTTTCAGCAGTGGAAAGTTTCTGTCGTTTCTGTTCTATTAGGATTTCAATTGCTTCTTTCAAATCCTTGCTGTAAACAGATAGAACCCAGGATGTATAAACTTCTGGGATATTATAGTGCTTACGACTAATACATAATGCTGGGTGGGAAGTGTAAATACTATATCAGACAAGAAATTTAACAATAAGACAAAAAGCATTCTTCAGATAGTTTAGTAGTGGTGCAGTAAAACAAGGCAGATTCCCTCTAGGGAAGTGAAAATTGTCTGCTGTTCTTATAATGAAGCTATAGGAGCATAGATTTGCCCTAGTAGAACAGATTAGTTCATCAATATGCCTCTGGCAGTGCCAAAACAGGCTGATTCAGAGGAATGTGGGCAAAGTCACACTATATAACATATTGTAAAATGCTGTACATAAGAGAGGGGAAAAAATATTCATGACCATTGTTAGACTTGATGAAAACATGGAAAGGAATTTATATAGCTTGACTATGTACTGAATGAAGTAGTGTTACATTTTATTTTTTTCTACATTTATAGCTCACTCCTTTCAACTGAATTCTTGTCTTTTTATGGGGTATCATAAAAGAGATGAAAAAGCTCTGCTGTCCATAAGAGTGAATAAATGTTGTTCAGAAAGTTACTCCAAGTATTTATGAAAGTTTTGTTGAATTTCTGCAAAGGCTGTACTGTATTGTTTTCATCATTAGACCACGATAACACATTTAGAATAAATGAGAAATAATGTTCGTTAGGGTTATAAAGTTACAGGAAATGACACCATATTTACTAGAGCTGGTCAAAATTTCCTGAATTTTAAAAAACCTTTTCAAAATTTTGTGGTTTTTTTTTTTTTCCAGTTAAAAACAAAAGAAAGTCAGCATTGTTTTCATGGAATTTGACTGACTTGTATGGAAATACTGCATGCAGGAAGTCTGATAATGCATGGTCTTCTCTTCCAGTTGAATTGGAAGCCTGTGGGGAATGATGTCACAGTCACCATAGGAGTAGTGGCTATTAAAAATTCAACACTTTCCTATGATTGCTATCTAGTAGTATTGAGGAACCACAGTTATCTTTATAAAGTACACCTCTGGTATCATGCATACCATTGTGAAGTGACTAATGTTGGCATTTTAGAGATAAAAGGGTGAAATCCTGCTTCCAGTCATTGTTCCTTTCACCATTAAAATCCTGTCCCCAGGGAAGTCAATTAGGGTAGATAAGGGTAACCAATTATTTTTTTTGTCAAAGTCCAAATTTATTGGTCAAGGTATAGTAAGGTCCAGAGAAAATAATATAAAAATAGTGAAATGGTAATAAGTTAAAAGGTTTCATGGTTTGTTAAAAAGCATTTGGAGGTCCGGATTTGGCCTATTGAGTACCACTGAGGTCAATTTTCTTCCTTAAAATTCCTTAAATACTTTGTGACACAGTAGGTAAATTCTTATGACACATGTTTTATACTGAAAATTTTATTAAACTAGTCAAGGTCATCAGTTCAAATGAATGAAGTGGCTGCCAATTCATTTTATTATCAGTCATCTTTTGGTAGAGGAAGACAAAGATGACTATGAAAATTCAGTGGAAAAGTTTTTTGACTGCTTTTTGTGTTTGTTGTCTTGAAATGGACAGATGACAAAATTAATTGGTTCCTATTTTAGAAAAAAAGAAATCCATCCTGAGATGACAATGAGCATGATGAGTTTAAATTTGAAGTGAAGAACTTCTGCAAAGTTATAAGCACCAATAATTAGGATTACATTGATGTGCTAACTTTGCAATCACTATATTACCAGGACTAGAGAAATAACCTGCTGATTCAAGGAATTGCCAGCCTTCTAGGTTACTATTGGGAACTTGACTGTCTAGATAGTACATGAAAGTAGATATTCTCAGATGGCATTTAATTGCAAGCAAATTGAATGACCCTCTCAATGAGAGATTAGTCACCCCAGAGTAAGGCTACAGCACAGAGACTCAGACTTTTAAGTTCAGAAGAGTCCATCATGATCATCTAGTCCAGCAGTTCCCAACCTTTCTCTTTATGTGGATCACTACTTCATCATCAAAAGCTTTTGTGGACCACCATGTAAACAAACTGTTTTAAATGTTATTAACATAGCCTATGGCTGACAGGAGTCAAACTTGTATATTGAGGGGTATTAAAAACACAGTTATTTCTAATAATTTATTATGCTCACTCACAAACATATTGCACTTATCACTCTACTTTTACCTGCAGTAATTATCTCCCCCGCCCCCACCTCACCCATGAACCACCTGCAATACCCTCATGCACCATAGGTTGGGAACCACTGATCTAGTCCAGCCTCCTGCACATTGCAGGCCACAGAATCGTCCCAACATAGATGAGTTTTGCACCATTGTTGGCCTTCTGCTCCCAGTTCCATGAATAACAAGAGGAGTTCGGTCTTCTGGGCTTTCAGCCCATTAGTGTTAGAAACACTTCATTTATTTGTAAAAATAGAATGAAAAAACTGACAATCAAGAGTGATTCTAGGAAAGAGGAATCTGTCTTACTCAGATGATTTGTTAAACCCTTGATACTTACGCTGACTTTTCGTATTTCTTGTATAGCCAGGAAATCTTAAAGAAGATGTCAGGTTTCAGTAAAAGTGCTTGCCAAGCATCAAAATAGTTCTGAATTTTAAGCACAATGGCATTTTCTGAAAAGTAAAAGTGAACAAACAGCAATGTAAAATATAAAATTCAATAGCTGGTTCACATAAATGTCTCCCAGTAAAGGCCAGCTCCTGCTCCCGCTGAAGTTAATGGGTGCCTGGTCAAGCTTTAAAAGCAGATTTCAATAGTATCACATTTTTCTTTTACTGCTATGGTATTGTCATTACTGACATGCTAATGGTTTGTTTTAATATATGATAAATAGCAGCATGAAGTATTTTAGAATTCCTATGGAGCTTCTGCAGGTCATCAAAACCAATGCACTTCAGTTGAAAGAAGGCTGCAATGTGATAATTAGTGCCCACTCATCTCCCACACCAGTGGAGCAGTCGTGGCAGGGGGTTATATAGGAGTGGAAAACTGGCAGGTGGGAGTTTAGCCTAGGAGCAAGTTTATTCTGACTCTTAAATGCATAGAATCTTGGGTGAGGTGCCTGCCAGTTACGTGGAAATCTTGCTTTGCAGATTTCATAAAACTTTTGCCTGCCATCAATTGTTCTACAGCTAGCAATTCGATACTTCCTTTGTTGTGAGCATGCTGCAAAGATAAAGAGAGGATCACTTTGCTGACTGTATTATTATTATTGCGAGGAACATGGGAAAACTAGCCTAACTCTCAAGTTGCAGGTGCTGTGGCTAGATACAGGGGGTCTTGTCAGGCTTACAAGATGAATCAGGGGGCTGGAACTAGAAGTGTTGGAGGTGTGGCCAGCACGACCTGGCTTAAAGTGATTTCTCTTATATACAGTTTTTTTCAATGGCTTTTGACACTCCCCGTTCCCTCTTGCCACCATTAAACATTGTTCCAGTGCCACTGAACTGCATGTAGGATTTTAAACATTTTAAGCTTTTACTCCTGATTAGAATTAACTGCAATCAAATCTAACAGTATTATCAAAAACTGAACATTAGCGCTAGACCTTGATGTGCAGTTCTTACTCAGGCAAAACTCCCCATTCATGGCAATGGGAAATTTTTGCATGAATATGCATGTTAAAAGTGAATCCATTATGAATATAAAAATGCTATCTGTACCATCCAAAGGGATCCCTAAAAACAGTTTATTAGAAGTATCCAGTGTGATCTGTCTCATAAAATTCAGCACATTGATGTTTCCCAGTTCAGTGGTCCCATCCTCCAATTTGTCCAGATGGTCGTTTGTTGATTTAACACAAATTGCTATCATGCGCACAAGATCTGGACCGGACAAAGCTGAAATGTACATATAAAAGAGTCAGAAGAGTAAGTTTCATATTATCTGTATTATCTACCTATTGCAAATAAAGTTGTAACAGATACTGATGTAGCCAAAATACAGGGAATACAGTATTTTTAAAGTTTTTAGCTTTGTAGCCGATTGATCTCTCCTTTGCGTTTAAACAAAAAAAAATTAGGCATATTGATTAGAATATTAAAGTGTAAAATCAAAGCAAATATATGTTCCCATTCCCCTGCCATTATTATTATAATACTTAACACAGTGGTAGTCTTAACTAAACTGCAATTTTCAAGCTAGAGTGCCTGTCTTAGGTACCTGAATCAATATTTAGGCATCTGAGTAAATAGCCTGATTTAGAAAGGTGCCAGCCAACATCTCATATGGATTTCAGTAGCTGTGCTGGTCAGCACTTGTCATGATTTACTAAAGCAAATTAGAATATTCTGAGCATGAAAGATGCTGCATAAACCAAATTCTCTTCAATTCTTCTCCACTTTCAAATTTTAACAGAGCTCTAGTAATAATGTATGCCTCCTTCCCTGCCCACTTTCCATAAAATGTGAAGAGACACCATTAGATTTCTCATTTTTGCCAGGGTTGTTCTTGCATTGCCTACAGGTTGATTGCAGAGCACTTGCTAGTGGTCTGTACAGAGCTAGCTGGGCACATGGCAGATGGTCTATCTTACTATCAAATGTTATGTTGCGTTAGAAGAATATAAGAATGGCCATTCTGTCTCAGACCAGTGATTCTTCTAGCCCAATATGCTGTCTTTGGACAGTGTTCAGTAACATGCTTGAGAAGGAATGAACAGAGCACATTTATTGAATAATCTATCTGCCCGTTATCCAGTCGCAGCTTCTGGCAGTCAGAGGTTTAGGAACACCCAGAGTGTGGAGCTGCATCCCTGATCATTTCTCTAATAACCATTACTGGACCTATCCTCCATAAACTTATCTAATTCTCTTTTAAACCCAGTTATGCTTCTGTCCTTCACAATGTCCTCCGGCAACAAGTTCCACAACTAAACTCTGTTGTGGGAAGTACTTTCTTCAGTTTGTTTTGTGTGAGGGGGGACACATAACACCACTCCTCCATACTATTCATGACTTTATAGACCTCTATCATATCCCCCTATAGTCATCTCTTCTCTAAAGTGAATGGTCTGTCATTTCAATCTGTCCTCATTTGGAAGTTCTTCCATACCTCTAATAATTTTTGTTGCCTGTCTCTGTACTTTTCCAGTTCTAATATATCTTTGTTGATATGGGTTGACCAGAACTGAATGCAGTATTTAAGGCAGGGTTCTCAAATGTGTGGCCCGCAGGCAATGTTCCCTCTAAGGTTTGGCGGCTTGTGTGCAAAATTTTCAACCCGTGTGCAAAACTTTTTCTGAATAAAATTTGTGTGCAAACTCGTGCAACAAAAATTATTGAAAAATCTAGACCAATGAAAAATTAATATAAACTATTTAAAGTTGTTTTTTATTACTAAAATCACCGAATTTATTTAAAATTTACCCAAATTGCTATATAATCAAAAGAAACTAATCCATGGCTTTCAAACAACCCAAGACCAAAGTTATATTCAATCAGGATCCTAGGAGTCACAATTCTGCCTAATACCCTCATCTCCTGTGTTCTACATGCAGAGTTACAGTTTACACGGAAGACAGCTAATTATCACTGACAGCATTTAAGATACACAAGGAGTCGTGTGGCACTTAAAGACTAAGATTTATTTTTCACATGAGCTTTCGTGGGAGACTCCTTGTTTTGTTTTGTTTTCCTGGAATGGACTAACATGGCTACCGCTTTGGAAATTGGCAGCATTTAAGATGTCTTGATGCTCCCAGAGGGGTAAATTCTATTGAAATTTTAAAAATCAAAAAAAAGATTCCAGGCATCCTTTTCAGGAAAATGCTGCTACAACAAGGATGCTAAACAGCTGAAATCAAAACAATGGGCTTCTAGCTGCTTTAAGATAAGGCTACAGTATTTCTTAAAAGCCTATTTTCAGTCCCTTGTATCTTTACCTGCCCCATCATTTTGGGGCTACATTTCAACTTAAGAGAAAATCTCTGCCAAAATACCACATCACTTTAATGCATTATGGTTTCTTCTGATGGACAGATTAGGGTGCATAGTGAAGAGGATAATCTCATGGCTCCTTTGATTCCCAGTCTTTTGGCTGTTACTATATTTAAAACAAGTACTTATCTGATATCTCCGTTACATCTCTAAAATTTCTGTGAATTGTTCTTCAAAGCATCTGATGAAATGGGGTTTTCTCCCATGAAAGCTCATGCAATCAATATATTTGTTAGTCTTTAAGTACCACAAGACTCCTTGTTTGTTTTGTAATGAATTGTTGTGAGTTACAGGATTTTGGAGAAAACATCTTCCAGGTTCTTTGAAAGCAGGGGGTTAACATGCTCAAACACTCTCACTGTTCAGTCACTCCACTTAAGTAACATCCACACTAGCTTTCAGGAAATATACAACTGATTTTTAGAGATTTTTCACCTCCACAGCTTTATCTAGTTACAGAAGGGACATTTTGGCACCATGCACTCCCTGTTTCCCACTTGAGGAGTTTCAAACTTCAGGATATGAATGGCACTTACTCTTTGCCGTGCCTCTTGTTTAAAAAGCTGAAGAATTGCCCCAATTCCGACTCCCTAAGCTCCCTGCCCCCATTCCAGCCCTCCTAAACCCCACCCCCAGCTCCACATCTTCATGCCACCTCTTTCAGCCCCCCCCCCAAGCCCTCCCCAGCCCACCATCCTGACCCCTTCTCCCCCCTCCCCACACACTCTCCCTGCCAGCTGCCTGACAAACCCAAATCCCCCCCTAGCCCTCTTCACTGGCCAAAGAGCTGGGCAGGGGGCAGGAGGCCACGGTGCTGGCCGGCAACCACGAGCCTGGGCTGGAGGCTGGGGCTGGCCATGCGAACGGCCAGACCCCGGCTGGAAGAGGCGGAGCCTCCACAATCTCCGAGGAGGGGAGGGGAGGGAGGAGTGGCAGGGCTGACCCAAGCCCACAGACCCTCTCTTCCTCTGGCCGAGGGGCTGGGCTGAGGCTCGTGCTCGGACACAGCACTCCGGCTCGTCTCCCCTCGGCCATGCTGCCCCTGAACTGCCCCATGCGCGGGGGCAGGAAAATCCTGCGCGGCGGGATTTTTTTAAGTGCGCGGCCGCGCTGCCGCGCGCCTTAGAGGGAACAGTGCCCGCAGGCTGCATACAGCCCCTAAAGCTATTTGCTATGGCCTGTAATGACACTATCGTTACTGATATTTACAATCTTGTTGTATGAAAAGGTTTCAGTGGTATGGCCCTCGAGGTAATGTACTCCTCTTCATGCAGTCCTGTACTAGTCCTCGTGCGGCCCTCATGGTGATTTGAGTTTGAGACCCCTGATTTAAGGTGTGAGCATGCCATGGTTTTACATAGCAGCATTCTGCTATTTCCTATCTTATCATCTATCCTTTCCCCAAGGCATCTAAAGTTCTTAGCTTTTTTGACTGCCACTGCCTAATGAGCAGATGTTTTCAGAGAACAATCAACAGTGGCGAGTGGTAATAACTAATTTAGACCTCCTCATTTTACATGTATAATTGGGATTATGTTTTCCAATGTGCACTAATTTATACTTTTCTGAATTAAATTTCATGTGCCAATTTGTTTTCCAGTCATCAAATTTTGTGAGATCCCTTTGTACCTCTTCACAACCAGCTTTGGACTAAACTATCTTGACTAATTTTGCATGGGCTGCAAACTTGCTGCATCACATTTAACCTCCTTTTCCAAATCATTAATGAATATGTTGAATAGAACTTGTCCCAGTACAGATCCTTGGGGGAGCCAATCTTTACCTCTCTCCACTGTGAAAACTCACTATTTAGTCTTACTCAAAAATACGTTATGGAGGAGATTTTTAAAAGCATTCATCAACTCTGCTTCCAAGAAGTCTAATGAGAATTTTACAGTTCACTTACATGGGAGCAGACTTATGCCAATATTAAATGTGTTTTAAAATGAGCACTAAATACTTTATTATTCCATGTAAGCAATTCCTGTAGTTGCCTTAAGGATATTAAGCTTTCATATATGGGCACAGGTGGTCAACATGATGGGGGGGTAGGGGAGAAGCTCCACAAATTAGTTGGTGAACATTTGTACAATTAGAGGTATACTAGCACTAGGAGTGAGTAGATCAATAGAACCAAAAGCTAGATGCCAGTAGGAATCAGCAGACACTTTTCAACAGCAATGTCCACTAGGTCCAGATATGGGTCAAAAGCCCAAGACTGGAAGGAAGGGAGGGGTATCAGAAAAATAACAGTATAGAACATTTAGAATGGTGGCATATTAATTTCTTCAATATTTCATTGTCATTTCAGCTTGTTAATTCAGGCCCCAAAATTGCCTTAGAGAGCTAAACGGCAGCAGTGGGCTCCCAGCCATTCTTGAATTATGGGGGGTTGTAGAAGGACAAAGTAATGAAGGGCTGTTGGAACTCAGTGGTCTTGTTATGAAACCTGTTGAGTTTTATTGGAATCACTGATGTTGTTAAGTTCAAATAATCTCTGCACTTTATAGAAACTTCTACCAATGAAAATGGCCTGGTTAGGTTTGTTGAAACCATGTAAGCCCAACATTAAAGGGTTATACAGCCCTAACATAAAGCTTCAGTCCTGGATTCTCATGAGAATTTAGGCACCCAACTCCCATTAAAATCAATGGATGTTAGGCATCTAAATGCTGTCATGACACCTCAGATTTGCAGTTCAAGTCTGGGCCGTGTTACAGAGCAATTATGCTGATCTTCTCAGTTGCCCCTGTTACTGCCTCATTTTCAGTGTCCTAAAATAATTAAGATTCTAATTATCTAATATTAATCTTAATAAAGATTAAGATTACTGCTGTACAAAGATCTTAAATTCATTTTGGAAACAATAAACATTTTTTAAACTAGGGTAAGAGTGAAGTTTCTTTGGAATCAATTGAAGCTAGGATATAGAAACTTCTTGTTAAATAAGTACTCTTGCAAAATTGCTACTTGAATTATGATGAAGATAAGCTACAAATGTAAAAACATTTAAATCTGTGGCTTGTGAGGCCTAATTAGGATTTGCTTAGAGAAAATTAGGAATTTGTGAAGTTATTGTGACTGTCATGAGAATCAGGATGAGTGAGGAAAAAAGATCTGGAATATTTTTTGGGAGAGGGTCAGAAAAAGACAAAATAACTCCTTATACTTAATTACACAGAATGCCAATCCCAGCATTTCAGAAGCATAACATATGGTACAGTCAGTATGTGGTACAATCTAGAAATACCTAATAATTTACCTTTGGTGAAAAAAGGTCGAATTTCTTTCCAGAGTGCTGGATTATTATTAAATATAATACCATTTTCATGCATGCCAACACACTGTAGCCCGAGTTTGCTTCCAAACCTAGAGTTATATTGCTCATGTTTCATTACATGGAAGATACTGGAGGATCTGGGAAAAAATAAAGATTCTGTAAATATGTATCAGTAATTTGACTTCTTCTTCTTCAGGTCCAGTCTTCTGAGGTTTTGATCACTGGTGAAACACAGAGCACGCTCAACTCAAAAATAATGTGAGCATGCAACACTGATGTCATTTCTTATCCATGCAATACTTTAAAAGCCATGATCTGATTCACAATATGATCCATGGTATTATTTTTGATAGGTATAATTTTTATACATGGGCTTACACATTCATTGTTTTCTCAATAAAATGGCAATCGACTGCCATTGATATTTAATGTGAGCTAAGAGTGGAGACACATAGAAATCTATAGGAACACAGACTTAGTTATACTGTGTCTGACAATAGCTGATATCAGAAGCACATGTGAAAAATTTGGTGACACTTATGCAATAACATGTCTATGGGGGGAGGTCCTTCTTTACTATAAACAGTTGTCTTTCATACTGAAACATGGGGATTGATAACCTTTGTGCATTTTTAATTTTGTTAGTGGTTAGTATAATTGAGATTGATGTTATTATTCATATGTGCCTAATCCTTTAATGATTTCTGTTAAGATCTGTTCCTCAATAATCTCTGTTGGCAGTGAGTTCCACAAGGGATTGTGTGGGTGTACTGATGTGTTATATAGGAAATCCTATGTATATGAATTAGGCTTGGAATGTGGCGTGTCTTATTTTGGGGGGATATTGTGTTTGGGAAGGTTAATCTGACACTACAGATATGCCTTACAGTTATTCAGTGGTGCCAGATACATTCACAGAGTGAGTTTTCTAGGTCACCCGTTGAAATCCAGTCCAAATAACTGGAAATAATCACCTAATATCTTTTCAGTGATCTAAATGAAATGAGCTGTTGTTTCCTAGTGGACAGGCTTTCTCATCTTTAAAACTACCAGCATCACACAAAGTGGTAATAGGTAACATTAAATACAACCAAAACAAACCAACCCAAAAGTTTTGGATGGGATATAAATTCTAATGCTTCAGAATACAGGCCAATCTCCCAAGTTAGATAGAAACCCCTGTTTATGATCTGTTTGCAAAGTAATAAGTATGCATTCAGTTATTTAAGATTAATGCTAAGGAATCTGTGTTTGGTCATATAAATCACATGGGATTTATCTGTTTTGAGTACATGATCCTGCTTTTATAAAGAATTTCTCCTTTCTTCCAAAATTAATGTACTCTGTGATAAACCAGAGGAGTAGCCATGTTAGTCTAGTTCAATAAAACAGACCAGGAGCCCCAGGAACTTTTAAAAACTAACAAATTTATTTATCACGTGAGCTTTCATGGGAGAAAATCCCCCTTCGGCAGACGCTTTGAAAATAAATTTTGGAGGTAAGTTCCCCATCTTCAAAGCCTCTGGTGAAGTGGGATTTTCTCCCATGAAAGCTCATGGAATAAATAAATTTGTTAGTCTTTAAAAGTGCCACAGGACTCCTTGTTTGTTCTGACAAACCAGATTTTGCTTTGAATTAAATTATATTTAGCTACTGACCCTGTCCTAGCTACTGACTTGCCACAAATAACTGTCCAAACCAAAGTTTCCTTTTATGCAGAATGTGAATAATACTACATTTTGTGATCTGGAATTCATCATAATGGTTGCAAATTTTCTCCCTACTTTTCACCCAGTTCTATTTAGGACCATAATTGTGTTCTGATCATTTTGATATGCAATCCCATGGCATATAGATAGAGCAAAACTGCATAGCCTGTCTTTGATGATTTAAAATGTGTGTGTGTTAGATATGATCAGTCCTATATAGGCAGGCATATATTGGCAAATCCATGATGAAAGCACAAATATATGTGGGTAATTTAAGCTCAGTAAAATTCTGCTACGTGAACATAAACACTGCACACTGGAAAATGAGGGCAGTTTCTCACAGGGATGCTCATTAGAGAAATATAAACATGACTGCAGTCTTCTAGTTTTATAGGACTCAATCCTGCAAGGTTCTAAGCCTTCTGGACCATTAGTTGCTTTGCTGGATGAAAGTTAGAGTGCTCATTGCCTCACAAGATCCATTCAGTCCATGGTGCACAACATCCATCACTTGATTCAGTTGAATTCATGCTATACAAAGGACTAAGTTTTACCAGTCTGGGGTAGTTAGTTACATTACAATTCTTTGCTCTTATATGTTTAATATAATGACTATAAAATTACAAATTAATTAGCAGAGATTTAGAATGATTCATTTATAAAACCAAAGAAGAAGTATTACAGAAAGAAAGTACATGGCAAAAATAATCCAAAATAAAACCCCACAATACAACCAGAATACACCTTCTTTTTCTGTTAACGACACACAGTGATTGTGCGCTGACAAAGTGGACTCGATCAGCATTACTACTTTATATCCTAATTTCCTTTAGAGGGAGCTAGCTGCTTAGAAATGCTGATCCAGTGGCACAAAGTGTTCAGTCCACAGGCATGAGAGAAAGGAAGAGTGTGAGACTAGCAGAGATCAAAGATAAACAGTCAGCCGCTTTACATACTATGCAAACTTCAAAACCAAACCCTGAAATTCTTACTTAGTGTTAATTAAGGCAACACTCCCACCCAGATCATGACCTGAGTGAAGTGAATGGAGTTTTGCTATTGACTTTGGTGGGGCCAAGATCTCACCCTTGGAGTTTTGTTCAAGTAAGGACTTAGTAAACTCTAAGGACCAAAGTACAGGTTAGTGGAGAGGCACATAACCAGGGAGGAATTTTGCCCAAGGATTCTGTAAGAGGATTGCATTCACAGCTGCAAGCTCTCTTTCCCTTCCTCCCTGCAGTCCTTGGCCTTCCTTTGTCATGGATTTCAGGGACGAAGCAGTTCCTCTACTTCCATGAGCGCAGGGAGTGGAATGATGACAGACCCATCACATATGTGCAAGGATGGAGAGAGGCTCCCTATGCTCTTTGCCAATCCATAAATTCATCTAAAGGCTAACCACAGAGTGGCCCTAAGTGAGGATTTTCCAGTGTTTGAGCAGAGAGATAGAATAGAGGTAGCTGTTATCAAAATCGGGCTGGATTTTGCTGATAGAAGCTATGAAATAGTCATATTTCATTACAGAATTATGCAGTGGAGGCCTGGAGGAGACAATGTAAATCAAATGCAGACTCTGCAACTCCCTCGATGCATCTGTTGTTAATCTAAGTGGAGCTGATGGCAAAAATCCAATTGATTTAAAGGGAACAATACCATACCTGTATTTTTACGGAGCTCTGATCTTGCTGGTTAATTGTGACAGGCCCTATGAGCTGCTGTGAATACTCCATTGACTTTGTAGGGGATTTTTAAATATTAGTTCTCCATCTGCTGTCAAGGTTTTTAAGTGAGAGGCAATCCCTTGACCAAAGATGTGGTAATGAGTGGACAGCCTGATACAGCTGTTGCATGGATTTGTATATTTATTTTTCATTAGACTTTGAATCAAATGGTGAGAGAGAGAGAGAGAGAGAGAGAGAGAACATGTCCTAAGCATTGTGTAGACATTAAGCAATTAATCCTTTCTACATTCTGGGGGGGGGGGGAGGAGGTAGCTTTCCCATTGTTTATCACACCAGTTAGGTAGAGATTGAGACAGAAGGGTGACGTGACTTCCAAATCTCTACAAAATGAGTGGTAGCACCAGAATTAGAGCTTGTTAACTTGGGTACAATATTGTTCAACAAGCTGGCTCTGACTTTTCCGTGACTGGGATATCTGAATCCAGAGTAGCTGGAATTGCTCATCCAGCAAGGGGTTTTTTTTGGTGGTGGTCAGGTAGGGAAAAGACTTTAGTAGAAATTTCTTTTATGGAAAAAATCTTCATCTTTATTATGTGTGACCAATAATTGCCACACCCCAAAACAAAATGAAAAGAACAAAAACCTCTCGCCTGTTGCAGTTAGTAAATCTCTATGTTCCTATTCAACAACATGTTTTAAGAATGTATAATTTAAGCACACAAGTAGTCGCCTTGATTCCAGCAGGAATACTCATATTCCTGAGGTTTTGCTTGCACTTAAGTACCTTGCTGTACGGGGCCATAATCTTTACTCCAATTTTGAGAAAGATTTCCATGACACTGTATGAAACCCAATTTTGGCTTGATCTTGCAAGCTACCAATCAGTATGTTGATATAGTGTCTTGTACTCAGTCCTCTTCTTATAGTAAATGCAGTACAGGTGAAAGTAAATTCTTGCAGAATTGGACCTTAGGGCCTGATCGTTCCTCCACTGAAATCAATGGCAAAACTCCCTTAGACTCCCATGGGGCCAGGACAAGCCTAAAGCATGTAAATGTTGACATTCAGAGGCGGCACACATAGAGATCAGCAGGTAGTGCAAGAGATACAATTTCTGTTAGTGAGAATTTTAAAAATAATAAAACAATTCTAAAGTAGCAAAGTGCCATTCAGAAATATGCAAAATACTCTTTATGTTGTTAGAGGGGAGAATGAAGATTTACTTGCTGATAACAAGTGTTTCCTCTCCACTGATCCAGACTCTCATAAATTCTCCATACATCTTATTGTAATAGTTGCAGGCATTGCCTATTCCCATCCAAAGAAATCTCCCATGGGAAATGAGGGGACCAATTCCCATACAGAAACCAGGCCCTAAGGAAAAAAGTAAAGAAAAATATGATTGGAATTGATTAGCATGTATCAATGTTACTCTTTGCAAAGGATCTTTAACTCTCAAGATACAGAGTCTATTAGACGTCTGATTTCATGTAAAATGCCTTATGCAATCCTGACCGAGGGACACTTACACCTGCAGAGTTGATAATTTAATATCCATAGCAGGTCAGTCCTGTGCCTAATGTACATTCTACATGTATACAATAAACAAGAGTTTGAACCTCCCCACACCTTTTATTTTTTTTTTGGATAATTTAAGCTGCTGATGTGTATGTGGCGGGGGGTTGCCATTTAGAGGATAAATATCAAGAGGAAAGAGTAAGAAATATTTCAAAGATATCAGGTACTGTTGTTTATCCAATTGTAAATCTAACAAATAGTTTTAGCAACAAGGGCTTTTGTAAGACTGTAATATTAACATCAGCAACAGTCAACTTCCTAGCTTTCTTTCAATATAAAGTGTCATACATGAGGAAAATAAGATTCAGAGGATGTATTTGTGCAAGAGCATTCTGCTAAACAAGTTTGTGGAAAGTCACATTCTGACATCAGAGCTCCGAACTGAATAATCTAAATTTAGTCAATGGCTAAGATTCTGAACTGAGTTCCATCATTGTAAATATAGAATAAAACTGTTGACTTCAGCACAGTGATTCCAGAGATGCACTATTCTAATTTAGAGCAAAATTTGCTCCTTAGAAAAGGTGGGGGGGGGGACAGGGGAAGAATCTTGGAATGGCTAAAGGGTCTTGTTCTAAAGGGAACCCACTCTATTCCTCATGGTCAGGCTGGCTTGCTTGCTGTAATGTCTTGGGATTTGTTCAGAGACATCAGATAAAGCAACAAAATATTTACAGAAGGGTTTCATTCATCACATTCATAAAATGTGTGCAAATACCTCAAGACGCCAGCCTTTATTAACAAGAATCAGAAGCTAGGCTTACTTTAGGTTGGACTACATAACTTTCTGCAAATGATTTTCCAGTATTCTCTGAACTCTCCATAAATAAGGGCTATTCAAAGCTGGCCCAGATCTCCTCTCAGTTTGTTTTACTCAGGTATACCCCCATTGACTTGAATAATTATTCCTTAGTGCACATCATTACTGGTGTAAATATGTTCCAATTTATGGAGATTCATTATCTTGCACATAATGGAGAAAGAATTGAACTAGTGACAGCTACATATGCTCCTGAAAAATTAGTAATAAGGGTCCAGTAAGGGCCTGGCAGAACACCTGATGTTGGCCCATAAGGGGATATTCCTTAGTTTCCTGTACATGGGAGAGGGCAGGTACCCAAAAGCTCCAGAATGATTACATTCCTTAAATAAGGTTTGTTTCCATCTTCAAAAACTCTTAAATTTACAGCAGTGGTAAAATATGATGTTCTAAAACATCCAGAAACATAATCTAGACTATGATTACCTAGATACCATTCTTAAATTTATATGCTGTCATACACACAGCAAAGAGAGATCTATTCTGAAGAAACTAAATATTGTGATACTTTTAACTGACCAAACAAGCTTTAACTCACAAAGTCTTGGGGCAAAAAGGGCCCTTCAGATTTTTATATTTACTATCATTTAAACCCCCTCCCATATTTTATGCAATATATTCCTTCTGTGTTTCCTTGATATGCACTTATTATCCATCACTCCCCTTTTCACCCTAGTGTGCAAACTAAAGAAACATGCTGTAGATTTTTGGGGGATTCCATCTCTAAAATCAGTTTACCTGGTATTGATGATGTTTCTTCATAATTCCATATTAGGAAAAGAAAGCACATGAGGAGGAGTATGGGCACGGTGGCTGCTGGCATCCCTTCTGGCACTATGCTGGTGATATTGAAATGCATCAGATTCAGGGTTTCCAGTACCATCTTTTCTAAGAGACTCTACTTTGCCTTCTAAGGGAGAAACATGGAAAGAGGCAGAAGGTTTGAAAATGCTAGGACACCTTTAGTCAGTACCTTATAACCCCTTTGCAGGTCCTGTCACTGAGCAAATTCACTCCAATGGTAGCTTTGTTTTATAAGGAGACTGACTGCCTAGACAAGACAAGTTAAACCACAAGTCAAAACAGACATACAGCAGATATACTTTTTATCCAGAAATAACAAAGCATTTCTGACCTTGGTATTGAAGCTCAGGTTCCTCTGGATGCTTTGGCCAATAGACCTTTTATCTTTGATATTGCCCTTGGCTGGCAAATAATGACGTTCACTCCAGACAGAGTGCCAAATTTCTAACCATAATAAACTAAATTAAACTCTGAACACATGTGGAGGGGTTGAATGAACTCACTTATTGTCTTTTATGTAAGTTACCTACCCGTTTTCTTTCCAGTGTATGTTACTAGCATTTGTTAATGTCCTTGGATTTCCAAAATAATTTAGAGTATTTTCTAGTACACAAATACAGTTTGCCCCAGGCATTTACTTATTTAAAAATATTTCACAAAAGAGCATAATACTTGTCATATTATACCAGACCATGTATTCATAAGACCTACTGCCATATTTTCCTCTGATGGTGATCAATGCTTGACTTCAAAGAAAGACAAACACATGACAGATAATCATGTTGTACAAAAAGGAAGAAGTATTCCTTCCTCATCCCTCTAAAGTTAAGTTTATACCATAAAGCATAGGATTTGATTGTTCCTGTGGAGGCAGACACTAATATCTGAATGAGAAGAGATGTTTTACAGCTTATTACTGTGCAGTACATTAGATTAGATGAATAAAAAGCCCATTTAATTCTGCTCTTCCAGTAACCAACGTTTATTTGCTTTGGTCTCTAATCACTTACTATCTAAAAGTTACAGAGTAGAGATACTCAACATGTTGAAGTACAGCTGCTCTAGCTGTTTCTGTATGTCTAATACTGTGTGGTTTTATAATGTTTACCCTGAAACTTTCTCTCATAATTTGCTTTTCTCATGTGCTCGTATTTTTCATTTGCTTTAGTCTTGTATTGTAGACGAATATTCTGTCGTATTCTATTAGGAGTAGTAGTAGTATTACATTTACTTGAGTGACTCCTTGTTTGTTTTACTGAACTAGACTAACATGGCTGTCCCTTTGGAACGTATTATATTTAGGTAGTGCACAGTATGTGCTAACTCCTTTACAGTAAAGAAACCAAGTGCTTACAGTCTAAGTAGAAAATGTGGAAAGCACAGGGTGGAGAAGTAATGATGCAGAACCTTTTGAATTCAAGTGTTGTGGTAGTGTTTTGGATCGCTCTTGTGAAAATACTTGTAGCACTGTTTTTAAAGGAAGTGCATTACTAACGGATGGTTGTAAGAGGACAAGATGATAGCTGTAAGGAATAAGGAGAAAATCAAGGCCTAATGAGGGTACATTTATAGAGTAGTCTCTCTGGAGAGTCTCTTCAAGCTCTAATGAATCTGATGACAGTTGGCTTTTGGAGCTTTGTGTGTGGCAAAGAGTGGGGCTATCACAGTCTGTGAAGTGCAGCTCAAGTGATTGATTGCAGTTGTGTGGGATCTGAAAGACTCGAATGGGGGAATTAGCTAGTAAGAGAACAAACAAACACATTTTAAAAACTAACAAAAAAAAATAGAAATGCCTAGTACTCTTCCTTGAAATTGAGAGATTAGGTAGAAACAAGCATGGATGCTTTGTGTGTGTTGCTGCAATATCTGGGTAAAAGCACATTTGAATGTATGCTGTACCAATGGGTGAGTTCCTCCCTTTTTCCACCTACTCTGCAGCCCTTTCTGTCTGTACATCACTTCATGAGCCTACAGTTCCCAGATGGTGGTATGTACCAAAATAAAAATAGCACCTCTGTGTGGGTTAGACAGGGAGGAAATGGAGGTGTTTTTATTTAGAAGGGCCAAAATTTTAGCCACAGAGGCCATATAGTTGTTACAAATGTTGCAGAGCTTGAACTGATTTTCAAGGGCTGCTGGACTATCTTTCTGACCTCACGCAGTCTGTGAAATCCAGACTCTTTGTTAATCTGCCAATTGCAGTTAGTATGCTATATTCCTATAGCAATGCAAAACATTCCATTATTTCTGTCTTGTGATATCCTTTGCTTCTATCTTTACTAATCCATGGTAATAATGGCAGCAAACAGAAATAAGTGACTGGACATTTGGGTGTAACAACAGGGATTAACAGCTGTGCAAAGGCCCATACATGCAAATGTTTTAACTGCAGGGTTAAATGTTACAGGAGAGTTCTGATCCCCTGGCATGAGGGTTTCAACACCTTCCAAAGCTGAACCCCAAGGTGTCTTCCAAGGCATGCTAAATTGCAAAAATCAGTCTTGGATCTTGACAATGTTCATTTCCATGGGCTTTTCTCCAATCAAAAGGTAAGAGCCAGCTGCAGAATTCAGGCCAAGAAATGGATGCATACTTCAAGCCCCTTCAAAAATTCAAGGATTGTAGAGGTTTTGGGTGAGACTACTACTAATTTTAACGCTTATTCTTTCCCAAAATAAAAATGGCACCTCTCTGACCCTTTCTGCTGTAGCATGAAATCAAGTAAGTTACACCTAGGCCTACCTAATTTTGGAAGGGGCAGTATTGATGTTGCTTTTCCGCTTTACTAAGAGACAGATTCTTTAGGAGTGGTTTGAGAAAGAAAATGGAAAATTACAGATTTTTTTTTTAAGATTTAGACATAACAGTATGTGCTTCAGTGTTTAAAGGTGTAACCTGTAAAGTTTCAGTCATCACTGATACCAACACATTCCTGTGTTTAATTTCCTATAATTTAATGTTTGCCTTAAGTCTCCACTGTCCATGTTTAACTATCATTTACTTCCATTTTTCAAGAAGTCATATTTCTAGATAACAAAACCTGTTGAATGTAAATATTTATGAATAAATATAACTTAAACATACTTGGCCTAATTCTCATTTACACTAAGACCTTTTTCCATTATTCTGCCTTAAAGTTAAATCCACTTTTATACTACTAGACTGGTGTAAAGCAGTCTTAGGGTATGTCTTCACTGTTTAAAAAGAAAAAGCAATAACAGCAAAGGTTTGTTCTTGGGTTAACATGGGTAAAACAACACTGATGACTAGGCAGCTCAGGTTAAACGCTTGAGTTACGGTTTATAGTGGAGCCTGGGTTTGAACTTGAGCTGCTGACCTGAGTTAAACCCCAAGTTGCTTTGTCTTCTCTTCTGTTTTAATCTAAATTACCTAGCTTGAGTTAAAAGCACACCTGTAGTTCGCAGGGAAGACGTGCTGTCAGTGTAATAACAATCCAGCCCTCAAACTTTTTCATAAAGAAAATAGATTTCACTTATATTTCTTAAATATATTCTCTCTTGCACTGAAAAATTTTGATCTTAGATTCAGAGAGTGTTAAGGGCCCAAGTTTGCAGGTTTCTCTTGTCTCTGTCTATTTACTTAAAAAAAAATCTGTGAGGAGAGGGTGGGACAACATTTATCTAGAAAGAATCTCTTCAGCTGAGCCATCCTTCCTACCAAACTGTTTAGCCTTACTCTGATATCTGGTGACAGCCATAGGCAGACCCATGTCAGTGTTGTTCTCGGAAATAACATGGAACTGATGCACATGTGACAGAAAAACTTGCCTACGTGATGGATCTTGCTGTGAAGACTCTTACTTTCTTGACTGTCATATGTCCTCTGAATCTTTTGAAGAAAGACTTAGAAACAGACCAAAACCCTGAACAACAACTGAATTAGTATTAGAGACTTTGCTATTCCTTGTAATTTCTTCCTGGAATGTGCCTTGTGTGTATTATTCCCATAATGAATAAGACAGTCTATGTGCACTTGGTTAGATTCTTGCTAATGGAATGTATCTGTTTCTCTTATTTTGAGGAGAAAATAAATAGATTTTATATTTTCAGGGAGGTACATGTTGCACTGTAGTTCAAATAATTATTGAAGTGAAAGAGGAAGCAACGGTGAAATCATCAAATAATGAGAAGTTACTGCTTTCACACCTTGATTTGCATTTTAAGTAAAAGGTGCTTCAGACCTGTTATTTTACTACACTTGTATCCTGACTAGGAGAAAACTGTAAGGAAAAACTGCAAAAGTCAAACCCTAGGGTGGTGATGGGTGAAACCCTATCGTCTGTTCAAGAGAGAGAGAATTTTGTGACAGAATGTTTCTGTTAAAGCAGAGCTACCAGTATTTGCAGGATATTTCAGTGGTTGCTAAAGTATTTGCCAACAGAGGTCGCCGTAGATTATAAATCTCAAAGGGCTACGATCAATTATATTAGGAAACTTTATGATCTGAATTCCTTAAAATGGATAGTACTGTGAATGATTAGGTGGACTGCCATTAAGGATAAGAATGTCCAAGTTTTCATGATTTTTGAGGGTTTTCTGTCAGATTATCAACTTTGTAAAAAGTTTTGAAAGAAAAGTACTGAACAATAATCCTTCTTTGCCTTGCTAACACTCATGATAGCACAGGTTGGGCTCTGAGCTCAGGGCACTAAAATAAGTAGGAACGAAGTTATAATTCCCTGTTGATGGGTAGGTTAACTGATCTGCTAAAGAGAAGCAAGGAGTCCTGTGGCACTTAAAAACTAACAGATTTATTTATCGCATGGGACTCCTTGCTTCTTTTGCTGAACTAGACTAACATGGCTGCCCCTGTGGAACTTGATCCCATAAAGGCTCTTTACCGATTCACTCTTGCATGTGGGAATTTCCCTCCACTCTTCATAGCTGAATTAGTGCTTCAGTAGAGGAGAACATTGGATCTTCTCTGAGAAAGGTTTTGATCCTATTTGAGGAAGTATAGATAATCTAGTTACAGTTACAAATTATCAGGTATTTTGCGCAGCAACATTATCATTATAAATGACACTGGTTTAGCTCTGGGCAGAGTATTTTCTCTGACTATCTGGGGATAATAAATTCAGATATGTTTGTTTAACTGTACACTGGTTTTACTCAATGGACTTTACTGCTGATTTACTTTGGTGTAAGTTAGGAGACAGTCAGGTGTTAGCTGTAATGTTCCTTCCTTTTCTTACTCTAGGAGTAAATCCTAACTATTGTCTGCTGTTATCACTAGTTTAAGGTCAAACAGCAAAGGCTCAACCATTGACTTAGGAATACCCACCTGCCAAAAGCAGTGTGCTTCACAACACGTGTTAATCTCTGATCAAAAAGTGGTTTTGCTATATTTATTCTGTAGATGCTGCTTAAATATGATATAAAGAAAAAGTGGGGAACCAGGGAAAATGGTATGTGTGTGGGGGAATTGATTTTGTGCATATAGACAGTGGATAAATCAGTGGTTCCCAACCTTTTCAGTAGTACAGCCCGCTTCAATAAGACAAACAATCAAACAATCCCATGACACACCCACTTTTTTCAGCTGAATTAATTGCTCATAAACTTCACATTTATTTACATTTACTATGGTTTTGGTTTTATTGAAGAGGTTTGCAACATAATGATTACAACAAGCTAAAGAAGGGGTGCTGCGCCAGGCTAACCTATCAAGGGGGTGGGGGGGCAGAGGGGCCAGCATGTAAGACCAGGATGAGGGTAGGGGGGTGAAGGGGACAGCATGTGAGGCTGGGATTGGGGTGGAGGCGATGGAAGCAGTGTATGAGGCCAGGATCAGGGCCAGAGGGTGGCAAAGGCAGAGTGTAGGGCTGGAATCAAGGTCAGGGAGGTGCAGAGGGGTGGAAGGGGCAATGTGTGAGGCCAGGATCAGGGGCAGTATTTTTACGGAGCAATAACTGAGGTATATGGCACTGAGAAGTGATTGCAAATGCCTGCCTGGGCTGGGGCCCGCACATGCATGAAGAGTGCCCGGGCAATTTGGGAAGGGGGCCCAGAGATTAGGAGGGTTCCGGGGCCCATCAAATTATACTTTGACCACTGGTGGTCCCTGACCCTACCTCTCAGTGGGGGTGTGCCCAAGGCAGAATACCACAGCAATAGGGGGCCCCACAAGGGTGAGCAATCTCAGCCCTCTCCCCCGCACCGCTGAACCTTGATCTAGCTCTGGTGAGGACATGTGTCAAATTTAGGGTGAGAGGAAAACCCCCCATCTCTCTAAATGGTGAGCCTCCCAGCAATTCCTTTACAATTTCCTTTATTCTATCAGAAGGTGTTGGAGGGAATAGGGGAAAAATGGGTGAAGTAATTAAGACAGCATTGCCTTCACTGGGGTCTGAGATGGAACAGGGGACTTTAAATTGAACTTCTTTGCAGTCTGATAGGGGTTCATCACTTATCTTGATTAATGAGGAAAGGGGGAGGATTTGGGCAATTTATTGTGTTCTGGAGCAGATGAGGTAGAAGATAGTGGAAGGGAGTGGGGTTAGCATAGAGAGTAGACCCTAGAGGCCTGAGTCAAGATCAGAGCTTCGTTATGCGAAGCACTACACAAAGATCTGGTAAGAGACAATCCGTGCCTTAAAGAAACTATACTAAGAGAAAAACATTATCCCTACTTCACAGATGAAGATCAGATACGTGGAGTAGGTTTAAACAACTTGACCAAGCTCATGTAGGAAGTCTTTGGTAGGCCTAGGAATTGAAAAACAACAAGGAGTTGTGTGGCACTTTAAGAGTAACAGATTTATTTTTTGCGTGAGCTTTCGTGGGAGAAGATCCCACTTCCTCAGATGCTTCGAAGATGGGTGAACTTACAGAAAGGAATGAAACTAAATGCAAGGGGGTGTAAAACATAGGATCAGGTCATAAAGTAACAGCAAATCAGAGCAGTTTACAGGCTTAAAGAATGGGAAGCCTGAAGTCAAATTACCCTTTGTAATGTGAAAAGAACCCATAATCTCGATTGAGTCCTGCTTTCACAGAATTTAGTTTGCATATTAATTCGAGTTCAGCAGCAGGACTCAATCGAGATTATGGGTTCTTTTCACATTACAAAGGGTAATTTGACTTCAGGCTTCCCATTCTTTAAGCCTGTAAACTGCTCTGATTTGCTGTTACTTTATGACCTGATCCTATGTTTTACACCCCCTTGCATTTAGTTTCATTCCTTTCTGTAAGTTCACCCATCTTCGAAGCATCTGAGGAAGTAGGATCTTCTCCCACGAAAGCTCATGCAAAAAATAAATCTGTTAGTCTTAAAGTGCCACACAACTGCTTGTTGTTTTTTTACTGGACTAGACTAACACGGCTATCCCTTTGGAAACTAGGAATTGAAGCCAGGCCTCCTAAATCCTAGCCCAGTACCATAATCAGCCACCATGTCCATCAGTGCTGGTGACAGAAGAGAAAGAATTGCACTTGAATGGGTCTGTTTGCTCTTCTGAGAGGCTCTGGAGAGCAGTATTGGGACAAACAAGGAACTCTTGTCACTTCTGTTCAGAGTGCATTCGAAGGCCTTGCTGGAGATGGGGAAGCAGTTTGGATTGCAGGGCTCTTCCTCATAGTGACATCTTTTTCATTTGACCCAGTTTGATCACTTACATTTGAGCATCTGAATAAGAATGGGGCAAAGTGGTAAACTAGTTAGTTAATGGTATAAGATGGGGGTGATGTTGAGATGAGTGGGGGAGGACCAAAGTAAATGAAAGTATTCTGCGTTTTCAGTTGAGGTCATCCACCTGTTTGTGACTTAGGTAATATAGAAGTCTCATTGAATCCTTGACAATTTTTATGTGACCAGATAAAAGCTGTAGATAAGAATATGTTTTCCATCTTTGCTTAGCAGGGTGATTGTGTCCTTGCCATGACCTGTGCTACTGTCACCTCCATTTTGATTATTGTCATCTACATTGGACCACACCAGATGTCCACTCAGAAACTTATCTAATGCAAAATGCAGTTGCCTCTTGTCATTCAGGGAATGCATTGTCTCTAAGTCAAAGAGACTGTGCTAGCTTCTGATTTGCTTCTGCATGATATTAACAATGCTAGTTTTGATCTGCAATGCCCTGCAGGATTTTGTTCATAATAATTAGCATCAAGTTTGATCAACCAATCTCTAGTTTTAGACATCTACGGGTGAGAGTTAGGGTTTTTCCAGGGAAGTCACTTTCCCCTGTCATTGGAGCTCAAGTTTATTGACCTTCCAGCTAGTCAGTAAGTCTTCTTAATTAACTCAGGCCATTTCCAAGTGCTTGGGAAGTAATTTTTTTCCGGTGTTATGTTCATTTGCTTTATACTGGATTTTTTAAAATGTCCTATTGCTCATCCATGCAGAGAATGATAGATGAACAGTAGAAGTTTATTAAAAGTATCTTACCAGCTGAAACCATAGAATTAAAGGATCCTTATTCATAACCTTTTAAATATAAACCTTATACAGTACCATTAGTAGTAAATCTTTTTTCAGAGGGTATCTAGAGAACAGAAGATGAGAAGTCTGGCCTTAATTTCACCACATGATTAAGTTTATTATCAATACACTGCCTATACACTACAAACACTGAGGTACAAGCACCCTTTGAAACTCAGAAATAAATACATGGCCAAACCAAAAGCCATTTATTAATTTTATTTTTATTTGTACAAGCATTTTGAAACTCTTGGTTTAAAAAACCCCTGCAGTGTTTTTGGATACCTCAGTTCTTGGGTGGTTATCTTCATTTTTAGAGGATGGTTACTCAATGGTATTTGAAAATCAGGATCCAAGTTGTGCACCCAGAAGTGAAGTACCCCAAAGCACTAGTTAAGTTCTAAAATATTTGCTGTAATATATAGCTGCTCAGTTATAGGGTGATGTTAGTTGCCCATAGTAAATGAGACTAGAAAAGAATGCCTGCTTTGTGTAACTTTATAGGTAAGCAGTGCATCCACCTTACTTTCATGCCAATCACCATGGTATCTTGAGGGCTGTTATTTATGTTGGATGAAAATATGACAGAGGACGCGCTTCATGTTGCCCCATTGACTGCACAATAGGGCTCTCCACTTTCAGAGCGATCTGTGACTGATTACATTACAATTTCCATGAAAAAGATGAAGGTTCAAACATTAGAATTTGGACAATGTCCCTTTCTGAGATTTTAATTACATTCTGATCTATGATTTGAACAATTACTTGCCAATTGTGTGGCTTTTACTAAAGCGCTTGTTGCTTAGAGACCAAAGTTGTGTTCATGAAAAGTAGCATCCCCAGTAGAAGATAGATATCAATTTTGCATTGTACCTTTCAATCCAAAGCACTTGTTGTTGCAGACTGAGAGTATATCCATTCATACTAGCCATCAAAAGCAGATCCAGAATTATATAGTCAGCATTACCTAGTTTGTAGGGACACTTGTACTGCTACAGCGGAGGGCTTTTATTCCTAGTCTGAGAGTCTTGTGTGTCAGCAGAGGTGGCAGCCATGATGGCCACCCCGCCCCACACGTAGCCCCCTGGATTATGCCACTCTCAAGGAGAAATGTTAAGTATAGATCTCCCTGATGGGCCTCCATCTCCAGGCCATCCAGCACAAGGGGGAAGAACGTTAAGTATCAATCTCCCCTGATGGCTCTCAGTCTCCTGTGTGAGTTTTTTTTCCCTCCCTAGTTTCTGTCAACAACAAAGGGGGTGTGTTTCTACCCCCCCCCCAACAGTTTCTCGGCACCCCTGTCACCACGAAGGAGGGGTCATTGTCTGGGGTCCCAGTTTTATCATTGGTCTTGACCAGGATCCCACTCCTAATTGGCTATTTTTACTCTGGCTGGGCAAAATTCTATTAAAACCCCCTGTGTCAGCTAGCTTGTTGTTCTCCCACCCTCGAATGCTAAAGGGCACGTTGCGACCCAGTCGGATTGGCCCCCGACTGAGACAGGGAGCACCCACCCCCGAGACCCTCTTTTTTTGGGGGGATGTACACGGATTGCCGGCCGAACGATTAAGTGCTGAGATGCTGCAGCTGGTCTGCCTCCTCATTTTGGGTTCTACTGCGGTCCTGGGACAGGTATTATAAATCAATATAGGCCTCCTACCTTCTCTTAATCATTCTACTTGGTACCATTTTATATATAGTCTGTGATTGTAGCTTCTTCACCTGAGTTTTGCATAGTTTGTGTAGTTATTATTTTCTCTGTATCCTGCATAATCTTTTTATGATATGGTTGTTTAAGGTCTAGCATAGTTTTGTGTTGTTAATTTGCCAAGTGTTTTGTTAGTCATTTGTATTTTGCATCCTTCTTACTGTATAATTGTTCATTACTCTGCATCTGCTCTAAACCGCTGGCCCCAAACTTCCCCAGTGTACACGGGGGGAGTGTGGGGGTTTATTTTTCTCTCATTTGACTTTTTTCATTCTGCCGCCCACCCTTCTTGGCTAGCAAGGAGGAATGGCTTCCAGCCATTGGTAAATACGCGTCGGGTGGGCTGGTCAGTGCCTATACCGATGTTGAGGCAGTAAAAGGCCAGAAAAGTCCTTGACTTATTATGGCCACCTCTTGTAGGTCATTAATTCATACTGTTATTTAACTATAAGTACTTTTGTAGGTTGTAAGTGTTTTGCATAGACTCTCATACTTTATCCTGTTTGGCTGGAGGTGTTTTACAGGTGCTTTATATAGACTCTTGCTCCACACTGTTACTTGGTTATAAGTGCTCTGCATAGGTTTTTAGCTTTATATTGTCATTTAGTTATAAGTGTTCATTTAGATTTTGCTTTATGCTATTAGTTGGTTATAAGTGTCCTATATAGATTTTTGCTTCATATTGTTAGTTGATTACAAGTGGTTTTGTATAGATCCCCTTGTTTTACACTGTTAAGTGGTTAAAGGTGTTTAAGGTGTCACTATAAAAGTAAAAAAACAACAAGCAGTTGTGTGGCACTTTAAGAGTAACAGATTTATTTTTTGCATGAGCTTTTGTGGGAGAAGATCCCACTTCCTCAGATGCTTCGAAGCATCTGAGGAAGTGGGATCTTCTCCCACAAAAGCTCATGCAAAAAATAAATCTGTTAGTCTTAAAGTGCCACACAACTGCTTGTTGTTTTTTTACTGGACTAGACTAACACGGCTATCCCTTTGGAAACTATAAAAGTAGCTTCTTTGTTTACTTGAACTGGTGTCTGTCTCATTGGTGGGTGTCGCCGGTCCATCCCAGTCACATCGCGAACCTGGGGTTCAACATGGTGTCAGAAGTGGGATGTGGCTGCCCCTGGACCAACCCATCCTCCAATGATAGTTCGAACACCTTAACCACCTTCAGCTTCATCTAATGATGCACCGAGGACAGCCCAGTTCTGATGATTGGATATATGTTATTGGACAGGATCATGAGGCGTGGTCCTACACGGCCCCCCTCACCCTAGCATCGGTGGGCTGTCTCTTAAAGGGACACCCCCAAATGCGGTTAACTCCCGCTGATCCCATGGCAAGACCTCAGTGCAATGAAGGGGGTGAGACAAAGTTAACAGAGTCCGAAAAGCTGTGGCCAAAGGTAAAGAAGGCTATAAAATTGGCTGGGGGTAAACCCCCCACTTCCACAGTGCCAGACCCCATGGTACCCCCCCACTCCGATACACACCACTTACTGGCCACTTTGGTCCAGAATATTGAGGAAATAGTGGTTTCCCGGAGGGTGGGACCTGACAAAGTTAAACCTGAAGCCCTCTGTAATGTTTTCCTTGAATGGGGAGCCAGGTGTCTGAACCGACTGGCTACCCTCGAAGGAATGTTACACCAGCACGCCCTACAGGCAGCTCAGGGAATAGAGAGAGAGGAAAAAAGCCTCCCCCCTGAAAACAGCTGTGCCTCACTAGGGCCACCACCAGCCTATGCCCCTTCAAGCGCTCCACCTGAAGAAGCCCCTACAGCTCCAGTCCCATCGATTTACCCCCAAATAAACCCTAACACTGCAAACCCGTCAGCCCCCACTGTTGCAGTAGAGGCTCTCCCCATCTCAGTGACACACATCAAAGTAGACGGGCAAGGTGTCACTTCCCGGGTCACTGAGTATTGGCCCCGAACCAAAAAGGAGATGAAAGATTTAGTGAAGGAAACAGGAAGGTGGGAAAACGAACTGCCTCTAATATGGCTGGGTCCTCTCATTTTGGAGCACAGAACCAAACGGTTAGACACCAACAAGGCTAAAGAGCTGGCACGTACCCCCGCCTGGTCTAAGGGTCTGGGGGTCCACCACATCATTACCAATCGAGTGTCTCCCATAAGTGCCCCGGCTGTAGCTGCCCTTGCTATGCAAGGGTCCGTGCGAGGGGTAGTTCTGCCCCCAAACTCCATACACAATAAACAACAACTAATGTATGCTATTGCTGGTGCTTCTGCAATTATGTGGGACCCTCATGCCCACCCCCTGAACCTTACCCAACAACAACAAAACAAGGCTACCCCGCTGGTGTATGTTCATGATGTGAGCTGGCTCCCCATAGCCCAGGATTTAGATGCATTCTTAGCTGAAGCTGCCCCAGGCCTTGATACTGGGGTGCTTCTATTACTGGCTCGATATGGGGGACGCACCATACCTCGGTTATATGAAGCCACAGAAAAGATCCAGTGGCCTTCCCTCACTAACAAGGCTTATCCCACCCAGATTATGGCAGTACAGTCAAGCCCCAACCCCCAAAAACCAGGTCCCTCAACGTACCCAGAATGCAGTTTAGAGGAACGCCAGATATTCGGTTATTTGTTGGGCCAGGGTTTGACCAAGGAAGCAGTAAGGAAACTATCATCTCAGCCACAAAAGGACATAGCAATTAAATTGGGATGGAAGGTGTTACCTGCCCCTGACACTACCATGGAGACAAAAAACTAGAAGGTCCCGGGGGTTCACCCCGGGATACAGTTTGTTTAAATCCCCAGGTCCAACTTCTAAAACTTGACCGACGCCCCCACACCACCATTAAGGTCGGTCTGGGACCCCATAGTGAAGCAGTAAAATTTTTATTGGACACCAGTGTATAATATTTTTCCCATGTCTTGTCCAAAAGAAACTTTTAGGACAACTTAAAGCCCAATTATACCTTCAAAAGTGACAGGAAAATTAGTGGATGATGAATGGTCAGTATCTCTCTCTCTAATTTCTACATCAAATTTGCTCCATTTACATGCCAAAAGCTGTCTTTCTTATTTGTTAGCTGCCCTGCAAACTCAAGCTGTCATCTGAAAATCCAGCTGTGTTCTTTTTGCCTCTTTACATCATCACTAGATTCTGCAATTATAACTGAGCAGACCATTTAGTTTATAATGCATCAGATGAATGGAATCCAGCTCTATTTGCTGTGATTATGTCTCTGCCATGGCAATTCTAACAGTAGTGAAAACCTGTTTTGGTTGGTAAGTAGATATGACATAAACATATAGGAAGCTATTTTGTTAAGTGGCATCACTCTTCACGTAGTGACTTTTCTGGTTGTAACCTCACCAAAGGCTACCTAGCATTTGAAACCCACTGCATATGTTCCATCAAGTATGTTAATAACACTTCAAGAAGCAGAAGCAAGTTTGGTTTGGTGGAAATAACAAAGCTCATTTAGAATAGTTTTTCTGGACATAATTTTCTGTTCGAACAACTGTACATATCAGAAGTGACCGAGGAGGAAATTATAGTAGTTTAAGTTAAGAAGTACCCTTACCACAGAAGACCATGACACAGTTAATCAACTCTCTAGGTCAGTTGTAGACATGTGTTATTCTACTCAATACCTTCTTTTTCACCATGTTTCATCATTCTGACAGTTTATTTCTCTCTGTTATGGTTGTGTTAGTTAGAAACAGTAGTTTGTCCAACTCCAGTCATTTTCTGCTTAGCTGTATTTTGAGACTCTAGCAGTTGACAATATCCATTCTCTCTTATTTCTAGTTGTGGAGCAAATCTTTCTCAAAGGCAGTGCATATGGACAGAGAAAATGTTCTAACTAGAAGGAATCCAGAAGGTACTGAAGCATTAGACAGAGTTTAGCTTTGAAGTCAGAGAGCATCATTCTTGTTGTGGAATTTGTACCAAAACTGCAAGAAGTTTGTCATTAAATACTTTTCATATAATGTAAATGGTTTGAAAAGTTAAATGAAATGAACAATTTCATGCTGCAATAGTTCTGCCAAAATATTGTGCTTCTTTTTTTAAAAAAGTGGAACTTACCATAATAAATAGTTACAAAATGAGTTTCTACTTTTTTTTTTGAGTAAAAATGCTTTATGCTGTGAATCAGAAAACAGGTTAAGAGCTATTCAGACATTATATAATTTACAGAAAGTGAGCCAGAATAAACTAAGATCAAAGCAAATCTAAAATTCATCAAAAATCTATTTTTCTTTCACAGTTATTCTAACTTCATTTTTTAGAAACAGTGATAAAATATGAATGTTTAATAAGTTACCTGTGCCCTTGTGTTATTACTTCGTTCAGTTTCTGTTGAGAGCTACCTTTGTAAACGGTGCGCTCCTTTCTAAGAACCAAACAGGTTTTCTGATAACCACTCTGTGTGGCATCTCTTATGAAGGTGCTTCTTGTTGCTAAGAGATCTGTTGCTTAGAGATGGGGGTGTTCTTGGTTGTTTTTTTTCTTTTCTTGGGTATATGTTTGCAATAGGTTGGGGAAGGGCGTTAAAAGGGGGAGCATGACAAGGAATCATTTGATGTGTGAAAACATGAGAGTTTCAGAAATAAAGGTTCCTTACACTGAGTTGTGTTAAGCAATCAGATTATTTCTACCATAAATGCAAAGAAGTGGAAGCTGCAGTACTTGGGATATACAAAACTGGAATGGGCAAAACAATAGAAAATGTGTTGTCTGGAGCAATTCTGAAATGTCAGCAGGATCCTTTAATGGGTCTTTTAAATACCTATCCTGTGTGACTTCATGACAGTATACAGACATAGTACACAAAATGACACGTACCGTTTACACTGTCATAATGGCTCTTTTGACGAATTTCTTACACTATGGCTTCGTTCTTTAAACTTCTGTTTTTTAGTGCTCCGACTTACCTGTATTCTAAGCCTAAGCAAACTTTGTAACTTTTAATTTACCCCATAGAAAGGTGAATGAGTTATTTTGAGTTGTGTAAGATGTTGATATGAAACACAAGAATGGAAAAAGAGGGCAAGATTAATAATAATAATACAAGAGGATAAAATAGCTAGGGCAATTACTTAATGTTCCAAATCTGCCACTGAGTCACTCTCACAGCTTCTACTGAGGCTGTTTATGAATGGCAGATCCTTAGTCAATTAGTTGACCTGGCCAGTAATCTCTGTAAGTAGACTCTAGGATTGTCAGGCTGTGTGGTGTGTCTAGAATGTCTTGTATAGTCAGTTTGAAGTGATGGAAACAATTATAAACCTGATTATTTTAGAGGTGAGGTTGGGGATGTGAGGAACAAGGGATGGTTGAGGCAGGGATGTGGAAGAAGTAGGGAGGCTGAGGAAGCTGCAGAGGATGTGGGAGCATGAATGAGTTAGAGATATCAGGGGGCTGTGGGGCAGAGGAGAGGCCATGGATGCTGGGAGCAGGTATGAGATTGGGGGGTGCAGGAGATGTGGGGACAGAAGGGAGGTTGGGGACGGTGCAGAGGACAGTTACGGGGGTTGGATATGTAGAGGATAGAATGACACTTCCTCAGCCTAGGGGTAGTGGTGGGTAAGGGGAATCAGCACCAAATAGCCAGAAGAAGGCAGTATGATAGTGTTGCCAGCCCTCATAAGCTGGTTGTGAGTCATGGGATTTTGGTCTGCAGAAGAAGCTGTTGTGATGATGCAAGAGGGCTGAGGATGTAGATCTGCCCATTTAAAATGTCCAAAGACAGATAATAGTGAAAACGTACTTGAGCTGTAAGTACATCATCAGTACAGTGGTATGTTGAGATGGGGAAGATGTACCTTGGTAATAAATAAGATTCATATTCAACTCAAACCAAGGTGTTAACACTGAAGTCTTCAAGTATGTATCTGCCACAAAAGGAAGAAGGCTCCTGTGATGTTCCTCTCCCAGAATCTAGTCTGGTGTGCCACTGCGCCTCCCCAGTTGCTCACTCCTTGACCCTCACTTACCCACTTTGCTAGGTGGGCCCCCACTCCTAGGTCAGTTCACCCCAGCCTCCTGCATGTGGTTGGTCCCAGGCAGTGGATGTGCACTCACTAGCCACCTGGGCGCAGACTCCCCAGCAAGCACCCCCAGACGCCACACTGGGAACTCCCGTTCTGCAGGGATTGGGTCCCTTCTGAGTTGACTGCAGGCTCATATACACCAGCCAATCCATCAGTTTAACAAAGAAACAGATATACAATCAGCCCGTGCTCCAGATTGGACCCATGCCCCTTCAGACTCTCTACAATCCACACACTTTAGATAAGACACTAGTTTATTGATTAAAACATGATTTTAAATGAGTATATAGCAAATCAATCAATCAATCAATCAATTGTCAACCAGAACTGGACACAATATTTAAAGTATGGGAACACTCTGGTTTATATAGTGGCATTATGGTAATTTCTGTCTCATTTTCTTTCCTGTTCCATATAGTTCCTAACATTCTGTTAGCCTTTTTGACTGCTGCTACACAATGACAGAAATTTTCGGGGAACTATTCATGATGATTCCAATATCTCTTTCTTAAGTGATAACAGCTAACTTAAAAGACACCACTATAGATGTGCAATTGACATTTTTTACCAGTGTGTATTGCACTTAAAAGTGTTGAATTTTTTCTCCCGTTTTGCTGTTCAGTCACCCAGTTTAGTGAGACCACCTGTAACTCTTTGAATTCAGTTTTTGGCTTAACTATCTTGAATATTTTTGTATCATCTGCCACTTTACTGTTCACTCCATTTTCTGAATCATTAATGAATATATTGAACAGCACAAGTGTCAATACAGATCCTTGGGGACCCTGCTGTTTTACTTCTCCCTGTTGCAACAGTTGACGATTTATTCCTGACCTTTGTTTCCTGACTTTTACCCAGTTACTGTTCCATTAAAGGACTTTCGTTGTTACCTCATAACTTCTCAGTTGCATTAAGAGTGTTGGCTGAGGGACCTTGTCAGAGGCTTTCTGAAAATCTAGGTACACTGCATCAACTGAATCACCCCTCTCCATTTGCTTGTTGACACACTCAAAGGATTCTAATTGACTGGTGAGGCGTGCCTTCCCTTTACCAAAAGCCATGTTGACTCTTCCCCAACCAATGTTTGTCTATGAATGTAAAAATTCTGGTTTTTTTGCTACGGTTTCTACCAGTTTGCCTGATACTGAATTCAGGCTCACTGGGCTGAAATTGCCAGAATCACTTGTAGACTCCTTTTTAAAATCAGAATTCCATTAGCTATTTTTCAGTAATCTGGTACAGAGGCTTGTTTCTTCAACAGTTAGATACGGCAATTGATAGGTCTGCAATTTCTTATTTGAGTTTCCTTCAGAGTTTCTGGGGGAAAAGCATCTAATCCTGATGACTTATTACCATTTAATTTATCAGTTTGTTCTAAAACATTTTCTATTAACATATCACCGTGGCACAGGACTTTAGATCTATTGTCCAAAAGAGAGAGCTCTGATGTGGGTATCTCCCCCACATCTCTTGCAGTGAAGACTGATACAAAGAATTCATTTGCTTCTTTGCAATGGCTTTATCTTCCTTGAGCTCTGCTTTAACATGTTGATTACACACTGGCCCCTCTGCCTGTTTGACAGGCTTTCGGCTTCAGATTCTTGGATGGAAGTTGGCATGTAAATGCAGAATAGCATTACAGTTATAAACCAGCTTCTGAAAATAAGGACAGAACAATGTTGCTTACACTGAGATTTTGAAACCAACTTGTTAAGCTTGTCTTGTGTAATGGATATTGGGCCTGATCCTCCATGCCTTACTTAACTGGGAGTTTTGCTTGAATAAGGTGCACAAGATCAATCCCTTTGCCAAAAAGTTTATGAAGTGATTTATGCTGTGTACACTGAATAAGAACACAATCCAATCCAAGTAATGGATTGGGATCCAATACTATAACTGCATTTAGTAATTTCTAAAACTTTGTTTTGTTGGATAAGGTGTTTTTAGTCCTCATCTAAATCCTCTTTCTTAGTGATTTTAATGTTAACAGTTTTTTTAAATGAATTCATAAAATGAATTAGATAAAGCTCTTTAATCAGAAATTCTAGCTAATAGGAAATTGTGGTTTATAATGGAACTACTGTCATTGCATGTGGATCAAAGTGGTTTAAGATTTATATTCCAGTGATGGAATATTTTTAACCACAGTAGGGGGGAAAAAAGCTTAGAGAGGGCCAAGCCTTGATTTTTAATGAATGTGAGACATTGTTTTAAGACACCTTTCTAAAAACAGATGCCAGACAACTTGGGGAGAGTAAGTGCTGATTTTGTTGCACATCATAAAGTGGATGTGTGAATGAAACCTCTTACAAGTCACATTAGTTTTCCCCACTGGATGTAGGAGACTTTCACTTGATACGATTCTGTTTTGAGGGACCAGAAGTGGAAGAATGTCATAGGAAAAGCAACTGCTGTCCATTGGAGAGCAGGACAAGCTAGCATGAGGTGACTAGTCCAAGATCATCTTAAAGTCACCTTTGTATACCTGCAGATCTGCTTGAGAATTAAGTGA
This sequence comes from Podocnemis expansa, assembly GCA_007922195.1. Lineage (NCBI taxonomy): Eukaryota > Metazoa > Chordata > Testudines > Podocnemididae > Podocnemis > Podocnemis expansa. The sequence continues at coordinate 1,869,723 of ML682019.1, forward strand.
CCTAACTTTTCTAAACATTCTCCCACGCACAGCCCTGCAGCTCTTCTGTATGCTGCTGATCTGCATGTACCTCAAGCAACTGTTTGGTATGCACCTTCGTGATCTATCCTGTTGTCTTCATGTGCCCTCGTTGGACCTGTATTTGAAACAGGCTGCTAAAAACAGCAATGTCTTTCACGCTGTGGCAGAATTCATGAATACTGCTAAGTGCACATTACTTGTTATCTTGAATAGATGAGCATTAATAGTGATTTACTGAGAATTATGTGATTGAAAAGCTAGTGTCACAGATGTCAAATTGTTTTCTAAAAATGGACTGTTTCAACAGTCTTTAAACAGGACATAGAACTTTTGGCGATATAAATAATGTTGGTTTGTCTTTTTGTTGTCTGGGCTCTGTATTTACTCATTGAAGCAAAATACTTTATATATGAACTGAGGGAACGTGGGACAAGAACTCATCTGAATTAGTCACAAAGGTCAGTACAGAAGAGGTTAAATAATGTGAAAACACTTGTTTTTTAATAAAACTAGGTAGGCAAAAGTTGCCTGTGTGGGATATATCTTGAAATCAAATATTGTTACAATGTATGAGAGAAAATGTATTGTAGTTTTTTCATGCCAAAGAATTCCCGGAACTTTGTATAATGCAACCAGAATAATTGGACTTGTTGTTCACCAGAAAATTCTCGAGCTGAACACTAAAAATTCTTCAGAGCCTGAGTAGGCATTCAATGAATTAACAAAGTTCTTTTTATACCATTAAATAATACAAGTCACTTCTAAATATTTTACAATAGACATTTGTGAAAAGAAGATGTAAAATGTTTTCTGTAATTGTAATGGGGACATTTTACTCCCTGACACTATGTCTCAAAATAAAATAAGGTAGAAATCTAACTGTTAATGCACAGGGTTTTGTTTTAACAGCATAGTCCAGAGACTAATCAGAATCCAGTATAGACCAAAATTAACTTGACTAAAATCAGTGGAGTTAGAACTCCTGAGGTTAGACTCACTAATGTGAAATTTGTGTGAGTTTAGACAGGCTTTGATGTTTTATGGACCTGATCCAAAACTTATTGAGGTGAACGGGAGTTTTTCTTTTAATGCATTGTCCTCTCTGCCTTATGCTTTTTTGTAATTTAACCGTGAATTTCTATTGCTCATGGAAAGTGCCGACACTTGGAAATAAAGTTCTCTAGTTATTCACAGATGGGGTACAACACTCAAACAAAAGCTATATTATTGTCATCTGTGGTATGTGCAATTTCCTTACAGTTATTCGAAGAGCACTACTTGTGTGAAGATGTCCTCTTCAGACTCGAAGCCATGTACTATAAATGCATTTTGGTGTTTGCAGAAAATCCACTTGTACCCATCTCTTTCCATCTTCATTCAATTCTTGGGGCTAATATCTTTTATGTGACTTTGATTTTGCATAAAATCAGCTTTTCAGGTTTCTGAGTGCAAGTTCTGAACAACTATTTAATTTGGTATCCACTGTGCTCTTCAACCTGCATTTTTTTCTCCCCATCTTTCTGTGATACTTTACTTTCCCACTTCTCCTCTGTCTCAGATGCTTCCTCTCAAAAGAGTAATCTGAGAATGTTGTCAGAACGCATTTCAGAAGTTTAGTTTGCTTTGGCTTTTCCAAGATGGTAGTTGTATAGATAGAGGTCTAAACACTGGGTCTGAATTACCTAAGGCTCAGTCCTTGGATGAAGAAGTGAGCTAGTTTTCTGCATTCCCAGCCCTGGAGTTTGCTGGGAGCCAAACTGTCCATGGGCATATTAAAGCAGCTGAAGACTTATGTTTGTAACAGCCTCCTAGGGGTTAATGCCAGCAAGAATTGGCTGGAATGTGTTACACTCTGGCATCATAACTTCCTGCCCTCCTTTTCAAATAGGAGACAGTGCTTGATTTGCAGACAATTTCTGAACAGAACAGGGGCAACATTTGTGTCAAATTATTTGTTCTAATCCATACATGGACTCTTGTTATTATAAAATCTTGCCACCTTGAGTCTAACCTACCTTGTCACTATTGTATGTATCAGTATTTCAGAACAAACTATCAAACATTTCCAGACTAGATTTTACTACTGGTGATGGGTATGATAGTGACCTGGGAAGGGGCATTGGATCGAGTGGGTTCTGAGTTATTACAGAGAAGTTCTTCTTGACTGGCTGTTGTGGACTTGCCCTCATGCTCAGGGTTAAACCGATCACCATATTTGGGGTCAGGAAGGAATTTTCCCCCAGTGCAGATTGGCTTGGGTGCTGGGTTTTTTTGCCTTCCTCTGTAGCACTGGGCATGGCTCACTTGCGGGTTAATTCTCTGTATTAAAGTCTTTAAATCATGATTTGAGGACTTTAATAGCTCAGTTGTGGGTTTTAGGTTCATTGTAGGAATGGGTGGGTGAGGTTTCTGTGGCCTGCAGTGTGCGGGAGATCAGACTAGATGATCATATTGGTCCCTTCTAACCTTAGAGTCTATGAGTCTATGAGTCTTCTGGATTTATATACAAACAGGTTAGAAAATAGACCACCCTTGACACCCCCTCTCCTTGCAAAAAAAGAAGGAAAATGCAGAACTTCCTCTCTCCCCATACAAAAGCAACAATATAGGAAGCAGCAGAGTGAATTTGTTTGCACTACCTTTCACTCAGTTCTGATGTGGAAAGACCATGTACACGTGGGAAAAGGCAAGATTCACTCTGTGCCCATTCACTGCATCTCTCTTGTGAAACTGCCCATAGAGATGTTAATCATTGCCAGTTGCAATGGGGGTTAATGATGTGGACCCCTGTCCTTTTGGAGCTGGCTTGGAGCTACTGACTGGTTTCATAGAGCTTGTGAAACAGAACTTTGTGTCCTAGTCCAGGCTGTACTAGATTTATGTTTGTTACCTAGAAGTGAAAGATATTTCATTGTGATCCTGAACCATCATTCAGTCTCCTCTCATCCAAGAATCTTGACATTTTGATTTTTCATCTCCTGCTACTGTCTTCTCACTGTTGAACTGACTTTTAGATGAAATTTCATGATAGTCATTCAATGCAGTGTGACCTTCAGAGCCTAGTTATTAAGTATTTCCAGGCAGTTGTTTTTAATCTAAACAAAAAAGAAATGGAATACCCCCCCAAAGATGCTAATGCAACAGTAATGATGCACTTTAGAATAAGAAAGAGTCAGAAAGTTCAAAGCTTTATTTCTGTAACAATGTTAACTTGATCACTCAAATTTAAGTTGCAATTAAGAGTATGTCTAGATCTAGACTCTTCCTGTTTCAGCTCAGGTTATCTGATTTCCATTTAATATGCCATTTAACTTGAGTTAATGAATGTGTCTGTAAATCCAACATTAGACAGCCTAGACTTATTTATTCCACAACCCTGCCTGACACGTGTTTGGGAAGTGTCCAGGGACTTGTCTTCACTGCAATGGCTAGCTCAAGTGAGAGGGGTTACACAGAAAAATGTTCCTGCTATGCACAGGGATTGGATTGATAAAGTGATTGTCTAAGTGGCCAATGAGTTGTGCAGACTCAAACTGTAGTCTGTAACTGCAGCCCCACTACACTATTAGCTTAAATTTAGCACCTCTGAAGAATCGGCCCATGTCCCTCTGATGGACCAGTTAGCTTGAGTTTAAAGCACTACTTAACCTGAGCTAGGGATTTTTGTGTTATGGACAAGTCAGGTTAGGGGCCACATTTGAGTTATATCTTGAGTTAACAATGTAGGGAAGACCAGTCCCAGACTGGAACTAGCGTGACCAGATAGCCCAATTTTATAGGGATAGTCCCAATATTCAGGGTTTTTTCTTATATAGGCACCTGTTATCCCCTACTCCCATCTTGATTTTTCACATTTGCCATCTAGTCACCCTAACCAGATGAGGAACTCTGTCTCTGAAAAAGATTTGAGGTTGGGGTGGATACTCAGTGGAATGTGCGCTCCCATTGAGCTCCCATTGTGATGCTGTGACCAAAAGAGCTAATGAATAAACAAGCAAATCATTTGGCACTAAAGCAACTGCTGCTGCTATACTATGTCCAGCTCTTGTGTCCACAGTTCAAGAAGGGTTTTGATAATATGGAGAAGTTTCAGAGAAAAGCCAAGAGAATGATTAAAAGATTAGAAAACATGCCTTACAGTATAGACTTAAAGAGTTCAATCTATTTAGCTGAATAAAGAGAAAGTTAAGGAGTGATTTGATCACAGTTTATAGGCATCTAGATGGGGAACAAATATTTAATAATGGATGTAGTAAATAGGCATGGCCCTCCTAAGGGGCAGACAGGGAGAAAAGGGCAAGACTCTACTGGGAGGAGGCAGGTACTACGTGTCTGTCAGGCTGGAAGTTAAGGGGTGGGGCAGCAAGTATAAAAGGAAGGCTGGCAGGTTCATTGCAGGCCAAGCTCCCAAGGAGGCAAGACATCTCTTCCCTCCAGCAGGAGCTTCCCCGACCCTTGGACCAGTATCCCCTAGAGGAACTGCCAGGGAGCTGCGAGCCAGCTCCAGCATGCAAAGAGGCGCACAATCCCTACCCTGAAGAATGGCTCTATCATCGCTACTGGGAGGAGACCCGCGGACCACTAGCCCAGAGGAAAGACCAGCAGCCTGGGGTCCAGAGGCTTCCCCTGAACCACTGAGCCCGGAGGACTGGGTAGTCCCCTCTGAGACCACAGACCTAGAAGAACTGCCTGCTGTTGATGAGCCAGAGCAGATTTCTGCCAGCCACAACTTGGAGGAGCTGCCCCTTGCAGACAGCCCAGACGAGCTGCTGGACCTCCCATCCCTAGATGGCATGGAGGGGTTCTGCAACCTGCCCCTGGAGGACTACCCTGAGGAGACCCAGCAGGTAGGGCAGGAAGTAGCCCAGGGGAGCTACATCCCAGGAACTCTGTCCTGGGCCCGATGTTGGGGTCAGCGTGTTGCAGGTGGGACCCCGCTAACCTCCCTGTCTGACTTAGCAGCCCCGATGAGGGCCCTGGGCTAGGACACAGTGGAGAGGGGAGGTTCTGTGTCCCCCTCATACTCTCCCTGCCCCCTGGGCGACACAGCCAGCGGTTGCCAGAACCCCGAAACGGCCAACTTGCCGGACCCCCATGACTACTTGCTTCCCGCGCCCTATTGACTCTATATTTGTTTGATAGCCTCACCTGAGGGGCCATTGACTCTGTGTTTGTTTGGCAGCCCTGTCTGAGGTGCTATTGACTCGGGAGACACCTGACTCCTAGAGGCGGTGAGTGAACATGACACAGGATAAGGGTGACTGTGCAAAGGAATTATGGTTTTTAAATGTTCTAATTCACAATGCCTTATACAATGATATCTGCAACCTTTATGACTAATGTTTATCACAGCATGCTTGAAATATGCATGAAATTTTTAAGAGAAGTCTGTTTAGCATTCAGCCAATTGTATATTGTAAATGTGACACATGAAAAGGTTGTTAGACTCATTCTAGCTGAGCAGGAGAAGAGCTGTCATCTTTTACACCAAGAGCTACGTTTCATTTTATCAGCAATTTTATTACTTATAGCTATCAACAGCTGACACTTCAGTGTATTAGTTCTCTGGGAAATATGATCAGGGTATGATGTACTTGTGTGGAAGAGAATGTGGTAGCATTTTGTTTAATCCAAGGCTAATCTAAAATGATTACAGGCATTATTGCTCAGGAATAACTTCATAGAACTGACTCTCAGACAACTTTAAATCAGTTAGAATTTTTGTCTTCTTCAAGAAGCACAGAATTGTCAGTCACTGTCATAAAGTTGTATCCAGCTTCAGAGTAGAAAAAAACCTTTGTAATACCAGAATGCCTTTAATGTTAACATAGCCATTTAGGTGGGAGGACTGCACCCCACATCATCTCCTGTGTGGCCACATTAGCACCCCTGGGGACCGCAAACCTTGTTTTCTTCTCTATAAGAGGTGAGAGAACTGGGCTATGGCACTTTACCATCTTCAGCAAACTGGAGAGGGAAGGAAGCTGCTCCCTTTTCAGGACTACAATAAGTTACATCTTCCACCTACCACTGAGGAACAAGAATGGAATTGTGGTCCTATCTGGACAGCACAACTCTTCACTAGCCCATTCTCAGAGCTGAGCTGAAAGGTTTATTTTGGCCCTTCATAATAAAACTTACCAGTATAGTGTGCAGGTCATTTTCAGAGTGACTTGCATATGTTAGGAATATGAATCTATGGATTAGCAGGTTTCTAGAATTCTACTGGGGGAAAAAACTACAGGAGGTATAAGGTGCTAGCTAACTGGTATATCTTTGAAATTAAAAATACCCTAGGAACACCATACTCCCTTATGAAAAATAACAGGCATTTATTTTATGTATTTTGCATGCAGACTAACAAAATATGTACATATATCAAGAGTTTTGACATTTCATGCTCTATTTCTTTGCAGTGACTGAAGGAGCCTTTCCTTTGTTGTGTAGGTTTAATTTGCCAAAGTTGCACTTTGGCAGATAAAACTTGCTGAGTGAAACAAGATGTCAGTTCGTGTGACTATATTAATTCATGAGAAATTAGCAATGTCAAATTACCCTTTGTTTAGGATAAGGTATGGCTATAGCTATATCTATATATTAAATATGAAACAAATCATATTAGAGGTGTAAGAGGTGTTAATTTTCAGAACATGATCCAAAAGAAAGAAGATTTTCAAGTATATTTTAGTTTCAGTTATATATTTAAGCCTAGCAAGACAGGCAATTCAGTGTAGCAACTAGTTTTAATGGGTACAAGAAAGGCACAGTTGGGTCAATAAGCCATCTCTATAGCTTATGTCAAACACAAAAGTCTAGCTCGGCCAGCTGGGTCCAAAGAGAAAGAAAGGTTTCATTTAGCTGAAAAATAAAGAGCTTTTGGTAGCTATCAGGTCATCTCATCTAGCTGTTCAACAGCCTTTGCTACTTGTTTGTAATAACTCCTCTGTCTAGGGAATCAAATGATTATTATTAATTTAGGGTCCATTCCTATCACTTTTTTCCCAGGCAAAGTGCTTACTTCCATAAGCGGATTCATTATTTGTTTATGGCAGTAAGCACTTCAGGCCATATTTTAAAGGTATTTATGTGCCTAAACACTCAGATAGGTAGTTGCCAAATAAAAGGACTAGCTTCAGTGAAGAGAGTTAGCTGTCTAGATATTCTGAAAATCCCACAAGGCACCTCATACTTGTTAAAAGTTGGGATCTCTCTGCCTCCCTAGTTCCCCAGAAAGGAATCTCTTCCACAAAATGGAGAGAATGCATGTGCTGTATTAAGGAGTTTTATCCTTCTCATTTCCAGACCGTCCAGCTGATCTTGAGAAATCACTTAACCTTTCTATGCCACTTACCCAATATGAATTTACCATTCCATAATGGGACTATACATGTTGTGAGGTTCAATTAGTGCTTGTCGTATGCTTTGAGAGCTGTAGAGCAAAGCCAAAATACTGCATATTTATTTATTTGATTTATGACTGCTTTGGAAACTGACATTGGTTGACTGGTGTTATGTAGTAAAATTGCCTCGGAAGGGTAATTTCAGGATTGAAAAATGAAGTTTGTCTTCTTGATGATTTAAAGGGAGAAGCCTCTGTTCACATTGCATGTCAGAATAGAGAGAATGGGAATGTTTTTTAGAGGAAACAATGAAATGCAAAAGAGAGAGCTGAAGTTGATGATTGCAATATTTTTCTTCCTACTAGGCTGCATGCATAAATTTAGAGTTTAAGACTATTTCAGTGGACTGCACACAATAACTCGAGAGGCAGTGTTTATTTCACAGATAAGGACAGTGTGTTCTTGTGGACAGCTGAATCACATATGCAATTCACAACGGGGACAGGCCACACAGATGACACAAAACAAATTCCAGCTGAAATGCCTGCCTATCAAAAGTTGGTTTTGTCAGCCTGATCTGGTAAATGAAGGAAACTGTTAATGTGCAGTAGGGAACCAATGTATTGTAGCAAGTCAAAAATGAGAAAACAAATCTGGAACAGGCTTGACTCTGTCCTTACTTAGTTCTTAGGAAACATGCAGACCTTCTAAGTTTTTTTAATGAAATACCTTGCAATATAACTAGCCTGAGCATTATTTCTACCCAAGTTACATTTTTTTTTAATTTTACCTATTGGCCCTTTTGCCTAGTCTGTCAAGATTATCTTGTGAAGAAGCTGCATTTTGCTTGAGTTGCTGGTATGGAGCAGCCCTTTTATGTGGCTTTGAGGATGCATTCATCTCCCAATTGCCCCTCTAAAATCTCCAGGTTACACTCAGAGTAGTTGCTGGGCACAGTTTGGGGTCTTTTACAAAATTCTTTGATGTCTAAAATCAGGCCATACTGTTAGTTACGTTCTTTGGCCCCACAGATAGTAACCCACCAAGACACCTCAGTGTGTTTTACAGAACGACATGCAGTCTCGCACAGTGTTATCCTACAGTAATTGTAATTAGGAAAAGAAAACATTCTGACAGTGCAGTGACAGAGACTGAAGTGTACATGTCACTAATTCAAAACCACAAATTCATTTTCATTCTCTCAAATCAGTGTGTTCACATAGGGTCTTGATGTAGGGAAGGTGGGGGCGCTCCTGCACCCCCTGGCTTGAAGAAGTTTCCATCATATACATGGTTTACAGTTTGGTTCACTGGCTCTCAGCTTTCTCACTATAAAAATTGTTCTAGCCTCTCTTTGTAATACACTCCCCAAGCATTGTATACTGTGTTATTTAAAAGAAACTAACACTGAATATTCCAGTCCTACTGATTCAATGTTGAAGTTACCTATTTTTCACTGCAACTGTTACAAGTATGTGACTAATTAACTCCATTTTATCCTAAGCAGCTAACCCATTTAATCTTCCATCGAGCACAGGAATCTTTTAAACTCATGTCATTGTGTTACGAAGGTTATGTGGATTTTATGTGTACAGCTGCAAAATGCAACCTTGTTCAGAATCTCTGCTTCTTGCTTTCAAGGTTTTCTTTATAAAAATTATGTGTTCTATGCAGTGTAGTACATCTCATGAGACAAGGGTGATTTCTTTCTCCAATACGTTTTCAGATTTATGCTTTCTATTATATACCTCTCATTTGTAAAACATTATACAAGGTCTTTTGCACTAGGAAATGCAAATCCCATGTACAGTCCAGCTTCATCCACTTTCCACCTGATTAATTCACTGTACAGATTGTCTTCTCCAGAGGCAGCTGATGACATCCCCCCTCGTCCATGTACAGAGGCACTCTTTTGTGTGCTGATCAAGCATTCCTCATACTTTTGTGCTTGAAATGTGATTGTGGCACACAATGCAGTACAAGTAGATAAGAATTATATGTTTCATCCTATATTTACTTTATAGTATGAAGTCCCACAAGTCTTTTATGTTGGGGTGAGTACTCATATCTATTTAATGATTTAGATCTGTGATCTTTTAGGGAGAAGCCTTTCTGGCTCTGGAGAGAATCATGGAAGGAGCAACATGCAATATACATTGCTATCTGTAGAGAATAGGCAAGACTTTGAATGCATGGGGCCAGAGGGAGTTCAAGATTTGCTAGGGTGATGATGGTGGGGGACTATCCAGTGAGTCCACAAAATGCAAATTTGCTGCCCTCAAACCCAGCTCAAGAGCATAGCAGCCAAAATTATGATAATCCTCTATCCTTACATGGTCTTGCATGAGTGTGACTCTCAGTGCCTCTTCATGCTGGCATTAGGAAATAGAGCCAAGCAGTCTGGTAAAATCACCAAAACCCAACACACTGCTGGCATCGTATGAAAATTGGTAACACACTATTTACAAAACCCATTGTGTGATGTATGAACAGGTTTGTATAAAGAGTTATGTACGTATGCCCATCCATATGTGTTCTTACAGTATATTGGAGAGGCAGCTGAAAAGCAAGCCTGTGGATGCAATGTTCTGCAGAATGTGAATTCAAAGGAAAGCACCTTCCGTGTTCTGTGGGGATCAACGGTAGCAGGCGGATGAGAAAACAGTATGGGTTGATTACAAGCAGAGGATAAAAACAGTTTATCTGTATCTAATGTAAGAGAAGTGATCAAGCCAGTTTGAAAGCAAACTGACCAGGGGATGGGCTGCTGAGAGCCATTGAATCAAACTGTAAACCATGGGTATGATGGAAACCACTTCAAGCCAGGAGGTGCAATAGCACCTGTACTTCAAGCTTCTATGCTAGAGGGCGCAGAAGAAGCTTGGCTCTTGCATCCTGAAGACCAAGCAACCAGGGAGAGGAACTTTTTCTGGGTTTAGTGGCAAAGAATATGTTCCAATGGTTCTCTGGTTTATAAACAGGAAGAAATGGAACTCACTTGTTATCCATCACTTAAAGGACTAAGGGGATCAACACTACTGGAATTTGTGAAAGCAGGGTTCCCTAGCCACATGGGTAGAGGACTCCGAGAACTGACTATAGGTGAAAAATTGCCTGAGACAGGTACCTTGTTATATTATAAACCCATCTCCATGCTGTTGTACTAAAGCAAGGGGACTCCAGACTGGTGTGTATTCTGTCTCTTTGGAGACAGTAGACTTGGTGATCTTTGTGAGTGTTCAGTGATGGGGGCAGGGCACTGCAGCGAGACGCTCTTTCAGAGAGTCGGGGAGCTTGGGTTCACTAAATATTACCTGCATGGTAGGATTAAGATTGGGGGAGTCTTGAGGAGTGCACTAATGAGGCAGACAGACTGCTGTGGCTGGGAGCTGACACACAATTTAAGCCCCACCAAAGCTCTCCCTTGCTGAGGCAGAGGTAACAGCAGCTTACAGTTCTGGGTACCCCAATGAGGGATGAGAATTTGCCATTGACAACAAAATGGCAGAAATGCTCTAGACTTGACATAATATAGCTTTTTCAGTTGGATAATCTTGATAGACAAGACAAAGTGACTCACAGATCAAATGTAATGTGTAATTTAGGTAGAAATAATGTCCGGGCTAGTTATATTTTAAGTCCAGTGTTCAGGATAGCAGTAAAATAAGATAGGAGAATACTGTCGCATATCATGATTACGTGAAGATGTTGCACTATTAAGTTATAACCCTCTAATTAAACCATATTTATGCACCCAGTAATGTTTGAATAAAGTCAAAGAGGGCAAAGTTTTGAAAAATGCACACACACAAATGTGGAAATATTAGCTCGCCAGCATTAGCAGTAGCAGCAATTGGCAGACAAATGCCTTTGGTGTTGTAGGGGCCATAATGGACAAAGATGGACCAACTGAGTTGTATTTAACCCACACTTAATCAACCATAGCTCTTTATGAACCAAAAGTGGGCTGTGTCTACTCAATTTCAGATATAAATTTCAGAGCTTCAGTTTTTAAAAGAGCAGGTGTAATTCACAAATAAATGACTGGTTACTTAATAGTATTGACTGGTAGGAGGTTGGAATCCTTTCTAATGCCCTCCAGATGTAGTAGAAATGCTAAGTACCTGACAAATGTATTAGCAGCACTGTGTGACAAGCACCAAGACAGATTTAAAATGTCTAAAAATACAGATGGGTGCTTAATACTTCCCACACATTACTTGCCTTAAACATAGCAGGAAGGTGGTTGATGATGTTTCTGAACTGAGGCCTTGTTTTGACTTCTAAAAAGGGTGTATCTTTCCTTGGAATAACCAACCCAGGTGTGACATCTAGTTTACTTTGCCTTGTCAAGGTCAACCCAAGGTGGGGGTGCAGTGCTGTTGACCTCATCTCCTACAGTAAAACTGAAGTGCCTAATTTTTACAGTTTTTTTTGTTGTTTATCATTTGTTTTTAACCTTAATATAGCTCTTGTGTTAGTTACTCCAAAGTAAAAAATATATATATATATATACCTTTTTCAGCAGTGAAGACAAGGCCTACGAGTGATAGACACAATATTTTGATGTGTTATAAGGCTCATAATAGCGAACAGGAGAGATTTTCTAGTTGCTATGGAATAGTGTCTTGACTTGGATTCAAAGAAGAGAATAAAACTTGGCAGCAGGAGAAAGAAGTCTTCATTTCATTTGCCCCAAACAACAGCAAGGACTTTAACAGTGGCTAGAATCTAGCAGCACTGATGTCCCCAGTCCCCACCTAATTCCCCTGGGCAAAGCTCTTTTGTTTGGTCTTTGCTTGTGACATCAGGATTTGACTGTTTTTTATCAGTGTGATGTCTGTGCTTGCTTGTTAGATAAACAGAAAAGTAAAACTCCTTGAAAAACTTAGAACTTTTTCTGCAGAAAAGTAAACCCGAGATTCCAGTGCATATAAATTCTGGAATTGAAAAGCAGTGATTTTTAAATGGGTTGTGAAAACAAGAGTCCTGTGACACCTTAAAGACTAACAGATTTCTTTGGGCATAAGCTTTCATGGGCTCCAACCCTCTTGTTGTTTTTGCTGCACCCAGACTAACCCAGCTACCCCTCTGGAAATGTTCACCATAAATGGGTTGTGGATTCTTTTGACCAATATAAGTAAAATATGCACGACTTGAGTTCAGTTAGGGAACATGACTACATTGGAACCAAATGAAAATGTGAACAATCATTTCTGATGGCTTTGATCCTCTTAGTGGGTTTTTAGAGCAATGCTGGTTATCATGCTAGTGGTGTTGATTTATCAGTCTATACAGTTATTGATTTATCAATATATACACATATACAGCAGCTATGACTGCATACGCTCTGAAGTGGGACAAGGCTCATAGAACCTCTCTAGATTTTCTTTCTAACTATAACGCAGCCTGAAGGCAGAGCAGGTCTGCATAAGCATTTTCTGTACTTAAGACTGCCAAATCACTATAACCTTATCCATAACATCTGATTTGCCATTATAAAAATTTGTCAGTCAAGTCTGTGAAGTAGTCTGCTACTTAATAGTTTATATTTTGTTAAAAGCTTTTGTTACGTATTCTTATGGTTCAGCTAACTGCAGGAAACGAGTATGCCCTAAGGCAGCCCCTCAATAAACAAACCTATAAACCACAGGAAATCTAAATTAAATAATGGTGCATAGAATTTCAAGATGGAAATATCAGCATGAAATCATTACTCTTGCACTCTCCAAAAATTCCATTTTGCTTACAATTCACTAGGGATGTAATTCAGGGCTCACTGACGTTAATTGACTCCCACTGACTTCACTTAGGTCAGGATTTAGATATAGATGCAGAAGTGCTACCTAATTTATCAGGTACCTGTTTAGTTATGCCTGCCAAGTACATTTTCAGTTGGGGCCAAATTAAATTGTTCTACATTCTATAACTTCACAATGGGTATGTCTACACTGGAGGCTCTGTTAAGTCGACCTAACAAGTCGACTTTACATTGACTTAATGTCGACGTTATTAAGTCAACTTAAGAGAGCCCACACTGAAAACTGTTGACTGCCTGCATCCACACTGGTAGGTGCTAAGTAACAGAGGAGTGGTGCATTGTGGGTAGCTGGAAACTCTGGGAGGGGGCCTAGAGGCCAGTTAGGTTGACTTAAGGGCTTTCTTAATAAGGTCGACTTAAGTGTTAAGTTGACCTTAAGAGGTGGTTTTATTAAATCCACTTAAAGAGGCAGTGACATTGACTTAATAAAAGCCCAATGTGGCTGCAGGAGTCTCGAGGTCGACTTAACCTTCCTTAAGTTGACCTAAGGCACCAGTGTAGACGTACTCAATGACTCCAGCAGAAGCTGGTGGAAGAAGCAAAAAAGTTAGCCAGGATCATAAAAAAATTAATGGTCACAGTTGGTGAGGGGTTCAAATCAGAACCCTGGATGTGAAGAGATGCATTCTTTGCAGGAAGCCAGAATCTGAACTTAGATCCAGTTCTGAACATAATTAGTGAAAAGATCTTTTGAGTAGTAAGGTACTATGAAACAAGCATTGTTACAAAGATGTGAAGCCAGCAGCGCTGAGTTACCACATACAGAAGAGGGTCCTTTTGGATCTAAAGCTGTAGTGTAGTGGCTAACACCTCTGCTTAATGTGCAGAAAGTCCTGGGTTTGATTCCCAGGGGGTTGGGCTCGATGATCTCCAAGGTCCTTTCTGACCCTATGGTTCTATTCTATTCTATCATTTCCACTGGGATCTTTTAAATGTATCACCGAAAGGTCTCACTTGAGCATGAGCTGCCAGCAGATCAGATTTTGGAATAATCTACATAGATTGAATTTCTCTGTCAGAGACAGACAGGTCTATCAGTTGCTCTTGCAGTGAAACAGACAGTATGCCTGCAGGCAGAATCATACATGTTTACTGTAAAAAGATCAAGAAGCCAGTCACAACAAGTTAAATCCAGATTTGAGAAGTAGCGCTTCTTTCTCTGATGACAACACTTGCTAATTAGTAATCTCTGGAAGAATCCTTCAGCTGCATCCTCATCCAAAAGTGAGAGTCATGGAAACGTTTTGATTGATTTTAAAGGTAATTTATGTGTCCAAATACTCTGTTGTATCTGAATGCAGTTTTAAGATCTCTTAACTTTCAGGGCCATTTGTGTGTAATTCTGAATGGTGCTATTTGGCTCATTCTGTGATAACCATATGATTAGAATAGGCTAGGTCTATCAATAAACACTCAGAAAAGTCTGCAAAAAGCTGAGCACTTTCAAAACCCATTATATTCAAAACCTTATGTGATTCCATTCCCCAGTCATGTGATTTCCATGTTATTTCCTTCTTTCAGAGAGTTATTAGCCTAGTAGATGGAGGGAAGCAGTAGACATATCTTGATTTTTTTTTTTTTAGTATGGCTTTTGATAGTCATTACAAGACATTCTCATAACATGAAATTAATATAAGGGATGTACACAGCTTGTTGCAATATTATACCCAAAGAATAGTTATCAGCGGTTTGCTGTCAAACTGGGTCCACAGTGGTCCATCCTGGGTCTGGCACTATTAAATATTTTCATTAAAAGTTCAAATAATGGAGTGGAGAATCATAGAATCACAGAATCATAGGGGTGGAAGGGACCTCATAGGTCATCTAGTCCAACCCCCTGCCAGAGGCAGGACCACTCCCACTTAAACCATCCCAGTCAGGGTTTTGTCCAGCCGGGCCTTAAACACCTCCAAAGATGGAGACTCCACCACCTCCCTCGGCAGCTCATTCCAAGACTTCACCACTCTCCTAGTAAAAAAGTTTTTTCTAATATCCAGCCTAGACCTCCCTAACCGCAACTTGAGACCATTGCTCCTCGTTCTGTCCTCCGTTACTACCGAGAACAGTCGAGCTCCATCTTCCTTAGAGCATCCTTTCAAGTAGTTGAAGGTTGCTATCAAATCCCCCCCTCAATCTTCTCTTCTGCAGACTAAATAAGCCTAATGCGTCCAGTCTTTCCTCATAGGGCTTGTGCTCCAGCCCTTTAATCATTTTGGTTGCCCTCCTCTGAACTCTCTCTAGCATGTCCCTGTCCTTTTTTTAGTGGGGAGCCCAAAACTGAACACACTATTCTAGATGTGGCTTCACCAGTGCAGAATAGAGGGGAATGATCACATCCCTTGATCTGCTGGTAATACTTCTTTTGATGCAGCCCAGTATGCCATTGGCCTTTTTGGCAGCAAGAGCACACTGCTGACTCATATCTAGCTTCCCATCCACCATGACCCCCAGGTCCTTTTCTACACTGCTGCTACTTAGCTGAATGTTTCCTAGCCTGTAGCAGTGCATAGGGTTTTTTTGTCCCAAATGCAGGATTTTACACTTATCCTTATTGAAACTCATAAGATTTCTATTGGCCCACTGTTCCAATTTATCTAGGTCTCCCTGAATCCTGTCCTTGCCCTCCAACGTGTCTACTGTTCCCCCCAGCTTGGTGTCATCCGCAAACTTACTGAGAGTGCAGTCTATTCCATCATCCAGATCATTGATAAAAATGTTGAAGAGAACCGGCCCCAGGACCGACCCCTGGGGCACACCACTCGTGACCGGTTGCCAGCTAGACATGGAACCATTGATTCCTACACGCTGAAACCGTTGATCTAGCCAGTTCTCTATCCACCTTATAGTCCACCTATCCAACCCATACTTCCTTAATTTGCCAATGAGAATGCTGTGGGAAACTGTATCAAAAGCCTTGCTAAAATCAAGGTATAGCACATCAACGGTGCTTCCCGCATCCAGAAAACCAGTCATCTGCTCATAGAAGGAAATGAGATTGGTCAGGCATGATTTACCCTTGGTAAATCCATGCTGACTGTTCCTGATCACTTTATTTTCCTCTAAGTGTGTGAGGATGGATTCTTTGAGAATCTGCTCCATAATTTTTCCAGGGATTGAGGTGAGGCTGACTGGTCTGTAATTCCCTGGATCCTCCTTTTTCCCTTTCTTGAAAATAGGCACTACATTTGCTTTTTTCCAGTCCTCTGGCAGCTCCCCCGTTCTCCATGAGTTTTGAAAGATAATGGCCAGCGGTGCGGCTATTTCGTCGGCCAATTCCCTTAGCAGCCTTGGATGCATTTCGCCCGGCCCCATGGACTTGTGCACTTGCAGCTTCTTTAAGCAGTCCTTAACCTGACCTTCCATCACCAAGGGCCTCTCTTCTTCTCTCCCATCTGCCACACCCATGGTAGTGGGCTGGGAGCTGACCCTGCCTGTGAAAACTGAAGAAAAAAAATGCATTGAGCACTTCAGCTTTTTCCTCATCCTCTGTCACGAGGATGCCTGCCCTGTTCAGCAAGGGGCCTACACCATCCCTGATCCTCTTTTTGTTACTAATATACTTGTAGAACCCCTTCTTGTTATCTTTTACATCCCTTGCTAGCCGCAACTCCATTTGTCCTTTGGCCTTTCTGATTTTATCCCTGCAGTCCCTAGCAATATCTTTATATGCCTTTTTGGACATCTGACCAAGCTTACACTTCCTATAAGCTTCCTTTTTATGTTTAAGCTCAGAGCAGAGTTCTCTGCTAAGCCATTCTGGCTGCCTCACATGTTTGTTCTTTCTCCTAACTGGAATGGCAACTTCCTGTGCCCTTAGCAGAGTTTTTTTAAAATATAGCCAACTCTCTTGGACTCCTTTCCCCTTCAGATTAGCTTCCCAAGGGATCCTGCCCATCAGTTCCCTGAGGGAGCCAAAATCTGCTTTTTTGAAGTCCAGGGTTTTTGTTTTGCTTCTTTCCTTCCTTCCTTTAATCAGCATCCTGAACTCAACCATGTCATGGTCACTACTGCCTAGCTTGCCATTTACCTCTATGTCCCTGATCAATTCTTCCCTGTTTTTGAGCAGCAAGTCGAGCAGTGCAAGGCCCCTAGTTGGTTCCTCTAGCATTTGTGCTAGAAAGTTGTCCTCAACACTCTCTAAAAATCTCCTGGATTGCCCATGCACTGCTGTATTGGCCTCCCAGCAGATGTCAGGGTAATTGAAGTCCCTCATGAGCACCAGGGCCTGTGATCTAGAAGCTTCCGCTAGTTGTCCATAGAACACCTCATCCACCTCCTGCTTCTGGTTTGGTGGTCTATAGCAGACCCCCACCACAACATCCCCCTTGTTGCTTTCCCCTCTCAGTGTAACCCACAGACTTTCTACAGGCACGCTTCCACTTCCACAATGGAGCTCTGAGCAGTCATAGAGCTCTTTTACATATAGTGCTACTCCTCCCCCTCTTCTTCCCTGCCTGTCCTTTCTGAACAGTTTATAACCATCCATGGCAGAAGTCCAGTCGTGCAGACTATCCCCCCACGTCTCTGTTATTCCTATGATATCATAGTTCCCTGTCTGCGCTAGTATTACCAATTCTTCTTGCTTATTTCCCAGGCTCCTCGCATTAGTGTATAGGCACCTAAGATATCCGGCCGATTGCCCTGTTTTGTCATGTTGATTTCCAATTCTGTTACATAAACCTCCTTGCATTTTTTCTAGGAGTTCTCCTTCCCCACTCTCCTCGCGTACTGGGGCTTCAGTAGAGCCCTTAAGACATTTGTTTGATCCCCCCCATGTTCCAACTACCTTCTCTTTTATTGCTGGTGCTACAGTCCCAGCACCCCCCAAGTTCCATCCCTCCCCCCAGATCACCCACATTCTCACTTACTTGTGGGCTTTGGTCTCCTTCCCCTGATGAACCTAGTTTAAAGCCCTCCTCACTAGGTCAGCCAGTCGGTGCCCAAATATGCTCTTCCCCTTCTTGGACAGGTGAAGGCCATCTCTGCCTATCAATCCTCTGTCCTGAAACAGGACTCCATGGTCAAGGAAGCCAAATCCTTCCTGATGACACCATCTTCGCAGCCAGGCATTCACCTCCAGGATACATCTCTCTCTCCTCAGGCCTCTAGCCTTGACTGGAAGGATCGAGGAGAACACCACCTGTGCTCCAAACTCCTTCACCCTCGCTCCCAGAGCCCTGAAGTCACCTTTGATCAGCTGAGGATCACCTCTCGCAGTATCATTGGTACCCACATGGATAAGCAGCATGGGGTAGTAGTCTGAGGGGTGGATGATTTTTGTCAATCCCTCCGTTACATCACGGATACGGGCACCTGGCAGGCAGCATACCTCTCTAGAGGCCTTGTCAGGGCGACAGATGGGTGCCTCCGTTCCTCTCAGGAGGGAGTCCCCAATCACCACAACCCTACGCTTCCTCTTAGGTGAGGTGGCTGTGATCTGACCAGCCTTTGGGGTGGATGGCATCTCCTCTACCTCCTGCATCGTGTCCAGCATCGCATAACGGTTCCTCACCACAATGGATGGTGGGATGTGAGCAGGTGTGGAGCACCATCTACTGCCAGAGGTGACCAGCTGCCACTGTCCTCCCTCTGCCATAGGCATCCCATCCATTTCCAGAGCTGTGGCAGTAGCCCTTGGTACTGGGATAGGGACCTCCTCCTTGCACTATGCTTATGAAATTTGCAGATGAAACAGGGTGGCAGGAGTTGCCAACACTTTGGTGGAGAATATTAGAATTCAAAAGGACCTTGGCAAACTGGAGAATTGGTCTGAATTCAACTAGATAAAGTTCAGTAAAAATAAGTGTAAAATACTTCCCTTAGCAATAATAAATCCAATGCACAACTACAAAAGGGGGAACAATTGGCTATATGATAGTACTGCTGAAAAGGGTCTGAGGGGTTACAGTGGCTCACAGATTGAATATGAGTCAATAATGTAATGGAGCTGTGAAAAAGGCTAATATCAAACTGGAGTATATTAATAGGACTGTTGTCTGCAAGACATGAGGTAATTGTGTTGCCTTGCTCAGCACTGATCAGACCTCCTCTGGAGGACTGTGTGAAATTCTTAGTGCCACATTTTGAGAAGAAAGTGGAGAAATCAGAGAGATTCCAAAGGAGAGCAGTAAATATGATAATAGGTTTAGAAAACCTAACATGTTAGTGAAGGTTAAAAAAAGTGGGCATGTTTAGTCTTGACAAAAGAAGACTGGGGAGGGGAGACCTGATAATACACATCAAATATGCTAAGGTCTGTTATCAGGCCCACTGAAGATGGACGAGGCAAAGGGGCCAATTGTCTCAAGGCCTGGGCAATTGGAAAGGACTTCTGGCATCTGACTGCTTTTGCAGGTACTGCTCATGGTCGCAGCTGGGCATCCCAGGGCAGGGCTGGGCAATTTAATAGGGCTTGGCCTCTTCTGCCTGCAGCTGTGCCCACACTACATCACAGCCCTGCCCTGCCATCTGCTGCTCACTGTGTCACACCTTCCCTCTTCCTACTCAACTCCCCTGCAAGTGGGGGGCAGCAGCAACTGCGCTGAGCAGGGAGGGGTTGGGGCCTGGAGCAGAGTGAGGGTAGATTGTGGGCAGGGCCATGGGCAGAAGATGGGCTGTTCTGCCCTGGGGCCTTCAAATGCTTCCCATGGGCCTTATAAAAAGGACTGTGATCAATTGTTCTCCATACCCACTGAAGGTAAGACAAGAAGAGTTGGCTTAATCTGAAACAATGGAGATTAGGGTAGATATTGGGGAAAAAAATTAAGCACTGGTATAGTCTTCTAGGGGAGGTTGTGGAATATCCATCATTGCAGGTTTTTAAGAACAGGTTGGACAACCGCCTTATTGGGGATGGTGTTGGTTTCCTTGGTCCTGTCTCCGGGCAGTGGCTGGTCCCTTGAACTCCTTTATTTCTACAATTCTGTGAAATCTTGTGTTTCCTATTGTATACCCAATTTTTTTGCAGCAGGATCTGCTTCTCAGCTGGTGCAAACTGACATAGCTCAAATGACATCAATAGGGCTATTCAGATTTTTGCCAGATGAAAATGTGTCTCTGCTTCAGTTAGATCATGCTGTTGCGTACTTCAGCCTCTCTGCCCACAAGGCACAGGAAAACAGTGAATAAGAAAATGTAGGGCTATACAGAGTTATAATTTCCAGCAGAATTCCCATAGATATAAATTGGAGCTCTGTGCATGGATTGAGTTGTTTGGACTGATTCTTGAATGGAGAATGGTGTACTCTTTTATTGTGTCAGCTACTGGCATCCCTACTTAAAAGACTGTCCCCTATGATTAATTATAGGAAAAAATCAAGCGGTTGCTGTCTTCAGAATCAAAAATGAAAGTGTTATGAGAGTGATAAAGATAAATTCATTGGGCTTGAACTATTTCTCTCAAAGACTTAAATTACATTTTGCTTACCAGGCTTGGGAGCCTAAAACTCACCAAATGTTATTTTTAAGCAATAAGGCCTACTTACCGGGTGAGGTTAACTAATTCCTGAACATTTCCTTCCTAACACACTATCATATGCGTTACAGTAGGGCAGATGCAAAGGCTGATGGTTCATGTAATGTTATAAGGCTAAATTCTGAAATGTAGATTGCACATTGAATTATAGAATCATAGAATCATAGGGTTGGAAGGGACCCCACGAGGTCATCTAGTCCAACCCCCTGCCAAAAAAAGCAGGACCACTCCCATTAGATCATCCCAGTCAGTGTTTTGTCCAGCTGGGACTTGAACACCTCCAGAGATGGAGATTCCACCACCTCCCTAGGCAGCTTATTCCAATGCTTCACCACTCGCCTAGTAAGGAAGTTTTTCCTAATATCCAGCCTGGACCGCC
>ML682019.1:1910757-1932101 GCA_007922195.1 Podocnemis expansa
CCGCGCCTCGTAAATATCTGTACACGCTCGTGCTACATACCATCCATTTCCTCGCCCTTGCGTCCCGCCCAGATACAAAGTGGCGGGACCTTATTCCACCTAGAGAGGGCGAGGACCCCCGGTGGGCCAGTCTTTATGCCCCCCTCACACCAAGGCCCGCCGGGGACATCAGCTGGCGGCTCCTACATGGAGCCGTGAGCACGGGCGTGTACCTGGCGCGGTTCACCCCTTGTCCCGATACCTGCCCCTTTTGCGGTGAGAGGGAGACCCTGGTGCATGTCTATCTAGACTGTGCCAGGCTGCAGCCCCTCTTCCGGCTCCTCCAGAACCTCCTCTTGAGGTTCTGGCTGCACTTCTCCCCACACCTGTATCTCTTCGCACTCCCCATCCGTGGCCCCACAAAGTCGCGGGACCTCCTCGCCAACCTCCTCCTGGCTTACGCAAAAGTAGCCACTTACAAAACTCGGGAGAGGAGGTTGGCAGAGGGAGGGGCCTGCGACTGTGGGGCCTATTTCCGGAACCTCGTTCGTGCACGTCTCCGGGCAGAGTTCCTCTGGGCGGCGTCCGCTGGCTCCCTGGACACCTTTCGGGAGCAGTGGACGCTGTCCGGGGTTCTCTGCTCGGTGTCCCCTTCTGACACCCTCATTTTAAACCTTTGACCTTCACACCCGTTCCTGTTATTTTTTGAGTTGTCCCCCGTATTCATTTGAAACCCAGTTTAGTCCCATCTCCCCATAGGCTGGGGGAGGGGTTTTAGAAGTGGGTGGGCTTACGCCCACCCACCACCCAGGGTATTTCAATAGGTGCTTTCAGCTAGGGGATCGCCTTCACCTCCTTCTCGGGGCTTCACAAACTCCTTCCCTCTCAAACTCCCCTGTTTGCTGTCCCCTGTTCGCAAGCTCCCTCTGGTCGCTCAGCCACTGGCTTTTAAAGCCTTCTCTGCCTAGGTCAGGCCTGGCCCCTCGTTAAACACACAGGGGAAGGCCAAGTGAGATTTTTGAGGGGTCTTAGTAGTAATGTGAAAGAATCTGTTCACTGACTAAAAGTATGAGTGATAAACAATGGAATGAGAGTTATTAATAATTACAGCTTATGATTATTTTTAATAAACAAGAGCATCCTGAACCTTATATACAGTCTGTCAGTTTTGCTCCATATTAAATTGCTAAGTTTAGTAATCCTCTTCTTAGCTTACCAGCAGGCTCATCTAGTTCTGCAAGGCAAAGTGAGCCATGCACACAAGAGCGTTCCATTTAAAATTAATAAGTAGAAAGGTAGAACAAACAGCTCTTCATAGTCAATTTGCTGTTTAAAAAAAAAAAGTCAGCAGCTTCCAAACTGGGTCATTTAAAGGATTATAAAGATACCCCACTGCTAGTAGCTACAACAGACCTTTGCTGAGATGGTGATCTACTATGATCAGTCTGGCAGAGCAGAACAAACACGGTATCTCAAATAGCTCATTTGCTTGCTCCACTACAATTTTCCTTCACTACTAATCCCCCCTTTCTTTCCTCTCCACATTAAACTACACATCTCCTTAGGAAATAAAATAGAAACCAATTTTTAATTACCTGAAGAAATCAGTGGATCTAGTTGATGGAAAAGTTACACCTGTATCAACAATAGTTTGAAACAGTTGCAATTGGGTATCTGAGACAGATTGATAATAACTGTGTTCTGGTTTACTTAACTGGTGATGCAGCCATAAACAAAATCAGTAAAACAAGAGAAAGGTGTTGCAAGAGTTAACAGGAAAATATATTGATTCAGTTAAAAATGAATAAGAAAAGACCTGTAAAACACTATCTAGCTCCATGGGGGTAGCCCTCTCAGTCTAGTTCAGTAAAACAAAAGACAAGTCCTGTGGCACTTAAAAGACTAACAAATTTATTTATCACATGAGCTTTCATGGGAGAAAATCCCACTTTGTCACTCCGTAAGCTCTTCATCTGTCTGATGAAGTGGAATTTTCTCCCACATCAGCTCATGTGATAAATAAATTTGTTAGCCTTTAAAACTGCCACAGGACTCTTGTTTGTTATCTAGCACCATGTTATTGATTCCTGCATATTCTTGACAGAGGCAAAACCCTCATTTCCTTCAGCTATAGCCAAACAAGTTGGTGGCATGCAGGGAAAAAGTAGCATGCCCTATGGGACTGATTCAATCCCCATGGAAGATATGGCACTTTCTACTCACTTTACTTGGAGTTGGGTCAGGCCCTAGCTGCACAATTCTTTTAGTATTTAGCAGACAGCATCCAGGACAATATATAATGTAATATCTCCTGCTTAATTTGTTGAATATCTAACAACATACAGCACAACATTTGTTTTTAATACAGAAGAACTGCTAACTTCAAAAAAAGGTGCGTGATTTGAAAAAAATATGGTTGGAGTTGAAGCTAATGATTACACTTGATGCCCTGGAAATATGTTATATTACTATAGAAAAATAATGAATTTATAATGCCATTATAGAAATCAAAGGTATGTGCATATCTTGGAATGTCATGTTCTGTTCCAAACAACCTAGAACAACTTAGAATTTGAGGGTTCAAAGGTGAGTGCCCAAAATGATTAGAGGCATGGAAGGATTTCCATAGGAGGAGAGACTGAAAAGACTATGCTTGTTTTGTTTAAAAGGAGATGAATTGGAAAGCTTGTACAAGGTCCAGTGATTTAAAGAAAGGAAATCATACACTTCTGTTTAATATTCATAATAACATAAGAAGGGGCCACTTAATGAAACTGAAAGACAGCATATTTTAAACTGGTAAAAGAAAATAGTTTTTACACAGAGCATTATTAGCCTTTGGAACTTAGTACCACAAGGTATCGTTGAAGCTGAGAATGCGGTGGAATTAAAAAGAACCAGCCATTTATATGAGAACACTCCACAGTTACATTAGGTCAGGCTGGAAAAATTAGAAGGGAGAATGGTGCCTGTGCTAAAGTCTCTTGAATTCAGTGGGAAAACTCCATCAAATAAAATGGACTTTGGATCAGGCACTGAACCCTTTTATGTAAGCCAATAATTAATTGTAGGGAATCCAAAAGAAACTTCCCACATGGGTAGGCTATTCTATAATTTTCCACTTTGCTGTTTCTTACATCTTCCATATTCCTTGCACCTGGTACTGGCCACTGTCAGGGATGATATACTGAACTAAATGATCCCTGGTGTGATCCAAAATTACAGTTCCTAGGTTACTATTAATGCTGCTGTGGTCAGAAAGAACATATTTTGGGTAAAAAAAAATGCATTTTGGTGAAGCAAAAGGTAAGCTTTGTGTCATAGGAGAGGAAAGATATAGGAATAATCTGCCAAAAAGGCCTGTTCACGAAAATGAGATTTAATCAGGTCACATGATTTGAGTAAATCATGTAAAAGAAGTAATAAAACTAGAAGTAATGAGAACAGAAACAAATAAACAGAAATGAGGAATTTCTAGGCATAGTATCACAAACAATAAAAGATGAATAATAACAAGGATGCTAGATATCTTTTATTCCTATCTCGTAGCCATACAAAAAAGACATTTTGCACTGGCTTTTTTTTTTTGTTTTTTTGTTTTTTTGTTTAATTGTAAAGATCCAGTTCCTTTAGTTGACAGACCAGGAAATTACAAAAGTCTGCTGCCAGGACTAACTTAATTCTTCTTCAGAAATGAAAACAAAAAAATTGGAAACAGTGAAAAATAAAACGAATCAAGAATCAGATGGTGTCAGCAAAGCAGAATTATATGTAATACGAGGCAGAAATCTGTAAAATAAAAAGGCATGATACTATATTATCTAGGAATCATGGAAGTAATTTACATTTAACAATGTTCTCTGTTAAAAATGTAATTTGCATGTCTTAATATTTGGATAAGTTAAATGTAACATTTTAGTAAATGTTTTATAAGAGTGCTGGGTAGGTAGAAATCATCTTAAATCATACTGTTGCTGTGCCAACTGTGTATATTTGTCCTGTGATGTTCTTCTTGATTATACCTTTATGAAACTTTAAATATAGCCATTTAAAATTTTGGTTGCTGGGATACCAGACTGAAGTTGGCAACTGTGCTCAGATCAACAGATTGGGTTTTTTGAAAACTTCCTGTGATTGAATAGAGGTGGAATAAGTCTAACTATGTATCCAGGCATCTGTAGAATAAAGGGAAGAATCAGAAATGATTACAATTGTGCTAAAATAATTGGTGTAGTGTCCTCCAGAAACTGATTGTCATGTGGCTGGGTGCTCCTCTCCACTTGCACTGATGGAAGCTGAAACGAGCAGAATTAGGCAGGGAGGCATGGAAGAGGGATCCATAGCTCATATGAATGATTCCCCTTTTCCCCGAGAGCCTAAAGATGTACCTAATCTGCACAGAACAAACGAAAAATCCTGTGGCACTATAAAGACCAACAAATTGATAAAGCTTTCATGGGCTGTAACCCACAGGACTCCTTGTTTGTTTTGCTGAAATAGACTAACACAGCTACCCCTCTGGAACTTCTTTGTACATATGCTGAATGGTTTTGTGGGTCAGGTGGAGCATGCCTGCGTGAGGAGAAATGGCACTAGCGCAATGTTTCTTCACCGGTGTTCTGTGGACTTGATGAAGGAGTTCTGCAGCTGACCCTGACCCCTGTCTGTGGGGAGGAGCAACAAGATGCGTGCCTGGGAGATTTAAAATGCCCTGGCCACAGCAAAGTTTTCAAGCACCAGGGGCACCTGTGCCATGGAAGAAGACCCAGGGCCTGGGCTCTGACCCCCCTCCCAGGCCCGATTAGGGGCCTGAGCCCAATCCAGTCCCTGGGGTCCTGAGCAGGTCCTGGATTGGGGTCCTGCCACCAGCAGCCAGCAGCCTGGCCCCAGCTGGGGCCGGGGCCAGAGCCAGGAAAGGTGGCCACCACTATGGTTGGCCTGGCTGGGTAAAGCGGCCTCTGCCATGGGCAACCCAGCCCTGGACTGGGCTGGGGCCAGGTAAGGCGACCACCAATGTTCCCTCTAATTTTTCATAGGCTGTGTGCACAAAAAATTTCTTTGTGTGTGCTAATATTAGCGCTGTTGAATTTTTTTGTGCATGCTTTATTTTGTTGTGTGCATGGGTTTCACAACCTGTGTGCATGTGCACATGCGCACAGCTTAGAGGGAACAGTGGTAACCACCACTGCAGGTGGCCCAGCTGTGAAGCCCTGGACCGGGATGGGGTTGGAGCCAGGTAAGGCACTGCTGCCGCAGGCATTCGGGCTCTGGAGCCCTACATGGGGATGGGGACAGGGACTGGGCCAGGTGCTCCAGAGCCCTAGACCAGGATGGGGATGGAGCCAGCTAAGGCAGCTGCCACCACAGGCAGCCTGGCTCTGGAGCTCCAGAGAGTGACGGGGATGGATTGGGCTGCCACCACTCAGGGCACTGGTACTGAGACTCAGGGTACGTGCCCCCTCTGCCCAGCACCAACAAAACCACTGCCAGGCGCACATCAGCACCTTGCTCCTTTGCTGCACCTGGGACTTTTTAAAATTTCCTGTCACTGTTACCACTGGTATTGAAATTGCTTGGGTATAACTTCCACAGTAAAACCTTCTTGGATGAACCTGACTCCAATAGATGAGCCCTCTATGAACACATAGGTCCAGAAAGTCCCATTAAAACTTCAGTAACATCATTTTCAATTTTTAGTTGTGTGTGTAATCATTATGTATCTATTTTTTAGAAATAAATGCACGTTATAGTCATAAAATTATATTTAATTCCATTTCCTGAATTGTTTTAACAGAAGAACATAGTACATAAACATTACAAACATTACAGCCAGCATGTATTAGCTTTTCTGAGAATATTTTCATAAGGTGTTCTGCATAAAGTAATACCATTAGATGTTCCCTAGTCCAGTGGTTCTCAACCACTGTGTCTGGATGCATTACCATGTTGCCACGCAGTGGTAAGTGTGTTGCAGAGAGCTGGGAGATGGCTGGATTTGGCTTGGGGGCGGGGCAGGGGACTGGCGTGTCCTGTAGGGTCACAATATGCAAACAAGTGTGTCACAACCTGCAAAAGCCTGAGAACCACTGCTCTGGTCAATTAAAGGTTGAGAAACACTGTGGTATACTCCCCTCTGACTGCAGCTCCCCCTCACACTGTGCCTTTGGGGAGAGAAGGGCTTAAGGTGAAAGAGGAGGGATTAGTCAAAAAAAAAAACAACAACAAATTGACAGAGCCTAGACGGGTTCCCTGAAGTCATCTACTACAGGAGAGACCCAAGAAAGAAAGCAACAGAACACCACTAGTCACCACATACAACCCCCAAGTCAGACCTCTCCAAGAGATCATTAAGGACCTACAGCCTATTCTAAAAGATGATCCCTGTCTCTCTCAAGCGTTAGGAGATAGACCCCTCCTTGCTTATAGGCAGCCCCCTAATCTTAAACAGATTCTCACCAGCATCTACAGATCTAACAACAGAAACATTGAAGCAGGCACACACCCCTGCAACAAACCACACTGCCAAGTCTGTCCACATATCTGCACAACAGATACCATCATAGGTCCTAATTAAGCCTGCTACTCTATCAAAGGCTCATTTACCTGCTCATCTACTAATGTGGTCTATGCCATCATGTGCAAGAAATGCCCCAACGCCTTATACATTGGACAAACAGGAAGATCGCTGCATAAGAGGCTGAATGAGCACAGAGCTGATATCAGAAATCACAGAAGAAAGAAACCAGTTGCTGAGCACTTCCATCTTCCTAATCACTCAGTGACTCATTTGTTAACGACTGTCGTTAGAGATGTAGCTGGGACATCAAGACTTCAAAGAGAAACAACTGAACTCGAATTAATATGCAAGCTAAATTCCGTGAAGCAGGACTTAATCAAGACTATGGGTTCTTTTCCCATTACAAAAGGTAATTTGACTTCTAGCTTCCCATGGTTTGAACCTGAAAACTGCTCTGATTTGCTGTTACTGTATGACCTGATCCTATGTTTTACACCCCCTTGCATTTAGTTTCATTCCTTTCTGTAAGTTCACCCATCTTTGAAGCATCTGAGGAAGTGGGATCTTCTCCCACGAAAGCTCATGCAAAAAATAAATCTGTTAGTTTTAAAGTGCCACACAACTCCTTGTTGTTTTTCTACTAGTCAAAGATAGCCTGACTCCTGAGGGTGATGTGATGGCAGGAAGAAGTGATAATTTCCAGTTAATCCAGGTGATCCATGGGATTCTGGCCAAGTATCTTGGCAGTGTCTGTGCTTCTAGGCCACATCTGCCCCTTCTTCTGCCTTTTTACACTCCCTTCAAGGTTAGAAATCCCGCCCTCCATTAGGGGAGAATGGAAAAGAAGCTGTGAATGACACTTTTTTTGTCTGACTAAAAAGTGCAGGTGGGGCCAATTGTTGGGAAAGCACTTTGCTGGTGAAAGGTGCTACAGATGGATCTTCGAATACGCACCCTTATGTTTTAAAAAAGAGAGGTCACACATATCAGGAAGCCAGAAATGTATTCACCATGTTACAGAAAGCGAATCAAGAATAATTGAGGTGTCCAAGCATAAAAAAAGAGGTGGCTGCTAACTAGAGGAGGTATAGGAGGAATAAAATGTAAAAGGAAATAAGTAAAACAGATTGTTTGTAAGGCAGCATTATCTCAATACCATACAGGAGGAGGAATATTAGGATTCAGGACTTTGATATTGTTCACTAATTAATATTGAATAATAACATTTGTCTCAAAAAATGCTGCAGTTAAAACATTAATAGCAGCCAAAACACAGCCCAGCATTAATGCTGCCTTTTAAGGAAAAAGTCTGTGACACAATGCCAACTTCCAGACTGAAACTAATTGCCTGTCTTAAATAACAATTAATCAATTAATGTCTGTCTTAAACAATGGTTGATCAAAATAACTAGGCCGGTAAGCTGAAAGTCAGACACCCTAAGAAAGAAACTACGTCAGCATATTAAACCTAAGACAAGCCAGACAAGACTAAGGAAACCATGGTTTTTCTCGCACTTATCAGGAAAGCGTGGTTTTCTCGCACCTAAAGAGGACATGCATTCATGCAGGCTCCTCTAGAAGGGCATTGGGACGGAAATGTCAAATCAATATAAAGAATAGCTCCCTGCCTAGCGGTGTGGTGCACACCCTCTGAAAACCTGACTGTGGGTGGTCTTCGGAGCTGACTAAAGAGATTCCCGCGACCTAAACCAAAAGACCCAGCTTTTGGGGAACAGGCACGGCTCTCACGGACTGGATAAGAATATAGACTAAATAAAGTAAAAACTAAGCAAACTGAACAGGAGAGAGATAGAAACTAAACACAGTCAACTAGGGAACTACATAGAAATAGACCTGGCCAGTATTAGCATGACGCAGTCTTTTTACTAATCTTTTGCTTTTACCTTGGAACTGTCATAGAGTAATACTTCTGACTGTCATATACGTAAGCTTGTTTTGTCTGTAATTCCTCAGACTGTCAATAAAGAGGAAAATGACTGTTACTTGTCTTGTCCTTACTCGCATTCACAATTATCCTCTTATAAAAAGCCCTTTTGGGGTCACACACAGAGGATCAAAAACCTCTGTTACCCAAGTCAAGACCACCACGCCTGCTGACAAGGGCAACAATACTCTCTCTTTCCTGGGACCCAGGAATTCATAGGGTCTCCCCCCTCCGGTTCCTGGTCCAAACCCAAACCTGGGAAAGGGCAAGATGGCGGGGTCTCTCTAGGTGGGCATGCACTAATGTGGAGTGAAGCTTTCTCCTATAAAAGATTACCAATGCAAAAATGTTTGTTTGCTTTCCTTTAGTATGCCACACCACAGCATCTAAGCATTTCTGGACATTAATTTATCCTGACAATGCCCCACAAGATAAGGAAGTGGGAAGCTATATATTTTGTTCAGCATCTATATATTAACATGTATGATACTGTTTTTTAAAGCCCCCCTCTTTGCTAGTATTCAAAACAAATGCTTTATCATGTGGATAAGAGACTGAGACTTACAGCACTTTAAGAAACACTGTCTTTGGTATCTTCCGAAGGAGTGACTGTATTAGTCTATTCTAGCAAAACAAACAAGGAGTCCTCCGGCACTTTTAAAGACTAACAAATTTATTTATCGCATGAGCATCTGCAAGAGAAAATCCCACTTCATCAAATGCTTGAAGATGGCAAACTTATAAAATGAGAGGAATATAAATGCAGGGAAGTGTAAGCGTAAGTTGTTAGGTTCTCCACTGTTTGAATCTCAGCAACTGCTTTGGTTTGCTGGAACCAGTCTGACCTGATCCTAGGACTTACACTTCCCTGCATTTATTTTCCTCTCATTTGTTAAGTTCCCCATCTTCAAACATCTGACAAACAGGGATTTTCTCCCATGAAAGCTCATGAGATAAATTTCTTAGTCTTTAAAAGTGCTGGAGGACTCTGTTTGTCTTTGGTATGTTAGATTTACATATTCCATAGCTGTATTAGTTTTTTTCTCCAAAAGAAACAAGGAATCCAGTAACCCTTTTAAAGACTAACAAATTTCTTTATCACATGAGCTTTTGTGGGATTTTCTCCCATGAAACCTCATGTGATAAAGAAATTTGTTAGGCTTTAAAAGGGCCACAGGACTCCTTGTGAGATTTACATAGGCTCTGTATACCTCAGCTGTACAAACAATGAGGTTATTGTTGCAGGAATTTATAATACATACATGCCACAACAGCTAAATGTCTTAACCTCTGCTGCTGTCATAAATTTTTAGCCTCAATTTTCAGAAATTCCGATCACCTACATCTCCAAATGAAGTAAATGGAAGTTGTGGGTGCTTTTCGTAAACAGATGCATTGTGGGGTTATAGTTTCTGGTCCTTGGCACATGCATTTTCTTATTTTCTTTCAGTCACCCACACTTCGTAAGTCATTTTGAATTGTGGTGAAGGTAAATCAGTTTGCTTACAAAACCAGTATTATTCAGCTCACAGAACCATAGGAGTTGGAAGGGACCTCATGAGGTCATCTAGTCCAAGCCCCTGCTAAAAGCAGGGCCACTCCCACAAAATCATCTCACCCAAGGTTTTGTCTAATCAGGCCTTAAATATCTTCAAAGCTGGAGATTCCACCACCTCCCTAGCTAACTCATTCCAATGCTTCACTACCCTCCTAGTGAGAAAGTTTTTCCTAATATCCAGCCTCGACCTCCCCAGCTGCAACTTGAAACCATTGCTCCTTGTTCTGTCCTCTGTTACTACGGAGAACAGCCTGGCTCCCTCCTGCTTGGAGCAACCCTTCAGGTAGTTGAAGGTTGCTGTCAAATCCCTGCTCAGTCTTCTCTTCTGCAGGCTAAATAAGCCTAGTTCCTTCAGTGTCGCCTCGTAAGTCATGTGCCCCAGTCCCTTAATCATTTTCGTTGCCCTCCGCTGGACTCTTTCTAATTTGTCCACATCCTTTCTGTAGCGTGGAGCCCAAAACTGGAAACAGTATTCCAGATGTGGCCTCACCAGTGGCGAATAGAGGGGAATAATGACATCCCTTGATGTGCTGGCAGCACTCCTACTGATGCAGCCCAATATGCCATTGGCCTTTTTGGCAACAAGAGCTCACTGTTGATTTATATCCAGCTTCCCATCCATCATAACCCCCAGTCCTTTTCTAGAGTGCTACTACTTACCCAATTGCTCCCCAGCCTGCGGCAGTGCATGGAGTTTTTCGATCCTAAAGGCAGGACTTTGAACTTGTCCTTGCTCAACCTCAGGGCAATGTTCCTAGTAATCTGGTGAGAGAATTTTCTGGTCTGGTGATTTCAAGAGACAGGTTAGTTAGTGATCTGCTAGGAAGCATGGAGGATATATACAGTTACGTACCAGTTCAAGTTTACCATTCAGTAAATATAGCATGCAAAAGTGCAGGATGACTTTGCCTTGAATATGAGTAAATTAGCTGTCAGTTATTATTTGATTGTTATTAAAGGAAACTATAACTGTTCTTAGTATGTGAAAAAGATCATCTTCCAGGCTATTAGACAAAAACAGGACTGGATTATAAAGGAGCTCTTTAGATTATTCTTAAATGGTTCTTTTCCAAATCATGTTAATTTAGGATAATATTGTTTTTAAAAATATTACCAGCATTATAGTCTTTGCATCATTGTCATTTATGCTAGTTGGACAGTGCTTTTTGTTATGAAATAACTTGATAGGAGAACTGCTTGAGTCAGACTTGAGCTGATTAAATTATATGGCACGTATTAAAACAATGAAATAATTTACCTAATGATGCTAAAACTATTTTTCTCTTTGTGGACATTTGGTGATCAGACTGCGAGTTTCACTTATTTATACATTATCCTAATTTAATTGGTTGTACTTCTGCATATTTTTTTAAGGCTCCGTATTGACTGTGATCAGTTCACTGCAAGTACTCAATACTCAAGATTTGAAATCTGAGCTGTGTAATGGATTAAGCCAGTTAGATGGTGTCATTTCTGTAAGTATAGACACTGATCCATGTAATTTTAAAACCCATTTTCCTAGATTACTCAAGCATACAAACTTAAAATTCTTTTTCTAAGACTGGTGCTAGTAAAATTTTATTGCTTGAATGTCTGCAGAAAGTGAATGCACAGAAATTTTCTGACTGATGGAAAAATCTTGATTGTTACCAACCATATACCAGGAAACAAAACTGGCTATAATAGTTGTTTGCTGATTTTTTATTGTATGTGCTTGTTTCGGGCATTATAAGGGCCCAGATCCTCAGCTGAACACAGAGTGTGGTCAGCAGAACTGAAAGGGGACCCAATGTGACGGAGATATCTTAGCACTGTTGTATTTAACACGCAAGTGTCTGTTACCCCAAGGGACCCATCTAATAGTCTGGGATCTATGGGGCATTGAGATGTTCTGGTCACAGCCTTTTTCCTTTGGATGTATTGCTCAACTGGGGCTAGTAGGGTGGTGGCATAGGAATAACCACAGAAGATTAGGAATTTTCTTATGCTGCAGGAATCCTCCACAATCAAAACTAGCTTTAAGGCTGCTTTATGCCATCATCAACACATCAGAGAATCTGGACCAGTATTCATTACAAATATTATGTAACAACCTCGTGGCCAGATAGAGTCTGCCCTGCAGGCAGCTCTGGCCAGGGAAGTGTGTGTGTGGGGACTCAGCAAGGAGAGCCCCTTTGCCCCAGGGGCATCTGTTCCAAATGCCCCAGAATGACCACACCCACACACTGGGGTAGCACAGGGATTATGGGAAAGGGGAGCATGGTTCCTTTAAGTCTTTGCCCTGTAGGGGAGGGACTGATTGTCCTGAAAGGAGGGTGTGGAGCTGAGGGGAAGGGGCTGCAGCCAGAGGCCCCAGGAGAGAAGCAGCCAGAAAGAAGCAGCAGAGAGAGGCCCTGCCTGGAGCCAGGGAGGACAGAGCAGCTGACCTGGGACACCAGGCCAGCACCCCTAGGAGAACACTGTGCTGGGGAGGGTTGTCCGAGGACAGAGCTGGACCCAGTGGCTGGCCATCCGGAGCTGAGGGGCCGTGTGTACAGGGCCTGGGACTAAGTGGGGGGGGCTGTAGTTAGTTAAGTGTGGAGGGTGTCGCTCTGGGGTCACAGAGAGCGGCGGAAGTGGCATCAGAGAGTTTTTGCTGGGCAAGTTGCTGGTGCTGAAGATGACCCGGAGCTGCTGGACTGAACACTGGACTGGAACGGTACTGGGACTCTTGAACTCAGGGTGCAGACACAGAGCTCATGGTCTGCCTCCAGCCTGCTGCAGTGCTGGGCCTGCAGGGTCTTGTGTTAGCTGTTACTCTGTGTTACTGCTACCCCATCTCTCCTGTTGGCTTCTCCTTCGCCCCTCTGCAAATAAACCTTCCCCATTCCCATAATCCCTGTGCTATCCCAGTGTGTGTGTGTGGTCATTCTGGGGGGTTTGGAACAGGTACCCCTGAGGCAAAGGGGCTCTTCTTGCTGCATCCCTGTGCACACCCTTCCCTGGCCAGAGCTGCCTGCAGGGCCGACTCTGTCTGGTCACGAGGGTGTTACAATTAAATATTTATTCTCGCCTGTGGTTTTGATGTTTCTCCCAGAATTTCCCGATACCCTTCTGAGCTCCTTACTGCAAGGATACACTGTAAGAAGCAATGACCTTGCTTGATACTTCCTCTAAGTGCTTCTCATTGATTCTTGTGTCATGGTTTTTTCCAGGTGCTAATGCTATTACAAAGATGCACTACTTGGCAGATCTTGTGTCATAGACTTTTATCAATTGCTTTTATTCCCCTGGTTTAGATTATGAATGGTCTGTTAGTCATGCCATTTTAAATTATCCCCTTTGGATCAACCTGCTCTGATTCATCTTTGCTTTTACAAACAAGTGTTTGGGCAAATTTTGCGTAATCTTCCGGGAAAGTATCCTTTCGCTGCCAATGTGCTGATTCTGTTCTTCAGTGACTCTTAGCCATTGTCCTCATCAAATATCATTCAGATATTTGCTTAAGACAGTGAAACATGCTGATGGTGTTGAGTAATTTTCTTTGTGCTGTGTAACTTGTGGCTATTTACAGACATTATGCATTGTTTTTAGAGGAAGCTGTTTATCACTCTGGTTCTTAATTTATGACCTATCATTAAGACCAGCTATTCCAAAATAGCATCTGACTGAGCCATTTCTCTAAATGTATTCCTTTATTTTTGAAAACCTTGTATTAAGTAGCACTCACTTGATTTCAGTGGAATTACATACAGTAGGGGAATCCCTAAGTGCTTCTGTAATGCAGCTTTTAAGTCTACTTGTACTCGCTGGAATGACTTAAAGGAAACTTGAGAGAGGCCAAGTATCTGTCCCCTTGTTTTTGGCTACTATAAATTCAGTAGCTAAAGAATTACTTTGTGTTCTCTAGACAAAGTTTATTTTTTTTCCCCATCAGGAGGTTTCTCTTTATGCCCATTTGCTGCTTTTAAGTTGTCACCCTATATAATGAAAAAGGATATTGTTTGTTCCTGCCATATCAGTCTGTACTTTATTTCCCTTATTCCAGTAGTGTATAATGTACAGTTTGTGACACTAATTTCTTTGTTTTCTAATGGTTGCTGTTTTGGGAAAAGTATGCATTTCTTATGTTTCCATCTGACATTCTTTCAGGGCCCATTGCTTCATTTGAATTGAATTTCTTATTGTTTGAGTCCTTTTGCCAACATGGCTGGGTATTTATTTCACTGTTCTCTCTAGTAAACGTCTTCCCACTAAAGTCTTGCATCCCATACTGACACATGGAATATAGATTTATAAATACTGATCTGAGGATTCTTTCTACTGTATGTTAAATGGGAATGTGTGGTTTCTTCCCATGAAAAGACTGATCTTTTTCTGACAGTAAACAAGACTAAAATCATCCTATTTGTGTATGTCTATAATCTAAACAGCTAATTTTCCTATATTCAGAAGCCATGTGGAGTTACTACAGATTCTGACATCAGTTTCATTCACTGGTATAACTCTGGAGTCTCCACAAGGAATTGCTTCGTATTTGTGTAGCTTAGTACAGAATTTGACTCATTGCGTGCCCTTATTATTGGAGCTGGCCCATAAATAATGCAAAAAAATTTCAAACGTAAATGAGCAATTCCTTCTAAGATGAAGAGTGCAGGGCCTAGTATGATTCAAAACCTAAGACAGCTCCCTTTCTCATGTAGTGAAGGGGGGTCTTTTTTAACATTTTAAAACAAAGAAACAGCCACTGTAAGACAGTGATGATTCTCACAGGAATCACCAAACTGCATCAGATCAGTGTCCCATCTAGTTGTGTCCTAGAGTCACCAACAGTAGTCAATAGGAGATACTTAAGAGAAAAGTTAAAGAAACCCTGATTCAGGTAGAGTTGGGTGAAATACTGATACATCCTGCTGAACAGTTCATCTGTTCTTAACTATTTGTCAGGAGCCAGAAGATGATCTTTCCCACTCCAGTCAAACAGTTTCTAGCAGGTGGAAGAATTCTACAAGAAGTACCTTTGATCCATGTGTTGAATCTCCACCTTCGCAGAGAATAATCATATGTATGTTTCCATTGAAAGATATAAGGATAAAGCATGCCTTTTTCTTTCCCTTAATGAGTATAGTGAAAAGGTTTATATTTCCTTATTTCTAAGGATTCATATAATGAGAGAGCAAAATTTGATTAGCTTAAATATCAGGCTCATTTTTTCCTTTAATAACATCATGAGAGGAAGATTGGTTCTTTATTTTACACACAGCTCATCCTTCATTGTCTCAGCAACTCAATTCAGCTGTCAGCATTGTTTATGTCCAACAAAGCCTGCTCCATTTTCCAGTGTATATCACCTAAAACAGAATGAATTTAAGCGTACAACAAGAATTAGTTAAGCAAGATAGCATGTCTTGCTCAGCCTGCATCCATCCTCTGCCCCAATTGAGCAACCAAGAGCTTTTTTGAGGAGCACAAGTTAGTCTGGAAATGGTCATAAGGGGACAAAGCCTTTAATCTTTTTGTGTTCGTTTGAACTATGGCTGCATTGGTAGATTTTTAAAATTATGACTGTATCTGATGGCTGTTCAGTGGCTTGTATGAATTAAATTGATGGTCTCAATCTAGTTTCTAAAGAATTTGGGCTATATTTAGGCACTTTTTCATGTGCCATGTCTCCATCATGGGTGCAATTCTAATACACCTTTGTGAATTGGGCACCCATTTGAAAATCTGACCCCAAATGTCCAGCTGGAAACTCCTCCACATAAACTGAAATTCTACTTACCAGCATTCTTGTGGACAGTCTTAGCAGGCATACCAAGAACTGAACGCTCAGAAGGATAATAATGCGCTGTCTTAGAAGAGGAGGTACTCACAAGTCAGAATTTAAACTTTAGGTACATTGGTGTGGAATGCTTGAATTTCCTCTGTGTATTTTCTCTTCTCTTTTAATGGGTAAAAGAGACTGTCATTTTCCAGTGCAATCAATCTAGCGACATTTAAAAAAAAAAAAGTTTACAGATGTTGCAATAGTGTGGGACAAATTTTGTCCAAACTCCCCAAACTTGTTTTAGACTATCAACTCTTTGTGGCCAGGATTGTTTCTTTTCTGCTTGTACATCACCCAGCACAGTGCGGCCCCACTCTTGATTTACAGTCTATCATAACGTAAGTATGTACTGCTGCTGGTGGAAAGGCTACAGAAATCCAGGCAGCGGGTTCCTACCTTTCTTTGTGCTCTAAAAGGGCTTCTTGCACACCAGCAGGTGGGAAGATTCCTGAGCAAGGGGAAGCAAACGTATCCATGACTATGCAAGTTCCTTGCGAGGTAAACAGCACAGCAACTATGGAAGTCTTTGTAAACTCCATGCTACATGGGCAACTGTGGAACAGATCCAATACAGCCTTGCGGCCTGGGATGGAAGAAGGAAGATTCAGCACCACTGACTACCAAGGAACTTCCTTGCTCAAAGTCTTATTTGAGATGTTCCAAGCAATAGGATGCATGCCAGATTTTACCCCTAATAAGCATAAAACCTAAATCCCCTTCAAGACTGGACAGATGGAGAAACAGAGTGCTATATCACTTCTGCTGTTCTCCAAATGGTGCCTCGTGATTATTATGCTCTTTAGTCAGCCATTGTACTCTGAAATGGATAACAAAGGATGAGAAATCTTTGCATGTTATATTAAATAGTCTCTGGCGTACACTTCTATGTGGGGCTCATTTATGTACCTAAAAGGAGATAGGTTTTAGTTTGCTGTTACGATGGATGTTTTGTGATTTTATTGCATCGATGTAATTACAAATTATGTTTGTTTAGGACAGAGTTTGTTTATGTATTTTTATTCATGGTTGTATTGTCTTTTTTCACAAGGCTGATGCCATAAGCAAAATAAAACTCAACTGTACATTTTTATAGTAGGTTAGACTATCAGTTGACAGAGTAAACAAGTCTACTTGCTATCTTCACTATCATGAAAAACTATTCAAAATTACATAAAAATGTGCAATAATTTCACTGTAGTTAATCCAAGTTGGATGGCTTCACTTAGGTCATTTATGTCACGGTTGCCAGGAATGTCACTATTTTACATTCTGTCATCACAGGACACTCCGAGATTCCAGTCATTCATTCATTCCACAAAAAGCTATCTTCACATGACATTATCTGTACAATGACATCATTAATAGTTTATCTGCAGCGGCCTTGCAGGAGCTCAGACAATACTGTATCGTAACGTGATCTAAATATTAATGATTGTCCTTAGTGTTATGTCTTTTGTTCACATTTCTACTGCCACTCTTCCATAATGAGGTGTGGAAAGATTAGACCTCTCTGGTGGCAGTTCTCCTTCTAACCTCACATTTTGCACAGTTCACTGTATATTGTATGAAGTTCTTTTAAACCATAAAATCAGCTAATTCGAGGTGTATGGAATTCTGATATATTTTGGGAGATGGAGGAGGCTCAAAAAGAAGAATTTAATGTGGTTGTCTGATAAAGTATGACCACGATTGAGGGATTTGGATGGTAGAACTAGTCCTTAATCCATAAAGTAGCAGGGATTTATACACTATACTGAAACAGATTTTCCACATCTACTTTCTGAACAGGCATAAAAAGCATTTTCCAAGCTACCAGAAATATGCCTGACTGCAACTGCAGGACTGCCGTACGCTCCCTGATCACAACATCCTACATTTGTGTTCCATGGAACAGAATGGTCAAGCACAGCAATGGATTTGTAAGCATGGGATATGGAGTCTTTCTGGCATCAGGTCCTTGTCCTTGGATTTCACACATGAAACAGAGCAATATGATCCTGATGCCTAGCTCTCCCTGGCTTCAGAATGAAATGTGAGTCTCATTCTTTCTCTTACCTTTCACTAATCATGGGTGTGGAATGAGAGGGAGAGAAGGTAAACCCTTGCTAATTGGGAAAAGGAAGAAGAGAAAGTGAGGACCCGTGTAAGTACTTTTCTGAAAGCTGCTTGGTGCACTGTGGATGAGACTATGGCATAGCCACATAGGCAGCTATGCAGGCAGATGACACAATGAGCCACTACTACTGGTAAGTCTAAATTAATCTGCTCTCATGAACTTAGAAGGTTCAACAGCAAGATAAAGGAGCCACATTAAAAAGTCATCTAAATGGCCCATCCCTGCTCACATCTAAGCAAATGGAAATTTTATAACTCAGGTTGAGTCAAGCTACTTTGACTCCCCACCCTACCTACAATGTTCATATAATCCCATATGGGAATGCTTAGTTTAGGAAATTTTTGTGAATTCTTTAACTTGAATTTTAAACTGGCCAAGTGTTTTTCATGTTGGCTCTTAACGTATTTTTGCTTCCCTGCTCTAACTCAAGAGCTTTACAACATGTGAACAGTTTTGGCCCTTAGTAGAAACAAGGCAAAATCAGAGGAAGCCTCTCCTCCTCCCCCCCCCCCCCCGAATTCTAGGTCAGATCTGAAGGTGGATCTATCTAGTTCTGGTTAAGAGGTGACTGAAATTTCCAGAGAATGGATATTCTGATATGATTTCTTCCCAAGTATGTGGAGTCCCTCGTGAGGTTTCTCACATTCAAAATGGTGTCACTTTCTCAGGAAGACACTTCCACTATTTGGCACAATAACTTTGCAAGAACAGCTTACAGGTTTGAGCACCATCAAATTCTAGACTTGATTTAATTTTGAACCAAATATTCCAGCTCTGGATCCATAAACTCATCTCTGCCCCTTTCCAAGCTTTAATTTTTAATACATAATCAACCAGCTTTATTTAATATTCCTGCACCGTGGGATTATCCACACAATACTAACTAAATTTATAAAACTCAGTCCAAGCAAGCTCTAGGCTCAGTATAAAACCGTGGTGAATGTTCTGGGCAATCCCTGCTAAGGTTGTTGGGCCAAACTTCTAATCAGAAATTTGGAGGGGAAATATTATGACTATAAATAAACATTTTATAACCACTCATTAATTATTTTAACCTCTTTGTGCTGTGTGTTTGTTTATAAAAAAACAACAAGGAGTCGTGTGGCACTTTGAGACTAACATTTATTTTTCGCATGAGCTTTCGTGGGAGAAAATCCCACTTCCTCTGCTTGCAGTACATTGATGTAAATTTGGTAGTTGTGCCATTGAAATCAATGGAGGATATGCTGCTGGTCTAAATGAAAGAGAATTTGACTGATCAGTTGTCTTACGAGCCTCCAAAAGCTAGCAAAATCATGGGAAGCGTTAACTGCCTAATTGTTAAAGGGGGGGAAGCACACTGGCTTTGGCATTGACCTCATATTCTCTGTGTGTGTTTTCATGTTTACAGTATACTTGCATATATTTTGTCTTTAGTAATTAGATGTTTTAACCCTTCTTTCAAGTTAACTGACTCTTGGGGATTTGTATGAAAATTGTAACATTTATGGGTCAAATTCTTCTCTCATGTACCCCTTCTCTCATATTACTTGGGTCCCCTGGTTCCCCATTAATTTTTATGCAGTTACTCTGGATTTACACTGGTTACTGGAAGAAGAATTTGGTTGTATCTCATACAGGACATTGGGGTAAAATAATTCATAGATGGTCACAAAATGTTTATTCACATAAGGCTTTTGGGGGCGTTCACAGTCTTAAAGCCATAACATTATTTAAATGGTTATTAGTGAATTCTGTGGTGCTTTTTGAAAACACTCAGTTGCTTTTCTAAATTACAAAAGTACATTGTACTTATAAAGAAATCATTTTAACAAGCATCACAATGGGGTGTAATACAGCCATCCTTATAATATGGCCAGCACAGTAGTATCTTGGCCAGTGGAAGAACTGATGTCTGTTTAAGCATCTTAAAAACCAACCAACCAAAAAAAAAAAAACCAAACCCACAAACAAACCTAAGGAGTGCTGTGGCGCTTAAAGACTAACAGATTTATTTTTTGCATGAGCTTTTGAAGGTGAAAATCCCACTTCTTCAGATGCTTCTGATGAAGTGGGATTTTCGCCCACGAAAGCTCATGCGAAAAATAAATGTTAGTCTTTACGTGCCACAGGACTTTTTTTTTTTTTTTCTGGACTAGACTAACACGGCTGCCCCTTTGGAACTAAGCATCTAAAAGTCTATCATGGCTGGAGGCAGTAAAGAGTAAAAGACTCTGTTCCCCATGACTGTCCTGCAATTTCCTATAACAGTGTCCTGCCCTAATTTCAGTTTCCAGGGGCAAAGATCAAGGCAAAGATTTTTCAAATGGGTGCTTAACTTCAGGCACCTAAACAAATCAATATAGGTACATAAATAGGGATTTTTGGTTTATGATTTTACATGCCCATTATGAGACTATTCTAGCCAGAAGTCGTAATGAGTGTCCCTAGCTCTGACCCTTTGCCTATGTTTCCCTATCCCTTGGCACTGTACCCATCTTCCACCTTTCTTTTTTCATCCCCCTCACTCCCTTAATCTTGTCCCATACTGCTGCCTGCCCCAATCTGTGAGTACATTTGTGCTGATGCCCTGGCACCTGTTTTCCTTTATCTCGCAACCTGTTGCATGGGGCCATATACACACTTCTCTGTGCCCCTAACCCCAGTGCCCGATTCATTGACTCTTGTAGGTTGCATTGCATCTCTGCCACTGTCTTTTTCCAGCTCTGGTACTCACGTCTCAATGGGCGAACCTTCACTTCTTTGTGCTGTCAGGTACATAGTTTTATCCTGCCCCTTGGGCCTTGGACCCTTGTGTGCCTGTATTGCTTTTCTGATCTTGTGTGCCAGAAACGTCTCCCTGCTCCTGATTCCTTCTTCTTGCTGCTGTGCATCTTCTTCCCAGTCCCCAGAGCTGCTCCTGAATCTGGTCCTGTGTCCGTGCTCCAGGTGCTCCTCGTACCTGTGCCACGGCTGGCCCAAGAATTTTTGATGCCCTGGGCAAACCACGACTTTGGCACCCCCCCCCAACTTGTAAGAGATAACATATTAATATATATTTTTTTGAATAGAGAAAAAAATTACTTCCATCTAATTTGATGGCCCTTAAAGCCTGGTGCTCTAGGTGATTGCCTAATTCACCTATATGGTCGGGCCAGCCATGTCCGGTGGCAGAAACCTGTCTCTACTCCTTGTCCCCTGCTCTGCCTCTGGTTTCCATGTCTTTGCCCCCTTGAGTCTGCTCCCTGTGTCTCTGCTCCCCTGCCTTGTCCCTGTGCCAGGTCCTTGTGTCTCTGCTCCAGTCCTTGGGCCAGGTCCCCATATCCCTGCCCTGTGCCATGTCTGTGTGTCCCTGCTGTGCCCCTGTGCCAGATCCCCATGTCCCTGCCCCTGGCTCGGGTCCCATATCCCTGCCCCCATGGCAGGTGCCTGTATCCCTGCCCT
>ML682019.1:1937581-2072462 GCA_007922195.1 Podocnemis expansa
GTGGGGCCGGGGCTGGGGCTGGGCGCGGTGGGGCTGCTGGCGGCGCTGAGCGCGGCGGGGACGCTCTTCCTGCTGGGCCAGTGGCGCGAGCTGAGCGCGGCGCTGCGCGAGCTGGAGGCCGCGCGGCCGCGGGACGGCGGCGCCTCGCGCCTGCTCCTGGCCCCGGCGCCGGCCGGCGGCCGCCACAAGAGGAGCCAGCGCCGGGGCCGCGGGCGCGGCCGGGTCCGCGCCGAGGACGAGGAGCTGCTCATGATGCTGACCTACTCCGCCGTGCCGGTAGGGGGCGCCCTGCGCGCGGGACAGGCCGCAGCGGGCCCGGGGCTGGGGCCCAGGTGCAGGCCCCTGGGGCAGGAGGGGGGCCCCTCAGGGCACCCATGGGTGGGGGGATGGGAACCAAATCAATCAAATCATAGTGGGGGGCTCCCCAAGCACACAAGGAGAGCACTGCCCCAGCAACATGGCTGAGTCTGGGCGGGAGAAAACCCCTCTGTGGAAAGATGCTTCCACAGAGCAGGATTTTCTGATATGATTTGAACTGTGCACGGTGTGTGTGTGTGAACACCGCTCCGCAGTAAAGAACGGTTTGACGGGCCACAGGAGGCTTAAACGAGACTGACACGTCTCACCAAAGCGGGGCGGGCGAGAGTGACTCCTGCACCCGGCGTACAGCCGGCCTAGCCGCCACAGCGACCGCCTGGGTGATAGTTAGTCCCCCCTTTCCTCAAAGAGCCCCGTAATGCTGCGCTCGCTTTTTCAGGCGCCGTGGAGGACCCTTGAAGATCCGTCTCGTCGGTGTTCGCAAAAGCAGATTACGTTGACCAAATTGCAAAGCAAACCTCAGTTGTTTCCCAAATCGTAGACGTTATTGGTGAAAAAAGGCTATTTGGTGCTCTGGTCCAGTCCCTCCTCCTGCAGGGATTGTGTTCCCGAAAGGGTATTTCCCAATTCCTTGCTCAGTCTAGTTTGTAAATAGTGATTATCGCCTGCAAAGGTTAAGGCAGAGAACCCCATAAAACAGACTATATCGTTTTACGGGTTGTAATTAAAGTTTTCTTAAAATGACTATTATGCATTCAAAATAGCAAACGTCTTAACACAATCTGAAAGGATTCCCAATTTTTTTCAGAAGGAGGCAGCTCCTTTAATTGTTGTTATGGATTTAATATTGCAGTTTTTGACTGAGTTAAAGTACAGTT
Source organism: Podocnemis expansa (assembly GCA_007922195.1). Classification (NCBI taxonomy): domain Eukaryota; kingdom Metazoa; phylum Chordata; order Testudines; family Podocnemididae; genus Podocnemis; species Podocnemis expansa. The sequence goes on from ML682019.1 coordinate 1,938,778, forward strand.
GGGAACTTTCAGACTAGCTACAATATGTGTGAAAAAGAAATTTGCAATTTGCTGTGAATTTATCTGTAGTTTCAGGGGTTTAAAATTCTAAATATTCTCCTGTATTACATCATTTGTCTGAATTTCATTGTATAATTCAGAACAATCAATTACAGTCAGACACATTTCCACTTGTCCAGGATGAAGCATTAGTTATCTCTTTAGCAGTTCATTCCTTCAAAACCTTATTCACTGAGCAAACTTTAAAGTCAGTGGGGTTAGTGGCATGAAGTGAGGAAAGAAGGATTTAGTCCTTTGTTACTGTTGGGCAGATTTTTTTAGTCCTTTTTCAGGGAAAACCATACTCAGTTTCTCACACTTTGCTGCGAATTTTTTCTGAGCATGGAGTTCCACTCACGTGGGTCACTGTTTCTAGGAGAGGGACACAAGGGCCTGATTCTGCTGTATCTACGCAATAACAAATCCTATCAAAGGGTAAACTGAATTGACTTTGCTAACACTTCCCCTGCTCCACCCTGGTGTGTGTCTATAAACACCTCTCAACTGTAGTTTCCACTTCATGCATCTGATGAAGTGGGTTGGAGCCCATGAAAGCTTAGTATTGAAGAAATCTCGGTCTTTAAGGTGTTGGTTTTGCTGTACAAAGAATAACAATGGCTACTTCTCTGGAAATCAAAGGGTTGGAAACTCATTGTCAGTTTTGCCTGAGTAAGGACTGCAGGTTCTGACTCAAAAGTAACAAGAGAAGGTAAATTGGACCCCCTTGCTCATATAAATGCTCCCATTGATTTTAAGAATTGCTTGCAGAAGTGATATTTTTCAGTAGTGCCCCACAGCTGTACCTAATGACTTGGTGTTTTTATTTATGTAAAAGTTACCAACATAAACAACTGAATTTAAGGAAATCACTAGCATAAAATTAATTGTGGGTCTTTATCATAATAGAGAAATTTATTGGCTTGACATTTTAGAACAGAAGTACTTTTGATTTTTCTTTTACATCAGAATGTTGTTTTATTTTCTCATATTTCAAAGCAAATGTTAGGAAGATCAGTTTGCAGTTCCAGTTTTGTTTTAAATTCTTTTTACTGAAGAAAAAATCCTTTTCATAAGATCATATGGTTTTTCTGTAGACTTAAAATCATTTTTTGGAAATATTGTTTTATATTGTTACTTAGTGGCGTACAAATTAAGGAGAAATACTACACATTGTTGAATCTACTTTGCATGTTTGCCAATTAAAAACATTTTTGCTGTCTGTGTCTGTTGTACAATGCAGCTTGGCATCTGAAAGATCCTCCAAAAAAATGAACACATGCTTATTGTCAAAACAGCTGCCAAAGAAGTGGGCCTGCTCCTGTTAGGTGTTGCACACTGATATTAGTGGAATTTGAAGGTGTTTTAAGCCTTGCAGAAGTACTCAAAACCTTGTAGGTCTGAATCTTCAGAAAGACCATTTATTATTTAAAAATTAAACAAAAGAAACCTCCAAATCTCCATACGGGTTAGTTAACTATAGATAAACACACTAAAACTTACCCTCACGTAATACATACATCATTAGAACAAATAGCATCTGAAGGAGCTTTCGATTTGTTTCTTTTGGGCCAATCATGTAAAATTTCCACTGCCCCCTTCCACCATTTAGTCACGCCTAGTCCCATGTACTCAAAGCAGACAGTCCTTTTGAAGAGTTTTCCAGAAAAAAACAAGGAAGGCAAGAACTGATACTTCTAAGGTAGGGGTGTCAAAATCATTTGCTACAGCAAATCTGGACTTAAATGTACTTCAGGTGGGCTGTACATAACCATAAATTGCAATACTACACCATTCTTGTGACATTCTAGAGTGCTGTACATGCAAGACCATGGTCTGCAATACCGCTCACCCTTGCGCTCTCTCTTCATTAGGGAGTGTGGTCTTGTGGAGAGAATTCTTGCATATCTAGCCCTCCTGTGATGTTGCGAAAGCTGACACTCCTGCAGCACTGCGGAGAGCTGGGTATGCGAGACCACAGTCCCTCTCTGTCTGTGTTAGGGAGAGCGTGATCCTGTGGAGTGCAGGCGCAGGCTGGATGGAAGTGGTTAGCAGGCCACGTTTGGCCTGCAAGCTGCATGTTTGACACCCCTGTTCTAAGGTCAAAAACAGGCAGGAAGAATACTTTTAAAACATATTTGAGTCAAGCATGTACTTTAGGGCCTGATCTAAAGCCCACTGAAGTTAATACAAGGATTTCCAGTATTTTCACTGAATCAGAGCCAAAGCAGAAAGTGTCACAAGATGTTGTACACTTGTGTTTACTGTCATGTCAGGGAGTTGTGTTCTTTGCCTTGATTGTGTTAAGTAATAAGCCTGGCAATATCAAACAAATAGAAAAGAGCAGCAACATCTGTAGGCCTGTAAAACATTCACTTATGTTTGCTGTGGATGTTTTTCCAGTCTGTCTAAGACTGCGGAAGCCCCTAGCTCTGACCAAGAGACAATCAGAAGCTGGTGGTTCTGAGAGATGACTGTCATAGCAAAACAAAGACAAACATTAAACCACCCTCCCCCTGCAAAAAGGCTTTTGGGTCCCAAATTGTTTGTGTGTACTCCTGCATTGTTTTCTTTAAAATTATTTATAAAGACTACCTCATACATTTTTAACACACACATACACCCCAACTTTGCTTGTCTTTTTACATTAGACATATCACATCTTGATTTCCTTGATTTTGTTAAAGAACTATTCAAAGCCTAATAGCTCGCTCACTTTCTGTGTCTGCTGTTCTCTCTTTTTAAACCAAGTTTAAAGTGTGCCTAGAGCTGGTGAAAAGGACTGTATTGATGGGCATGGAAATAGAAATTCTTCATCCTCAACAGAGGTACAGTGGGGAAGGTGGTGGTAGAAGCCTCCCCACGCTTCTCAGAGAGAGACTCGACTCTGACTTACGGGTGGTATGAGGGTAGTTAATTTTCCTTACCCACTGAATTCTTGGTCTCCTTGTTTGAGTTTACCACAAGGGTGCAAATCTGTGCTAAATTTATTGGTTGATTGTTATAATGTGGTCACCTGTCTAGTACGAGCTACATGGAGACCACCAATCACAAAGCCACGGAGTAGCGATAGCTGTTAGTCAGTACCATTGTGGGCTTGATTTGAAACAAGAACCTAGAGAACAAAAGCTGCAGTATGTATCACTTTACCAATCCCCTGACACAGACATTTTCTACTGTCTAGCTGCAGCAACTTTCAAGATTGAAGAACAGACTAAATAACAGTTGGGTTAACAATGAGTTTTTACAGGTTTAAATGCTAAACCTTGAATGTACTCAGATTATTTGAAGGGTCTCACAAGGGTTTGCAAAAATAAAGGCACGCATTTGTGCTGAGTGGAGGGTGAGTTTGTGCTGAGTGGAGGGTGAGTTTGATTGAGTTTTACTCAAGTGCAATTGAAGGCTGGAATTTTGACCCTTTGTATCTTTCAGGATCTATACAAATATACTCAACAGCGATTTACAACAGTGACAATTTATACTACTTAAAAGAAAATGCAGTGGTTTTTATATTACCCTGGTAAAATACTTATATCTGAATAGAGAGGTTGTGCATATAGTAGATGATGAGATAAAGCATATTTTAGATGAGAAGTATGGTGGGAGTATTGGCAGGCACTTATATAAAGACTCTTCGATTCTGCAAAGTGCTGAACATTACCGGCTGCCTTTGAAATCACTGAGAGTTGTGAGTGCTCATCATCTCATAGGACTGAACCCTGTACAATCTTCTCTATTTGGAAGTAAATAAAAAAGAAAGAAATGTAGACAAAAATACCAGAATGTATCATTAGGCATAATTATAAGTTAAGGACATTATTATAAAGATGGTCTTGTTGAGATGGGGAATTGTGATTCTCTCTTGATTACAAATATCCAAATAAATGGCATCACTTAGCATAGTGTCACAAAATGGATGAGGTTCCAATAATCTAATTCCAAATTCGCATGCTGCTCTGTATTATCTCAAGTGAAGAAATTATTAGGAATCACTTTATATATCTGGGAAGCAAGTTGAGTTACATTGCACGATGGAAAATGACCCATAAATGAACATATGTATGAATTAAACACTGATCATATTTGGCTGCTGCCAGCTTTGATAACCTCTGATACCCTATCACAGACAGAGAGCCGTGAAAATCTAAGTGAAAGAAGGCAGAAGTCTTTCAGCCCTGACTGCCTTCAGAGATGTGCCCAGGCAGGATTTTGTTTTTAAATGGTGTTAAAATGCTCCAATGCACAAATTCCTTAAAGGTAAAATAATTTAGAAATACATATGCAGATCTTCAGAAGAACAAACTTAAGGCCTAAATATTTTGCTCACATTCTACAAGGTGGTGTAGTTGTAAACTGGATAATTTTCCCAGCTGCCTTTTGCATAGTAGTCACACAGAAGAATGAAGTAAACAGGAGAGAGGTTTTTCTCTGTCCTTCCTGTAGAAATTGAAACTCAGTGCACAGTTGTGAATTTTACATTCTTTGTAATCTTAGGTCCGTGTAATGGTGGATTTGTGTAACAGCACAAAAGGGATATGCTTAACAGGTATGTTTTCAAATATTATTATTGTATTATTATGTCATATTATTATCATAATTTTATAACGATACTATTGATCAGATAAAAATTTACAGTATCACTGGCATTTATGTTCCTTTGACAAAAGTAAGTAAGAAATCCCATAATAATACTGAGTTACTGTAAATGCAAGAATTTACAAGATCTCCATTGTAACATTGTTATGTGAGGATGTTAATTTCCTAGATACTTTAACTATGTGGGAATCCACCCTTGCAGAGCTCATTATAAAATTGGGATTTTTATAATGGCACTTAATAGCTCTTGCCATCTTAGAGGTGCTATGCATCCATTAATGACTAGACCTCAACCTCTTGATTCTAGACCAGCATGGAATGGACATCTCAGGGAGCGGGAACAGGGTAGGCCTTGTATCACTGTAGCTACAGCCATGGCTAATGTAGGAGTGCAGGTGGCAGACTCTGAAGATGATGCTGGGCATATAACGAGACTCTGAGGCTGATTTCTTAGAAATCAAAATATTTGATGACTGGGGGAGGCTGAAGGCCTGAAAAATTTCCATGTGTTCTAAGCAAGCCAGAAAATGTAAAGCTTTAGCTACCCCAAGGGTTCTTTCTTGGCCAGCTAAAGTATGAATAGATTGAGCCGCTGGAGTTGACTATACATACTTGAAAATGAGAATATAAGTAAAAGGTTTTGAAATCAGTTCAGTTAAACAGCTCAGGTCATTTGCAATTGGCATGAACTACTGCTCCGGCATGTTAACTAACCTGGTTTCAAAATGACTTAGAGTTTTATGGGAAATTTCCCCAGTATGGATTGAGCCTTGACACAGTGGAGACAAAACACCAAAACTCCTTTTGAAAGTGCAGGTGAAATTTGACTGGAACAAAGACAACTCCACTATCAAGTACAGCTTAAGTGTATCTTGTGTTGGGTTCCAGAGTTCTGACTTCACACTCTCTGCCTTGCTAAGTCTCTTTCTGAACCTTCATCTCAGTGAAAAACCACTCCAATGCTGTCTTTAACAATAGCTCACTACATGGTAGACATCAGCTGTCTTCATTCTATTTTCTACATTTCAAGTACTTTTCCCATTTATCATTGTGACAAAAGGACATCTAGGATCGTCAGTGAGTTCAAGATGACAAAGTAATTGAGAGCACTAAGAAAAAAAATTGTCCACAGTGGAAAAAAAGTCAGACATTTCTTGGAAAATTGAGAGAGAAGGGTATTAACTGGCCTCTGCCAGTGTTACTAAAAAAGTCACAGCAGCTTTAGGCTTGTTATGAACTATGCATCACATTTAAAAATCTTTCAAATTAATGACTTAAAATTGTCAAGTTTAGAGTCAGGAAGCTGTTTACTTCTTTAATTTCTATTTAGAGTTTTATATTAAAAAGAAAAATTCTCTATAGCCCTAGTAAAAATGTTTCAGGATTTGGTTCTTTAATCACAACAGTAATGTCTCTTATCTTCTAACTTTCCCCAGTTTTTGATACCGGTTTGTTTTACTGGAAGTCAAGTAGAATAAATAACTTTCCACTTCTTACTATAGATAAGTCCCATATTAATTATTTATTTCTGATTTATAAGAAATTATAGACAGAATCTTATGTACATGAAGGACCTTTCATCTTGCTCTGACGGGGCAAAGGGACCTTAGTACACATCTTAAAAACTGGCATAATTTACGTGGTCTCAAGCAATAATAGCACTAAGCTATTTATCCATGGAAAATTAATGGTGAGGTTGTGTATACACCTAGTAGACTAGAGGTTTGTTTTCAATGTAGTCAAGTCACAGACTGAACTCACTTGGAGAGCTTCCAGTGGAATGTCCTGTGTTACATATATCCCTTGAATTACTAAACTGAATCAAATTTCTAATGTTATCAAACAATGAACTTCCATGGGCAACCAGATCTAACCCTGAACAAAGAACAATTACAGGTAAAAGGAGACTTATAATTAGTGGGGATTAGAGAAGAGAAAATATTTAACCATTCTACTTCAAACCTTTGAGTTTCTGGTGATTATTCAAGAAGGTGTGTGCTTTGTAATAGATTTTTTTCTCATGATGTTCACAGCGTTTGACCTGAGACGTTCTGCCATTACCACAACCAGGGTTTTTTAAGTTCTTATGAAGGGCAGAGTGATGAAAATGTAGTAATTGAAGGATGACTTAGGTGCACATTATTGAAAAGGTACATGAACACTAGTTTGCTGATTAATGCACTAAAAGTGCATAGTAATGAGATGACACTGCAGAGCCCATTCTTTGTCAAACTGTTGTCAATCGAAATTTAAGAAATTACTGAGATTAGGATACAAAGTGGGTGTTTGTGTACTAGCTTGTGAAGATAATCTTTCAGTGAGTCTGACTGCATCTGCACTAATGCTTCAGTAGTTGCTTTTAATACAAAATAGTTAGACCCATAAGTGTGTCTCCAAAAGTTTGAAAAATCATATCTGTCTTATTTTGATATAATGCTAATCAGTTGAGTTTAGTATTGGTTGAGCTACCAAGTTACACTCACCATTTTTGCTCTTTGTTTTGTGATCTTGTTCGTTTGGTTTTTGTTTAGGCCCTCCAGGCTCTCCAGGTAAGACATTTTTTCAGTTGTAATATTGCAAGTATGATGTTGATTCACTTGGTGGCTTAAATAATATTTGTGTAAAGATATTCATATCCACAACAAAGTGATCTCCGAGTACTACTTAGTGTGAGGGAGAGGTGACTTGAAAAACCCAATTCCTGAAGACATGCTGATTCTGTGAACCAAAATTTCTGAAGATTAATAAGAAAATATTTGGATACTGAATATCTAGAAGTGCTTGGAGCCTTGACTCTGTGACATGGCCAAGGTTATGTCAGAGGTCACCGAACTTACTGACCCACTGAAACTCCTTTCCTCACTGTACAGATTCCTCTAGTTCCACCACAGAAGCTCATATTTAAGCAACCTTTTGGAACAGAGGTGCTTTCCAGAAGCAGGGACTCAAAGTGCATATTCAGTTTCATTCTGTAGCAGGAGAAGAAACTGGTATAAGAAACACAAGATAGAGTGAATATGATCTACTTAGGGGAGGGATGACAGAATTCATGGTGCCAAAATTTAAGGCTAAGCTATAAACACTTAACCTGTGTGAGGATCTCATGTAAAGTTGAACGTATGCATGAGCCTTTGCAGGACTGAGGTCTTGTAAACTGCTCAAAAATGTTAGAACAAATGTGAAACTTTTGAGATTCAAATTCTTTTTGACTTCATCCAAGTATGAGTTGCGGGCCACTACATGCTTCCCATTTTATTCTCCAGCTGGTAATGGAAGCAGGACTTCTGTGAAGATTGTTCATTGTTTGAATAGTGCAGGCCTCCATTTGTTTGGAAATATATGTCATTTAATTCAACTTCCCTTTTAAACAATCTTTTAAATTGAGAGGAAGAATACTTTGTGAAACTCGAAAATGTTTCATAAAACCCTAAAATTAAGAAAAACATGTAATTTCACAAACTGCTGGGGTCTCACTTTCCTAGTTAAAAGCCAAATGCCGATCTGCATACCAGACTAGATTACGTGGGGCTCAGGCATGGGAACAACACAAAGTTTGCTGCATGGAATCCTTTGCAGTGGTACAGCAGGCGATGCTTGCACAGATGCAGCTGTGTCTCTTGGACTAGAGGAACAGTCATAGCTCTCGTTGCTGTATGTGCCCTAAGCAGAGGTTTTGGCCTGGTGGGATGTGACCTACTGGCCACGCTCCTGTCCTCAAATCCCCCACCCCTTGTGTCCACTCCAGGCTTGATAAAGAGCACTGTCCAGTGCCGCACAAGAGTTTGCACAGTTGTCTTTGTGCTCAGTCCCCCATTCATCAGATCTATACTACCTTTATTGTATTTTGACTCCTAGGCATCTGTACCAGGGGGTGGTTCAGATATATCTCTAAAATGCTATCGCTAAGTCCTTGTTAAACATTTAACCAGATGAAATAGTCAGGATTGAAGCAGCTTTTGCCTATGAAGATAAGTATGTTTTAGAACTGAACTAACTGCTGTTTTAATTGGCTATGTTTGACTTTTTTTTCTTTTTAGAATTTTGACTGGTGATTTTTGTGTTTATAGTTTCCTTTTCCTTATCTCACCTCATTTTGTTTTGCATTTTCCTTCTTCAAGTGCTGCCAGGCTACAAGATGATTACTTGCCTTCTTTCCCTGCTTTTGTAACTGTAGTTTTTTCTAGAACTATTTTCTACTAAATATTTGGCACTCTTGTCTCCTGTGTGTGGAGTCCAAAAGGTGGTGGAGGGGGGACAGACCACTCCGAGTACCCTTCCTGATTAAATCAGGCCAACCATTGTCCGGCACTACTAATCCCTATGATAAGTAGGCAAGTGTTATTCTCTGTTTACAGATAGGCTTACTGGCACAGCACCCAAGGAGGTTAGGATTACAACTCAGGTGACTTATCTAAGACCACACAGTGAGAGAAGAGCAGGCAGGAGAACTTCTAGTTCCTTCTCAGTGGTTCTCAGCTCTTTCCGTAAAATGACCTCAGAATAAACAACAGTAAAAAGGTTTGGGGACCCCATCCATAATTTTTGTCTCTTTCTCCCATCTGACCGTAGAGAAAGAGAGTGTGGTCATGATACCAATGGGTCTCTTCAGGACCATCAGCTGATGTCAAGCATAGTTTTGCTCAAAGAGCATGGAGAAAATATTACCCATTATCTTTAATCTAGAACTCACACTTGGCTATCTGAAAAGGGAGGCCATTCCCCTGGAATGTAGACTTGCTACAACTGAACCCAAATAATGGAAGGTTCTGAGAATTGCTGATACATAGTAAAGGCAGTAAATTTAAGGGTGAATTGTAAATGACACTGTCCTGTTGGTTTGTTCAGGGCCTCCTGGACTTGATGGATTACCCGGTTACAATGGATCAGATGGCGTGCCTGGCATCCCAGGGCCAAAGGGGGAACCAGGAGTAAATGGACGAAGAGGAAAAATAGGTACCATTTAGATATATCGTGTTTAGACACTGAACAGAGGAAATGAGTTTCAATATATATATTGTTATTGCCAGACCCATTTTTTCAGGAAACCAGAAAAGGTTTATAGTTTTATAGACATCCAGTACCCAGTTCTGCTCACTTACTTCTACAGACATAGCTCCCATTGATTTCAACAGCTTTAGACCACTGGCAGTCCCCTAATGTCTATGGATTTTATATTGATTTACACCATACTGAGAGGAGAATTTGCCCATAGCAGATATACCATCAAGTTTAGAGTACACTCCTAGTTAAAGAGATCTAAGGCAATTTAATTAAATCTCAGCATTTTCCACAAGCAAATGACTATTGTTAATGGGATTTTGTTCTCCTGTCATTGTAGGAGTTTCTCCTTCTCTCATTTGCTAACCTGAGATCCAAGGTGGCCTTTGTAAAGGCCTCAGGTCTTTGAGGAGACCCTATCTTTATTATATGTCACTGTGACAGCAGGCAGGTGTGCACTCAGGAATGTGTGAGTGCCTCTTTATATTGTAAGTTCTTTAGGTCAGTGACTGTCTCTTACATGGTGGGGTCCAGAGCATAGGCAGGGCTTCTGGCACAACCATAGTACAAATAATAAAAACAGCTGAGTTTGGTAATACCATTACTATTATTTTGCATTAGTATAGTCCCACAGGGCCTCACAAAACAGATGTGTACATGAACACACAGTGGGTAAGAGCTAGACTTACAAAGAAACGTTAAGTGCGGGATGCTCAGCATCACTGCACCTAATGTCGAGGTGCACAGGAAATTGTTGGGATTCTCAGCCTAGCATTCTGGTTTCTGTGATTCCCCTTCCCAGGAACCTGTCTCTCCTCATTCATTGTGTAAGGAGTCTAGGGCTATGTCTACTCTGGAGGCTTAGGTCAACTTAACCAGGCTTAAGTTGACTTGAGCAAATCCATGGCCACTTTAAGAATTCATTAAGTTGACTTAAGCAGTTGCTTAAGTCAACTTAATAACGCTCATTCTTAAAGTCGACTTTATTAAGTTGACTTAACAAAATGTGGCCATTGTAAAATTGACTTTAAATGCATCCCTTGGCTTAAGTTGACTTTATAAAGTCAACTTAAACAAATGGGCTATGTCCACACTTAAGAAGTTAGTTTGAATTAACATAGTCCAAATTAATTAATGGTTATTTCGAACAAAGTTAATTTGAACTAACATGGCCCCACTAGAAACCCAAGTCGAACTAGCATGCCCATGGATAGGACTTGGTAGTCCAATTTGGGGGGTGGGGGCACCATGGGAAGTGTGGCAACATGGCACGGAAGAAGGGCCATGCCACCACCCAGTACATAGAAAGAGGAAGGCATCCTGAGATGAAGATGGTCAAACCATGTTAATTTGAACCAAAGGTTAGTTCGAATTAACAAGGTTCCATTGGGTTAGTTCAAACTAATATGTTCAAACTAACGGTTACTTCAAAGTTACTGGAGGTTTTATAACTTGAAAGTAAGGGTTCATTCCTTTGAACTAAGGAATTCCTTAGTTAGAAGTAATGAAAGCCAGCGTAGCCATGCACTAATTTAGTTTGAATTAATCCTCACTAATTCAAAGTAAATTCCAAGTGTAGACACAGCCATGGGGACTCTCTAAGTCGACTTAATAAAGTTGACTTTAAGTTGACCTTCTTAAGTCAATTTAACTGAGCCCTCTAGTATAAACATAGCCTAAGTGTCTCAGAATGAGATTCACAAAAGCCAGAATGTTAGGCTGCTCCCTGTCTAAGCACTAGCTAATGGGAGATGCTGGGGAGAAGAGTGTGTTCTAAGCTATGCCCTGCTCAGGAAGTTCATTGCCTGTGCTGTTTTTGCAAGGAAGAGGCGGCAGAGCAGCATCATAATCTTTAGCAGGTAGGGAGTATAAGAGACCATATCTGAGTGGGAGGAGTGGGGACTCTGTAGGGTAGCGATTGGAGCACTCACCTGGGAGACCTAGGGTCCAGTCCTGTTACTCCAGTGACAATTTCCATTATTTAGCCACAGTGGAAAAACTCCATGTGGCGATACTGAAAGACCCACGCATCAGAATATCCCATAGCCCCACTAAAAAGTTAGTTTGAACTAAAAAAAGTGCGGCTAGTTTGAAATATAGCTCAAACTAAAAAAATGCACTTAGTTTGAACTAACTTTTGAACTACTTAGTTCGGACTAACCAAGTGTGAACTAAGATTTTAGGTGTAGACATAACCTTTGTGACTAAGCCTAACTGACTTGGTCAATATCACATCAGTGTTATGGCAGAGCTTGGGAACAGAACTGAAGAATCCCAGTCATTGTCTGTGACTCCTATTCACGTTGGCCTTGATTCTCCATTATGGTCGAGGAATGCTTGGCACATGTCTGGGTGGTGGGTTACAGAGCTGGCTGAAAACCATGCTGTGCATGTCAGAGGGTATGTTTTCAGCCCACATCCTGCTTGCTCACTGCAGCAGTTCAGAGACCAGTTTTTGTTTTTTAATCTCAGTTAGCAGTGCTAGAATGGTTGTTAGCTCTTCTACGGGTGCTGCGGTCTTTATGCCTTGGGGAGAGGAAGAGAAGCAGACAGAAGAAAATTTTGTCCCATGAATTGTGAAAACCCATCTTGTTCATTTCTTTTCCTTACTGCAAAATGTGCTGAGGAGATTGGTGGGAGTCATAAGATTCAACAATGTAATGCGTTGTTGAATATTTTACTCAATGGTCATCAGCTGCCTAAAGTATGTGGACTGATCATGCTTGTAGCCAGTGTGGAGGCAGGATGAGGTGGCAGCATGAGGACTTTCCTAGGGAATGAAGGCTGTGCTCTATCATAATGGCAGAAAAATAAAATGTTAAAAACACAATAAAGGTAACTTTACTGGAAAGGGAGAGGTTTCGGTTTGGTTGTGCAAGTTATTTCACTACCAACAGTGAGTGCTGTGTTGCTTTAAAAGAGTTAGAGTTGAGTTATGTAGATGACTGTTCTAATGCCCTACAAATCACACTCAGCATCTATGAGGTAAAAGAAGTGATAAGGAGAAATTGTTTTCCTCAATACTAGAAAAAAATAGGGATCAGGAAGACTTAATTGACTGCCTAGCAAAGAAAAATAAAAGAACAAAAGCAAAGCTCCGTGTGTGTGTCTGTGTCTGTGTCTGTGCATGCATCTAGAAAATGATGTTTATTAAAATACTGATAAAACAAAGAACAGTGAACTAATGGGTAGAGTAGAGAGCAAGAGGTCAGTACTTATGGGTCATAGTCCAGTTCTGAATTCCAGATTCTTGTCAGTGAGGTTTTCCTCTTCTCCCTGCCCCAAAGGATAACAAATATGCTATTGAATTTCAGGACAAAATAATACTCACTCTTTTTAATATAATATTTCCTCTCACCAGAAACACTCAGGTCATTGGCTGTGTCTACACTGGAGGCTTAATTTGACTTAAGCACATGCTTAAGTTGACTTAATAACTCTCACTCTTAAAGTCGACTTTAAGGGTTACGTCGACATTATGAAGTTGACTTAACAAAATGTGGTCATTAAAATCTACTTTATAAAGTCAATTTAAGCCAGCAGAGCCATTTAAGTTGACTTTATAAAGTTGACTTAAGCCAGGGAACCCATTTAAAGTCCTCTTTATAATGTTGATTTAAACAAATGGGAACTTTAACTCGACCTTACTAAGTTGACTTAAAAAAGCTCTCTAGTGTAGACATAGTCATTGAGTGCCGTGGCTGCTTAGCATCTCAGAAAATCAGGCCCTAGTGGCTCAAGCCACGCATGTAGTATTAGTGAACGCTTCTGAAAAGTGTAGTCTTTGTGCCTTATCCATTGTACATGATGTTTTATGGATAGTGTATGTTATTTGGCTATAAAATTACATTAAATCATAAAAAAAAAAAAAAAAAAAAAGCTCAGAGCCACAAAAGTGAGGAGATTCAGTGTGAATAAACAACTGGACTGATAGTGCACAAATGAGACATAATGTCAGTTAAAAAAGATAAACAACAGAGGGAAAGCTGCATTGACCTTAGAATGACAACCTTATAAATGTATTTAGTCATGGCTAACAGAATTCTCATGCCTAGGTTTACCAGGACCAAAAGGTGATCAAGGAGAGAAAGGAGAAAAAGGAGATCCTGGTGAACTGGGCTTACCTGGAAAAGATGGGATACCAGGAGCAAAAGGTTCAAGAGGAGCAAAGGGTGACAAAGGGGATGCAAACAATGATGTGATATTGGAAGGTAGGAGGAAGCACTCTTAAGATCTCTCCCGCAGGACATAAAAGTGCAACACAATAAAATAAACTATGTTTCTTTAGTGCTGTGGTGTTCTGCATGCCAGTTCCATAAACTACCACGGACAGCCATATTACTGCAGGATGTCAGGCTCTTGCTACAGCAACTGCATCCACTCTTTCTTTATCTTAAACACTGACATCACTTGCAGTGCCACTCCCACAGGCCTGCTGGGGTGAGAGAAGGGTCCCAGTAAAAAGGAGCTGTTGCTGTTCTGCAGCAAGGGGAATGGGAGGTGGGTGCAGGGGGAGACTGTATGTGTTGTGTTCCACAGGTCCTGGTAACCCAGCCGGTAGGAGTGTTTTGAAACAGGCTTGCAGAGCTGCCAATGGGATTATATACCCCAGCCTACTGTAGTTCTCCACAAAAGCCTTTTTTTACTTAGGCGTTGGGTGGAGAGATGTGTGAATTTCATCCTTGTCCAATCTGTTGTCACATGGTAAATTTCCTCCTACGCTCTCTCAGTGCAGTGTTTTCCTATTAGAAAATGATGGGCAGATTGCCACCCAGGAATGCAGGAGGGAGGTCCATTTGCAGCCACAAATAAATTCTGCTTAAAATTATAGCACTGTTGCCTATGATGGTGAGAGCTCAGAAAACAGTAATATGAGGCAGCCATGCTTTGCATTAAAGCTCAGTGTTGTCCCCCTTCTGTCCATTGTTGCCGTGCCTCAAACACAGAAAGGACCTGGAAGGCCACTTTAATGGGCCAGGCACCAGGCTTCTTTAAGAAACTGGGTGCAATTAAAAGCAGTGTCTGTCAAGAACAGATAAGGCACCTAGTGCCACTCTGTCACTGCAAACTGCAAGAAAAACAGAAATATTGATAGCCAGTAGTTAAAGTGGTTCAATGCATTACCATTTGCTCCCTTGTAAACACAAGTGTGGAGAGGTCTCTGTTGGGGAGCTGAGAAGCATTCCCATGACTCCTGTAGTGGATCATTGCTGTAGTCTGTGGAACTCCAGTCCGCTCAATGCCTGCTGAAGCGGGGTTGTTTCCAAGCAGGGAGAAGCACTTTGTGGCTGCATCACAACAGATTGCTGGGCACTGAAAATCAGGCATTGATTCATCATAATCCTTCTGAAACATTCTGTTAGAGGAGTGCATCTTGTGGGTAGAAATACACTGAGGCCACCTCAAAGATTGAAGAGCTATTTTGGAAGTTCCTGCAAGCTTCTCTCAAGCCATCAAATCTATGTGTACAGTACCCCTTACTGAGAGGTGGTCCATTCACTTGCAGAAACAGTAATCCTCTGCTCTGCTTTCTATCTAGGTGCAAAAGGTGAGCCAGGGCCCCCAGGGGCACCTGGGCCCCCAGGGCCACAGGGTCCTCCAGGGCCCCCAGGAAAACGAAAAGCAAAATCCCAAGTTCAGGAGAATATATACAGCAGCAAGTGTACAGGTCAGTGTAAATTTCTGGAATATCCTCCATTATTCTCATTCTGCTGTAGGGCTCCCACTAAGCCTGTAGGCACATTCTTAACTTCACTAGCTCCAATGAGACAACTCACATACTTAAAGTTAAACATGCTTGAAAGATGAGGGTGCAAATAATGTTCATTACAACTCCCTGCTTTCTCACGCTCACTCCTTTCTCACTGCGGGACTACACATTTTCGTGCAGTGTTCTCTGCTGGATGCATATGCACTAAGGTTGGAAAGTAAATGAACACTGATTGTCCAGAAGAAATGAACATGGAGCCTGGTGCCAGGAACTACTGAGTTCTGTTGGTTGTTCCTGGTCATAAAAATACTTTACAGACATTATTTAGGTAGGCCGTATGCACCCCTGGAGGGATATCAATGATATCATTTTGTAGTTACTTTGGGAAAATGTCTTTGATTCCATTGTACAGCTAGAATAATGTAGGTTCAGCTGGGATGGGTGATTAGCCAAATATCACATGGTAAAAAATTCTCAGAACCAGAACAGAAAATCAAGTCACCTGTTTGGTGGCCCATGGATAATAAGTATGGGCAAGTCACTTAGCCAACATTTGTGAAAATAACCTTTGATTTGGAGTGCCTCCGTTTTTGGGTGTCCATCTTGAAATCTTTGTGGCCTGATTTTTTAGAGGTCCAGGGAACCTGCAGATTCCAATGAATCCAGTGTGTGTTCTGGATGCTCAACACTGCTGAAATTCAGGTCCAGTGTGTCCCCCCATAAAACAGAGGCATCAAGAATTAGCTATCACTTAAAAATAGTTCATCTGTAACCACTTTAGTATCTACAGGAAGTAGCTTTCCTGGTGTGTGGCTCAGGTGCAGGTTTCTACCTGTGAAGTCAGTCCTGAGCTCCTAAGATTCCTCTGGACACAAAGTGTCTTTGGATTTGTCCTTTAGGATGATATTCAGTGTTGCACTTCAAAGAGTTACAGCATGGAACTCCCAGAAGCAGGGAGAGCTTGCATCTCCTTTTCACCTGCTGATCATGGGCTATCAAGCCCCTTGGCATTACTTAGTTCTGGGGTCCTGTCTAAGTGATCTGCATTTCCCCAGTTCTAGGCTAACAACCAAACCAAAGAATCCTCCTTTGCCTGACATCAGTCTTCCCGAAGCAGCTTTATTAGTCACAGCACAACTGGAATCACAACAGTGTTGTTTGCTGCAGCCCCACCTTGACACACCCCTCGAGCTGAGAGGCTCACATCTGACTTGCCTCCTCTATGAGGGAGCCCGCAGCAGTCAGCCACAGTGCTTGCATCAGGGAGATCCTCCCCACACCAGAAAAGGGGTTTTCAGTGCCCCTTTATAATATGCCAGACTTTTACCTAGTGAGTAGGAACTCAAGGGGGTGAGAACATCACCCACAGAATCACAGAATCATAGGGTTAGAAGGGACCTCATGAGGTCATCTAGTCCAACCCCTTGCCAGAAAAGCAGGACCACTCCCACTAAATTATCCCAGCCAGGGTTATGTCTAACTGAGCCTTAAATATCTCCAAGATGGAGATTCCTCCACTTCTCTAGATAGCCCATTCCAGTGCCTCACCACTCTCCTAGTAAGAAAGTTTTTCCTAATATCCAACGTTGACCTCCCCAGCTGTAACTTGAAACCATTGCTCCTTGTTCTGTCCTCTTACTGCAGAGAACAGCCAAGCTCCGTCCTCCTTGGGGCATCCTTCAAGCAGTTGAAGGATGCTATCAAGCCCCCCTTAGTCTTCTTTTCTGCAGGCTAAATAAGCCTAGTTCCTTCAGTCTTTCTTCACAGGTCTTGTGCTCCATCCCCTTGATCATTTTTATTGCCCTCTGCTGACTCTTTCTAATTTGTCCACATTCTTTCTGTAGTGCGGAGCCCAAAACTGGACACAGTATTCCAGATGAGGCCTCACCAGTGCTGAATAGAGGGGAATGATAACATTCCTCGACCTGCTGGCAACACTTCTACTCATGCAGCCCAGTATGCCATTGGCCTTTTTGGCAGCAAGAGCACATTGGTTGACTCATATCTAGCTTCCCATCCACTATGACCCTCAGGTCCTTTTCTACAGTGCTGCTACTTAGCTGGTCGCTCCCCAGCCTGTAGCAGTGCATGGGTTTTTCCATCCCAAGTGCAGGACTTTGCACTTGTCCTTGTTAAACCTCATGAGATTTCTATTGGCCCACTGCTCCCATTTGTCTAGGTCTCCCTGTATCCTGTCCCTGCCCTCCAGGGTGTCTGTCGTTCCCCCCAGTGTGGTGTCATCTGCAAACTTACTGAGTGTGCAATCTATCCCACCATCCGGATCGTTAATGGAAATGTTGAACAGAACCGGCCCCAGGACTAACCCCAGGGGCACACCATTCATTACTGGTTGCCAACTAGACATGGAGCCATTGATTCCTACTCGCTGAAACCGTTGATCTAGCCAGTTCTCCATCCACCTCACAGTCCACACATCCAACCCATACTTCCTTAACTTGCTGATGAGAATGCTGTGGGAAACCGTATCAAAAACCTTGCTAAAGTTGAGGTATGTCACATTAACGGCTCTTCCCACATCCACAAATCCAGTCGTCTCATCACAGAAGGCAAAGAGGTTGGTCAGGCACTGTTTACCCTTGTTGAATCCATGCTGACTGTTCCTGATCACTCTCTTTTCCTCCAGGTGTTTCAGGATGGATTCTTTGAGAACTTGCTCCATGATTTTTCCAGGGATTGAGGTGAGGCTGACAGGTCCGTAATTCCCTGGATCGTCCTTCTTCCCTTTCTTGAAGATAGGCACTATATTTGCTTTTTTCCAGTCCTCTGACACCTCCCCAATTCGCCATGACTTTTCAAGATAATGGCTGGCAGTACTATTATCTCATCGGCCAACACCCTCAGCACCCTTGGATGCAGTTCATCCAGGCCCATGGACTTGTGCACATCCAGCTTCCTTAAGTAGTCCCTAACCTGACCTTCTGTCCCCAAGTGCCTCTCTTCTTCTCTTCAAGCCCATAGTTTATAGAGCTTCCAAAGGCAGTTTATAAGTTACAAATGTGTGACAATGGTACTTCCTGCTCTTCTTTTACGTAATACACTCCTGGCTATTGTAGTTCTTATTATTTATAGGCAGCCCTCTTAGTCACGGTAGCATACAGTAAACAAAGCCATTTTCCATGTTTTCTAAAATACGCTTTTCTCAATTAAAATAGATTGAAATTATGCCTTGGAGCTGAAGTATTTTAAAATCTCTGGGAAAGTTCTTCACTAAGTGGAGCAGTGTCATCACAATAAGCATTCTTCTATTTATTCTCTTCTCCAGTGGAAGGCTAGTGGTAAATAACTTGCCTTCTACGCAGCAGGAGTATTTTGTAAAAATATTGACAGTGATAGTGTTCAGAGCAACATGCTACCCCACCAAAGTTTGCTCCAGGAATAAGATGGTGGTGTTCTTTTCAGCTAAGCACTTCTGTGAGAAGGAAGGGTGGATTTCAACATGTGATGAAGGAATGTGTTGATATCTGTTATTGCCTGGCATTTTTCTACGCTTGATTTTTAAACTCTCTTTTCTGATATATTTTGAGTTTCTTCTTTTTGTATATTTAGGAGGGGGATGTCTTTTAAGAGGGTATGTAGTGTTTAACTGGATATTAGCATTTGCTGCTTCACTTCTATGTATTTAAATTTTGTCAAGGCCTTCAAAAACATAAACATTGTCTAAATACCAAGTGTTGTTCTGAGGGATCATCAAGTTTTCAGAAGTGACTGTTGATTCTAAATATTTCAATTTTTGGTTGCCCCACTTGAGATATGGAAGAGGAATGTGTTGCTCAGAAACTCATAAGCATCCAGAAATCAGGCTTCTTTTTTGTCTGGTTTTTAAAAAAATTAAGAGAAACGAATGACAGAAGATGAAACTTGAAGGGCCCAGTTCGAGTCATTTCCACATCCTGGAAGAGGATGAGTCAGTTTTGCTAGGGGTTAGTTGGCACTAGGAGAAGAGCTGGAGGTTATGACTAGGAGAGTCAAGTTTATGGGTTTTGGAAGAAAGACAATGTAGTGTGGTAATCCTAAAGATCTCAGCTCAGGTGAGTAACAGGATAAGGGAAGTAGAGAAGAAGTGCTGCAAAACGATCCCATTTGTCTTCCTTAGTCACTTTTGGGAACGCAAGCAGACTTGTTCTTTTGGATCTGCATAGTGAAACCTACCTCCCTGCTCTTTTTTCCCTACCTTCACAGTATGCCCACTGAAACCAACAGATGTTTCACACATAAAGTTCTCCTAAGGGATCTGGGCAGAATTTTACCAAGCAGACGAAATCCCTCTTTAACGAGGTCAGAGTAGACCAACATAATCTGTCAAGAGAGAAAATACTGCAGTAGCTTTGTAGAGATGCAGAAAAAGGTGAATTTAGTAATGACTAATGCAAATAATCTGTGCAAGCATGCACTAAAGTAGGTTTTCTTTTGTCATTGGGACTTGAGCTCAAAAGTGACTATCACAAGAATTCAAAGCTGTCATTAATGTTGAATCATATGCAGTCATCATTAGATCTCACCATTAACACTGGATTTCACATTATAGTAAGTAGTGTTGCAGTGGGAGCACGGTGCTTTTTAGCATTCAGAGCCCTTGATGATTGTTACCTTGTTTCATCTTGTACCATTTCAGCTGCTGTAGCCCTTTCCCTTGCTTTGTCTGCTGTGTCTAGCATATAATTTATCTAGTGAAAAGAAGATAGCTGGGGAAGTGGCTATTCACAGCCATTAATGATGCCAGCCTTAGGTTAAAGGACTTCCAATGAACCAAGGCCAGCACATGCTTCAGAAATACATATACAGGTTTTCTCACTGTGATTCTACAGCATTTGCTAGGATGAAAATGCTGTTCTTATTATCAGCTGTCACTATAAGTAGTTAATGGAGTCAGTGCCAAATAGAGCATGAGTCAGTCTCTTCTTTTTTCTTTTCTTTATTATCCATAGTCTGGTAGTACCGATGAAGGGTCAGAGCCCTGTTGTGCTAGGTGCTGTACTGAGAAGTGACAAAGACAGCCTCTGGCCCTAATAGCTTAAAGCAGAGGTGTCTGATGGAGACAACAGAAGGGCTAAACAGACAAATGGGGAGGGAGGATTAGGTAACAATAAAATGAATAATTTAGCAGAAGTCTGATTTCTACTTGAAATATAGAAAGACAGGACTAACTAGATCGAAATAATGGGCTGCCTAGTCTGCTATCCTGAACCACACTGATGCCCAAGCAGAGGAAGAAATAATGCCCTCCTAATGTACAGTTTTGGCTTGTGTCATATAAACGCTATTAACCTCAGACAGAATATTTTATTGTTGGAACATATGGGCTGCTAATCTTTTTTGAACGAGGTAAGCAATGAGAATTCTAAATGGCAGCTTCTCAGGCTGCGGTTTATCTCAAAGTGAAGAGTATCTTTTAGTCTTAGCTATGTTCTGTTCCTTTCAGCTAAAAGTTCATGGATAATATTACAAATATTCTCAAACCCAAATACTGCGCTCAGCTTCATCAGGAACACTGACCTGGTCCTTGACTGTTCCACAGTCACAGATAAACTGCAGTCTAGGGGAGTTGCCAGTGCAGTTAACTGTGTTAATTAGAGTTAGTCTGGGAAGCATATACTCAGTGGTATAATTTCTATCTCTGCAGAGCTTATGACTTTGATACAAGATGCAATAGTCTTCAAAACTAGCCATTTTTCTTCTTGCCAAGGGTTCAGCAAAGCAGACATCTGTGCTGAGTGACTAAACTCTTTGTTAGAATATTCAAGGCATAGAGGAGGCTGAGGTGGTGTGGGTGATATGGTAGGGCAGGACATAGAGCTGTTCGAGGTTCACTTCTCCACTGACTTGTATGACACTGAGCAAGGCACTGAACTTCTGGTCTTCCTCCACTTGCAAAACAGAAATGACACTAGTTACCCTTTTTGATGCAGTACTGTGAGATCATTAGATGAAAGGCGTTATAGAAGTAGACTAGTAAAAAATCAATCCTTAGTCCAAAGAGGTTATGTTATCCCTGCCTGCTTGGTGTGGTGGTCTCCCTGCCTGGGGCTTTTAACTCATTCACTAGAGGCTCATGAGCCTTGAAGGTCCTAGGTTCAATCCCATCTGCTAACTAACAGGGTCTGTTGGTGTTACATTTGTAACTGATACAGCACAGAATAAAGAGACAAAGATTAAAAAAAAACCCAGACAGATCAACAGGATGGTGTGGGTTGAAAGGATGGCGTTACAAATGAGCTTGGGTTACCTGCACCCAGGCTAAAGTGAAAACAGAACTGGGAGCTGTTCATTGGAATGGCTTTCTGTACGCTAATCAAAAACGGGACATAAATTCCTGCTGAAAAAGCAAGCTGTGGCTTTGGGAATCTATAAAGGAGGCTGAATGACAGAAGGGACATTACAAATTAATATTAAAACAAACAACATATTTCTTTCAGACAGTGAGGAAAATATTTACAACTTTTTCTCTATCATTTTCTTCCTCCAAACTGCTTTTCAGAGGAAAAGGGTATAGTGAGTGCAGAATCTCCCCTCCTCCTTTGCATTGTTCATTTACAATTAAAAAGAAGGCAGCAGTGTAAGATGGCTGAGCCCTGTTCTGTCAGCATTAAGCCATGATGTGTATTCGTTAGCACCAGTCACTAACCGCTGAAGTGGGACTGGGCCTGCCGCCTGCTAAGGACACCTCCTCTTGTGGTTCATTGGTGCTTTACATGAGAGTGTTGATCTTTATCCGCTGCTAGTTTCTAAGCAAACATTCTTCATCATCTCAAAGGACATGTCTGACAGCTGCCTGCCATGTCATCTGCCTCACATGTGTTTAAAAAAAAGGAGCCACACATGCTCCCTAGCAACTCACAGCAGGGCATTGACATTTTTGTAGTTTAACAAAATTACATAGTCCCCAAGTAAACTGATTAGTCTGAAAATTTTAAGGAGGGAAACAAAGCAGCCCAACCTTCATAGCAGGGTAACAGAAGGGAATGATAGCTGCCATGTTTGCGAACATTTACATGAGTTTCCTTGTAAGTACAAATTGTATATTTCACTGCATAGCTCCTAGGGGGATGGAAAGGTGGGAACTGAAGGTTTCAGAAGTTTAATTCTCTGCTACACTTCTTCTGGGAGAAGGAGGGGAATCAAACCTTCTTTCCCATCCTTTTTCCTTTCCCACCAAATCCACAGATTTTCCTCTGCAGGGACACATCTGGCTCACAGAGACCAATCAATAAAAAAATGCTGTAGGAACTGGCACAGAAGTTTACATCTTCATACACATCATGGTCCCCTCCACATAAGGTGGAGCCCATTAACTCATTCTTTGATTCCCATCTGTCAGGTCAGCAGGAACAATGAGACTGACGAAAGTGTTTCCACCACTTTGTGTCTTGTGTTAGCTTCATGGCTTCTTCTGGAGACGCTTCCAGAGAAGCCAAATAACTTAAGAGGAGGCCATCAAGAGAGGCAGTAGCAGACACTGGATTAGATTCATGGATTCCTAGCTCTGGTCCTCTGCTTAGCTCACTAGGATGTGCTGCTTCTCCTGACACTAACCTACTGTCAGCAAAGTATAATTCTTGTATAGGAACAGAATTTGGGTCTCTCTTTGGGTTTGTCTACTTGGTGCTTCAGTCTGCACCACAGAAGTATAAATTTTCGTCTTGTACTAGCTTGTTGCATTCTAACTGGCCTGTTGATCTTCCCTAGTGTGTGTTAATGTAAATCTGCTTCTATTGGTGCTATGTTAGTGCACAGTGGGGCACTTTTAATATGTGCCAGCAGAGTGCACATGGGTCAGTTAGTGCATGACATACTAGCATAGACTAAAATTTACACTCCTCTGGTGTGGACTAAAACACGGTGCAAATAGGTCCTTTGACTCCTTGCTCCCCTGAAGGCTGTGGAAAACTTTCTCCTTCATAAAGGGGAGAAACTGCATATAAAATGTTGCTGCATCAAGTATGAGTGCTGTGGAAGCATAAAGCCTTGGTTGCATGCATATGCCAAAGGATGGTGTACCATATTGGAGCAAATTCAAATATGTGGAAAGGTGTGCATATGAACAGAATTGCTTTTTATATGGAAGTAGTGGAGAAGGGAACACTATCCATGTCTGGCCTCTGTGCCTGTCTAATTGGATGCATTACTAGCCATGAATGTGTATTTTCAAATGTAGGGATTTATTAAGACAAGTGCAAAAAGTTTAATCTGGTTCACCTATATTTTTAGTGTAAAGAAAGCAAGAGTTATTGTTTTAGAGCACAAAAAACATGGAAATCAAACAGGAATCAGTGAATACTGCTGGTATCGCTAAGCTTGTCTTGATAGCCAACTTTATAAAATGCAGTTCTGAAGTTTTACACAACCTTAACTAGTGACGAAAGCACTTGCTACAATGTTGGGTATAAGTATTAAACTGAGTGGCCAGTATTTCATATTCCAAATGTGGGGTGCTTTTGCTTGTAAGAAATCTTGAAAAATCAGAAGCATGGGCAGATTCTCAGCTGTTGTAAATTGTCACAGTCCAGGCACGTCTGTGGAACAGTTTACACCAACTGACAATGTGACCTGGATCTGTGAAATGTATTCAGAGATTCTGTGTTCTGTCCCCCAATTTTAGGTGAGACATGTGCCATACCAAATGATGACACACTGGAAGGAAAAGCTGATGAGAAAACCAATGACTACCCTCCAAAAAAAGCTGGTAACTTGTTCTAAATATGATGATTATTAAATTCTCCTGTTTGCTCACTGAGGTCAGGGATGATGCACATTTGTTTTTCTTTTTGCTATTAGAATGCATCATTAAATCAATAGGAAGTCCCACCCAGATCGTTAACGTACAACAAACATTTGGAACGTGGATGAGGGAACCTGCAAATAGAAGTGATGAAAGAATTTGGCTTACGATGCATTTTTCAGGTACTGTAGATATAACTGCAAATCAGTTGGATTCATAGGCCAATCCTATTTTGCTTTTTCGAATTCTTTCAGTCAAACCAGTAGTGTTTAGAAATATAGTTTGTAGAATATCATACTTAAGGAAATGATCTTTAGTGGGGAGGACTGCTGGCCAACAGATTGAAAAGCCGAGGAATGTATTGCACCGTAGAGGTTATCTGTAAACCCAAGTAGTATCATTTTTCTTCTTATAAACTTGAACTGGAACAGTCCAGATTGTCTGCATAATAATTTATTATTCGAAACTTTTGAAAGGCCTTTGTGCCTTAAATATTCCATAGCAACAGTGATCTTCTGCTGTGATATCTGCTTTGGCTCACAGAGTCAGGTGACTTTGCCATAGCCAACAGGGGAGTTCAGGAAGAATAGCAACAAACTTAAATGTAAGTGGAGTGAGATCTCAGTTTTTTTCAGGGTTTCAATCACATTTATTTGAAAACTCCATCTGCCTTCATAATTTATCTGGATGTATCTCTCGGTGCCTCAGGGAAGGTGTTAACAAGTACTGCTTGGAAAATGTGGATGGGAGTTTCTTTTGAAAATTTCAGTTTTTCATTAGAAAACTGAATTTTTTTTTGGCTTAAAACCAAATATTTTCAACTGACCAGAAAAATCTAAATTTTTTTGTGGAAAGGAGATGCTTCCCCCCCCCCTCCTTCCACCCCCTCCCCCAATTCCTTCATTTGAAAATTCTGTTTTCTGTCAGAACAGTTTCAAGGGAAAGTTTTGAACCAAGTCTAATTTGGGCTAAGGTAGATCTTTGTTTCTTGGCTTTGATGGTCCAGAACCCTGAGAAATGTTTAAAAAATGTGGATATGATTGGCAGGAACTCGATTCTGATAGGACTGTATGTGGACGAGTGTAGAGATGTGAGATAGTTCAGTAAACCAATCGAGTGATTTCCTTCCATGTTTTCCCCTCCCCTAAGGAAACTTCATAAAAGAATATGAGAATACAGATGCATTGCTGAATGACAGCTACAAGATCATAGACCTCAAGGGGATCTTTTATGGATGTGGCCATGCTATATATAACAACTGTCTGTACTATCAAAAAGGAGGAACCAATACCATTGTGAAGTAAGTCAAAGATTAGTCTGATGGCAGCTTTGCATTCCTCTGGGTGGAAGGCACAAGATGCAATCAGATCAGGAGCATGGATGGAAGTTAAAAGGGCAGAGATGAACTTCAGTGGGAAAGCCCCCGACATTTTTGGCAACACATTCTGTTATGTTATCCTACATGTTTTGTAGTAGTCTATTTTGAGGTTGGAAGTAGTTTCTTTTGGGATTGGGGGTGGAAACAGAGTATGGTTTGGAAGGGCAGGGGAATAGATAGTGGTATATATCTCAGTGGATAACTAGTTCTCCATTAGCTAAAACTAGAAATGGTCCACCAAATGCAGCAGGAGAATCAGTTGTCAACAGGTTCACATCTTCTAACTTATAATGCTCTGGCAAATTTAGATACTGCTTCTGCAGTTGGATCCCTGCGCTGGGGGAAATGCCACTGAAGTTAATGGTTCTCTAAATGGGTGGGTTCAGTTGTGGGTTTGGAGCATGACAAAAAGTACATGAGGAAGTAAGTAAGGAAATGAATCATTCTTTACAATCATGAACTATTCTGAGCTAGATCTTCACCCCTGGGGAAGTCTCTGCTAAGTCAGTGGTGCAAAAAGGTATCAAAGCTGTGTGTTGGGCATAGAGCCAGGGTGTAGGGTGTCCTGGTGATCCGGGCTAGTGTAATGGTCTCTAGTTCACTATTCCAGCAGTGTAAATTAGAGCAATCATATGAAAGCCCTGCCTTCTACTAGAAACTGAATCAACTGCAGGACCTGGGGAAGTGGAAAAGTAGCTTAGAGTCTCCCCTTTCCACATAGTTGGCCCTAAGAAACACAGCCCACACCCTAAATCATGTCAATCGTGTTGTGAAAGGTGGTGTCTGCTAGGAGCTCCCCTCAGTTCTTGGTTTGCTGATGAAAGCAGACATCCAGAGTCTAGCAGTAGGCAATACAATGGGTTTGTTGAGGGTAATCAAACAAGAATCGCCATTCTTCATACCAGTAGTTTTCCTTGTTCCTGTTTTACTTCTTGTTTGACTTCAGTTTTTATAGTGTATCTTACCCAGTCATTTTCTTTAAAGTATTATAAGGTAACGGTAATTCTTTAACCAATCCTAACATACTGCAACATCATTTTCTAATTGATCATACCCCACCACCTTAACTGATTACAATTAGTTACTTGACAGACAGAAACAATGAAAGAAACAGAAATGATCAGAACAGTGTGGACCATCATGACCAAACAGTATGAAGTGAAGCTTCTACAATCCCACCTGTTGACAAGTGACAGAATGTTAGCAAATGGTTTCTGCAAATATTCTAGGATCTTTCCTTTCTCTGGAGGCGTTAGACTGGGTCACCTTCTCAACAGCCTGTGCTTGCCTTATTTTAATGTCCTGTGTTTGGAATGTGTGGATATGACTGCATGCTTCCCAACTATGGCTGCCTCTGGTGCTTGTTTTTGCGTAGCCAGAGTACAAGGCCTCAGACTGTCACAGGGAGTAGAGGCCCATTGACAGGTGGTCTGTGATTTGATTCCTTGCTTCTATACCCCTGATAAGAATATACTTAAAAAATCAAAGGCCTTTTCAGGCAGGCCTAAATTCTTGTCTTCTAACAGCATCACACAGCAGAACTTGTCTTCTGCACAGGTGAGTCTTGGCATGCTGGGCTTTCTTGCTGAGCTGGCTTGTGTGTGTTGCCCTGCAGTAGCTCAGTCAAAAATCACTCGTATACCAGGGCTGCTAGTGGTGATGTCTAACTTGTGCTGTGCATGGACTGCCATGTACCAGTATTCAAGGATCAAATGATTATAAGGCAACACTGGTGAGCCAATAGGCTCTTACAGAGTGCTGATGTCACAGCGTGACTGCACATAATTAGAACGTCTCTATAGCTTTCCTACCCTGTCTCTGCTGGATCTGAACCTGGAAGTTCTCATACCACCACATCTGTGTCCTGTTAGCTTTTACTGAGGAGTCAGGGAGATAGTGCTAATCAAAACCAAACTCAGCCTTGTGGGAAGAGCCAAGCAAATACACTTCAAGGACAAGTTAAAAATTCTAACTGCTTTCAAGTTTCCGCATGAGTCTCTGATGTCTGAGCCAAGAACACCACCATACTTTGAAGTTTCTCCCCAGGCAGGTGTGCATCTCTGGTGCCCAAAAGGATGCAGGAGAAAAAAAATGTGAGCAGGTTTTCTGGGAAAATCATACACTGTTCTACCTAGTTCCTTGCATTTTTAAATGTTCTCAGATTCTGTTAAACCAACCTGGCTTATCTTGATGCTGCAGTGATAGGGTACCTTTTTCTACAAGATGTCCTTTCTATTCTCAACTCCACTTTTCAGTTATTAATAACTCATGCAGAAATTCTCCTTCCACACAGGATAGACTGGCAACAGAAAAGTCCTTAAGGGATCTTAGAGTCACTAGCACATCTCCCTTTTGGAGTATGGAACGTTCTGCTTGGGGGAGTGATAGTTGTCTTATGTAGAGGGCTGAGTTTAGGTAATGCTGACAGCTTAATGTGTTGAATGTTGCTTTAGTGAAAAGACTTTATCCAAAAACGAAATGTTTACAGTTTTTCCAAAAAGCGTCAGACTCTGGATTTGTCTGAACTCCTTTTGCAGCCGCTTCCACAGGCAGATCTTCTTGAATGAGATTGCTTTGCCCCTTTTTCTCATGTAGTTCAAGAAAATACCTCCAGCGTGATCTTCCATCTCTTGCTCTAGTTAAATAATGCACTGTGTCGTACCCAAAGCACTTGCTGGTAGTGATGAATTAAGGAATTATCCTGCTTATATTTGGTAACTCTAGAATAGATCATTTCCATCAAGGAAAACTACCCAGGTTTTCATTCATCATGCTATGTGGGTAGTGGGCAGAAAGGGGGGCAGGGTCTCTGCCCCCGTAATGCAGGTATCTTAGATTGGTAGTAGCTGGCGGCTTTCATAAGCTCTAGCCATCTATGGATACACAACTCGTGCGTGAGCTGTGCTTTCCACAGCCACAGTCCCCCTTCACCCTGCCCCAAGTGTAAAGCTGTTTACACAGAGGAGGGAAGTCAGTTGATTTTGGCTGGCTTAGGATCTGTGAAGACCTCTCCTGCCATGGAGCTGTTGCTCTGTGGAGCTTTCATGTTGGTGGGGCAATGGGGTACTGCAAAGGCAGGTCTGCATCTCCTCTCCAGATCGACATGCTGTGTGGGGGAGGTTTAGCGACCTGCAATGTGCAGGAGATCAGACTAGATGATCATGTTGGACTTTCTGCTTTTAAAGTATGTCTTCTGCTTTTAGGAGCAGAGGGGAAATCACCTGGCCAGTTATGTCTAGGATCAGCATTTTCTGATTTGTGCTGCAAACTCGCCTTTGCCTTAGGAAATACCTTGGCTCCTTCCAGTCTTTTGTTGATTGTAAGGCAAGTTGTGGGCCTGGGCAGCCTGCCTCTTCTCCTTATCATGGTGCTGCTACAGATTCTTGTGCTGAACATGCTTTCGTCCTGTGCACTGGCGATGCTTGGTGGGTGGCACTGTTAGGTAAACGCCAGCCCATCAAACAGGCTCCTGTTATGTGAATTTATTAATCCAAAGGATAAACTGCATGCTCTCTATGTCAGTGGTTCCCAACATTTTCTCTGCTGTGGCACACCTTGCTCCCTTTAATTAATTTGAGGCACACCACCATATAGTTGCCAAATGAACTTATGAATATTCATGAGCCAATGAGCCAATCCAGAGCTCTTTTTAGTAGTTTTTCAAAAAATGTTGCGGCACACCTGCTAAGGCCTGACGGCACACCTGTGTGCCGCGACACACCGGTTGGGAAACACTGCTCTATATCACCAAAACACTGCATCATTCACCACTGTATCACCAAAATGCTGCGCCAGTCAGTGGTTAAGCATGAACTTAAAGGGTGCCTGAGTAGGAGCTGAGAACCCTCTTGAACTAACAGAGAAAATTGCACTGAATAGCTTGCTGAGCACCATTGTCCTCAGACTGTCATTCTATCTGTTTCAAGGAATGAAAACACTTATTTCAGATGAGACAGTCAGGTTTCCTTGATGGAGGTCAGTGTGAGGTAAAAATGTTGCCAGGATGTCTGTCTTTAAAAACAGTGATTTTATTCCTTGGAGTTCTTTGATATTTAAATGATTTTTAGAAGTGGTTGTGATGAATTAACATGTTGTTGCGTGGACCTGTGTGACTAACTGAACTGGCCTGAACTCAGCCCACCTTGCTTAATTCATGACATTATTTGACTCAAGTTCCTCCTCAGCAGGCTTTTGCACAAAATTTCTACATCTCTCCAGTTCACTGTTTCTCCCAGTGTCATTTGCAAGGAGCCTGAAGAATGGAGCAATCATTTCATTCCTTCTGCAAACCCAGTCACCCCTTTAGCTCATTTATCTCAGTGATGGAGAAGACTTTTTAGTCTTATTATAGTGAGACCCATCATACTGGGATCAGGCTATCATGCCCTGTTTGGATCATGATTGTTATTTTCATTTTTTATTTCTGGATATTTTCTTTGCCCCTCGTGTCATAGCAGGTGGTCTGCAAATGTGGAACGCATCCCCAGAGCACATTAGAAAGACTGCTAATCTCAGCCACCCCCAGCCATGTCTCCCCTCGAGAAGCACACACTCACTAATGCTATCAGACTTTCCTCCACTGTGAGGATATAGAGAAGGAGAAACAGGCTAGATCCATGAAGGGAACGGCGACTCAGAATTGCAGTGGCACCTTGTGGCCTACTGGAATCGTGAGCCCTGAGTTAGGTGCCCAGGTTCCTCTATACAATGCTTGGGGAGAGACACCAAATTTACAGAAGCCAGCAGGTATGAGTGAGGAGTTGCTTAAGTAACCAGTCAGAAATGCCAAGGAGCAGGGTGACGTTTAGGCCCCATCCCTCAAAGGGATTTAGTTGCCAGTCTCGAGGCTGGAATGAGTCACCTCCATCCACTTGGGATTCACAGTCAGGAACCCTTTCCTTGAGCTAGGCACCTAATTCTCACAAAAGAATATGATGGTAATGCAGCTCCCTAACTATTCAGTGGTCCTCCAGATCTCCCGCTAGCCAGTGGGCTATAGGGTATTGAGTGCATCTGGTCTTTTTTCTCCATCTCTCCTATTGAAGCTGCTGCACTTTGAACAAAATACTTAAATTTTCATTGGACTAGCAAAGAAGTGTGTGACTGTGTAGCCCAGGGGCTAAGACATTCATCTGAGAGCTAGGAGACTTGGGCTTACATTGCTGCTCTGAATCTGGCCGAGTGGACATTTTAAACCAGCTCTCTTGCAGCCTGGATGTGTGCACTAACTCCTGACCTGTAACACTAGGGATGGGGGCACATCCTCCTCCAGTCTGGTAGGTGTTTTCTCCTTCCCTTCTCAAAATACCAACTGAAAAGGGTGGGGACCACCTACTTTGTGAATCCCATTTAGGCTGAGGCTCTGAGGGGTTTGGCAGCGTCAGGAGTTTAATGGCTTTGGGAACTTGCAGAAACATAGGTGCCTAGGGATTTTAGATGTCTACAGGTTTAGGTGGCAGGCAAGCAGCAGTTTTGAGGATCTAAATTTTGGTCTCAGGCACCCAAATCTCTTTTGGGTTTAGTGCTGAGAGCCTGAAGAGTTTGTCTGAACATTTGTAAGATGCTCAGTGACTATGGTGTTGAATTTAAAGCCTAGCTAGGGACTCAGTCCTTGGCTAGGGACCTGGGGCCAGATTTTAATGGTCTTTAGAAGTCTATTGGGCACCTGCATTTTTAGGCTTCTAAAAAATCTGGCCCTAGGTTTAGCTGACCTCACTTTGATCACTGGACTACCAGCCCCTCTCCTCTCCAGCGTAAAAGGTGAGAGACCAAAGCAGAACTGGGACAGCAGTTTACAAGGTACAATGCAAATGGAGATAGGCGTGGTTAGGTACCTGGTTTATTGCAGTGCTCTCCCCAGACATTTCTAGGGATTAATGACTGTTTCTGTGGGAGCTGTGATATTTAAAACTGGAGAGGATGTCTTTTCACCCAAGAAGCATGAGTGGTGTGAAGGAGCACATGCAAGTATTTTTTCAGGAAATCCTAAATGCTCAGAGCAAAGATTTTGTCCTGTTTTTAAAAAACTGTAAAAGAAAATCAGTTCTTCCCATGAGACATCTTAATTACTAAGCATTTAATCAACTCATATGAAAAGCAAATTCTTAAACCAGCATCTTTATAGTTGTTTCTTGTTTCATTTCAGATTTGAGCTTGACACGGCATCGTTCAGAACACTGACAATTGAAAATGCCTTATACCATGGTCGCAACTACCTCTTTTCTAACTCCAAAACATACTTCAAAATAGCAGTGGATGAAAAGGGTCTTTGGATTATCTATGCCTCAAGTATTGATGAAAATATCATCATAGCACATATTGACGAAGAGACATTTTCAGTCATTCAGCATATCAATACTACATACCCCAAGATCAAAGCCGGCAACGCATTCATCGCATGTGGAATGCTGTATGTTACTGATACTAAGGATATGAGGGTAACTTTTGCTTTTGATTTGTTGAGAGAGAAGCAGATCGATGCAAGCTTTGAGTTAAAATCAGCACAGTCTGTTCTTGCTATGCTATCATATAGTTTAAGAGACAGAGACTTATACACGTGGGAGAATGGCTATTTAATGCAATACCCTGTACATTTTGATAGCTGAATGCATTTAAAATACATCATGCAGGCCATATTGGGCGAAATAGGTTATTTAAACCTATACCCTAGACAACCTTCTGTATGCACACATATTTCCTGTTGAAGGCTATTGGCTGTCTGTGTGTGCTAAAACAGAGATGAGATCCTGAATGTCACTTAAATATACTTAAATTATACAGGCATTCTTGGCTTTACAGAGAAAGAGCTGAGTGTTAGAAACTTATTTTGGGTTTTCCCTACCATGCAGGCTATAATTTCATCTACTATATATTGATCATTCTACAATAGTGTGTTCAGTAGGGTCTTAAATTGCAATTACTGTCCGCAATCATTGTCTAGTCAGTGATTATAGTTTAGTATAAGTGTCTAAACAAGTAGGGTTCTTTGTTTTAGTTCTATTTAATTCCTTGCATCAGTTGTGATATTTCTGGAAATGATCAGAGACTAATTTCTGTACTAAAGCAACTACTATAAAGAACAAAGTAATAGTTTACTTAAAACTCATCCCATATTTGTAAGTCAAAATAGAAAACAAAAAGAAAAAATAACAAGTAAAAGTAGCAAAAAGGAAGAAATCTGAAATTTGACAAATCTGGCTAACTACTAAATAACCACAGAGCAAGTAAGAAGCCGGTGTAAATGACAGCATCATTGCACATCAGTGAAGTGTGAACCTAGGTACTCGGTGGGAAGGGATGCTACAAAAGAAAAGAGTTGGAGGAAGGATGTTAAGGTGGGGCAGGTGAATTTCCCTTAACTTTTTGATTGCTCATCTTGATCTAACCTCATCCATCTTGCTCACTGGGATGTCATTTACCCTATTTTATGGAAGTGCAACTTGTCCTACTCTGTTCCAAAGGGGCAGCCCCCCCACACCTTATACATTGGCCAAACAGGACAATCCCTGTGCAAAAAAATGAATGGGCACAAAACTGACATCAGAAATCACAACAAGCAGAAACCAGCACTTCCAGCTGTCTAATCACTCTGTGGATGATTTGTTAACAACTGTGTTCAAGAAAGTCAGTGGGACATCAAGACTTCAAAGAGACACAGGTGAATTACAATTGAGATGCAGATCAGATAGTGTGAAAGCAGAATTAAATCATGACTATGGATTATTTTCCCATTACGACAGATGATTTGCCTCCATCCTCCATGTGCTGTTTCCCAGTGTTTGAAGCTTAACAACTGCTCTGATTTGCTGTTGCAGTATGACCTGATCACATGTCTTTACACTCCCTTGCATTTATTTTCATCCCATTCTGTAAGGTCCCACATCCTCAAAAAACGACTGATGAAGTGGGATTTTCTCCCATGAAAGCTCATGTGATAAATAAATCTGTTAGTCTTTAAGTGCCACAGAACGCCTTGCTTTGTTGTCCTACTATGCGTCCAAAGAATTTGGCTTGTATGCATACAAAACTCCTAGTCACAAATGAAGGCTGTACTGCTTTGACATTAAAATGGTGAATTAGAGTAAATGCACTGGTCAAAGTGCTTAGTGATAAAGTTGGGTGTCCTGCTTTAGTCTTCACTTACATGCAAATAAACAAGAGTTGCGGCTAAGAAAATATAGCTAGGAACGTCGATCTTGTTCACTGGGAAATGACACATTTTAGGGGCTGGAAGTGAGTAAGCTTCTTTGGCCTTTAAGACCTACTTTTAAATGGGTTTAAATGACTGCACAAAGTAAGTCAGAGTCCAATTAGCTCTTATGTGTAAGGAAAATAGGCCAGTTTCAACTTCCTGTGTTCAGCAGCAGTGTGTGAAGGAATTTAATTAACTTCAGTCCCATTGGTATCTTTACAGGCTGATACAAACAAACCAACAATTTCCATGCACTGTTGTACTGGCCAGCTGATAATGCATAGCTCATTTTGAAAAAGCAAAGCACACTGGCTGTCGTTATCAGACATATACCATGTAAAACTGCTAGTTTGGCTTAAAAAGCATCACGTGATACAATGCCTCAAATGCACCATCTCTAGGGATGGAACCCTCCCTCTTAAGTGCAGCCACCTGCACACCCTGCTGACCTTCACCAGCAATTTGCCCTGACCCCTCTCAGCTCCTGCACACTGAAATGAAATCAGCACTAACATTTCAAATTGACCAACAGGCTGAGGACTATTGATGAATGATATATGTTCTCTGGTGTGCATATTAAGGTTTAGGGTTGTCACAAAACAGCAATGTGGCATCTACAGCACGTAGCCTGTTGAGCAAGGTAGGGTATTTCTGAGCAGCAGCTTTCTGTGCTGATTTGAAGGAATTTCTGTTGCCAACATGTGCATGCTGTTGAAATCAGAACACCTGTTTGTATTTTTAGCAGCCTGCAGCTTCCAGCTTGATTATGGGGTTTGGTTACCTCCTCTGATAGCCTTTTAGCAGCATGTTGGTATGTCCAGGGGTTAGTAGTACAGGGGTAACAATGTAGGGTTGTTAATGCTTGATGTCCTGTATTATCAGATGAGGAATCTAGAAAAAAAGGCTGACATCTGCCTAGTTTACCAGGAGAGTCTCCTGCTGGGGGTGGCTGTGCTCACTGGCTGAGCCTGATCGGATTGTCACATGACAGGAGACTGGACAGTTATAAAAGAGCAAGAACAGGCTATTGTGACTTTTTGGACACTTTGATCAGCTCAGGCTGTTAGGAACAGCTTCAGGAATGTGCTGAGGCCAGGGAATCACTGACTACACCATGACCTCCACCCCCCCCAAGGTAAGAGGGAGCTAGAACACAGGGCACTGCAGCTGCAGTGCTTGTTTTCTGTGTTGTGTGACTGTTTAAAAACCCCTACTTTTTGTTTTCCTACAGGGTGCACACAAAATAACTAAAGGTGGGCAAAATAATGAGCATTTCTGCTACACTTGTAAACAAAACTTTTTTTTTTTCATGGGCTATACTCGTGAGTTGCTGGCTAGCTCAATTCTGTACAATTCTTCTCTTTTAAACTATTGTATCAGCCTTGTTGCCACAATTCTTCCTTCTTAACTGCATCAATGGCTGAGTTCTAACTAGTGGGAGGAAGCAATCTCTATAGTTTAAAGCACATTTTAAAACTCTTCTGAATGAAGAGTGCTAAATCTGCTGTCCAGTGTTTGTTTCTAAACTCTAAGTTTCTTTACCTTTATGGGCTTTAGCTGAAAGTTCCTCTTCACATAACCATACTAAAAATCATTATCCAGTCAAACAGTGGGGGATCTTACATGCATATCCCTCTATGTCACCAAAAAGAAGTGTCATTTAGTGGCATGGTTGCTCAGTGCATTTGTTGAAAGCAAATACTGAAACCTAGACAGTGAAAACCAACCAAGAGAGTAGGTGTACTAAGTACGCATTTCTTGCCTGAAGTTTGAGTTTCCTTGGTGTCTGTAAGTTAAAGTCACATCATTTGAAAGTTGAGTGTAACAAATGGCCGGGTATGTAAGTAATCTATGTTGTGTTAATGTTACAAATTTTCAAAATGTGCAGTGGTTACGTGAAGCAGGAACTGTTGTAAGAAATATCAGAAGGCTTAAATATTATCATCATCATTCGATGCACTGTATTTTAATTAATTTTTGTGATCAGCGTCCTCCTTAGGTTACCAATTCAGTATAGTACAAAGAATTGCATTCACTGAGTGTCTTTCGTTTAGCTTTAAAGAAATAATTTAGAAGTTTTTGTATTGCTCATTTTGACTTCAGAAAATACTAATTCCAAACTACACATTTTTAGAGCTGGTATTATTACTACTACCACCAAGGATTCTTTGATTAGCAGGAGTATTAGGAAACCCTTCAACTTTAGGGCAAATTTAGTTCAAGGTGGTCGTGGAGGCCTTTGTGAGCTGATGCATGTCAAATGTAGTGGTTGTCTTGGACCAATTACTGTTTCCATCAGATTGACAGTTTTGTCAGAGAGTCAAGTACTGAAGAAGCAGGAGAATGAATTCTGATGACCCATGGTGGCAGGATGATGTACAAAGTATGTGTAGGGCAGCTGTCTGCACTGAAGAATGTGAACTTCAGTTCAGTTAATCTTGCATTCTTTGGGAACAGTGAAAGACTAAAATAAGTGTGACTGCAAACCTCTTTTCTCACTAGTTAGAATTTTAGGTTTAATAGTGACTGCAGATATCAGCATGATACAAGTCCATTTAAATACAAGCAAAAGACTGCACAGGAACTAGCCTGTTCCATGAAATTAAAGGAATTTATTTAGTTTACAAAGGTAAAATAAACAAATGACATTTACTTTTCTTTCATAGCCATACTCACAACCTGCAATTAAAATCCCCTTTGGAGAAAGGTGCATTTTCTCTCAGGATATTTTACAATGCAGCACAGACATCAAAATTCTCATTGAAGAAGTAGGACAACTAGTTAACATTTAAATACACAGACATCCATTCTAATATCTTGTTAAGAACATGGTTTTTGTTTACACAGAAAAATACATCCAAATATGACAATAGTATCTTGTATATTACAAGCAAACAATGCTGAACTCTGCATAGTTTATACAATATGCTATGGTCATAACTTAAATTACCAGTTTTATCAACTATTTACTCGCTGGCCACATAAAGCCGGACATTCATCTGAAACGTGGCGCTGTTTGTTACGCTGGTATTATCTAATATAGCTTCACTTAAGGAAATCTTTTTTTCCCTGGACAAACCTAAGTGTTTAAAAGCTAACTAAAAACATGATTCTCTTCACTACAAACATTTAATGTTCACATTACACACCTAATGGAAAGGCAGATTTCCAAAATATAAAACAACATCAAAGAAAAAAGTGTGCAAATTAAGAAAACATTGCATTTTAAAAACATCTTCATGTGCAAGGTATAGTATCGACTGTGTATTAATACTACCTGGTAAAAATACCAGCATAAAATGATTCTTCATTGCACATTGTTCCATAGCATTGTATCTATTACACTTTCCTGGCCTACAAAACCTTACATACTTGGAGTACCCTTCAATACAACAGGCTATTTTTAAATGCTTCAATTAATGGAAAGAACTGGAAGAAAAATAAAACCTGAATCACATTACTAACTGCTTACTGACTGTTTTTAGAGCCATGGTACTTGTATGTATCTGTGGCTACTGTTTGAGTCAGTGTAACATGCTGACTAAAGAAGACTTGTTTTAGGTTTTTGAGCACTCACCTACCTATGACTTAACTGGTTTTATTCTTTGTTTATATACATTTCCATTCCCACCAATCCATGTAGGCAGTGCTCAAGATACCTTCTCTTAAAAGTCAGTCATTTTTCTGTTTCACATAGTATTTAATGCTGCAATCATTGCTCAGAGCAACATATGGTAGGTAGTTCCTTTCATTAATGCATATTACTGCATTGTAGCTATTTAACAGAGCTGTATATAAAACAGGACTAAATTGCATAATTCTACAGAATGTCAAAAATGCCCGCAGGGATGTTGAAAACATTAGGCAGAACTCTCATTTTCAGAGTGCCATCTGCTCCACAGGAGAAGATGCGATTGTCTTGCAGAGTTTCAATCTGCATGACTCCAGCACCAATATTTCTGAATATGGATTGCTTGGCATGTTCATTTTTAAATGAATGAATTAAACCGTAGCCTGTCAGTCTCCAGACCTATATTAAAAGAATGACAGACAAGACAGAATGAGGTTAAAATGTGCCTATTCTATTGAGAATGTGGACCAAACACTTCCCTACATCAAAACCCACTCACTACAGGAGGGAAAGAGCATATGGATGTCAGAGTGCTCAAATTCTGAAGCCCGACGGCACCTGTACTGGCATATAACAGAGCAGGAGCTAGTGGCTGCTTTAATAAATGACACCTGGCTATGGTCCCCCAAATGACTACATGGCAGTTGTGAATTCAGGTAAAGGAGCTGTGCTTCTTCCTTCCATCCCTTCCCAGCCTTCTGTTACCTGCACTCTTCACCCTATGCCCCCACTCCTCACTTATATCCTATACGATGGGGTGGTCAGCACACAAGCCGCTTTTATGCCAGCTGATGTGACCAATTGCTGGAACAGCAGCAAAGAATCTGGCTCATAATTAATTAACACTGGTCCATAATACGAGTTTCTGACTTGGGGCCCGGTTCTTCAAAGTGGACAACCCTCTTGATCAGTAATGCAGGTTCAGGCCATTAGGCTGTAAGGCGGCCAGAGGTAAGGATTCTCTTATCTCACTATGAAACATCATGGCATGGTTTAGCCAAGAGTGAAAATTTTGTGCACCCTCTCTCTGTGTGCAGCATCTACCTTTCTCTTTCTTCTTGTATTCAGATTCTACACACTCTGGGGCAGGACTGGGCTCTTGCAGTGTCTTGCAGAGATGGATACTGGCCCATGACTGGCGTTCCTGAGTATTACCTCAATACAAATAACTAAAATTCTTATTCAGAATTTGACATTAGAGCACAGGCGCTGTGATAATTACTCAAGCCAACGCACTGTGCTTTCTTTCTCTCAAATTCATAACTTAGCTAAGGCACTTCGATGACCTTACCTTCATGTTCCCTTCTGCTGAGCCTGTTGCAAAGTATTCTTCAGAAGGGTCCAATGAAAGAGCCTTAATCGCGGAATCATGTGCTTGAAAAGTATGAAGGATTTGTCTCTGTCTGATGTCAAAGATGCAGACACATCCCCTCCTGCCTCCAGAAATCAACAGCTGCTGCTTAGGTGCATACTGAAGTACTGTGGCACCATGGTCATGACATGTGAAGTCTGAGAGAAATATTGTAAGAGTGTTACGGGTTTGTAGTCTTGTGCAACTGTCAGATATAACATACAGTTCTAGTCTCTGTTACTCGATAGATCTGCTCCTTTTGAGTGTATACCGTTGTATCTGCTACACGAATGACACATTGTTTTGTATGACTATGAGTAGGAGAGCTGCAGGGCCAGCAGAACTAAGACTGAGATGGATGCTGTTATTCCTTAATCAGTTAATTTTGATTGATAGTTAATGCATATAGCCTGGTTGGAATTTTAAAAATTAAAAAACTCTAACATTCACAATGTAGGTAAAAGACATAAAAACCACTATTAAAAATATTAAATTTGCAAAGTCAAGTACTAAAAATTAGAAAATGCCAAAAATAAGGTGGTGCAAACTTAATTTGACCACTGAGTGTACGCATTATAATAATCTTCAACTATGTAGCCACATACTATTTCCTCTGTGGGGCCTCTGGTTCATTCATTTTCTCTCAGAACTGAGATCCAGCACTTCCATGACATCATATGAAAACTAATAATAGCCCAGCCTTTATTTTTAAAAATGTCCATACCAAAAAATTGCTATAACTTGAATGTATAGTGGCTACAATTGCTTGAACAAATGCAGCGATGACTGGTTAGATGCATACTTACAAAAATTTGGAATGGTATTTCTCAATTTGTTTAAGATATGCAAATGTAGTTAAAAGTTTGAGTTAAGTAAGAAGTGAATATGCTGGTGTCTAATATCTTCATTCATGAAACATAAAAATATCAATTAAAATACCCTGTTAACCACAAATGCTAAATTAAATTTGTTCTATTGAGGTAAACAGGAATGGGGCAATTTGTTGTACTAATACAGTGATTCTCAACCTTTTGCAAGCTGTAAAATCCTTGGTGGCGTATTGACCCTACAGGACACGCCAGCCCACCTGCCCCCAGTCCAAATCCAGCCATCTCCCTGGCTGGCTGCAACACGCTTACTACTGTGTGGCAACATGGTAATGTACCCTAACACAGTGGTTGAGAACTGCTGTACTAATATAGACACTGTGTAGTCTGAAGTATACTTCATGGTATCATGAGGTGGCAATCTATTATCACAATAGCCAGAACTATCCTTCGCAATCACAGAGGACTTACTAATGAGAAGCTGCAGCCTGACACTACAGTGTCTGGCAGCCAATAATGAAGAGGTCCCTTCCTGATGTAACTTGGACCCAGCTTGGGTTATAAGATGGCCTCCAAGTGGCTGAGCACTCACTATCGCGAGCACAGGCAGGTGTGTCAGCCTCTTTCCATTGTATGTGACACACACAAAAACTGTGACTCCGAAGACCTTCATTCTTCAACATGCAGAATAAAGACAAGGGGAGTGAGACCAAAGCTGCCTGGCTTCCCTATCTTTACTGGCTGTGAACACAGGGGAGGATAGTCTAAACAAGGCCCCACTCTGTGAGCCCTTCACTCTCCAGCTGATCAACATCAAGCAGCACAAGGAGCAAGATCCTGACATCACATTCATGTTTCAGCACTCACACTCCAGAATGACGCTACTTTGCTGTTGTCCTTCCCTCCCACTGCTCCCTTCCCACACTCAACTCATCTATTGCTGGGCTTTCTCCTTCTGCTTCCCCTTCCCATCTTAATCCTTCCATCCAAACTTTCCTGTCCCTGCACCTTCCCTCACTCCCAACACCTCAAAAAAAAAAAATCAGACTATCAGGTCACAATCTGTATTAAAATGAAGGTGAAAAAAAATTTGCCATCAGCACTGAGCCTTCTGTCCTCCCCTCCTCCATGCACACCATCCACTTCATGTAACCCTTGTGTCTGCCCTCGCTCTTTGTTAAATGTAAATGGACATCATGCCTGAATTAGACTGGAAAGCTCTTTGGAAAGGCACCTCTTCTTATCATGACCACCACTGCCAACATAAAGCTTGTCTGCTTCAAGGCACCTCTAAATGCTATAGCTGACTACCAGTTTCAGGAGGGATCTACATGCAGATTTATGAGCCTGTTATTAATGAGAACTTAAAAGTTTGAATATATAGCGCTAAACCAAACAAACAGCTGCCTTCAGCTGTGAAACTTTATAAACAGATTCACAGGACAGTCTTGTGTGTGATCTTTTCTGATGTGCCTCTTTTTTTACATTTTGGTGTGTACAAAAGTAGACTCTGATGTTGGAGGCCATATAATCTACTGTTTCAAGACACCCTTGGCAGGCCTGGTATTGTACTGATTAGCTTCTAATAGAAATGTTTAGTCTAGTCCCATATGACCTTTTTCCTCTTAAAAGTCGCACACAAATGCCACTGGATTCATTAACCATTAGTAAATTGAAATCTGGTTCACTGCAGCACTTACCATGAATGAGACTGTTCCCAGGTGATACCAAAGTGTCCCACAAGCAGACATTTCTGGTGGAAAAAGAAACTAAGTCATGATGGCATCTTTCAAAAGGATCCATGGGTAGTGAGTCACATGAGAGGTGCTGTGTCAGGCCTCATCAGGAGGACCTCTGCAGAAACTTGGACTGCTGTGGGAGGTGGGGGTGGGGGATGTGCAAAAGCACAAATGAAAGTTAAGAGCCTAATGCCAGCGGATTGTCATTCTAGCCTTTGGAAAACTCTAAAATCCCCAGTGGGCACTCTGCTTGATTCTGCCTTCCTTGAAGACTAAGGGCTTTGGCCTGCACCTAGGAGGTTTACATTTTTGTCTGTGTTAGTGTTTTGTGCGCTAGCTGGCCCATGTGGACCCTGATGCTGCAACTAGTGCACATTAACATGGTTTGAAACAGGACGGTGTTAATACACACTAGTATACTTCTAGTGCACACCACGAGAGTCCACATGAGCAACACACTACTGTGGACTAAAGAAATCCTTCATTTTTAGTCTTACAGCAGTGGTTTTCAAACGTAGGGTTGGGACGCAGTACTGGGTTGCAGCACCCTTTGCTGCCGCCACCAAAAGACAGGAATGCATTACTCGAGATAAGCAAGGAGTCCTGTGGCACTTAAAGACTAACAAATTTATTTATTGCATGAGCTTTTGTGGGAGAAGAATCTCACTTCATCTCTCTTTTTCAAAACGTCTCCCATGAAAGCTCATAGAATAAATTTTGTCAGTCTTTAAGTGACACGGGATTCCTTGCTTATTTTGCTGAACTAGAGTAACACGGCTACTCCTTTGGAACTTGCTCAAAGATGTAATTGTTGGGTTGTGGGCATAAATGACTTTTTTTTTCAACTGGGTCCTGAAAAGAAAGTTTAAAAACCACTGTCTTAGAGGAAGGTCAGGAAACATATAAGCCATTCAATATCACGGCCAGGATTGAACCCTGCATTTACTATGTAACCTCCTCCCCAACCCAGTACAAATGTACTTGTCAGAATTAAGTGCAGTTGGGATTTCTAGAAACCACTGGGTAAAAATGAAGACAAAGAACACTACCAAAGCAAACTAATTTAAAACAAGATAACAAAAAGCAGAGGTGTTCAGTCAAACTCTTGACTTGTCAATAATGAGTATTTAATTAAAGGAGGAAAAAACAACTTAGCATTGAATGATGAGCTTTGAGAAGCCAACAGAATGAGGGGAGCCAGTCTGCAGAAGGAAAACTGAAGGATTGACACAAGAAGGCAAACACACCCATACTTTGGGTGAGGGAATTCAACAGCTTTTAGGAGATCAGGCTTTAAAATTCTGGCTTTCCAGCTGCCAGAGGCACAAAATCCAAAGAGGCAATCCATTACAACAGGAAGCTTCATCTCTCAGCCTTTGTCTATTTCTCACTGCGTACTTTCTTTTAACACACCTGTTATCATTGGACTGCCCAGATGTAGCCACTAGACTTGAAGAAGTAATGAATGCAAAGTCACTTGTGGTTTTACTATGACACTGCCAGCTCTATAAAACAAAAATCCAACAACAAGATAGTCATATAATCTATACATCAGTTACTAACATAGCAATTTAAATATTCAGTCATATGTATGTCTACTGATGGCATATCACAAGCAACAAGCTTAAATACAAACAGTTTATTTTATTCCTTCCTCAAATCCCTATATGAAGTGACATGGAAAGTGCAGAGAACGAAAAGATATTTTAACTAGTTTTATCAGAATTACAGCTTATTAGCAATTCCAATTAAAAAAAAATCCAAAATAATTCACTATAATTAAATTGTGACAAATATAGAGCACAGTATGTGTTTTACCACTCTGAATTCACAATTAAGTGTGGTCTTCATGTGCTGTATAAATAACAGACTCTAGAAGAGTGAAGGTATATAATTAAAAAAAAATGTACTGCAGTTGTTTTCAGTATTACTAAATTCAAGGACAAACGTTAGGTTATATCTGTAATTACATTAGTTTGTTTATTCTGAAATGAGATCATTAAAGCTATCTCCATCAAACACTATTTGTTTTGATAAAATTCACCAATCAGTACAGCAGAGAAAAACATTAATAAAGCAGTCACATTATCTGCACCTGCTCTTTTACTTGTCTGAAACTTTGTAAAGTAAAAGACATTCAAGCTGCCATTCCTAAAAATTTCCTCTATTGAAAAAAAGATTTTGTTACTTACCAGATAGGGTTTAGGATTAGATACAGTTTGGTTGACTTGCCAGATACTTAAAAATCCCTCTCCATCAGCCACACCACACTGCAAGAAACAAACTTAATTTATTCTATAAACTGCTGACAGGCCCCACTGGCTAGTTTGACTACTTTTAACCAGAAGCTGAAATAGCTGCATGTATAGTCAACACA
The DNA here is from genome assembly GCA_007922195.1 of Podocnemis expansa. Classification (NCBI taxonomy): domain Eukaryota; kingdom Metazoa; phylum Chordata; order Testudines; family Podocnemididae; genus Podocnemis; species Podocnemis expansa. Next base: position 1,982,349 of record ML682019.1, read on the forward strand.
GATGGTACAAATCTGAAAGGCATCTATGTGATTCAAGAGCCTCTGTTCCATTTTCAAAAGTGGTGTGTGTATTTAGGCCTAGAGCCACAAAGAGATCTAGCTGCCTCAGTCCAAAATATAGCTATTGAAAGACTCTGTTCATCGGGTGCCTAAATTTGTCAGTGAGCACACGCAAATCCAGTTATACCCTGATGCTGCTGAGCTGCTCAACACTTCAGCTCCAGCAGGATTCATAAATCAAGCATTTCCATCCACCCATCTGCCTGTAGGGCCCAATCCAGTAAGTGTGCACAGAGGCTGCCTTGGAGCACAAAACAATCATAGCTCCCCAATTGTAGCCAGACAGTTGGTGCACTGATCCAGGACCTGGGAAATCCAGGTTAAAGTCCCCACACTGCTTGATTTGAAGCTGGCAGTTGAACGCTGGTTTCTAGCCACCCATATAAATGCCCTAGCCATGCAGCTAGAGGCTATTCTGGGATGCCTGTTCCTCAACCTCTCCTGTTCTAGTTTATTTAAAAATTCATTGGGCCAGAGAGAGTGTAATAACTCTGTAACCAGATGCCTACCACATTTAGCTGGTGGGCTCTGGTTCCACTCCTAGCTCAAGGCCAAAGCACTCTGTTGAACCACGAGTATGTGGGGCAGGCTAGAGTACTGTATGCTCACACCCTAGCCTGCCAAAGGACAACAGACAAGCCCAATGTATCTTTGAAATGTTCCTATGTGATGAAGTCCTCCTTTTGAAACAGAGGTTTGGGTGCTTTTGAAAATATTGTTTTAAAAGCCTAAAGCAGATTTTATTTTAATATTAAATGCCTAAGGGATAGGTTAGAAGTGATACCCCAATACACTGATGAAACAAGTTTAATTTAAAAAAGAACCAAAACATGCATTTTTATAGGACACCATCATGTTAGAGGAGCAATTATAGAATGACTGTATTGTCTCAGGCATGGCACAGCCACTACGAGCTCTGCAGATTGACACTAATGAGTAGCAATTAACCTTTATTAGTACCATAATTATGTACTCTATATGGACTGTTTAGGAGGGGCATCTGTGTTAGTCTGTATACAGCAAAAACAATTGAAGTCCTGTGGCACTTTTAAAGGCTAACAAATTTCTTTGAGCATAAGCTTTAGTGGGCTGCAACCCACTGTATTTCACAGATATAATATTTTAAATGTTCTTTTAAACACTTAGCTGATACTATTCTTCATATCCCTGAATCAATAAAGTCAGGCTCTACTTGGGTGTATAATCAGTCACCACCATTTTGTAATTTCTATTAAATAATTCTTCACAACATGGCTCAACAAACCCTGAGCACCAGGTCACCACGGTGAGCAGGTTTGCTGCCTGGCTCCAAGCTCCACTGAGGAAATGCTGTGGAGAAGCGCTCTCTGGTGACCAAAAATAAAAATGCTGGTGCCAAAGAGGAAGCCAGTTTTGTCAAGCCCTGCTTTAGAATCAGTTACCTTACAGAAAAACTTTCAGAACCAATTCTGCTAACTCAATATCTCTTCTGTTTTCATCGGTATGGATACTGAATGCAAACAACGTGTCGTCTTGCATTGAGGATCACCTCCTCTTTGTGCTCATTCCCTACCTGAGGTCCTAATCCTCTGTCTGTAATATCACTTTTTCCACAACAATCAACCACAATGTCACAAAAAAGGATTATTTCTTTGTGTGACAAATTCTTCATCAAAATCCTGTCTTTATCTCTGACTAAGAAGCAAAGGGGAGGCGAGTACAAAAGCTATAAGACACAAACAGAGCTGATTTCTATTCATTTCCCTGAGTCCACAGGAATAAAGGCATCACATTGGGAGTAAGAGAAGGGGATAATCAGGCTCAGGGTTTGTTTAAAGTCTTCCATAAAAATAAAAAACTAGTTGCTCTAGTAATGGTTATGTCATCAAAAGGACTATGACTCAAAGCAATAAGAGCACTTCTGAACACTTCAGAAATAAGTCATGTACCAGACTCAGGACTATACCACAGATACTTTGCGCTGGAGACACAAGTCCAACTTAAATAGCTAGGTAAGTGTGGTTTACAGCTGCTTTATGTCATCAAGGTGCCACAAAGCAACTAGAGTGCATGAGTGAAGCTGGCCCCAGTTTTCACAAGAAAATCTAGTTGTAAAGAATGAGGACAAAATCCAGAAGTTGTATACAATATGATATCGGTACCCTCTTGCTATGTTGTTCCTAAACAGCTGTTGCCGTTACGAGGAGTGTTGACAATTCACAGTAGGGAAAGTGTTTTTAGAGGAAATCTTACTTAGATGTGGTTGGTTTCATGAGGTGTTGCTGCAGCAGACAAGTGTCTATTATGGTTTCTAAACTGAGGACCAGATTTCTTGCACAAGGAGTCTGAACCAAGAACAGTGTGAGTGACAAGGTGAGGGAGGAGACTTTAAAGCCACCTTTATGTGCCCCAATTCTTGGAGTATCTAGGCACCAATGTACGCTACAACAGCCTGAAGTCTGCTGTAAGTAATATCTGGTGACTTATGCACCTACAAAACCATTTGCGTAGCTGGGAAATAACTGAACTCAAAGTGACCCCAGCTATGCATCCCAACACCATTGACCAGCATAGAAAGTGAAGTATGTATTAACATAGTGGCTCTGTGTTTTGTAGGATTCCTCTATCTTGAGAGTTAAATTTCATTTACAGCTTCTTTTCTCCAGTGGAGCAACATAAAGCAGCCAGATAACACTACTCAATCAAGCCCTAGGTGACTTTCAAATTTTGAATCATCTGCATCCTTTAGTATCACAGAAATGACTAAATATATTTATAATCCCACTATGGCTTTTCTGCTGAGACTTTTACAAAACAAAAAGCAAGAAAATACCAATCTAATATTAATGCCACTCTCCTAAAAATATCTTGTGTATCCAAACTGAACCCTTTAATACTAGTGCTAACATGTCTCTGCATTTAAGCTGCAAGGTGGAATATCCTCTACATGGGCTTGACTGCCATGGTGGAGCTATAAATGAGATACATTTCCTGAACACACTATGCATAGTTCTAGGAGGACACACACTGGCATAACATTCCAGATTTGTTTTGCAGTACTCATGGTCACTTATGCTGTGGCCATCTCTCAGATTTGTTTCCCTTCAACAAAATCCTGTTTAAGGCAAAAATGTGAATCCCTCACTCATTTTGGTATTTAGTTGAGTAATTGTTCATCATTAAGAGCAAGGGGTTGACAACCTGGCTCATGCTAAATAAGGCTTTGTGCAATTAAAATAAGAGCCAGATTTTGCAAAATAAACTACCTAGGTGTCCATATATGCTTTAAGGATCTGTGTTTACCAGATGGCATTCTATTTTTATATATGTGTTATAACAAATCACATCTACATTCTAGAAATTTTTGTGCTTCTCCAGTTAAAAACTGTTGTTCAATGAAATGTTTATTTAAAAAGAGAAATTGTTCAATGAAATATTTATTTAAAAAGAAGAGGTGGAGAAAAAAATCCTCCTTAGAGAGGACTAACCTTATTGCCCTGGGAATTGAAATACAATCTCGTAACCCTTGCATTGCCAGCTTGTCGGAAGCATACCAGTTGCTGTGGCCTGGTCCATTCAAACATTCGAACGCTACCATCTTGGGCTCCTGTGAGATCTGAGGGGAAAAAAAGATGATTTAATAATCAATGGCAAAATGTCATAAAATTTCATTTGTGTTACATTTTGAGGAACAAATAAGTTTTTTTCACTTTCATACTGTTAAATAAAAACTACTTACAATATTGATGGACTGGGTGTGAAGCCATTCTCTTGACATTATTCAGATTTCTTTTAATGAGCTTCATATAAAAGAAACACCATGTTCAATTTGTAAAGTTCAAAGATCAACAATACTTTTGAATAAGTATGGAAAACATAAATGAACTCAGGATATTATACACATGACTAAACAATGAACTGTCTTTGTTCCCTAATTTTAGATTCTTAATTGTTAACCATATTCATATCCAATTACTTTTAGTTACAACACAACAACAAAGGCCTGAATTCAGGAAAGGATTCCTACTTAGGTCAGCACTCAGGCACAAGGTCCACTTTAGGCATAATTCAGTGAAGTACATTGTATTGAAATGCTTTTCTAATTTGGGGCCTGAAATAGAAATATAACTACCTTTCAACTGGCATTTTAAAACAGAAGTCTATCATGGAGAAGCATCAGAATTGTAGGCATGATAATTTAGACATTCAAAATAAATTAAGGGATACGAGTAGATACAATCAACTGTGTAAGAGAGAAATCTTTCCGAAAGATTTCTTCAATAGGTGTTGAGAATATAATTTATGCTATTCAGCAATTGATGGAAGAACTAAGTTATAGGTATGTCAATCCAAAATAATTAATGTAAGAGAATGTTTAATTAGTTTGGCAATTTTTGCCAACAGTCATCGGATGTCATTGCAAAATAAACTGAAAGTATGTTACTCAGTGTAGCTCTTCATATGAACTAACTATACAAAAAGCAAACTGCATACCACGCCAGCTCCAGTGCTAGTCTGTCCACTACCTAGCCATGGCATAGTTGAAGATGATTGCATTTGATTCATTCCAAATGATGGTGCACTCGACTGAGTCAGAGTTGTGGTAGAACCTCGGAAGTCAAGGTCATCTGAACTGTAGAAAGATACCAGTGTAATGCTTTATAATTGTTACATTTTGCAGTTAATATTTTTTAAGTAATAGTGTCAGAGATGTTGTAACTGCACGCTATATCTTTAGAGATCATATTGTATTCTGTTTACAAATGGTTTATGCCATCAATGTGAGCCAGGAACTGTATGCAACACCAAATGAGAGACCTACCAAAACTCCTCCAACAAGCAAAAACAGTGGGGAGTGGAGCAGTGATTAATCACTCTGGTTGTAAACTCCTCCAGAGACCTACCACCCCAGGGGAAGCTTGCAGATACTCGTTCAAATGGGGCTTTCAGAGAAAGGAAGTGTTTTGGTCTACAAATGCTTACTTTCAAGAGTCAGAGGGCCTTCATTTTGATTCAGCAAATGGACAGATCTGTTCAAGTGGGAGCCCAACCCATGCAGAAGGGTTGTAAGGATTTCAGTTTAAACCCCCCCCCCCCCTTGGTAAGTATTTACCATGCACCTAGGTTTTTAGATGTCTTCTTTGTAATACTTTTACTTTTAAAAATAAATGCATCTTCCTTTGTGAAGGCTGGTTGGTAATTGGTATACCACAAAAAGTTAGCCAAAGATGCTGGACCACAATCAGACCTACTGGGAAAATCATAATGAGGGACTGCAAGCATAAACATCCTGTCTGGCAGGAGAACTAGATCAGAGCCTGAAAGCTTAAGTGGGTGCCCTCTAGAAAGACCAACAAAGGGGAAGTCCGAAGATGCACTGGATCCCAAAACGGTGAAAATAGTTTTGTTAACCACACTATAATTAACAATGGCAACAGCAGCAGAACAACAGCCATGAAACCTGGTCTTATCTACTGCCCTGCTGTGAACACACAATGTGACCTTCAGCAAGTCACTCAAAACTCTGCTTCTGTTTCCCCATCTGTACAATGAGGATAATGATGGTTGGCTGCTTTTGTAAAGTGCTTTTGAGCTCTATGGCTGAAGACCGTATATGTTTTGTTAACAACAAAAACAACAACAAAAATGTGAACTTATCTGCATGTAGAGTTGGGGTGTTCCTGAACTTTCAAAGTAAAAACTTACCTTAAATATAACTGTAAAAGAAGAAAAACTAACCTTTTAGATTCTCTGTCATACTCTTCCCCAATCCATATAAATGACTGAGCAGCCAACAGAGCTGAAACATCAAGTTCTTGCACATCATGTGTAGATGCTAAAACAATTTCATTGCTATTTGCCTACAAAATACAAACAGATAATGTGCACTAGTTGTAATTAATATCTTAAAGGAACAAAATGATTTACTAAAACAGTAATAATATCATTCATTTTACCTTATTAACTGCAAATGCCATTATCATATCAGACTCTTTGTGAATTATTTTGGCTTTCCCCCCGGGGTAGCCGAGATCTGCTTCAACCTACAAAACATTTACCAGTAACTTTTAATTGGTGTGTAACAATTTTTTTGTAGCGATATGGACAGACTGAAAAATCTACAGGAATTCATGCAAGAAAAGATCAGTGGCTTCAGCGTTGGTTAGGAAGCTAAACTTTAGATGTTTGGTACTCACTTGTGTTCTAAAAACAAAAAATAGTATATCTGAAAATTTAAAAAGTCAAACAAGAAGTTGTGTAACACAATTTACAAGGTGTTCACTTATCCCAATCACAGGACATCCAAAATTAATGCACTGATTAGGAATCTGCCACACAGAGACTACATAGAACATTTAGCTTCTGTCAGTCTTATTAAAAAAAGAAAAGCCAGTCCCACAGAACTTTTAAGAATGTGCTAAAGGTTTGGGAGAAGGGATACTACCTTGCTTTTGTGATCTTCTGCTACGCAGTTTTGTTTGACCTGCTCCACACGATCTTCTACAGACTACATAACACCACACAGTCACAAACACAAAACACATGCACAAACAAATATAAAAAAAAAAAGAATGAAACATTCCAAACTAGATTTAAAAGGCCAAGCCTCTCAGTAAAGGATGACAAATGTATTTGTTTTTGTTTTTTTTTTTTTTTTTTTTAATAAAAGGCACAGGAACTGAGACAGGAATCTAAACAAACTCACTTAAAATGTAATGTTTCCTAGATGAACACAAAATGTATGGTATAAAAGATACTTATCCCACAATTTTGTTACTCACAAATTTATATGCTTTTCTTTTTTCTTTTTTTTTTTTTTTTTTAAAGTATGGCATAGTAAATAAATGAGAGAGCGATACACACACAGACTTCATACTTACAAGAAGTTTTAAGATAGGCATTACACTTTTTCCAGTTTTAGTTACACATCACCATTTAAATTTAATTGCAATTCATTTCAGATGTAACTATAGTTCCATCCATAAAAATCCGTATTATATATTATGTATATATTAGGCATGCATATATACATAAAATTAAACAAAGTAGCTACCAGTTTCAATCTATTATATATGACAAGCCAGATGGATTAAAGAATATTTAATTAATTATGACTACCCTACATGCTGTTCATTTAGTAAGAGAGAAGTTTTTAAATATATATACTGTATTGTAAATGTCTTGTCTAAGAATACACATTTTAGTTTGCTTTGTACTTCAATAAACTGCATGGTATCCTATTGATTTTTAAAACACTATTAAAGGGAAAAACAAAGCTGAGATGCCAACAAAAATTAAAATTCAATAATAAAAATTAGAATGGAGACACTTTAGAATAGACACAGATTTAGGATTTTTTTTTTTTAAAAAGCTTTCGTTATTTCGTTTACCTCACTTTGCTTTCTTTTCTTAGTGAATATATATCTTATAAAGGTCTCTTGAAGAAGTTCTTGTTTCACAAGAAAATGCCATAGTCTTTTAGCTGGAAGTGCTGAATAATCCCTTGATCTGGGGGGGAAATTGTAACATAATTTTCAATATAAAACTCATCATGGTCATAACATAGTTAAATGGGGACAAAGAAATTATGAAGAAACTCCAAACCATTTCAGATGCAATTCACTGTGACACACAATGACGGATTTGTGTGCTCTGTGTTCTGTCCAAGACATGTCATAAGGAATACAAAGTTTCCTAGACATCCTCTGTGAAATCATATTATGCAGAGTTACTAAATTCAAAGGGATTATGGTCAAGACTTGCTTCCTTGATTCCAATATAGTAATATGTCTAAATTGTGCTGAAGTTACTCTCATATTATAATTATGACATCAAGATGAAGCAAATACACTCTGTAAAATACTTCTCCATTTTTCTAATATTCAAAAGGCTTAATAGGTGTTTGGCAATCCTCCAAAAAGGCCATATTTTTATAGTGAAATGTACCACCTTCTGTGCACACACAATCATATATCACTTGAAACCTTATTTTAAGTAGGTTTTGATGAGGTATGATGTGGAGCTGTCAGTGGTACTTTAAGGTTGTAGCTGAGATGAAACAATACTATCCAAAATGAGTGTGTCTTTTTTTGCCAATCCATAAACACTAAGAATTACTGCTAGAACAATTTGTATGGTGGGGAAGCTGACTGCCATTGAACCAAACCATAAACAGTAGGAAGAAATTATCTAAGAAGGATCAGTAGAAAGACATAAGTATCTGACTGCCATTTAAAGACCCTAAATCCCAGGACCAGGCCCCACAGGGATTTGGAAAACTGCTGTTCAGCTCCTCTGAACCATGTAAGCACCTAAAATTGCTCAGGTACTGTATTTTTGCAGTAAAAGTTCCTTAAGTTCCTGTCTTTCTGCCTCTGAGCATGCCAGCTACTGTTCCACATGAGGCATCTGGACGGCTAAGTCCCATGCAATACATGAACCAAAGGCAGATTGGCACTGCTCCACCTAACTTGTGTGCAGAGCCCAATCCCATAAACATGCTCAGACCTCGCTAACCACATTGGGCTTCTACAGGCAAGTTTATACAAAATGGCAAGGGGGCGGGGGAGAGCAACACTCCAGTATGACTTTTAGACCAGTGGGTAGGGCCCTCACCTGGGACGTGGCAGCTCCCTGGCTCAAATCCCCCCCAAGGAGAAGATATTTGAACTGGGATCTGCCACCAAACAGGTGAGTGGCCTGACTCTGGGACTGCCTGATACAAGGGGTTGTGGGAGGCTCTCTCAGTCTTTGTTGAAGCTGTTCCACTTTGGATAAATAATGAAAGAATTATCAGGCTAGAGAACACGCCCAAGCATGAGGAGGTGTAGCTTGCTGGCTGGAGCACTCACCTCTGAGTGGGAGACCCAGGATCCTGTTCCCTTGCTCCAACAATTTTTCTTTATTCATTATCCACAATGGAGCAGCAGCTTCAACAGGAGATACTAAAAGTCTCCTTCAGAATATTCCATAGCCCCAGGGGCTAGGACACTTACCGGAGAAGTAGAATATTCCAGGTTAAATCCTCTCTCATCCTGAAGTACAGAGGGGACTTCAACTGGGGTCTCCCACATCCCAGGTGAGTTCTCTAATGCCTGGCCTACATGTTATCAAGGTCTTCCTCTTCCTCCTGGCCCTGGCTTCTTACTAGAAGAGTGCAGGTGCCTAAAGCCAACTGGCTTGCTGAGTACCAAGCTCAGGGAAGCACCTTCTGCCAGCCTCGATTTAAGCATCTATCTCCAAGAAAGAGGCAGGGCTTAGCATGCACCCATTGGTTTAGCATCTCCCATTGGGAAACTTAGGCATAGAGCTACCTAGTGTGCTTGGTTTTATGAATCCCACTCTGAGGCACTGCTACCTCCCCATTCATTATGTAGGGAGCCCAGCCCAGAATGCAGGCTTTGTGAAATCTAGTGATTTTTCTAGGCACCTAAAAGTTATGGATGGCAAGTCTCAGTGATTGTGCTTAAGTTCCTTTGTATACAGTATTTCCGATACTGAAAACAAAGGTTACTACTGAAATTCTTTTTTTTGAAAAATGGGGTAAAAAATAAAATGTGAACTAATGAACTGCTAGAATGAATTGGGGAAAAAATCCCTGTAGTAGCATCAACTGTGCAAAACATGGGAAGTATGGGTGTATGATCCCTCTGAGTTCTGCACACTTTTCAGATTCTCAAATTCATTTAGGCCACAATCCTGCACACAATTCCATACCTAGCTTAAGGGTAAGCATATGACTAGCTCCACTGAAGTCTTTGCAGGATTTAAGCCATCAGTTGCACTAACAGCTCCAAAGGACCTCAGTTCTCTCCCCCACATCCTGACCTCTCATCTTTTGTCCCTTTCCTCCTCCTTAATTGGCACTCATGAATTTAAGTTGATTTTTGTCCTTTTAAAGATAGCAGTTGTAATGATTAATATAGTGTTGAAGAATTCATTAAGGGCTAATGATAAAGCTGCTGTAGGTTAGTTTTTATTTGGCTTAGCCTCCTCAAGAGCTTTTTCTTTTAACTAAAATATCTACTAGGTAATTACAACTGTTTCTGCACTAAAATTGCAATTGTCAAGTCCTAATGAAGTCTGGATAGCAGTTTCTTAAAAGCTTTTCTTACTTGAATGGCGTGTTTTCTGGTTCGAGCATTGCTTTGTTTCGGAGAATAGCTGGTCCAGTTCCTGCTCCAAGGTCACTAGGATAAGTATTGATGTAATTTGGTGGGGGGCCTTCAAACTGATCCACTCTCTCTTGAAGGATCTGTTCCCAGTTTTCCAAGTTTTTAATCACAGCAATACCTAATGGTGATGTTACAGGAAGATCTAAAGAGTAATACAAATGTTTAATACTAATATAAAATTCTGCTACTACTAATAGCAAGAAATGAATCCTGCAGTAAAGCATAGACACAATATTGTGAAGTTTTTCTTTTCTTTTTTTTTCTTTGATAGTAACACACCAGAACAGAACTTATTTACGTACCAAAAAACAATTTAAGTAAAACGGAAAACAAAATAAAAATCCACAACCCCAGTCTGACATAGTACTCTACAGCTTACGTTTAATGAACATAGGAAGGGTCTGTGTGTACACTTCCACAGAATTTAGAGAGTTAGGATAAAAAAAAAAATTATTGGATGGGGGCATTTAAAAAACTGAAAATAATGCACACAATTCTATTTGATAGCAATTGTGCAAAATAACTTTTTCATGTACAATTACCAGTACTTTATTGTATAGAGCAAAGTAAAATAAGACAGAATTTAACTCACCGAAGAATTCCAAACCAGCGATGGGGAAAAAGTTCTTAATGTTGTGCAGAGCTAGTTTTACTATTGCCAAATGTATAAGAGCCCAGCTGTAGGAAAAGAACAGTCTCCATTTTGTAAAGTCCAATTTAAATGTAGTTATCTTCAGGACACAATTTGGTTTCTCTCACCAAACCACATGGATATAGGAGTAAAGCACTTATAACTAACTTTTGAGGGCCAATAGGAACCCAAAGCTGCAATGCAAGGTAAGACCTTTATATCTTAAACTTGTTAAGTCTCTCTCGTTGGAACGTAAAAGATTCCCCTCCCTCTTTTCCAAACCCAATAATTTCATCCTCTAGCAGGGGACACCTGGATATAGTTCCCTTTGTGTGTCAGAGGGCATCATATGTGAAGTCAGGAATCAAATATTAATATCATGGCAACACGAACAAAAGTGCAAATTCCCATTCTTCTCATGACATCACAATGAATGGAAAGGAGCCACTGGTAAGGTGTTAGTGGCAGAGTTTTTCCCACTGTCATGTAGTAAGTATGCACTGGAATAGTTCCATTTATAATCTACTGGCTTTGAACAGACTTGGTACAATGTACATAGAAGGCCTTTTATTTTCATCCACTTTCATAATGGGTGTGACTAACTCATTTACGACAGTCTATACTCAAGACATTTTTTTAAAATGTTCTTCTAACATCCCATGAAAGGAAATTAACACACAAAATTCAAATAGTACTTAAAGCTGGTCTCTACTTTGAAAAGTAACTCTAAAACTGGCCTCAAGGGACTCTGTTTGTTTTTTGTCTCAATGACTGAAATCAAATCGGCTCAGTATATAGGAAAAAAACTTCACTGTTACACTTGCAAACTCAATGAGAGAACTTAGTCAGGTGAATTCTTTCCTTTTTGGACATTGGTGGGAGCAATTAAGTTTTTGGGCCTAACTCTACTGTCAGTAATGTCACTGCAAACCCACCACTATCAAATATCAACAGATAACTGTAAAATATATTTCATAGCAGAAATAGGACCAATAATTTTTTTTCTTTAGCTTTGGAAGAAAAGCTAAATATGCAACATTCATAAGAATCTTATTAAACTATAGTCTAATTTCCACTAACCTGTAAGAATTGGCATCTTTGTGTTCCTGGATCTGTGTGTCGGAAAGGAAAGCACTATCGTCCTCTTCATCACTATGAATGCTTTCATCAGAATCGTATATAACCCCACTATCTGATAAAGGAAGAAATGGCTGCAATATAGGACAAAACCGTGTTATATTTCTTCAGAGCCGTCAGTATTTGAAACATTTTATGTTTCCTTAGTTATTTAGCTGTTGCGTAAATAAATTAGTAATGAACTAAAGCAGACTGATGTATAAATTTACTGATATGCCTAAAATGAAAGTTAGGGATTCCCTTTAAAAATAAGACTAGTGATGACAAAAATGCTCAGTTCTACTATTTTTTTGCTTGGCAGAAGAGTGATAAATTGATATGTAAATATTTTGTAAGCTTATATCAGATATGTAACTTCGTCATCTCTTTGTGGGAAGCAACCAATAAAAATTGTTTACACATTGTGAGTCATATTAATGAAAATAGTCTTTGAAATGTTATTTTTGTCCTTTAAAACAGAAAAAGAAAAGATGGGGGGGGAGTGTTTTAAACAAAGTATATAATTATATATTTTCAATTTTTAAAATCAGACATTCTTGTGTTATCACTGTATTCAACACAGAATCCCCTACCTTTGCCATAAAATAGTCCCACATGCTGAGTTCCGGAGGAATGAATTTTTCTTTGTAAGAAGGCCTTTCTGCAGGCACAGGTGGAGGTACAACACTGTCTTTCACTGGTCTGCCTGGCACCAGCATCCTCATATTAAACCGACGACGATGCTTATCCATTTCTTCTGAAGGAACAGGAGGTGCTAAATTGAAAGAATTTACATAGCTAAAATCATAGTAAGAAACAAATGCTAAGCGTAGTTTACTTTTAGAAACCAATTAATTTCAGAATTTATATGAAGTTACCAGAACCATAAATTCTAGGTAAAGTATTTGGATAACAAAATCTGATAGGTTTAAAATAAAATCAAAGCTTAAACTACATTTCAGGTACTATTCCTCAAAAATGTCCCTAAATAAAGTAAGTGTAATCATATGAATAGTCTAACTATAATAAATCCAAGTAGGGTTACCATTCTTATGCCACATGAATTATGAAAATAACTTGTAATAGCAGTTCTAAGTTTTCAAGAGTTACAGGCTTTTAAATAGGGTTTAGCCTAATTCCTGCTTAAAACTACACTGCTGATTTTTCTAAAGGAGAAAATTAATTTCACTAAAATTGAACTTTCAGAAACAATCAAGGGAAATCTAGATTACTTTAAAATTTTAATAAAACGTTTTTTTCTTCAGCTTGACATTTTATGAAAATTTATGGGGGATGATCGCCTAACCTTTTTAATGTGATGAAACACAGCATGAATGTGGATTCTGAAAATAAGCGAACTTTTGGAGATGCATAATTGAAGATTTACACTTTCTTTGTAATAAAGAAAACAGATTTAAAAACCACTCTCCTCTTTTAAAGCACAACATCCATTACACTACAAATCTGTACAAACCTTCATTACTGTCCTCTGAAACATCAGAAATGGCAGCAGCAGCTAATAGGTTTAAAGAAAACAAAATCCATCTTGAATGAAAGCCTTTTGACTATTCATCTGTGTTAAAGGTGCTAAATGGTTTGCCAAAATGACAGCTATTATGACTCATTTCATGAACCATGAAAGTCTGTTACTTTCATATCATAATTCAGAAGATTTACTTGGGAAGTATTAGAGTCACACACTGATGGTTAGAAAGTGGTACATTATATTGGACAGATTTATTTTTGTGTGTGTTTATACGATAAACAAAATCGTATTTCCTGTTTAAGCTTTACATAAATTTCAAGCCAAATGACTGTCAGAGTCCTGAGCAAAATTGCTGGAAAATGCACAAAAACAACTATCACAACTGTGGTCCTTGCAGGCAGTACTGCAGATGGCAAGGCTGAGCTAGGAATGTCTAACTACTGCAGAAGTTATTTAGCACTATAAATAAAATTGATAATTACTGGACTTCTCTATCCACCATAGACTACTTTTATTATTTAACACAATACAAAATCATTTCCAAATGTCTGATCACCACAGAACTTGAAAAGTTATTAGAAAGCTTCGTAACTAATAGAAAATAAAAATACCGATCAGAAGACTTCACCCAAAATGTCTGAATTCAATCTACTTTTCAGAAGTACTTTTCCCACAATTTTTAACTGTAAATATGAAATTCAGTCACAAAGGAAAGATAATCCCACTTAAAATGTATGCCACATGCCAGTAATTTTTTAAACATTTCTACTGGAAAATAGAGAGTAATCAGCATATAAACTGCTCACTGCACTTCTGGGGTAAATACTCTGCATCACAGTCAGCAGGAATTGCATTGCTACTTGAGGCGGTTATTGGTTGTGATGAAGGGATGGCTAGTTAGAGGTGTTACAGTTTCAGTCTTGCTACCTGGGCACTTCATTTCACCAGATGTACATAGAATAGGAGACTGATTATTCACTGTTTATAGCACAAGTTTCAGAGACAGAATAATTTTCAAGGAAAAGTCCATCAATCTGGGAGGATAATTACAGTAGACTTTCATTATAATGCTTTCACACAGTGAACTTGGGACTGTAGTGAATGTGGTCCCAAGAGTCCACTTACAGCAATATCTGCTGTGGCAGGGACTGAGAGCTCCTTTGGCCCCAAAGCTGCAAAGATGGAGGCTGACCGCTCCTCGGTGGGACTGTAGTGTGAGGACAGAGAGGCTCTTCAAGCCCCAAGGCTCTGAGTGACTCTGGGGCAGAGATGTTATCTCTTCCTTGTCCCTTGCCTTGCTATAACAAATCTTTGGCTTTACTGAATAAATGGTTTGTATCCCAAGGGGTTTGCTATAGTCAGCGTTTACTGTACACTTATGTATCTAAAGTAGCAGCCAAAGGACGTGATCAAAAGTGATTACCTTTAAAGCTCCAATTCTAGTAGTTCTTTGCAACATTTTACCAACAGTAAAATATCTATCAGTTGACAGGTGAAATTTTAGGTTCCATGATTTACTAAGAGCCTAACTGTGTAATATAAAACATTTTTTAAAATTCAACCACAGAACCTTCAATATTGGGATCCTACCTTCATTAGTTAAAGTACTCTCTTCTTTTAAATAAACTTGTTGAATTTAGTACAGAACACAAATGAAAATAAAATGTGTAGACTTTCAGATTCTGCTCCCCAATAACCTCAAACTGAGTTAAAACACCAGGATTTATTTGCTGTATGTGTTCATTGCACAATTAGAATTTTATACGGCTAGGTTTGGTTTATGTTTACATACTTATACTCTAGCAGTATTAAAAGTGATGTCACATACACACACAATGACTCCCTGCTTAACTCAACTTCACTTACATACATTCTTCATTCCATTAATTTACTCAAAGCAAATTGGCAATTAATTAAAAAGCTGGAAAAGAGTTTAGCTGAGTAAAGGGCATGCATGGTTTGCCAAAATAAAACTTGAAGTATTTTACCCACTGATTAGTTGAAACCATAGTATTTAGTGCCTCCAATACATAGGATTGATATCTATGATTTACTTAAACCATATGATCTCTCAGATAGATGCTGCTTTTCACTATAATTTTGTGCAGTGTTTAGCACAATATGGCCCCACAGCAATTCCACAACTCAGAAATTAATAATTTTTCAGTTCTCCAAAACACAGAGCTATCCATGTTACAGCTCTGACAATAAATAGCTAGAACCTTTATGAACAAAAATGCTCTCTCCTTGTTCAAACATGTAGAGCTTGTGCAGAAAATCAGATCAAGCTCCTGCTTCTGTATTCATCACCTATGCAAGGCAGAGTCTGGGGGGCTAGACCCTAGGAGGATCCACTGCATTAGGATCAGGGTGGTGTCACACTTAATCATAGGACAGGAGGGACTTTGAGATGCCATCTAGTTTAGTCCTCTGCACTTAAGGCAGGACTAAGTATTATCTATCATCAGACCCCCGACAGGTGTTTGTCTAACCTGCTCTTAAAAATCACCAATGATGGAGATTCCACAACCTCACTAGGCAATTTATTCCAGTGCTTAACTACCCTGACATTCAGGAGGATTTCCTAATGTTCAACCTAAACTGCCTTTGCTTCAATTTAAAGCAATTGCTTCTTGTCCTATTATCAGAGATTAATGAGAACAATTTTCCTCTCACATTATAACAGCCTTTTACATACTAGAAAATGTTATCATGTTCCTCCTCAGTCTTCTCTTCTACAGAGTAAACAAGCCCTATTTTTTCAATCTTCCCTTCTAGGCCATTTTCTTGACCTTTAATCATTTTTGTTACTCCTCTCTGGACTTTCTTCAGTTTGTCTACATCTTTCCAGAAATGTGATGTCCAGAACTGGATACAATACTCCAATTGGGGCCTAATCAGCATAAAAAGTGGAAGAACTGTTGTATCTTGCTTACAACATTCCTGATATTGCATCCCAGAATTATGTTTGCTTTTTTGGCAACGGTTTTAAACTATTGACTCACATTTCGCTTGTGATCCACTGTGCCCGCTTAATCCCTTTCTGCAGTATTCCTTCCTAGGCTGCCATTTCCCATTTTGTATGTGTGCAGTTGACTATTTCTTCTGAAGTGAAACACTGCATTTCCTCCTCTTTACTTCTGACCATTTCTCTAGTTTTGTTCAGATTTTTTTTTTTCAATTTTATTCCTATCCTCCAAAGCACTTACAATCCCTCCCAGCTTGGTATCATCTGCAAGCTTTAGATGTGTATTCTATGCCATTATCTAAATCAGTGGTTCTCAACCTTTTCTCTGTGGTGGCACACCTTGATACTGTCATTTTTCGAGGCACACCACCATTTAAAAAACCTGAATATTCAAATTAATGTAAATTACTTATGAATATTCATGAAACATGGCACAGTGTTTCAGCAATGCTCCTATGTGGGGTAGTAAGGGTAGCAGAGCAGGGGTGGTAAAATGGGGAGGGCAGGAGTTGTGTGCAGTGGCAGGAATGAGTGTGGGGAGCAGAGCAGGGCAGGGATGGCAAAAAAGGACAAGGGGAGCCATGTGGGGGGACAGCACAAAGGTGGCAAGAGAGGAGAGAGGAAGGGAGAGCAAGAGTGGTTTTGTGGGAGGACAGGGGGAACCTGGGAAGTGGGAAGGTAGGGCAGGGAGCATGGTGCAGCACCACTTCCCCCTTCTCCACAGTGGCTCTCTGCCCCCCAGGGCAAATCCTCACCCCACTGCTGCTCCTCCCCCCCCCCCAGTGGGTCCCATCCTCCCTCCCAGCCCCCTGCTGCCTGTGATGGACCCTCCCATAACTGCAGGGGCCAGAACTAGGCCTCCAGCCCCCAGCTACACACCCCCACAACCAAACAGCCACCCCACAACCCCAGCTACACACCCACTCCTACCCACCTCTGCTACACACACAACCTGCCCCACACAACCCCCCCCAAAGCCCTTACCTGGGCTGTTTCCAGGCTGCCTGACACAAGCTGCTCTGTCCTGCAGGGGGAGATTCACACACTCCCAGCCTCCCACCCCTTTCTCCTGGCTGGGACTAAGGTGGAGCCACTGGAACGCTGCCTTCCAGCTGCTCCTGCTATTTTTAGGGGGACCCCTGGAACTCCACGTTCCAGTGCCTTCCTCTATTTTTAGGGTCGGGGGGCCGGAAGGCTGCCTGCCTAAAAATAGGGGGCCCTGGAACTGTGTTGCAGTTGCCTTCCCCCTTACTCTAAGCCCTGCCTTTTCCCAGCCCTGCACAGCCCATGTGGCTGGGCTGAGCAGAGAAGGAACTTTAACTCCAGCTCTCTGGGATGCTCGTGGCACACTTTAGGTGTTGCCCCAGCACACTAGTGTGCCCCGGCACACTGGTTGGGAACCACTGATCTAAATCAGTGCTGAAGATAAGTGGACACAGAATTGATCCCTGCAGGACCCAACTCACTATGCCTTTTCAGCTTGACTGCAAACCAATGATTATCACACCCCGGGAATGGTTTTTCAATCAGTTATGCACTCACCTTACAGTAGCTCCATATAGGATGTACTTCTCTAGTTTATTTTTGAGATCATCTGAGACAATATCGAAAGCCTTACTAAAGTCAAAATATCACAGCTGTGACTTCCCCCCAATTAACGAGGCTTGTTACCTTGTCAAAGAAACCTAAAAGACTGTGTTTGCCATTTATCACAAAAGCAGCATCTCATTCTCTATACAAGGATTTGGAACATCACAGAAGCAAAAGCACTATGTAGAATCAAATAATATTCTACAGCTGCAAGCTGCTTCATTCATGAACACAAATAATAGCTTACTTGGTTCATTCTTGCTTAGCTCTAAATGAAGCAAAACTGGGTGACTGTCTCAGTGGGTACGTCTACACTATGTGTTTAAGTCAACTTAGGGGCCCTTAAATCGACTTAAACAGAGCCCTGTCTACACTACAGGGCAATAAAGTCGACTTTATAAGGTCCACTTGTTAAGTCGACTTAATGTAGTATGGACTCACTAGTCGACTTAAGGTCTACTTAAAGTTGACTTAATAAAGTCAACTTAGCTTTTACAATGTAGACATAGCCAGTAGGTTCAGTTTTAAATCAGTGATCAGGTATCTACACTTAAACCAAGTAAGCACTTTAAGCCTCATATGTAAAACCTGGAAAACCAAAAATACTAAAACACACATAAAATCATCTTAATGATGGAACACAAACCAGCAGATACTAATGATCCTTTAATATGCACTGAACTGACAGTGAAAATCATTAGTCAAAAAATTACTTTTCCACTGTAAAATGTACTCTTATCTAGAATGGCTGCAGTAGGAGTCCTGTCAGCCGACAGGTAATGTTAACAGTTCTAGCTGATTTTATATTTTGAGAGATCACAAACTCTCTGCTTCACCAAACTTAACATCATTTTTCAAGCAAACCAAAGGACAACAAGTAAGCTACAGAGAGGTAAAGAGATTAGACTTTACTGTATCAATTGCTCAACTGCTTTTTTTCAGCAAGTCAATTACTATAATTTGTATATTTTAGGATCCACATCGTGTTGTGTAATGTCCATCCTGACCTCCAACAGCTAATTACCCCCTTCCTTTCTATTAAATAAATGACCTTGGCTAAAGATGTATTCTTTTTAAATAATGTTCCTAGAACCTAAATAGTAGGAAATTAAACTCTTTTCCCAAAATTATATAAATGCACATGGATTGGTCTGACATTTAACCAACACAAATAAAGTACCTGGAATATTTTCTGATTGTCTTCGAGGTTTCACAACAAGTTTCACTCCTCCCCCAAAGACAGCAGCCCACATCCGACTGTTCAGGGGATGGGCTGCTAGCCGAAACAATTCATTGCAATTATTAGTAGCCAGAGCATGTATCAGGAGACTTAGGTAAACGGCTACAACAGCTTCACAAAGTAAAATGTTTAACTTTGGTTGGTCCTCATCCTGGGCTGAACTTAAGAGATTTATAAGTGAGCTCACACCTGCAAGAATAAAAAAGAAAAGCTGTAACTTAAATAAATTTACAGAGGTTAAGACAAACAAGTTAATATTTTTCTTATATTTACTTCATGCTAAACAAATAATTCTTTGAATGGCCAGTTAGTACTTTGATCTGAATTAAGTTGCTTAATCCCATTTCTGAATAGGTTATGATGATTTTCCTTTCCAGGCCTAATTTTTCCTTCAAAGCATTCTCTGTCTCAGACATGTGGCCAGATAATTCTTGCTCAGATGCTCAGGGTTTAACTGATTCTCACATCTGGTGTCAAGAAGAAATGTTTCCAAAGGTCAGCTTGGCAGAGACCCTGTTTTGTTTTTTGTTTTTTTTCCCTTCCTCAACAGCATGTGGGTGTGGGTCACTTGCCAGGATTACCAGGGTATAAGTCACTTAAACATTCCCCTGCTATTACAGGCCCTGGGGCACTGGTGCACCTTGGCCCCTCCTATTTTCTGCTTATGGTACTTTGATCTTTTAACCAACGTTTTCTCTTTCCTTTTTATAAATAAATATTAGTTTAATTAAGAAGTATTGGCTGTGAGTGTGCTTTTGGGCAAAATATTCATTGACCTGCTTAGTAATCCATCTGATCCTTTGGAACTAGTAGAACTTAATATATGATGAATATATGAACTTTACATATGATGGACAAAGATTTTCAGTAACCTCCATCATATTTGAATTGGTTAGGCTGACCAGATGTCTCTGCTTTATGTACTCTGTCCCCAGCAATAACGTGTTTCAGGAAATGTCACCAGTTGGCTTTGCCACCAAACAGTTGTTTAAAAATGAGGCAAAATTTGAACAAATAAATGTGACACAAAAAATAAAATGTAACTTGTACTCTACATTTCATATTATACTCATTTTTACCCAGCTAGAGTGCGGAAGGCTGCCACCTACCTCCCCACTGGGAGCTGGAACTAAGCAGGACATGGGCAGCTGCCACCTGGCTTCCCAAGACAGCGGGTGCAGTCCAATGCCCCAAGACTGGGAAATCAGATGTCCCTAGAAATCACTCCAAAAATCTGGTCAGCCTAGACTCAATTGTCTGGGTGCAAGCCAAATGGCTGTCTGGGCTTTAAGGGAACTGTGGTTTTGGCTTATGGAAAACCAGTAAAGTGACCGGAAGTCACTTACTTGCATGGTCAATCTACTTCTTCAAACTAGCTACCAGTATCTGGGGTTTGGCCTTCCTTATTCTTTGCAGTGTTACCTTGATTAAGCAATCTCAGCGTGGCTCCACTAGATGTCAGTGTCACAAAAGTAAGCTATCAAGATGATTCTTGGCTTGAACACTAAGCCTAGTATATTTGTAGACATCACTGAATGTTATGAATCATAAGAATAAGCAAGAAATTAAGTGAGAAAAGAATTACAGATTATAGTGAGGACATCTGAAAAAGTGGAGTTTTTCTCACCAGGCCACTGAGCAGGGGTTGAATTTGGTGTTGCGTGTTCTTCAATGCTCTCTGTTCTCAGTCTGCGTCGGTCACTCAAAAGCAGTCCTTGATAAACCATTCCTGTAAACTGATTTGTTTCTGTTTGACTGCTATACACAAATCAATTTTTAAAAGAAATGACTTTAGAATGTTTTTGTAATGAAGTATAGTATATATGATAGGTTATTTCACTGTAATCTTCTGTTTTTCAGAAAATACATTTGAAATTCTGTACAGCATGTAGGAGCAGTTTTAGAAGACAATAAGGTAAAATCCTTTATTCAATGTAAAAATTTAACTTGTAGAGCTAAACTGCTTGCACTATTTAACATTCCTCTTTCTCTCTGGGTGAGAGAGCTTCATTTTCAAAGATTTTAATAATCAGAAAATGTGTTTGTGAAAATTGCTAAATATTCTCATATTTGTAGGTGTATTTACTCT
Source organism: Podocnemis expansa (assembly GCA_007922195.1). Classification (NCBI taxonomy): domain Eukaryota; kingdom Metazoa; phylum Chordata; order Testudines; family Podocnemididae; genus Podocnemis; species Podocnemis expansa. The sequence continues at coordinate 2,003,683 of ML682019.1, forward strand.
CTTCTTTTCAAAGCTGGCTATACAACTATTTGTCAGGTACCAGAAGAAATTGCTCCTGTGTTCCTATGTATCAATGTGTTTGCTGAAAAAACTGCCTTTTAAGTGTTGTTCTAATAGAACCTTAAAGAAGTATCCTAGATCGAGTTAGAGATTTTTTTTTTTTAAACTCTTTATGCAGTGCCAGAAATTCTGCTAAACAACTTTTGGTATTAAATTTCATTCACTTAAAATTGTTCGGACAAAATGCAAGGTGCCTCTATCATTTATCTTGATAATGTTACAAGACTGTAACAATAACTATAGTTGCATTCACACAATAAATTATTCATAGTATGTAAAGAATACTGAATAAAGCATAACTGCTGCATGTACATGTGTGCACATGAAATCTTGCCTTAGGCATGACTGTGTACACATACGAGTATATATGTGCTTAATTCACATTTTTAAATAAAACCATAAAGAACAAACGTTTTAGAAGTTTACTCTTAAGTGTAAACCTAAAACATGTTTTAAACATAACAATAGCGTAAGCTCAATTTTTACCTGTAGCTGTGGCTGTCACACAAAGCTTGGTAAATAGATGAAGAAAGCGAAGCTGCTAATGAATGAAGTGTATGAACCTAAAATAAAACCATCCAATATTAAATTTTATATGAAAAGCTGTAAAACTGCAATTTCTCCTCAAAATCAGAATACACAAATCAAGTAAGACTAGCAAGAAAATCTAATGTTAAGCACAAATGTTTTGTTAACTAGTTATGTCACATGCAGAAATGAACTGTTAACTATTTATTTTATTCATGCAATATACTAGTTTGAAAATTGCATCTCAGTTGCTTGAACTAGATTATTATACAGCTACACACAAGGTTTTCTTGCATCAAATACTGCAACCGAGACCCTTCTTCCCAACATGTCTAAGATAAGTATTCTAATTACACAAATATTAAAATAATTTAGGTCACCCTAAAACAGAATTACCACTGCCAATGAGTGCAGAAAGAATAACTACAATTTCCTTTTATGCAATATCCTGTCCAGTCTCATTGCTTCTAGGCATCTGATCTACACAATCAATAATATACAGTTATTTCTGAATATCTGTATACTGAATGCCTGTGCCTTGAATGGCCAGTAATGGCTGTTAGCTTAGAGTACAAAGAGTTGTTTAGTTACTGTGGGTATGTCTACGCTTACAAGTTATTTCAAATTAAGGAAGCTTAATTTGAAATAACTCAATCCTTGTCCATGGAGGCATTTTCTTATATCGAATTACGCGTTTCCTTAATCTGAATTAAGGAAGCACTAATTCAACATAATAAAACCTCCTTTTATTTTGAAATAATGCTTACTTCAAAGTTATTAGTTCGATGAGCCATTTTAAACTGTGGAATAGGCTTAATTTGAACTAATGTCCCTATTCTGTTGCCTACCTTCCCTTACCTCAAATTAGAAAGTCTAGTGAAGAATCTATTTTGAATTAATAAAGCCTACTTTATTTTGAATTAGGAGTCTAGTATAGACTGAATCATTCAAAATAATAACTTTGAATTAAATTTGAAGTAGTTAATTCGAATTAACTACTTTGAATTATCTTTTGAGTGTAGACACAGCCTGTATGCTTATTCTGCAATAACTGTACTGTATATATGCATATCTCTTCTCACACAATTATAATCCCTCTTTACTTAAACTCCCGTTCTCTCTCAATTTTATAGCAGCAAGGACAATACTTCAGCTTCTCATTGCTTTCAGGGAGGCAGAAATCTTCCAATATTTACATAAAATAATTAAAAATGGAGTCCAAAAGCTAAGAAAAAGTTAAGTTGTTGGAAGCTTTACATATTTAAAAATAAAAACACCTTCAACTTGTATCTCCCCTTCCTCTTGGTCAGCAAGGTCCTTGGTCCTCATAATAACTATTATTTATACTACATGTTGGAAAATGCCATCTGTTCTATCTCAATTCATTTTTTAAATAAAATGCATGCAAGAACATTCATGGCAGTTGTTATAGAGAGAAAACCTCACTGATCTGTAGTGCAGAAAGAAAATGAGGAAGAGAAAGCGAGACAACCAACTGGAGGGGCAGATGCCAGAATGAATTTTTAAAATTGTGTTGCAACAATTCAACAACCAACTTTATCTTCCAGTCTTTTCTTTTTTTCATTTAAGTGTGCATACTGCATTAAAATTTGCAGTACAATAATAGGAAAGAAACTCCCTTTAAATCTTAGTAAGCTACATCTTCATCTAATAAACTCCGAGAACTTTGTCATCTGTGTTTACTTACTCAGAACACACTGACCTTTAGCTTCAGAGTTTCTTCAGCTTAGAATATGGGGCCAGATTTTCAGTGTGTGTAAATTAACACAGCTTCATTAAACTCAACAATTTACAGCAATTTGCATCAGATGCAGATCTGTCCCAGAATTTATACCTGATATAAGAAGATGCACTTTCAAGTCAGATATATTTTGGGGCCTCATATGGCATAGAGATGTAATTAAAACCCATTACAGACACTATTACTGGTCAGCCCTGCAACAATTTATTTTACGGATCAACATAAACACTAGGAATGATGTAGCAATGGCTCAGATTTGGGATGGGCTTTTTGGTCACTCATACTTTTGGGTTACAAGGCATTTGCACTGGCGAATGGATGGGAGTGAAACAGTCAAGTGCTGCTGGCAGACTGCTGGAGAGGATAAGATAGCAACATTTACTCAGGTGGTGTGAGAACAGATACAGCACTACAAATTTAAAAGAAAGACTTCGACTTTTCTTGGTATTGCTCAACTCACTTGGGGGTCATGTGGCTCTCAATCTCCTATCTCATGCTATCATCACACGTCCCCTTGTCCCCATATTCAAATATAGCCGTGAGATCTCATTTGCACATTCAGAGAGAACTTCTTTTGCCTTACCTTTACATCTTCGATATTAGGATGGGGTGGAAATTTCATCTGCACTATGGTGTAAAGAATGTCATGGATGTGGTTATTTAAGTAGAGCACGGGATTGGCTATTACTGTTTTTGTGGAAGCAATACTTGCAGAAAGCAGTGGAAGTGTTGTGGGTAATGGAAGGGGAGACTGAAGTTGCTTTACTGTAGTTTCCTGTTTAAAAGAAAATGAAGTAGGTAAGATGGTCATGCAGCTGATAACAGAAACAGAGCACATGTTTACAACTGTTATAAGAAAACAGAGTCTCAATCTCTGATTAAACAGTATGGATGTAATTTTATGCTCAATGAGGTCAACAGCAAAGCTCTCATGGACTCTAATGGTCCACGATCAGAGATGATACAGGAAAAGTTGAATATATGCCACTTTTTGATCCTTGGCAGGAAGATAAAACCTCTAACCCTAAGTACTGAGTGTTCAGATTATTTAATGCCAGTCACTACTGTAATAAAAATGTGTTAGTATTAATAGGAGTTCAGATGTTACACTACTCAGTCATCTGAACTTAATAATAAATATTTATGTGAGGAAATCAAAGTAGTTTACGAACAACATATTTAAACCTCACAATACTAATACAACACTAATATTATTCCTGTTTTAAATAGGGAAAAATGAAGCAAAGGTCAGTGACTCAACCATCACATAGGATCTCTCCAGTTCCACAAGCTGGCTACAGGTTCTCAGGATGCTGGCAAGCAGCAAACTTGCTGGTGCCTTAGGCGTTCCTCTGGGGCCCTGCCAACACACCAGGGCAGCAGTGGGAGTACAGCCACTCTGGGGCTTGCTGGAGCCCTGGGTCTGCAGCTGCGTAGGCCTTGCTGGCATCCTCGGGAGACAGAGGGGCCGCAGCTACTTTGGGGCTTGTTGGTGTTCGGAGGGCCTGCAGCCACCCACCCCTGGGCTCACAGCCAAGCGGCTGCAGCCCCGCTAGTGGCTGTGGCTTTAGCAGCTGTCTTCCAGCTGGGACCTGAGAGAGCTGTGGGGGCTCCTGCCTGGGAGCAGAGAATTCCCCATTCCCAGGCTGGGCTCTGGGACCGGGGGGGGCTGGGAGCTTTAGAGTTCCTCCCACACTGCTCGGAAGTTTGGAAGTATCCTGGTGTGGACACACTCCACCAACCCAAAGATACCAGTGTGGGCATCAGCTGCTGCTATTTCAGTGGCAGCTGAGAGTTGACATAACATAAATCAGCACATTTTTGTACTGTAGATATACCCTTTCTCTAGCAAGAAATAAACACTGAAAATGTCAGCTGGTGATTGAGAACATGATATTGTTTGAGTTTGCTTTTTGGATGGCATACAAATCAAGACCCAACTGCATGCAGTGTCATGCCATTATTTGCAAGAACTGGGTGGGTGGGAATTAGATCTTTGAACAATACAGGATGACAAAATGTAATTACTGAAACAGATGAGCCTAGACTACTGAATCTTAACACTTAGATCCCAACTTAAATGCTATGGTGTTTGATGCCCTAGAACACTCTAATATGAAAATAACCAAATAAGATCTTTAATCACCATAGGTAGTCAGGATTGAGATTTCAGATTTATGCAAAATAAGCCTCAAAAAATACCAGACTATGCTCCCTACATCCACCTGGGTCATTAGAACTTAAGTCTTATCTTCCTTCATCTCTAGCCATATAATATGGATGCAATATTACACACATTGAGGTCAACAGCAAAGCTCTCAGGGACAGAGCACCACATATTGACTTACCAGCCTGACTGCAATACCCTAGAAATGTCTGATCTTAGTACCATTCCTGTTAAAGTAGAGTGGTTTAATAAAAACAAGTCTGACGTGCTGCAAGACATCTAAAATTTCTAAACTATTGGCAAAGACTTAAAATGAATTAAATTAAATTTAAAGGTATTTAAGAATTGTCTTACCTGCTGTGATTCTTGCAGCAAAAATTTCAGCTCCATTCTTACAGATGCTAGACCGCCACCTTGTGCCCCATGAAGGCTACAGTAACTTAGGAAAACTCTTAGGAGAGCTTGATTTTTTTGCAGCCACCACTTCCGTTTCTCAGCATGCTCTCGTTTTGCCTGCAATCTACGTCTTTCTATCTGGTGCCGTTCATATGAGCCAATATCTGGCTTATCCACAATTTCTTCATGCTCAAGTAGATCGCCATCTACTTTAGTATATGTTTTACAACAGTCTTTGTCACCTGCTTCATGATTACATATTTCATGCAAAGCAGCAATTTCTTTTTCCAGCCAATTGTACAGTTGAAATCTAAGCTTGCCTCCATCTACTTCATAACCTGTAGCCAGAGTCCTAAGTTCAGTCATCAGGATCTTCAAACAGGCTCTGAACTTAAGTTGTTCAGCAATCACATCAACCTCAGTGTCATGTACATCAGAGTCCTCTGCTTGAGGTGTCTGTAGTACACTGTCTGTACTTTTTTCATCTAGTTTTCCATTTTTAGACTCAAGTTTTGAACCTTTCATTGTTAAACCAGCATCAGCTTCCTCTTCCTCTGAGCCATCTTTGTCCTCACCCCAGTCAAGAGTAAGAGGCTCCTCGCTGAATTTTACTGCTGGTTGACTCCAGTCAAATTGTTCTGAAGACCCAGTGCTACTTTCCCAAGTCGATGAAGCTGAAAATGGCTTTGACCAGTCTATGTTTCTACTTTCAGCATCATCACTTACAGTTTTTGACTGCAGTGTCACACTGGTTTTTATGGTGGGACTTGAAGTGGACTGATCTTTTTTTGTAGACATGCTGGACTTTTTACTTATTTTTGGAATTTTGGAAAGAACTTCAAGAGCTAAAACAGGGCATCCCACTTTAAAATGAGCATTTGCAGTGGTGAAGAATAATTTTCTCTCTATAAGATTAATTTTATCAACAAAACTTTTCTCGGTTTTTATACCTAAAGTGGCCAGAGTTCCTTCTGGTGAGCTGAAATATCTTCGGATGAGCAAAGGGTGGGTTCGAAGGTAGTTGTAAAAACTAAACACCACAGGGTTGCAGGACTTGATGATAACTAGAGGAATCAAACAAATAGGAGCTCTACTGAAACACATCTACAAATAAGTATTTTAAGGTTGTTTTGAGATGCTATATTTGCTAATTTACAAACTTTATCAAACAGTCTACCATATTTGTGAAAATAAAAAATAATAGTATGTCCCACAAGAAAAATAATCAAAATTAGTTAGATACTGGCCCTGTTCATGGCATTCAATTAGCTCAAATAAAGAGGAAAGTTGACTTTGCTAGTCATCTCGAGAGAGCCCCAGTATAAGAGAATGTCTTGGCAGCATAAAATCAGTACAGCTTGCAGTCTGTCATCTAGTAATAGACCCTGGCCTAGCATATTTTTCATAGTAATGTCTAGGGTAGGGGACCTGGCTGCAGCCCTGCTGAATGCTGCTAATCTCTAGCTACTCAATGCCACCTAAAGGTTACTATATCTGGGCTCAAATTAAGGCACTCTCAAGGCTGTTCTAACCCTGCAATGTAGGTTGAATATGTCCCAGGATCAGTGGCATCTTTGACCCACCCCCCCACAGCTGTCTCACAAAGACTGTGAATCCTAGGACTGAGCCCAATCTACATTAACAAGAGAAAAATTATAAATTGAACTATATACATTAGTTACTTTTCTTTAAAGTTCAACTTTTCCTTAAAAAGACATACTACTAAAAAGTAGATATGTTATGCTATCCTCTCCAGCAACAACTACTCTGTTCCCAAGTTTTGTTTAAAACTACTAAAAACCTAGCCTAACCCTTCCACCTTTAGAGAGCCCCTTCCTGAAGTCTGCAACCAAGAACTACTGCATTTGGAGTGAAAAGTCAAGATCAGGAATCCAACCAGTGACTCCCACATGACAACATGGATTACAAATACTTTCTACAAGTTGAATGGAAATATTTAGAAATAAACATCCTATTTCTTAAAAAACAGCATAAACGTAGCCAATACCTACTCAACCAAGATGACCACGGTCTTGACCTCCCTGGGGATTCTCATTTGTTTCATAATAGTAGTTCCAGACCCAAGAGGAGGAATGCTGTTAATATGAAGGGCCTGCTCCCTAACTTTGTTATATTAGTTCAACCCTCATGCTATTCCACTGACTGCTAGACAGATGGTGACCTGTGACTCTTGATTAGCATGCACATTATGCTAGTTCCCTTGTCACCTTGTTTTCCTTTTATTTCCCACCCTACCACTCCTATTTGTTTTATCCAGATAAACAAAGCTATAGTTCTTTAGGTCAAAGACCGTCTCTTTGGTATGCCTCTGTAGAGTGCCTGATCACTGATTATACTCCTAATAATAATGTGTTATGTCAGGTTGGAGTAGTGTCAACAGTGTAAAATGAGGCCTGCTATGTCACAAAATTAAGCTCATGCTGCTCAAATTTAATATGGTTTCTAAGTCTACCAATGAACTTCTTCAAATTTAAGGATCTATGCTTTCCGATATGTTTACATTAGTATATTTAGTTATGTATGGATGTATAAATCTTAATGATAAAATATGTTTAAAGATGACAACATTAATATTTCCCCTACCTGGATTTTCATCATCTTCTTTAGGTGGCTGTTCGAGTAAAGTGTCAAGTGCTCTAGTGTAGTCTTTCATTATCCAATAGGCAAGGCTTCGCAGAAAGGGATCAGGATGTAGTTTAGTACACCTGAATCCAGAGCCATCTTTCTGGCAACCCAAAATCTTTTCATACAAAATGGATGTATAAGTGAGGGAGGTCTCAAATTCTGATTCATATAAGCGAGCAATAACCATAGCCAGCTGAATATCTTCCATTTTTTCAAGACATACCTGTGATATAAAATGTGAAAAGCAATTAGGGAAGCCTAGCTATCATAAAAAAGAATGAATTAAATAAAGAGTAATTTCCCTGTCATGTAAAAATTTTAAAGGGGTACACCAAATTTGGAGGTAAAAAACCTTCATCTCAGTGCTTTTTTCCTTTTATGTTTGAAAAGAAGTGTGCTAATTTTTTTCAGATGTGTATAAAAAGCTAGTTTATTTAGTAGTGTATCAATGGACAAAAAATATAGCAGAAGACTTTACTTAAAATGCTTAAGCACCCATTTTCAGCCCTTAATTAAATTAACAGTTTTTCAGGGTTTTTTTTGCAGTGAACCATAAATAGAATTATATTATTTGAAATCATGTAATAAAAATTCTAGTACTACATACACATACAGATTGCTAACCCTGACTTTTAATAGCTTCACTGTACAAATTTTTCTTGCCATAGAGCTTTTGTAAAATAATTAACCAACAACAATGTTCATCACAGTTTCAGTTCTGAAATTCCATACTACTTTATATACCTCTATGGCATCTTTCAGGGAACCAGCTAATAAGAAAAAAGCAGCAGACTGTTCAAAGCGTTGTTTTCCCAGCAAAGCAAAAGCATTTTTCAAAGCTGCTTTGCGCCACCGATCTTCACTGAAATTGTGACTGAAAAATGTGGTCATCTTTTCATCATGCTGAGACCTGTGTTAAAAAACCCCAAACACCCCCCCCCACACACACATAATTAGTAACAACTTTAATTAACGAAAAATTTTAATCCAAATCTAATCTACCTTTTGTTCCAAGATCACTTGAAGTAAATTTCTAATTGGAAACAGTTCTTTATATTAGTTTTATTCCTAGTACTGTTAAAACAAAAGATTAATGGAACTCACCTAAACAGACCCCACACCACTGCTTTTTTCTTCATAGCAAGATAAAAAATTGCAGCATCCAATGCATCATTGTTCCTTTGAAATGAAGCTTTTGCAACCTATAATAATATATGGAGAGCAAACAAAATTATTGCGAACACAAAAGAAAACTTTCAGCTAAAAAATGTGCAAACTCTGTGTTTATAGAAAGCTCTATAATTGTTTTCCGAATACTTTGCAGAAGACAATATTTAAACAACTTGTGAGCTCATCCACTGTAAACATTAGTTTAATTTTCCTTCAGCCCTTTAGAAAATATAAACTGCATATGTTTAAAAACATAACACATTAAATTACAGAAAAGCAAATAAAATTTTTTCATCTCTCAAAGCTGATGAGGTACTTTCACCTGGCAACTTGTACTTTGCCATAAGGTCTCCTTCAGCCTCCACTTCGGATCATGGGATTATAGGTGCTCCATCAATTTATCACAAACATTGTCACCGTCATTTCTGCTTAACATTTAATTTAAAATAAGAGTTTTATAATGACGTGAGTCACTCTGCATGGATCTAATTATGGGGACTTAAGTTACAAAAGTAGGAGATTTAATCGCTGAAATCCTGATCCACTGAAGTCAATGGGAGTTCAGTGATTTGTTTGAGATGAAAAATTCACTAATAAATAGATTTAAGAAAAAAGTATTTCCTAAAAACAGAAAATCAACAACTTCTTTTAATTTACTCCTGACCTTAAAGTACTTTTTCAATGCATTTTTTTCAGTTATGGACATGTAATGTAACACATGCTTGACAATGTGTTATCTGACAATACAGATTTCTTAACACTAATCGTAATCATGTATTTCTGTTATGAATGACATGCCCAACTTGAATGTTCCTGTAACTCATTTCTTAATTTATACAAAACATAGCATGAAGCTTTAACATAAGCAGTTCAAAGTACCTTCTCAATGCACCTTCGGAGTGTGTTAATATTCCTGACCCACCAACCTATACCCATTGCTCTTAGTTCTGACCATTGTGGATCTCCTCTTTGGATAGCTGGAATCATGTTGATCAACTCTTCCTCAGCCTCAGAATGAAAAGCCCAAGCAAAATGGCATGTAGATACACCTAAATAGTGACATGAGACAATTACCTTCAGAAGATAATAGGTTATTAATAAACAAGTGAAAAATGAGGAAGATGGCATATAGGACACATCCCATGAGTTTAATCATTTTTATTCTGTTATCATTTTGATTCTCATTTTTACTTTCAATAGAGTGTTTATAAAGTTGTATACTGGAGAAATTTTTTTCTTTTGTAAATACGTATATATGCAGTTTCCAAATCATGAATGTAAATTAGCAAAACAGAGGGGGCCTCCAGGAGATGGAAGCTCTTAATTGCATCATTCCCAAAAGGCAGAAATGATGCTGCTGGTCGAAGAGCAGGTTACTAATAGTGGCACATCCTCCTAGTAAAGGGGGTCTGCTTCTGCTTTAAACACAAATTATAATCTGTGTCTGAAACTGTATTAGGTCAGCACATGTGTAATTGTTTCAGTAAATTCCCCCAAGTCTCTTTTTCTTTAAAGCATTTAATTCAGAATCCAGTTCTTCCTTTCTAGAATTTGTCTAAACTTTCTGGGTGGAGCAGGGGTTGGAAAGATGCTAGTGCAGGGGTCTGCAACCTTTGGCTCTGGAGCTGCATGTGGCTCTTTGCCTGCTCCCTGATGGCTCCAGGCCCTCTACCCACACTGGGGGACCCTGGGGGTGGCCTGCTTCTGAAGCCACCACCAAGGAACCCTACAGGCAGCCCATGCTAGGCTTCCCCTGCCACAGGAGACCCTATGAGGGGCCCACTCCTGTTCTAGGCTGCTCCCTCCCCACTCCAGGGGATCCTGTGGCAGGTACCCTGCCCCAGCTCCCTCTACTCCAAGCCATGAGGCTACACCCATTGCAGCTCTCAGAACACTTCATTATTGAAGAAACAAGTAGTCCTGTGGCACTTAAAGGCTCACAGATTTATTTATCACATGAGCTTTTGTGGGAGAAAATCCCACTTTGTCAGACACTTTGAAGATGGGGAACTTACAGAACAGGATGAAAATAAATGCAAGGGAGTGTAAGACATGGTATCAGCTCGTACAGTAACAGCAAATCAGAGCATGTCTTACGCTCCCGCACATTTATTTTTCATCCCATTCCGTAAGTTCTCACATCTTTAAAGCATCATACAAAGTGGGATTTTCTCCCATGAAAGCTCATGCAATAAATAAATGTTAGTCTTCAAGTGCCACAGGACTCCTTGCTTCTTTTACTGAACTAGATTAACACGGCTGCCCCTTTGGAACTACATTATTGAAGAAATTTTTAAAAATGAGTCATCTTATCTTTTGAGTTGCCGACCCCTGTGCCAGTGTGATGCAGGATTGCAAAGCAATGTCCAGAGAGCAAAGAGGCAGTGAATATAAGCTCTTCTGAGAATTTAATCTCAGAAAAGGCATTTTTTTTCTGGCATTCTTCCTCCACCCCAAAAGCCCTAATATAGAAGGCAACTAAAAGAGGCAGAGTTCTTAGGCTGTTGTGGGTGAACTGAAAAGCTCACAAGCAGCGATAGGGCTACCTGTGATACACAGAAGAAGCTACACAATGGCTGCTTCAAGAATGAAAAGGAATGGTGTCTGTAAATCAAGGGGCCTAAACTCCTTTCTCCTGCTTACTCTCTCTCAGTAGCAGCTCCCTCAGTCACTGGCTCCACTTGCTTCATATATTTTTTTTTTTTCCACTTCTGTGCCAAGTTTGAAGACAGAAGTGAGCACACGCATACCAGTGTCGGGACTGAATAGCTACGAAGGGGAATGTGCTGTGCAGTAAAAAAGTCCAATGGCAGTGGGAGAAAGAACAAGTGGAATGACCCACTTCTCAGGCTCTTGAAATCATTAATGGCAAACTACGTTTTAAACAGCATCCTTTCCTGCTCCTGATCCTATCTGCAGACTGAAGATTTTGATGCTCAGGGCAGCAGCCTTAGCACTCTCAACTTTCCTTTCCCACACCTTGTTTCTACATATGCTGGAATAGTAAGGTGAAAGGTAGAAACAAAGGGAAAATACCCTGCTATCAGAAATATTTATTAGAGGCCAAAAATCTGTCTGCTCCCCTTCCCCAGGTTTTGCCTGCTCCCCTTCCCCAGATTTTGGAGCAGCATCACTCAGCCCATGCTTCAGTTGGGAAGCAGATGGCTGAGATAAAAATTACAAGTTCTATTTTATGAAAAATAGACATTTTTATTTCTCCTGCAAAGGAGATTTAAAAGACTACCAAACAAACCTCTAAACCATGCTTGGGGAAAATACCCACACTTCAAACTGGCAAGCCAGAATCTCTTTACCACACTTCCCAACTCATGACTTCTCTATAGCTCCCTTTCCATTACCCTGGTAATAGACTGTATCATCACAATATAAATGACTATTGACACTGGATGATGGTAGGCATATGCATAAACCTTAGCAGGATCACAGCTTAAATGAACATGTAGAACAAAAATTCCTAAATGGGATATCAGAAATTTAGAAGATGATGCTCAAAGTTTTTTTCTGTCAGTTCATGTGAACATAAAATATTCCAAGGCTTACCTTGATGAAGTAGCTGAACTCGATATAAAGGTGGGAGTGATGTCAGAAGGCATGTATGCAAGCGCATGGCCAATAAATACCGTAAGCCACATTCATCTAATGTGTCTCTACCTACAAAAAACAAAGATTGATTTGAGTACTTGTGAACATTCACAATTTACATGCCATTAATATTGTCATAAGAGAGGGCAAGAATTGAACAAGAATGAAGACTGAATTCACCCCTCTACTTACTATTAGATTAGGACTGAGGCACAGTGAGGAAGAGCATGTGGGGAAAGCCCAACATACCATTGCTTCTGCTTAATCACAGAATAAATAGCTTTAGATACTAGCTCTGTCAATCCTTTTTATGAGTACTAAGTTCATAAACACTACTATTATTATGCATAATTCTATTTTTATCAGTTGAAATATCTGAACATTAATTAAAATTCAACACTTGCTACTAACCTGAGTAAGTCTTATCTCTATTCTCATCAAGTTCTGTGCTCGTTGTAGCCACAGTGTCTGCCAAAGCAACTAGGAACATCTGCTCCAAACGAGTGAGGCCTGGCAAGCTTGAGTGCATTAGGTGACTTGAAAGGACACTTGAGTGTTCTCGACCAAAGTAGGTTGGCCCATACTGAGAGAGATTAATTACTTTGGATTTACTCTCTCTCTTTTCCAGCTCAAAATCAATAAAGTCATCAGTTGCAACAGGCTGAACCTGGAATAAATTTGAATATTGATCTTCTGGTTTTCTTTTAGTATGATCTTCAGACCCCTGCCGTACTTTAGAAGTTTCTTCAGAAATTTTGTATGTGGTATCTTGATCTGCAGCAAGCAAGGCATACAACGGCAAGGGTGGAATAGAATCTATTTCAGTATAGTCTCGCGTACCATCTTTACCAGCAGTGATTGTATCCTTTGCAGTACTACCACTTACGCTAATGGTACGAGAAAGATGACGTTTAGGTCCACCACCTTCCCCAGCTTCTGCATCTCTAACTATTGCAACTTCTCCTGCAATACATTTAACTAAATGGGACAGAATGGCTTTAGCTCGGCGAACTTTACCTAAGTCCATCAATTCTAATAGCTGGGTTGGGTGATACTGTGGAAGTGTAGGGGAAAGGACGTGAGCAGCCTCAAAAAGCCCTCCATCCTGAATTACAGTTGGTGTGCCAAAGACATCGTCTACAATACCTGCTCCATCAATTACACTTGTTTTCTTCGCTAGCAAACTTGTTTTAAGGGGATCCTGAATAGCGGAGTCTTCAGCATTAAAAACATCACTTTCGCCATCACCAAATTTGACAGCATGTTTCCACTGTGCATATACATGCATTTCACAGTCCATTCCTACTACCAGTATACCATCTCGTACCCAAGAGAGAGAAACTGGCAATGAAGGAGTGCCATCTACCGAGGATACCAAGTCGATAGATCGCAGCAGTACCCATTTGGACCTTATACCTTGTTTTATGCTACCACCTAGTGGTAAAGTAATAACAGCTACTCCATCCTTGCTGCTTGTTTGCTCTGTCACAATTCCTGAAAGTCGTCCATACATAAATATGTTGGCACCCACCCCAACTGTAAGTATATGTGAGCCATCTTCTTTTGATACCCAGTCCAAATGTACCAAATGTTTGATATTGGGCATAAGGTATTTGTCCTTGTTTAAAAATACATCTGATTTACTGTATACAAATAAATTACTATCTACACTGACCCTTGAATCTAGTACACTCCCAACCTTAACTAGGTCATCCAGATGAATCGTCTGTTCCAAAACCCATTCTGATCCTCCTGTAGACTCGCATTCAAATATACAAACATGCATAGAAAATTCTTTGGAAACAAAACCATTATGCTGCATAGGTTGTTTGTAAGCCACAGCTAGACGTCCTGTGTAAGAACAGCTAACAGCAACTGGCCTTCCTATTATGTGTACTGTACTGCAGTTGTCTTCCCCCTCATCGTTCATTAAAGGCCATTTTCTCCAGTGATATGTCTCCCTCATTTCATTTGCTCTATTTAGATCCATGTCTACAGTGCATCTCCAGAATCGCACTTTGTTGTCTGAACAGGACGTTACTACCAAATAAGGTGCAAGGCAGACTGGGTATATTGATGATGAGCTCAGGTGACCTAAAATAAGATCAAACATAATTCACATTTAGTAATATGAAATGTAATGTATGCCTCGATATATCCATTACTACTTACTGTGATTTTGATTAGAAATATATTAAGACAGATTGTCAGATTTGAGTTTTCTTAACTTAGTTATATATGGGATGAAATGACCACAAAGCAATTGTGGGGATTGGTCATTTTGCTAACTAGACAACGCTTTCCTTGTTCTTTCAAAAATGCACACAGCATGTAATACTCCAGTGTTCTGAGCAGCCGGAGAACATATGAAAGTTTCAGTGGTGGGTAGGGAGGGACGAAGTTCTTGGGTAAAGCTGCAGAATTGACCTATTGATTAATTTAACTTTATCAGATAATTTTTAGAGATCAACATGAGTTCACAGAAACTAGAACTGTCACTCTTTCTAATCTACTGGGGTTAAGGAACAGCCAGTGCAGCGTCACTGGACGCCAGCCAGTGTGTCTTCAAATTCAGGGCACTGTATACCACAGAAGATCATAAATGTTAGTTAACCAGAAATCTGGCAAAATGAGATTGTGGAACACAGTACTAGAACTTAACTTGTCAAAACCATGGTAGACTGCATAGAACAATATTTTACCTGCTGAAGGGGTTGCTCTTATTACTTCTATGCCAGCTGGAAGATCTAGTGGTTGGCTGTATACAAGTCTAGAGCTCAGAATGAGTTTACTGGCAGTCTGAAGGTTAGCAATTGATGAAGAGCGTGGCATAGGGCTTGAGCCAGGTGAGGTATCTGGAGAAGACTCCACAGTCTTTTGTTCAGGTACACGAAGCTGATTTGCTGATGAAGTAACTTCAGCTGTTTTTGCTTGAAAGAAGCATAAACAACAAAAATGTGTTTTTATGACTAGGACAAAGTGAATTTGATTTTTCTTAAACCTTTGGTAAGTAGCTGTCATTCAACTGCATCAAACATTTCCACTGATTCTACAAGTTAGTTTAAAATTCCCTGTGCTTTATTTGTAGTAGAATTTGGCAACCTGACCAACACTGTGATAAAAGTGAAATTGACCTGTGCCAATAAAGTGCCCTTATGTGTTTTGTAAATAAATAAACAACTGAAATTATGGTGTAACAGAAATAGTCATGTGATAACATCCATTAGCATTACTTAAATGTCCTCTAGTATTTAAAATGAAAATCTAAAAACATAGTATAACTGAACTGGTTGCTTGGATGCACCTGGTTTTGATTAGAGTGGTCTTTCTGACTAGTAACTAAATCTAGTCTAAAGAAACTAAACTTGTCTAAAATATACTTTTGTAACATTTAAGGTAAATAAACTTCCATCTCTGAGAAAATACAATTACTCACCTAAACATGCTTGTACAGATTTAAGATGAAGATGCCACATGTGAAGAACCGAGCAGCCATTGCTGTCTTTTTCAATTACTACTAGATAAAACTTTTCTGAGAAAGGTGGTGGACGGTACCCTGTTATTAGACCAAACACATAATTATGAAGTTAATGGTTCAATAACAATGTTTCAATAATGAATGTGAATTTTGTAGAGACCTCTGAAACGGGAAAAAAAAATATTTTTGATTGGGGTGGTGGGTCTGTTTTTTAATTTTCCAAAATGTTGCTTTGGTTTACTATTCATTTATAAGACTATATGACCAATACATACGCATCACAAAAAAGTGGTTTTTGCAAGGTTAAATATTCTAGCCTAGTTTTATGTAAGAAATTCATTCTTTGTAGGTTGAAGCGTATAGCAGAATGACAGTATCAAAGATAACTGAAAAACACTAAAGCTGAGGTTATTCGAATTGGGAGAAGAACAAAGAATGATGAGCAAGAGGTCATCAGTTCTTCGTAAAAGGTCTTCTGATTCTCCATCTAATCTCTGTTCCACCTGAACAAAGATTACAGAAGCTTGGGGGCTGCTCTTACTTGTGGTAGCTAGCTATATTCCCAAGGGTCTATATACCACTAGGGAAAGGAGAAGCATAATGCATTCCCTCTGCTTCTATTCCCCACTCCTTCCTCTGCATCATGGTCAGTGACAAGGGAGGCATAAAAGTTGGATGTGCCAGCTGTTCACCCTCCAGGGATTCTCTAGCAGGTGCATGCAGGCAGCTTGTCCCACCTGTGCTACTTGGGAGGCACAAAGGGAACAAATCACGGCAAAGAGCTGCCCAATATACTAGTTGAGGCCCCCTGACATTTTCTGAAATATTGAGTGAAACCATGTCCCATGGAAGTCAACTGTAAAATTCCTACTGACTTCAGCAGGGCTTTCAGGGATTACTAACCCTTCCATAACTGCTGTTCTTTTAGATGTGTTACTCATGCCCAATCTAGTGTAGGTGAATGTGCGGTGTTTGCATCATTGCCAGAAGCTTCTCACTGGTGATATTGGTTGGCTTGGCTCTAGTACTTCATGGAGTGGTGTCCTCATGGCACAATGTACAGGCAGCGGCCAACCTCCCCCAACCCGTTCAGTTGCTTCTTGATGGTAACTTTGGCCGGGGAGGGGGGGGGCAGATGGGCATGTTTTGGAATAGACATGAGCAACACATCTCAAAGAAAAACAGTTACATAAAAATTGTAAGCATTTTTAATTTGAGTGCTTGTTGATGTGCATTCCAATGTAGGTGATTAGCAAGCCATCAGTTTGGTGATGGGCTCAGAGTTTCACTGTGATAGGGACTGGAAGTGCCACTTGACCAAAGGCTGCATCTAGTTTGT
Organism: Podocnemis expansa; assembly: GCA_007922195.1. Lineage (NCBI taxonomy): Eukaryota > Metazoa > Chordata > Testudines > Podocnemididae > Podocnemis > Podocnemis expansa. The sequence goes on from ML682019.1 coordinate 2,020,832, forward strand.
TGCGAGATGTCATAGTAAACATATGGATGGATGACAAGGTCACCGCTTTACAGCTTTCCAGGATCTGGACCTGTGCCACAAAAGCCGCAACAAAGCTTATAACCTAGTGGTGTGAGAGGTTTAGTGCAGAGGTGGTACCTCTGCCAGATAATAGCACATACATGCACAAGAGGTGATCCATGAAGAGATCCTCTAAGCAGAGACTGGGTCACCTTTCACTGTCTCTGCAATAGCCAAAAAAAAGGTGGGCTGTCTTCTGAAATGGTCTGGTCCTGTCTATGTAAAAAGCCAGTGCATGTCTAAAGAATAGAGTCTCTGCTTCTCCCTGGTAGCATGTGGCTGAGGATGGAACATCAGAAGAAATATGTCCTGGCTATTGTTAAAATGCAAGACCAGCTCAGGGAGGATGGATGGATGTGGTTGAAGTAGTATCTTGTCCTTAAAAAAGGCCACACATGAAGTTTGGAGGTGAGAGCCCAAATCTTTGATACTCTTCTGGCTAAAGAAAGGGCCACCAAAAGGACTACCTTCCATGATAAGCAAAGAAAGAAGCATATTGCCACCAACTCAAAACAGATGTCCCATGACCTTTGGCAACACCAGACTGAGGTCCCATAGAGGCAGTTTGGCATACCTGAGGATATAGGCGCTCTAATCCTTTCAAGAATCATGAGCAAACTGGTTTGAAAACACCGTGCCACCATTCACTGGCAAGTGAAAAGCTGGGAATGTGGCCAACTGTACCCATCTGGATGAAATCACAAGGCCTTCGTTAAAGTGGAATAGGTTGTTCACAGTAAGGGGCAATGGAGCCTCACTTGGTGATACTCCCGTTTGTGCTGATGATAATGTGTACCTCTTCCACTTTGCCAGATATGCTGTTTTGATTGACTATTTCCTGCTACTCATACAAACAGTTTGTACTAGCACTTAGCAGCCATGCTCCACCTCATTCAGTCATGCTTCCAAGCCACCAGCTAGAAGGACATAAGGTTCAGGTGGAGCCAAGCAGCTATGCTCCTGAGAGATCAGATCCAGAAGTGATGGGAGACTGGTTTGTCCACTGAAAGGTTCAGCAGCTTTATGAACTAGTGTTGGAGGATCATCTGTGATTTATCCTTTGTGATCTTGGGCAATACTTTGTGAATAAGTGCTATGGAGGGAAAGCATAAAGGAGCTCACCCCACCCACTCACAACTGAAGGAAGAAGGCATCTGAGAGGGAACCCAGGCTGTGTCCCAGATATGAGCAGAACTGGGGATATTTCTCGTTGAGCCTTGTCACAAACAAATCCAATCTGGGGAAATCCCTATACCTAGAAAAAATATGTTCATGACGTCCAGGCTAATGGACCACTCTTGTTGTGTGACAAGGAGTCTTCTCAGGGAATCCATCAGTCTGTTCTGAGAACCTGGGAATTAAGACTCCTGGAGGTGAATGAACTGGGCTATGCAGTACTCCCATAAACTCAGCACTTCCTCGCAAAGGGGAGAAACAAGCTCCCCCTTGTTTGTTTATGGCTATGCTGGCCCTGTACCTCTTACTTTACCATGGCCACTTGGTATGCTCTGGTCTCTCAGCATAAACAGAACTCGTGAATCAAAAGATGTTGGTCTGTCTTACCAGATAGAAGTCCTTTTCCCCTAATTTTTTTCAGACCTTTTTCTACCTACTTCCTTTGCTTGATGGGCACCACACATTACGGTGCCATCTGATTCTGGTTTAAGGACCCACATAAACCACAAATTTAGTTTTAATAACATCCTGGTGAGTCATTCCATTGAGCACCATCTGTTTTCACATATCCTGGATGGCCACAGCTGAAACATATGGATGAGTTTCTCTGGCTGCTGCCCAGGGTAATCCTGCTGACCTGTGGAAATGACAGGAGAGAGGATTGACTTTGAACACAGGTCTCTTCAGAACACTTCCTCATGCCGTCTTTTCTCCAGCCTCAGAAAATTGGGATTTGACTTCTTCACATCCTGATCTCATCCACTGGTCATACTGCTTGGTGCTGTTTACCTCCAAAGAGGCCTCTCTTCTTTCCACCGAAGTATTCTTGGAAACTGGATGAAACTGACAGACTCCACTTTGGGCCTCAGCTGGCAGAATCTACAGATGTTGATCTAAGATAATCTGCTTCACAATTCTGCCTCCAGAACTCCTCTCTAGGCAAAGCATGAAGCCATGCCTTGGAACTACTGAACCATCACCTCAGGGTCTTATGCATGGGAATCATCATTCCATTCCAACGTGGTGTCAACAGGCTTCAGGTGTCAGCCCCAACAGATCTAAAATAGCTTCTCTGACACTCAGATATGATTTTGTCTGATTGTTAGATAAAATCCTGTGTGCTGCTGGGACTTCCCCTAACAGGAATGGTGCCAGCTATGATTGTCCATCCTGCTCCACTATGACCTGCTCAAAAGTATGTAAAAAAGCCACTAGGTCATCTCCTGTACTCTACTTTCCACAGCCTGGAACTGACCTGCGGAGTCCCTCTTCCCAAAAGATAACTGATTCCCTGAGGTCCATTTCTCCACACGCTCCAGCAAATGCTCCTGCAGCAGCTAAAGGGTTTCTGGCTGATTTTTACTGTTCTAGCAGGAGCAGTAGGAAGAGAGACTGGGTGAGAATTTGCTGTGCCCACCAACATAAGAACTACTTCCTCCATACTGCAGCTTCTCTGTTATTCCTCTGTTTACAGGGAGAGCATCCGTGGATCCTGGATGAACATCCACATGTGGCAAATCCCTGGTAGTTAGATGCGGCACTGCAACAGCCATGCTTCAATTTCCCTTGTGCCTTCTTTGACCAGTTTCACCACTGGTGTGATCCATGCAAGAGTCCTGCTAGGTGCAGCCCAGTAGCTTAACTGGCTTTTCAGATTACCTGTTTCAGGGCCTGAGTGGCATACACATCACATCATAGTGCTCCATTGTGAATTTGTATCAAACCCTGTTCCCATAATCAGGTTTTGGAAGCTTGACAGTTATGTCCAAATAGAATTCTCTCTATTAATCCAAAGGACAAAAATTTCCAATAATATGCAAACAGCTGGCCTTTCTATAGTCTATTAAATTGTTTATAAGATGGACATAAAAGCAGAAGCTCTGCTATCTCCATCAGCAACAGAGACTATTGTTTTTAAAATTTCATACAGAAAATTCTTCTCAGATTCTTGTAATTTTTTGTACATTATAGAGGATATAAAGAATTGATTTTTAATGAGATGTCCGTTAGATATTGAACACCCAAAGGAGAATTTCAGAATATTTCAATATTGTACTTCTCCTGTGGCACTTAAAGACTAACAGATTTAAGTGTCACAGGACTCCTTGCTTCTTTTGCTGAACTAGACTAATGCAGCTGCCCCTTTGGAACTTGTACTTCTTCTGTAGCTGTGAGCAGAGATAGCATGATCTGGAAGCAGCAACCTATTAGTCTAATGTTCAGGCTTTTTGCCTTTACAGTACCTCTTTAAACAAGCACAACTAGGACTCAGATTTTATACCTTCCCACTCCCTTTTTTACAGCCTCAAATTTACTAGCAAACTCTTCAGTCAATTTCTATTGAAACAGTTGGCATGTCAAGAACAGTCATCCTATAACTAATTATTGCTAAGACTTAGCTTTTTACCATTCCATTTTACAAATTAAATACAAAATGTATCCATAAACTATTTTATATACACAAATTCATGTATGATATCAGAACTGGTTCTGGTTTTTCATATAAATGCGAAAAATTGAACAAAGGTACTAGAGTGTGCAATTAATTACGCAGATTGGAAATGGTTCTACTTTTTGCAAATTAGAACACATTTAGTGTTCATAAAGTATAAATAATTTAAAATACATGCCATCTATATTTTATTGTACCATAAAGACCATTCATTTAAAAATAAAACTGTTCAACTTATGCCTGAGAGATTTCAGTGTTCTTCATGAATACTTTAGGTACCTATTTCATATTATTATTTTCATGCTATACCTTGTGATGGTTTGAAAAATATTTCCGTTTCCTTCCCTTCAATATCTTCCTTATGTGGTTTGTATCCCAAAATGAAATCTTCTTGAAAGACATGAAGCAACTGTGTATTTGAGCCACACTGGAAACATTGTTGAACAGTAATTACAATTTTAATATGGTCATCTAAAACTGTATTCAATACAAGTATAACTCTCTTTGTTAGCATTGTTAGAGATGAGGGTCACCCCCTGCCATTCTTTAAAAAGTATTTTCAAGATACCTATACACTTGAATGATGTGATGAAAAAATAATCTTTGTGAGATCTACTATGCTAGACTAATTCTCTAACAACATTTATGGAAGTGAACTGGCAAATTAGGACTACCAGAATGATCCCTCATGCTCTGTCAAAATTTTAATGGATGCCAATTGATTGGTGGAGACTTAAGAGTTGTTTTTAATTTTTTTTCCCTTGGGAAGAGGTCCTCCAGAGTGTAGTAAACAAACTGTTAAGGAAGGTTGCTAAGCAGGAAGAAATCAGATAGTCCTAATTCCAGAAGCACTCAAACCTATGATCCCCAATGAGTAACAGATTATTCTGCAATACCACCACTTCAAGAGGCCATTGGCAATGAAATATTTCCATTCAGGCAAGTGACAGAAAATTCTCAAACCCTTCCCTGACTCAACTGAAGTTCAGGTTACTTATCAGTAATGTAATGACAAAAAATCCTGGGAAGATATGGAATATTACTAAAGAGTGGCAAAAGATTTCCTTCATTATGCTGTATTTCAAATCAGAAACTGATAAAATATAACTTTTTTGCTGCTTTGTACATTGCTGTAAAGAGCACAGGAGTTGGTGCTATCATGGTAAAAATACAATTAAGACCAATGCACTCTTAATATTTGTACTAAGAATAAAATATTTATACATAGATAATGCATGTCAGGTTTTTTGGTTTGTACTACAAAGGCAGCATTAAATTCATGAAGGTACTTTTTGCTCTGCATTTTTACAATTCTCAATGTTCAGGATAATTTTAAGTTAAGGTTAAACTCTAAATTCCCTAGTATGCTAATAGTGGTTTTCTGACAGCTTCAGAGCTCTTATAAATTATTCTTAATCTTTATTTTAACTAAAATTTGTGTCTGTGAATAAATGTTACAGGATACATTACACAAATCCCTGTAACTAAGGAGCATTGTGCAGCTTTTCAAAATACTGCTAAATCACATAAAAATACATATAAAATATTGTATACCTTTTGTTTTTCTTTGAAACAGTGATATATTCAATGTTACCCTAAGATTAAAAGGAGTTCTCTAAAAATAATCATGTGGACACAGAAACAAAGTGATTTTCAATGGGCTTACTATGATTAGAGAAATGTCCTCTCTTTTGCCTATTAATTAGCATTATTTTGAAAAAAATATTTTATGTAGATTAATAATTTTGTCTGATAATTAACAAACACTTTTATATGACACCGTTAATGGTCTGCCAGTTAATTACTTGGTTAGTTATTGCATCAAGTTCAATAATGCATCCTGGTCGAGCAGTAGACTGTTGGCTCACAATGTTGAACACTTCGCCAATGAGTTTCTGAAACAGAGCAAAACAAAGTAATTAGCACATCATTCAACCAAAGAGCAGCAGTTGCAGTTAATGGAAAATATAATCATGTACAGTAGCTGGATGCATCTAATTTTCCTTGTTGGCATAAATAATTATGCTTTTCTTATTTGTTTCATGTAAATATTTACGAAAAATGCAGCAACAAACATGAAATTTACATTGTTGTGGTTCTAGAACCTATCCATGCGCATGCCTTAACCCTTCTTGGTACATTAATTTTTATGAATACTAAGTGTTTGATATTTGAAGAGTAGTTCTTTCATAATGTCCGTTTTATAACGAGCTGCAATATATTTTTGATACAAAGCTGTCCAATCCATTGCTTCATTCAGACATTAGATTTAGACAGTTTCTTCTGTCATTGCACTGAAGTCAATAGCTATTTAAGCTACTGCAAGGCCTGTTTTTGACAAACGATTCTATTTTCAATGCATGACTCAAACTTGGGTAGGTAGAAAGAAAGGACATAAATTGAAGGTATGTAAAGAGAAGGAAGGGCTGTGAGTGGTATTTCAAAGGATGCCTGATTTACTGTTTTCATATCTGACCTATCCTCTATCGCTGAAAGGCAAGTGGAGAGACGGTTATGACAAGCATCACAGAAATTGTGTTAGCATATAGTCTGTGTCTCAGAGAAAGACAATAAGGCTGTACAGAGAGTCTTGCAAGCAGGATAGGGAAGAACCTATTTATGGCATGGGGAGCAGTGACTCCTGAGTGGAAATGTGGATGTTCAGCCTTTGGGGTATGAACAAACACCAGAGATCTTTATAGAGTCCATCCCACATAGAAGTCCAATCTTTGTAGAAAAATCAGTGAAACCAAGAAATAGGTATATTTTGATGAACCACTAGCAACCCAGTCTAGCAATGAAACACTCAGTAAATCCAGTAGGTAGTAAGACTATGTTGGGGAGAGATGCTGACTCCTAAAGGTGTTAATAAAGTTGCTTATTTTAGTTGCCTAGAGGTTTCATCACATATTCTTTAATTAAAAATTAATCATTAATTCCTGAAGCCTTCAGGCCAATCCTGGAAGACTGGTAACCCCAGCTGGTAGAACTGTATGTTGGTGGGATGGAGGGATGCTAACCCACTCCCCCTTAATTTTAAGGCTCCAAATCCTGAAAACATACACATTAAAATGGACCCTTGACTATTCATAGAACCCCTGTCAATGGCATGTGACATGACAGCAAGTGTCCATACTAGTACATCCATTCCTGGTGGTGTCTGTAAAGATTTTTTGCTTTTGTGTGGAGGAGTTTTTTTCTTAGCTTCAATGCAATGCATCCTTTCCCCTCCTTCCTCACCCTCCAATTTTAACTTACGAAAGTATCCATATCCTCCATACTATATCAATGGGGAAACGTTTTCACTATTACATAGGATTTCAATAAAACAAATCTACCAAGGGTGGCATCTCATATAACATTCTAGCAAGTATGATATTCCTTGGGCACTCCCATAGCCAAGTCTCAATACTGCACATCCAGCAGAGCTCCTGGAAAGGATGCCCCCCCCAGAGCAGACTGACAGCCAGCTGGGTCAGCCAGCTTCTCCCTGCCATTCCCAGCCACACAGTGTACAGAGAAAGAAAGCAGTGGCTGGTGTGACAGGGTCAATGTCCCAGTAGGTGAGGAAGGGGGGCTCTGGGCAGGAGTTAAAGTAAGGCAGAACACACCAGAACGCCATTCCAGGCCCCCCTTATTTTTAGGTAGCAAGCGTTCCGGGCCCTCTAAAAATAGGAGAACGCCCTGGAACACTACATTCCAGGGCCCTCTAAAAAGAGATGGGAACACTGCTGGCTCTGCACCACCAGCAGCTGAAGTCCCTAGCCAGCTGGAAGACAGAGCCTCTGCGGATGCTCAGTGAGAACTCCCTCCAGCTGGAGGATCAGCTGATGACCAGACCACACTGCTCCAGTGGCCAGGTAAGGGGGTGGGGGGCCTGCCTGGGGACAGGACAAGATCGGGCCAGCTGGGGGAGGGGGAAGTGACAGGAGAGTGGGGAGCAGGATCAGGACAGCTGGGAGGGTGATGGGAGAGCAGGGGGAACAGGATCTGGCTGGTGGGAGGGGCCCACACTGGCATCGTGGGGTGCCAATTTAGGAAGGTTAGGAGAGATATTGAGAGAGAAGCAGGGAAAAGAGCAGAACTGCTGGATGAAGGGAAATGGTGCCAGCTGCTACTGGGGAAGGAATGGGGAGGCAGGAACAGGGTTATTGGAGGAAACTAAAGAGAGGAAGGAGCTAAAGGAAAGTCTGGGGCTAATGAGTGGTCAGAACGGGGATGACAGGTATCAGAGGAAGGGTAAAATAGGTCACAAGCTGTGGTTAGAGGAAAGGAGACAAAGGAAGACAAGGGTGACCCTTAGCAATCCCTCTTCCTTCTTTTAGGTCCCATCCTACCCACAACCTCAACCTTTTCATATCTGCAAGCTCATTTTCCCCTAGGTCCCCTCAAGTTATAACGGGCTTGTACATACTCGTCTCCTTCTTTAGGTATGAAGCACAGCTGCTGCTACTGTTTTGGAAATCTAATCTCAGTCCTTCACTAATATTAAATCCAGTGTTTTCCAAACTAATGTCTATGGATACTTGTAAATCTTTATAAATAGGCAAATTAAGTAAAAATTTAACAACATGGCACCAGAGCTGCACACTACCTGACAACTATGAGTAATGAAAAGTGAAGCTATTAGAACAAAACTAATACGTCAACAACTTTTGCCTTTCACATTTTGAGCCTCTCAAATAAGCTCTATAATCAACTTACAGAAGATTCAGGGTCAGACAACTCATCTAGAAGTTTTCTTGCATCTACCACAGCTTGATACAGTCTCAGGTTTTTGCCATCAGATGCTACAAAGCAAGCACTAGCAGAATTGCAGTATGTACCTGAACAAAACACCAAATACAAATTTTAGAATATAAAAGAGCTTGACACCACAACCCCCCTCCAGTTATTGGCTGAAGTGACCTTATGTAGTCAATTGAAGAATCTATTTTATCGCACGAAACTATTAAATCAATTAACAAATAAGTATTGTTGAAATATTAGCAAATGTCATGAAAAATCTGTAAGTTAAACACATGGATGTAAATCTTGAAGTAATCTTATTTTTTAATTTACTTTTTATGGTACATTTTAGTTATATAAACTGACAATCTAGACACAAAATCCAGAAGCAGAATTAAACACAGAAATGAAAGTTTATAAATAATACATCTTTGCACATAAGCAAAGACCAACAGGTATTCTATCCACCTGAACAACTTCCTTTCTATTTTAATTCCTAGTATTAAAGCTAGCACCATAAAAGAAAAGGAGAGAGAAATTACTCATACTAGACAAATATGTATATTCAAGCGACCAGTAATAGCTTTTCTCATTTTTGCTTTTCTACAACTTATAAAGTAGAACTGATGCAGTGGGTTTAGTTTTGCTTTTGAATTTTTTTCTCTGCTTAGCTTCCCAGAAATACCAGGTTCTAAGTCAACCCTTTTTGGATGGAGAACACTTTAGAGGACTGAAGAACTTAGTGCAATTATGACATCCCAGAAGACTGAAACTCAATCAAGAAAAAATATTTAATCAGACTATGGGAATTTGGGTAGAGGCTGACTGTTTTTATTAAAACTTATTTAACTTAAACTCCTGAAAAACTTTTCCTTGAATCCTCTGGAAAAAATACAGTGGAAGCTTTTGTTGTTTCCTTTACAGGACATTTTTAAAGTTTGGGAAGCGAGGGGAATAATAATTAATAAATAAAAATTCAGCTACCAAAAGTGCCAATATTTCTTATTATTTTAAGAAATATGGTCATACATGTCATCACTGTGATGCATTAACTGAATTTATTTTTAACTGGTGCTCCAGATTAGCATTTAAAAGGCTTAATCTGAACACTGTTATAGAATTTAATAAGTATATAGTTAAATACCATACATTTACTCTGCAGATGAAACGTTCCAGGATAGTACCCAAAAGATAATATTGTTTGACATTTTAGGAAGATAAAAATTTTGTGACTGTAAAGGTTTCATATATACTTATACAGATGACTTTCTCGGCAGTAATATTAGAAAACATTAAAATTAAATTCAAGAACAAAATGTGTTAAACTTGATGCTTTAGTGTCGCACATAATATTGTACTATGACCTAGCATCAATGGCCCTCTCCACATCAAACCTCTACTCCCTCCAAAATCTTATGACTTTTTAATGCTGAAGATAGTGTGCCTGATTATTAAACATTCAGTTTTAGAAACAGGCTTTTTCAAAACAGAAAAAGGGACGAGGAAGTCTGTAATACATGAAAGCTTCCAATATTAAGGGCATTAGATATAGAAGTGTTGAGCAGATTTAAGTCTCTCAGTCTGAAAATATTCCCTATATATAAGGATATAATAATGTCACAGGCTTTGCCAGTCTCACTGATATTTTGCCAGTTATATGGACCCTTTTGCTGCACATTAACAGTTTAATCCACTGTGATCTGGTCCCACTTCAAAGAGGGCAAGATCTAAGCAAACTAATGAACTCTTAATGCTCAGCAGCTGATCAAACCTAAATTATTTGCAAGGACCCTATATGTTTTAATAGTCTGTTATTTTCCCTGAATCTAGTTCTCTTTGAAACACAACCAGATCAAAGCAAAACAACAAATTATTAATGTGTGGCAGTTGACACTTATTCATTGCTGTGACCATAATGTGAAATGATCTATTTTCTACATTGACTGTATCGTGAATTATGCATAATTTACCATAACAAAATCATATCTATATTTATAAAAGTGTTGATTTAAAACCAATTGATTGGTAGCATATATACAATAAATCAATTTTGCAGCTATGTTCTTACATCAGAAAAGTTAGCATTATCTTTTTTCATAATAGGTTAATTGAAGTCAGTGCTTTGAAGGAAGCTCCCGTAAGGTGAACAGATCAGGTATCATCTGTTTCATGAATTCATTCCACTCAAAGCCAGAAGCAGGGGTGTCGCTGGTGCCGGGCTTGTAGGGCTCAAGCCCCAACTCCCAGTACCTGAGCCCCAGGTCCAGTGCTGGGCTTCCTGTGGCGGCGGCACACTTATGCAGCTCGAGCCCCAAGTCGCAGCACACTGAGTCATGGGTCTTTTACCAGGGCAGGAGCACTTGTGGCCAGAAGTTTTGAGATTTTACAGTAAAGGTAACCTTTCTTCTGAAGGAAAATAGGAAATATTGCATCAACTGTTCTGAAAATGTGTCACTATTTATACAACATTTTAGGTTTCCCTCATCAGTACAAGGTATGCCTCAATCTAATTGTCTGATTTGTGACTAAGGGGGGAGAAGTTTTAAAGTAAATGTGTTCAAAAAAACAAGGAGGCTTATTTTGACTACCCTAATGAAATCATTAGGACACATGACTATAAATCGTAAATATTTGCTTAAAACAGAGTAAATGTAATTGTTAACTGTTGCATAAAAATAACACAACACACTCACCAAGACAATAGCTAGGAATAAGAGTTGGAAGCCAGGCCACATTAGAGAAGGCTGAAGTATGAAGTGAGTTAATTCGAGCCAATTCAGACACTCCCCCAGTGTATGACAAAGGTCCGATTGGGTCTACACGCCACAGAATTAGCTCACTGTAGATTGCATTTGGGTCATGGAATGCACAAGTTGCTGCATTTCTAAGCTGTTGTCTAGAAGAACCTTTGAAATGTTTAATTGGATCCATTATTTTGCTTAATCTCTCAGAGTCCCATGGAGGGTCTGTGTCAGGGGTTAACAGAGCATTATGATGAGAAGATGTTAATAACAAAGGTAAAACAGAATGGCAAGCCAAGTCATTGAGATGAAATCGGTGACCACAGTACCTAAATTTGTGGGATACAGTAAGCACTGTGGTAAAAGCACATTTATCAGCAAAAGTAACTGCCCACTGGTTTAGGGATCCATCTACATGTTTGGAAACCATCATTACCAGAGGAGCAATTATATTCACATTTGGGCTACCCTGGGAAGAACTTGGTCCATTAACTCCTAGAGTGCTATCTGGAATGTTAGTTGTCTTCTGATGCATAGCACTGCTGACATCTTTTGCAGAGTTAGTGCAAGCATACATCATGATATTTTTACTAAGGGAGCTCGCATCTCCTGATGGAAATGCCACAGGAATCCGAGAAGAAAATGAAACCTTTAATAAAAAACAAAAACAAAATTATGAAATGTTTAGTTAAAATATAACATTTTAAACACAAGCCCACCATTAACACCAATATATTAGTGCAGTTTTACATCACGTTTGTTTTAAAAATAAAACCACATTTATGTATGTTTCAGTAACAAATGTATTGTGAGTATCTGTTAAAAAATTAGGCTTTCCAGTATCGTACCTGAACTTGTCTAAAAATTCCTGGATTGTATTCATCCAAATATTTCACATGCCACACTAAAAAGGTACCATCAATGGGATGGATAGTAAAAAGCATGTCTGGATTCCTGTTCCATTCAGTAAGAAGCATTTCAATTTTTCGATCTAACAAAACTGTAGGAAGTGGCATACGTGGACTAGCCAGTGCAGATGTTTTGGGGCTCCCTTCTCGTTCTCCATCTTCATGTTCAGAAGAGCCTGTCCCAGTTCCTGTCTCGGATTCTCTATCTATAGATAATTCTGATATGAGTAAGAAACATAAAATCTGTAAGCAAATAAACTACAGCAGAAATTTCAGTTCCATAATTTATAATCAAACCAAAAACACATTTTTAAAAAATCAGTTGAAGGTGCTAAGTAAAAAATGTCTCTCACACTGTAAGTCTTTTGGGATAGGAACTGTCTTTTTGTTCTTTGTACAGTGCCAAATGAAACAGGGTCATGGTTCATGACTGAGTTTCCTAGGCATGAATAAAACCCACATAGTTAAAAGAAAAATCTTAAATTGCCAAAAGAATAGATGATTCTAATCAACTATTTAAATTATTTTTTAACCCCAAACCAACACATTAATGTTGATACTAACTTAATAATTCCTTTAGATAAAGCAATTGTGTTGAAATGTGTAGGACTGTATAGTTGATAGGGAAAAGATATCATGTGCGTACTGTAAGAAATGTGATGCCTTTAACTATTTATTTTCTTTCATTTAAGTGCCTGAGTTATACATTAAAATAAAATAAAATGTCAAGCTGCTATCATGAAGTACCTTACTCAGTTTTTGAATGTTTGGTTTTACACTTTCCGAGGTAATTTTTGTTTGCATGTGGAGCTAGAAGATTTATTTTAAATAAATGGTAGGACCAGACAACTAAATTAAAGGTTCGATCCAAACTAATCATGGCGCCTGCCTTCATTCAAAGCACACCTGACAAGATAATATATGCTTATGTATCTCAGGGCTGGTCTACACTGCCATGAAAATTTGATAGAGACCAACAGGAGCTGCGCAAGCTACAGGAAATAACTTGCATTACTCCCACCCATTTCTTAATGCCCCTTTAGCGTGGTGTCTCTTTCCTATTGACACAGTACTACACCACTCGAGGGAGTGGTTATATTAAGTCAATTTCTGGATTGACTGTGTGCATATCTTAACTGAACACTCAGTCGATCTGGAAAAATCAACCTAATGGCAGCAACTTTGTTGCAGTCAGTGTGAATATGGCCTAAGTTAATTATAGCATAAATGCACAGCCTTTGTTCATTTTGAATGGTAATGAAAAGTATAAAAAGTCTAAAGAATAAAATCCAATTTCTCAATGACTTAATATCCCATTGATGTTATCCATCAAAATGATTAAAAAAAACAAAAGCCCAGCAAAATCAGATTCTGCAGAGCCTAAAGGCAGGCATCAGCTGGGGTTCCCATGGTGCCATAAACTTGCAGAACATACAAGTTTTTCCTCTTAAGTCAGAGCACATGGAAATATATGGCAGAGTCCAATATAATGGTGCTTTGATTAGCATTAAAAAATTGATTGTTTTTCACTAGAAAATCTGCTTGTTTAGCAGTGACCACTGGTGTCTAAGGGGTGGTCCTTAATGACAACCCCATACTCCAAAATCATGCAAAATCTCGATTGTGCATAATTTGAGTACAGGGGCTTTCACTGTTTCAGGGAAAACAAAGCTGTGTGCTTCAAATGACTTGAAGAAAGAAAGTGGCACTCTCCTAATTTCTGCCCATTTCTTGAGACATTACTCCCGGTAGATTGTGCAGACACTTAAAACCTTCTCTGCTGGGTTTCTGAAGCTTGACTTCCCCTTAGTGAGATTCAAATACATCCGCTGTAAGGACATATTAAAACCCAGGTCACCTGTCTAGGGTCCCAGCTTGAGTCATGTGTTGGATCAGAATCACACTATTTAAAATACATTTCTAGTCACCACTGTTGCAAAGAATAGCTAGAAAACTGAACTGTGTGTAACTAGCGTAATGATGCCTGTCTGAGCCTATGTGTGGCCTCCACCAAATGGAAGAGCCTGCACGTCAATTGACCCTTGCGGCTCTGATTAGGTTGGTCTGAATGGGGTGTGTGACTTGTATGCACTGCTGCGTCTGACAGAATTGACTCCATGTAATGTGTTTCTACCCCATAGTGGCCCAAGTGGTGTTTGTTGAAGTCTGAATGCTTATTAGCCCTGCCTTGTTATAGTTAGCGGGTGTGTCAGGCTCAGGGACAAGTTAAAAGGAAGGAGTTCAGTGCTATTTGCGTGAAACAGAGAACCCAGGAGAGATGTTCTTTGGAGTCCCCCTCTTCAGGAAGGGTCTGAAAAGAACCAGGCAGATGAAGAACAATGGGATAAGCTACAGGAGCTCTTGTGGTGGACTTTGAAAAGGGGCAAGATGCCAGGGAGCATCTTGGTTGGTGTTCAGCAGAAGGTGCAGGGAACTGTGGAGAACTTAAGGCACACTAAAAGATCCAGGCTGAGAGGGGCAGATGTTGATTAGTTTGTTATTTTCATCTGTTTGTTTTAATTTTTCTGAGGCACTCCAGAGAAGCCACTTCTGTTCTGGAAGAGGAGCCCAGGAGACAAGACATTGTGCTGACTGCCATTATGTTGGACACATTGTTTTGGACACTCAGACCCTGGCACAGGTGGAACTATGGTGTGCTGTGGTTGAAAGGGACTGTCACCATAGTACCAGACCACTGAAATCTTGAAGAGGAGAATGAGATTGTTGCTGAAATGCTGTGTCATGTAACAAGTGGATGCTCTGGAGTGGTAAGTTGATGACTCTTCCCCACAGAGGGGGACAGATGCATTGCTGGATTTTGCTCTTTTCCCAGCTAGCCTTTTAGCTCCCCAGGGCAAAGATGTGGTTGGTGGTGTTAAGCATCATCCATTCGTGGCAGCAAAATGAGATGTTCCTCACAGAACTAAGCAGAAATTCATATTACAGTTGTTCTCCTCTCTGACAATGGTGAAACAATCTTCTTTGTCTTTTATTTCCCAGATAACTTGGCTGGGCTGCCAAATCAGTCTTTTCCACAGTTGTTCATTCCAAATCCTCACTGTCTTCTGTACACAATCTAGCTACCACTTTCTTGGCTGTCCTTTTTTGCCCACAAATCAAGTCTCAAGTGCGTCCTGTACCAGATTTCCTTCATTTATCGTTCACACATGTGTAAACCACCTCAGTTTCCTCTGTTGCAGTTTCACTTATACTGAAAACCTTGGTCTTGCTTCTGATGCCATCATTCTGCATTTGTCCCAGCAATGTCAACCTCTCACTGCCCTCAAACATCTCATTTCCATGGCTTCAAGTCTTCTCAAATGCCTCTCTTCGGGTTTCCCACTTCTCTGACCCATACAGAAGAGTGGGTCTTACTATGGCTCTGTAGAGTTGTCTGCTATGTAGTCTGGGTATCCATTTCTCATACAATACTACATGTCTTGTGTTGTTAGTTCAATGGTAAAACAAGGAACAACATTAAACATAAATTGCACAGGGCATTACAGTAACACCTGTGGAGTTAATAGGTGTCAGTTCACAGCTCCCAGAACTATTGTTAAAGGCTGTATGCATCTGCTCTGAGGTAGACATCACTACACGACATACGCATCACATTTTCAAGCTTGTCTTCACAACAATATGGGGAACTGCTTTGGTATTTTATTTATGGACGTTGAGATTCTGAGAAACTAGATGGTATGGACCCAGAAGAGTGGCAGGCCAATAATCTGTTGTGAAGCAGTCCAGTTCAGATCTTGGTTACCGCTACCAACTTCCTTTTCTTTGTGGCTGTCAGTCACCTTTGGCTGTAATTTTTACTTTTTTTTCCTGTGCATGTAGTAAAGGGAATAACCCCAAATTAATAACCTATAACTATAAAAAAAAGTTTGTATGTGCGTGTCACCACTGCCTTCTAAAGAATGAATGTTAAACCTGTTTGTTGCAAGAGATTGTGCCCACTAGCAGCTGAAGCCTACAGCAGATGAAACCTAAACTACAAATGCTTACATTTTTGTGTGTGAAATCATGTATGTTCTTTATTTACCAGAAAAATTCTAATATAAATATTGTAAAAAATAATCTGGATTACCAACCATGATCTAGTTTCATATGTAAGCCTCTCTCTTTCTCCTCCATTTCCTCCTCCTCTTCACCGCCACCACCACCACCACCATCATCATCATCTTGTTCTAGTTGCTGTTCGGTAAGTTTTCTTAGATAGTGCATAAATACTTCAATTGAGGATGTAAAATTAAATTCTTTATTATTCAGCCAATGAACCACAAAGCCTCCATTTCCTTCATCTACATTAAAAGATGTTCCAGCTAATACTGATGGAATATCTGTGGAAATAAAACTTAATTAGAAAAATCCACACCAATACCGCAACATACATAAATGTAAATTTGCAACCTTACCTATGATTGCAGATAGGATTGCACTCAGGGTGGCTAGCCAGTTCTGCTGCTCATATGGTGGTGGCTATATTGCTCGATCAGAGCTAGCACCCCTCGTCTACCTGATCTTGAAATTACTCTTTCAGCTTCGTTGTGAACATACTCTAAGTGCCACTTACGGTCCCCAAAATGTTAAAAGAGATGTGCAAAGGAATCTCCCACCACAAAACCCAAGAACAAACCAAACTTGAGTTTTTGCATTTTTTTGCTCCTTTTTTATGTACAAAAATTATCCATCATAAAAAGGAAATAAAAATGGACAGTGAAAGAGTGTTTTTTACATTAGAAATTCAGGTGCTATTAGACCATGAAAGACTATGAAATGTCACCTTTGCTACAGACAGTTCTCGTGTAAGCAGAGCCAGCCAACAATGGTCACTATATACCATCCACCTAATATTTCTATTTTGGGCAAATTACTACCAAACACTTAAAGAGAAGAGCTGAATTTCACCTGTAGTAGGGTTGATGCTTGCTGCTATATGAAAGTGACAGAGAGCATTAGCATGATGTGAAATATGACGCTGAACTTCATGCGAGCCCTGGTGATCAGGCAATAGTTCTGTGTGGGTAATAAGAACTGAAGATCTTCTTTGTCCTCTTCTCATATTTTTCAAATGGTGAAGTGTCTGAAGCAAAGAGACAGAAAAATCGCATTTAAATCTAAACAATGCATTGTGTGATTTATGAGTATCTATGCAAATCCTAAAGCTTTTATGGTCTCCTAATGCCTCAGGCATGAAGACCTTGCATGTACATTTTTGGGGGGGATCAAAGAAACATCTGAAAGCCTTCATGTCCTGCTCTAATAGAATAAAAACCTACTATTGTATGTGATAGCATTTGTATAGAGACAGACTAACAACTTCTGGCTACAAGCATAGTAAGCATATCTTTATATAAAAGCAGCTGTCGTCCCAAAACTTGTCACAGCCATTAGCTTGATAAAAGATCCTTGAGCCAATGAACTTCAGAGGCACCATACTTTATAACACATTTCAATATTGAATTATTTTTGTATGACTATACGTAATCATTGCACTTGTCTTGATTAATTCATAAAAGACTTTGGCTTTCAGGAGTTGCACAAATATTACCAAGACCATAATTTAAAGACAGTGGACTCTAGAAATTCAACTGAGGGCATAGTTTGTCTTGCTACATATTTTTTACTGCTGATCTGCAAGATAGGAAGAATCCAGTATAATTTTTTAAATTGGTAGTTTCTTCTCTGTAAACTAAAATATGTGATAGAGATACTAGTGAGACTTAAACATAAACCCCACAGTGCCATCTGTGCATGGACATTTTTCAAAGCAGAACAGCTCTCTAGAAGTATTAACCAAATCAGATCACTTAAAGACTAAATGTAGAAGTTTGATCTAACGGCATATATATTTATCCACAGGGAGTTGAAAAAACTTCCCATGCACTAAAACTATCTTCTTAATAAGCAATGCAATGAAAACCAAATGAGGAAATTCTATATTTTTTTAAGAATAAGATTCAATTGTACGCTAATATTTAATCTTCATAAGGAATAAGAACATTTTCCTTAGATGAGTCCAAAACAACGTTCAATTCTTGGTTTTCATAGATGCTTTTACTTACGGAATCTCATTCTCCACCATGGATGAAACCACCTATTACCGTGCAGTATTTAACATCACCTGCTCCTAACAATTATCTGCTCGGCTGAGGAGGAAGCAAATTCATTCATACTCCATCTGAGTCTCAAGGATTTCATTCTCAAAAATAAATTCACTCTTTCCTCTTGTGTGACTTGTATGAGAAGAATTCAGATTGCTACACTCTGATTCATAGTATACTAGTAGAAGCTAGACATTACATGGTTTCAGTTTTTCAAATTTCTTGAAAATGCTGCATCCAAAATTTTAACTATTGAAATAAATAGTATGTGCTAATTCTTTTTTTAACAGTACCTCCAGAGCATGTTGTATTCTGTCTTTTTTCCTTCCAGAATGCGACAGGCTACTGCTAATGCTGGAAGTGCTAGTCTCACAGATCTGCTCACCCAGAAGACTGTCTTCTGGTAATAAAGTCTCTGCCCATAGCCGACAGATACCATCATGGCATGACGTAAGCAACACGTTACAGACAGACCCTCTGAAAATAAATATGTCAGGATTACCTCATGGAACATGACAAGACCTTAGTTCAAAATACCTCACTCCTCTAATAGCCAATGACATTATTAACATATGCAATAGTTAACTGTTTAAAAAAAAAAAAAAAGCAATATTTAACGGTGACCAGTCAAACAGGCCCCGTAGCTATAGTCCAATTTCCCTCCTGGTTGCAATGTCAATTTAATATTTAGGGCTCTGAATTCAGATTGAGATCTACATTTTAAAATCTATATATAGCTTCTTATCATTTTGTAATGGCTATATCCTTGACTTCAGTTCTGGCTACTTCGTGCCCTTTTGGTCCCCATGTCAGGACTAGGAAAGCAAAAGGTGGCTTGAAGTTAATTTTGCACCTCTTTGCAATCCCCTCCACTCACACCCCATCCACACATTGCACATTTGGGCAACTGGCCTAAAAGGTTTTCAGCTCCCTTTATTTGCATACAAATATAGGAAATTCCATTATGCGACTGACAGTGATTGTCCAACCATCATGATTCACTACTATTTTAAAACTATAGAAAAATTGCTACTTTTTCAAACTGTGGTAAGGAATTGCTAAGCCCCAGTCCTGCTAATACTTACACACATGCTTACCTGGAAGCACACAAGTAGTCCTAATGAAGTCAATGGGACTGCACATATGTTTAAATTGCAGAGAGAGCACAATATGTTGAACTCAGATCTTGTCACCTTTTTATAAATTATGAGTGAGATATATGCAAGTATATGCAGAATTGCGACCTTCCAAGTCAATGAAAATGTGTTATAGTTCAGAAATAGGGAAAATACTAGATGACTGGAATAAACAACCATCATAACTAACAGAAATTGCAATTATATGTTTTCATCCTTATGTATTATATTGAAAAATGTAATGCTTAAGCATATTTAAAACTATCATGAAGACAAAGCCAAAATTATTAAACTTGGATGTTTAAAATTAAGGTTCTTAAATTTCAATTTAGGTACATTAGAACAGCAATTCTCAACCGTTTGTGGGTCGTGACATGCTTGGTGGCATATTGCGACTCTAGAGGACACATCAACCCACCCCATCCAGGCTCAATCTAAACATCTCCCTGGCTCTCTGTGACATGCTTATTGCTGTGTGGAGAAACAGTAATGAGTTCCAACACAGTGGCTGAGAACCACTGCTTTAGCAGATGTGCCCAAAAAAAAAAAAAAAAAAGGTAAATGAAAAATGCAGATACTGATCATTGCTGAAAATGAAGTTATTTTTATTTATGTACCTATTTAAGAGCCTAACTTTAAGCACCATGTTTGAAAATTTTGGTTAAAGTTCCTTAGAGAAACTTTCTAACCTGGGCATGTACTTGCTAGTGTTACGCCATGAAAATCCTGTCACCGCTCGAGGATGTGCCAAATAAACAAAGGAAAATTGGACAAGTGCTGAGGTTTTTTTCTTTTCTTCTCTCTCTTGTGGTAAAAGAGATGACTTCCACCCAGCCATAGGATACCAAACCTTTAAAAGACAATCATCCTGGGCAAAGAAACAAACACATATATAGGATGAAGGGGCTACCAAAAAAGTCACAAAGAGAAAACCCAAAAATATCATTCATGTGACATGACATGAGATAAAATAAAAATTAATAGCTACATGAAACTTTAATCCCAAAACAGTTTGAGAAAGATATAAAAAACTGAAATGGAAGGTCAAAATGGAAGCTGCAACTCAATCTTCACTATGAACTTGAAACTGTTTGCTAAGAATTTAGGTATTTGCTAAGTATTTAAACATATAGGTTATATAAAGCCGAGCTCAGTCATAACTATTTTCATGTCAATTCCAGCACAATCAACAAGAGCACATTTTGTTAAGTTAAAGCAAGAACTTTTTAGAAAAAATAAGAAACATGAAAAGTCAGCACTATATACTAGTAATTAAACAATTTTGCTTAACTATGGCTACGTCATCTCACATAGTTAATGATATTTGTATATTTATCATGTTTGGGATGACTCCACATGTGAAGACTTACCCATCTATTCTTTATCCTTACCTTTCCAGCTGTTGCAAAGTATTCACCATCAGGAGACCACTCCATCAGATGTACAGACACTGCAGTCCTAGGGAAGAGAGACAGCTCAGCTTTGAATGTTGATTGTGTATGTATTTTTATATTATTGTTTAAATATTATGTAATATATCAGTGAAGCATGCTGATGTAGTCATTCCTATGACTCTCAACAGTTATGTGCTGCATCCTGCTAAAACAGATAAAATGTATCAGTTTAGGATCCCCCCCCCCCCCAAAAAAAAAAATATCTAGGACATTAAGAAAAGAGAATGATCAGACAATTCATTTCAAGGGTGACAAATCTAAATCAGAGTGAAGGCTCCTAAACTCTTGATCCAAGTGCAAAAGAAAAGCATCTCTGCGTTAATCTGGGGCTCTCCTCTCAACAAAATTTGAGGAACTTGGCAAAGTACAAAGAAGCAAAGACACCTATTTCAAGAGATTCCAATTTAGAAACAAAAGGGCTTATCACAGCATTCTTCAAGAATCAATTGTGCTGGTCCTGAAGCTGGTGGATTAAGCTACTCACCTGGAAAACTGCCTTGTCTCCCATGTGAAGAAGAGAAGAATACATTGTTTTAGATGTACTAACCTTTGATAACCTTCTAATTTAGGAATGAAGAACAGATTATTTCTTGCTTCATCTAGCACATGGTAGCCATTTAGTCCACGATAGTTTGAATGACCTCTCATGGTACAAAAGTTCAGATGGTAGTTTTATGGTCTGAAATTCCAAGTCAATGATGCTTACACTGTTTTCTTTTAACTGTAGACCCCAACCAGCTTGAGATGCCTACATGAGCACCCCTGTCTAGCACAGCATTCATCTGTCATTATCACGCAAGTTAGGGGCATCTGTGTGAAAGGCAAGCCTCAAAAAAATTCTGGATAGTGAGTACCAAATCACTGGTACAAAATGCTCAAGCAGGACTGAAGGGGCTTCCATTCACAGCTTGATAAGCTGAGCTCCTTTAAACAATACAAGAAATGCAAGGCCAGACATATAAGAACAAAGAATGCCAGTCACATTTTCAGGAGGATGGGTTGTATCCTAGCAGACAGAGACCCTAAGAAAGATTTACAGGTCATAGTGGAAATTAACTTTACATGAAAAACAAACAAGGAGACTTGTGGCACTTTTAAAGACTAACAAATGTATTTATTACATTTGTTGTCTTTAAAAGTGCCACAAGACTTCGTTTGCTTTGCTAAACTAAACTACCATGGCTACCCCTCTAAGTTTACATGTGTTCCTACATGTAAACTACACTAACTGAAGAATCAAGATGAGACCAAAGGTAAAAGTGGAATGACAAGAACTGATGCATGGATGGGTCTTTGATAAATGCAGTTGGAGCAGTTGAAATGAACAGGCCTCTGAACAGACTGGAATGTGTGTACTGCTAGAATGGAAGCTGAACAGGAAATATCACAAAGATATATTTATAGCTACTTATTGTTTAAAACCTCAACGTTATTCAAATATACAATTCTACTGGTTGAAAATTTCTTTAAAGCCAAGTCTATCTTCAACTGCATGGTTCAGACAGCTGGGTAGGCTGGAAGGCCCGCACAGAAAGAATATTTGTCTGATTATACCTCATAAAAATGTAAGGCAGGAAAAGTGGCTAGTTTATAATAATCAATTTCTTTAACAGATCAAACTGACAGTTATTCCCTCTAATTGCCTAAAATGATTTGGTTTGTTAATATTTAATATTTTTTCTGTGTACTTGAATTTCTACACCTTTTATATAAATATAATCTGAAACTTCTCTGTAATTCTGTAAACTCTGAAAAAATTCCATTGCTCTGTGGTTTCCTGCCATTTTTTTGACTGAAGCCCCTTTCACCTTAAATTACCATATTAGAATCCTACCAACGTGCCTGTTTAACTGCCTGTCTACTTCTTTCAGTCCTTTCTCTTTCCCCAGTTTCTTTTTGTCTCCATTCTTTCAGAGAATCAAATCATAGGCCTGGAAGGGACCTCATGAGATCATCAAGTCCAACCCCCTGGGAATTAAACCCAGGACCTTCTGCATGTTAAGCAGAGGTGCTAGCCACTAAACCACCTAGTGGCCTTTCCTCTTTTCTGATTTTAATTCTTCTTTTCAATTCTCATTTTCTGCTTTCCTCACTTACTCTATCCCTATATTCTAACCCAGTGTTGTTATTCCAGAAACTATGGGTTGTTACATAGAGCTATTGGTTTTATGAAGTACCACTTCTTTATACTGAAGCACCTGACATACCTGCTGCATTGCAGGGAAGCAGGCCAAATGCCCCATTTTAAATATACTGTCTCAAAGTTCTTACCCAGGTTATCAAAACAAAAAAGTCTTGTAGCACTTTTAAAGACTAACAAATTTATTTTTTGCATGGTAGTCTTTAAAAGTGAAACAGCACTCCTTTTTAAGTTGTGGCTCCCAGCACTGAAAGCCACTCCAGGCAGCTTCTTTCAGTGGCAACTGGGGCACGGAGGGTCCCCACTATGCCCATATTCTAGGCATTGTACAGAAAGATGATGCCTGGAACGGCTTCTCTCCATGGTGTGCAGCTGCCAAGGAGACACTCTGGGCAGCTTCTTTCCTCAGCATGCCTGTGGAACCAGTACGTGGAGCTGCTCCAGGTAGCTTCTTTCTATGGCATCCCTGGGGAACCCCTGTTCCCAGGCATGCTGCCAAGAGAAGCCACTCCAGGCAGCTCCTTCCATAAGTCAATTTCCAAAGGGATAGCTGTGTTAGTCTAGTCCAGCAAAAAAACAACAAGGAGTCATGTGGCACTTTGAGACTAACAGATTTATTTTTCGCATGAGCTTTCGTGCGAGAAAATCCCACTTCGTCACATGCTTCGAAGATGGGTGAACTTACAGAAAGGAATGAAAATAAATGCAAGGGGGTGTAAAACATAGGATCGGGTCATACAGTAACAGCAAATCAGAGCAGTTGTTAGGTTCAAATCATGGGAAGCCTGAAGTCAAATGACCTTTTGTAATGGGAAAAGAACACATAGTCTCGATTAAGTCCTGCTTTCACGGAATTTAGCTTGCATATTAATTCGAGTTCAGCTGTTTCTCTTTGAAGTCTTGATGTCCCAGCCACATCCTGACGACAGTCGTTAACAAATCATTCATTGAGTGACTAGAAAGATGGAAGTACTCAGCAACTGGTTTCTTTGTTCTGTGATTTCTGATATCAGCTCTGTGCTCATTCATCCTTTTACACAGCAATCATCCTGTTTGTCCAATATATAAGGTGTAGGGGGATTTCTTGCACATGATGGCATAGACCACACTAGTAGATGAGCAGGTAAATGAGCCTTTGATGGAGTAGCAGGCTTGATTAGGGCCTATGATGGTAGCTGTTGTGCAGATATGTGGGAAGACTTGGCAGCGTGGTTTGTTGCAGGGGTGTGTGCCTGCTTCAATGCTTCTGTTGTTAAATCTAGTTGCTGGTGAGTATCTGTTTAAGATTGGGTGGCTGCCTGTAAGCAAGGAGAGGTCTATCTCCCAAGGCTTGAGAGAGAGAGAGTGGGACCATCTTTTAGAATAGGCTGTACGTCCCTAATGATCTGTTGCAGAGGTCTGACTTTGGGGTTGTATGTGGTGACTAGTGGTGTTCTGTTGTTTTCTTTCTTGGGCTTCTCCTGTAGTAGATGACTTCAGGGAACCCGTCTAGGCTCTGTCAATTTGTTTTCTTGCTTCCCCAGGTGGGTACTGTAGTTTCAAGAATGCTTGATAGAGATCCTCGAGATGTCTGTCTCTGTCTGAGGGATCAGAGCAGATGCAGTTATATCTTAGGGCTCGGCTGTAGACAATGGAACGTGTGGCGTGTTTAGGATGGAAGCTTGAAGGATGTAGGTAACTATTCCGATCAGTAGGTTTTCGGTATAGGGTGGTGGTGATGCGTCTATCCCTGATTTGTACTGTACAAAGCATCTGAGGAAGTGGGATTTTCTCCCACGAAAGCTCATGCGAAAAATAAATCTGTTAGTCTCAAAGTGCCACATGACTCCTTGTTGTTTCTTTCCATAAGTGGCTCCTTTCAGTGGCATAACAGGGAAGTGCCCCAATCCCTGTCCCCCAGCCTCCAGCCATGCTGCCACCTAATTTTCAGGCAGCTGTGCTTTTATTTCTGTGGAAGGAGCCACTGGCGCTGGCTGACAGTCAAGGAGGAGGGGCCGGCATAGGGGTCGGCAAGCTTTGCTGCCCTCTGCATTAGGGGACCGATGGATTCAGGACACTTGTTTGCAGAGCTCAGCTGTACGTTGCAAGAGACAGAAAACCTGAGTTTACAGATTACTTCCTAAACTAGTACGAATTTGCTGTTCCTCTGTCCATTTGCATTAGGGACCATGACAGGAGCCAGGATTGAAAGTGAGTTTCAAGAAGCTGTCCACAGCTTTCCCCAAAGCGATACTTATGTGGCAGGGAACAAATCCCATTACTCTGCTCTGCAAGCTGCCACCCCGTCTGTCAAGACCAGTTTAATCTCCAGCCCTTCTCACTCTGTAGGACATACTGCCAAATCTGGATTATGTATAAACACCTAGTTACTGTAGTCTGTGAGAGCAGACTAATTGAGGGACTAATATTTTCTTTACTCTGAATGGACTTTGCAAGTAATACTGACTGACTGACTGGATGTGTTTTATGATTCTGTAATATTTAAGTGCTTTTAAAGGCATATCTTTAAAATGTGATCTTTCGCACTTAGTTCAACACATCTTAGATTACAAATTCACTTACTTGCACTGCCAGATACAATTCCAGTCATTTAGTACAGGAGGAACTTTATCATCTTTGATCTGACTGTCAGGATCAGCATCATCTTCTTCCTCTAGAATGTCACTACATGGAGGGGCCCACAACTGTAAATAGTCAGTTGCTGTCAGCAGCCTGTTACCTGAAAGTGAGTAATATTAAGTTTTAGAACAGAATGAGGAACTCTGGATGTATTTATTTTGGAAGATTATACAGGTTATCCTATTTTGACAAGCGTCATTAAAACTAGTCTAGGAACACAACTTTATGAAGTCCATTTTGATTACAGTAGGTTGTTCAGACATGGCACACTCTGCTCCAGTGGTTTTATTAACATTTTTAGATTTTATAATTTATTGTAAGCAGGACTGGTTCCACCTCCATCCCCCGATATCATGAACGCAGCAACACGAAAATAATTGATCTGATTTCAGGCATTAGACCTTTTGAATTAACAACAGACTCCAACAATTTAATGAATAACTCATTAAAAGTGCCACTCTTTCTTTGTTATGCTGATTTTGTACATCCAAAAGGCACAGCTACCGAGTCCTACCACATTTAAACTTGAAAACATTTAGTAAACATTAATTAAAATATCTGTAATGGCAGATGATAACCATTTGTCTTTTAATGTCAAAATTTATTTCTCTGTATATCTCAGTAATCCAACTCACTAGTTGTAGCTATTTAAATTAAAATGTCTCTTGTTTTAGGCTGTGATAACCATTTTACAGGTAAAGAAGAAACTCTTTTTCCACAGTGATTAGCCCCAGCAATGCTTCAAATGGGTTGCACATATCAACACCCATGAGCCAAATTGTGAAGGGAGAAAGTTAGACCTCCTGATTTTTTAAAAACTTATTACATTACTGAATTAGCCCACAGAAGATGCCTGGTGAAAGCCAGAAGGTCCAATGGACTCGCACTGTCCTCTCCTTAGTCAATGCAGATGATCACACTGTAATTTTTTTCTATGCAGAAGCCACTGGGGCAAACAATTATAGCCGGACACAAGAACCTGATAATTAGATACTTTCATTTGTAGAGATAATGAGGAATAAGATTCCTAAATGAGAAGGTCCACTTCCAATGCAAGGACATAAGGAAGTAGTATTTGTGGCCCATATATGCCTTTGCTTTTTTGACTAGGAACGCCATGACTGCTGGAAGGAACTGAGGAGTGGAGTCCATCTTGCCTCAGGTCCAAATGGTCAAGTACCAGAAGACAGAACATGCCAACCTCAAAAGTCTAAGCTTTCCAGAGGGTTCCAGACAAAATCTGGCATGAACAATGTGCAGCTGCATACTCAGTGCTTGAAGACTTGAATTCACAGGTACTAATAGGCTCGCCTGGACATGCGTTCTTAGCTTTAACTGTTTGCTGCACTGGATAGCATGCAAGAGTGTTACATTTCAAGCATTTCATTTAACATTGGTATTTCAAGATACCTAACACTTGGGTATCTAAGCATAACTGGGTGGGGGTTCATGTCTTCTCATGGTAGTGTAGTTGGGAAAGGAAGAAGAAAGGGTGATTCTTGTCTACCCAACCTTTCAACTACTAGGGATTGATGAATGTCTGGCCAGAATGTGATTTATTTTCTCAGGGAGAGATACAGGCTGTGTTCACACTAATAGGCTTGTAAGGGGTGTCTCCCTCAACCCATCCACTAACTAGGGAGTTCCTGGGTGTCTCAGTCTGGTATGCCATGGCAGGACCTTGGTCTTTCTTGTGATTGGCCTAGGGAGAGTATTAGCAGCATAGAACAATTTTACATTTATTCCAGAAGACTACTTGCTCTTGAGCACAACTGATTTTTCCCATTTACTCTAAAACATTCATGTCTTTTTTTCAATCACATCCATGCTGATCACCCCTTAATCCATTTTCCACTCACTCTCCTGTCCTTAGCTACTTTAAAGCAACCTTATACAGTATTTCATCAACCCAGACACACTAATTTGTATCTCTGCACGACTGTACTTAAGCTTCTTTGATCACTATAAAATTGGATGGCTCACATTCTCCTCTGCAATTCACAGTTGTAGCATGGATCCATGGTAGAAATATTTTTAGTCATGTGATGTGATAGTTAAATACATTGAAAGTATTTCCCAGCAACATTTTCTTTGATCTACACAAAACACGTAGCATGAACTTACCATTCCTCAAGAGGAAAATGGTAATAATGCCTTGCTTTGAAATGTGGCATTTTTAAAATAGTATTCCCAAGTAACGCACTGTCTTTAAGAATGAATACTACACACCATTCAATAACCAGTCAAATTTCAAGTATCATAAAATGTTAGACTCTTAAAACATAACACATTCTTCCTGACATCCTACCTATCTTAGCATCAGTGACATATTAATATCAGTTAGCTACCTAAGAGTGCAGCTTCCAAACTAAGACCCAGCATACCGCATTTAAAACTCATAAATAGTAGTAGAGTTTTAGTGTGGTAGTGGAGTGCAGTGTTGTTTTAGTGTAACAGTAAATTTAAAAGTCACCTGTGTATCACATATAGCATACCACAGTTTGAGAATTACTTTTCTAATGCATATATATTCATATCCAATTTCATTTAAAAATATTGGTATAGTGGATCATTCTACAGTTATGAATTCTGAACAAACACTTCAATTTCACATTACCTTGAGTATCCCATGCTAAGTTGTAAGTCATAGAACTAAGGAAAAATTGCCCCGTTTTAAGCCACTGACACTTTAGTTGCTGTGGTATAAAAACATTAGAATAAAGGATTAGTTCTTAATAGCAAAAAAAGCAATGTTACAGTATATTTTACTTTCTGTATGAAGTTACAAATGTCCATTTCAGATTTCTATTAGTTCTTTTGCTAATAAACCACACTGTAATAGATTGCTGAATTTAGTATTTAATAATTGCATTCAAGTGATTTTTGATGATGAAATGCAGTACTCAAATTCCCTTAGCAGCAGAAAACTGAACATTTACCATTTTGGTAGAGACACTTCATCAAAGATGTGTTAGCCTTACCCAGAATAACTAGGGGCTAGCAAAATTCTATATCCCTAATTAAGAAAGGAGGACTATAAACAAAAATTCAGCCATACTCCATTTCAGAGAACACTGCCCTACCAAATGGGTGAACACTAAGGAAAATGATATTTTTCTAACTTTCATTTTCAAATAAGAGCTTTTTATTTCAAGGAATATTTACTAGACAGAATTGTTTCGTATAAGAAATTAATCCTGCTTGCCCACTATACACATTTTTGAACTACATATATATCAAACATGAACATGTTTCTCAATCTCCCATATTCCCTTCTAAACGGGCTTTAACAAGTGGTAGGTATATTTTTATATTTTTTGACAAACCAATATGTAGTTTTAATCATGTAATAAATACTTACACAATTTCTTTTATGAGAATTTATACCAAGGGGTTCAAAAATACAAATAGCATTTCCATATGATGCTGCAATCTGGAACAGATTGAATGAATAAAATGTTAAGACTTGGGGGGGGGGAGCATAATAGCTCTTCAATATTCACACATATTCAATAAATTCCCAATATATTTGTAAGTGTAGGTGCTAAAGGAAAGCAAAATTCATACAAACATCATTTAATGGTGTGTTACCTAGAATTCAATGCTTTTAAAAAAAATACCTAAATTATTATTTTGAGTAATCCCATGTTAGAGCTAAATGCAAATAAGAGAGACCCCCTGTACAAAAGGACATGACTCACAGACTCTAAGGTCAGAATGGACCATTATGATCATATAATGTCTGACCTCCTACACAATGCAGGCCACAGAACTTCATCCACCCACTCCTGTAACAGACCCCTAACCTAAGACTAACAATTTAAAGGTACAAAGTATCCAACGGCAAGTGACAAGTATCCCATGCACAGAGAAAGGTGAAAAAGGCCCAGGACTAATGCCAATATGCCCTGAGAAAAATTTCTTTCCAATCCTGCATATGGTGATCAGTTAAACCCTGAGCATGTGGACAAGACTCATCAGCCAGAGATGTGCTTACTCCTGTCAATTTGCTACTAACTTCAAGGTAGCTACTGTTAATGCATAATGGAAAGGTGGTTGATGCCTTCCCTACTTCTGCTCTTGTTCTGCTTCATAGAAGACTAGTAAATAAATGATGCATCTGGGTCTTCAGCACGATTCCGAGTCCCATTCCTATCACTGAATATTAAGTACAAGAATACAGGAGCAAATGTTATTTTTATTGTTGCTTGGTTCAGTAAATTTTGAGGGAAACCCTGGGATATGGAAACAGAACAGTGAAAGTATTATTGGAAACTTATTAGCTTATTCCAAGTAGGACTCCCTAGTTTCTCCAATCCATTTCTTTCATAGAAAAACCACACCTACAACCCCCTCCCCCCATTTTGTTAAAAATATGTCTGATCATTGTGTTTACCTGTACTTCAAAAATGGATGAAGTTTTTTTTAAGTCTAAATTTTCCTTAAACTACAAAAGGAGCTATTTAAATTGTTCTAGTTGGGACACCTGTCTTCTCTGCAAGTTTCAATCCATTTTCCCATGAACTCTTCATACAGGGAGGGTTCCCTCAATGCACATAAAAGAGATAGGAGTTTCAAATCTCTGGACCTCAGAAATTCCAGGATCAACATGGGACACTTAAAGGGATTAATCCTTCCTTCCCATGGGTACTGCGGCTCAAGTGGAGCCACAATATTAGGGACTCACTAGCAGTAACTGCCCTGGAACACCATCTAAAGCAGGGATTCTCAATCTGGGGGTCAGGACCCATGAGTAGAGCCTTGCAAATCCGTGGATATCCGCAGATATCCACCTTACATCCGCATCCGCGGATACAACACGGATATCCGCGGACCATTACTTGCGGATGCAGATCAGATACGGATCCACATATTTTTATCTGCACAGAGCTAGAGCCCTGCAAATATGCAGATACCCACGGATATCCGTATTATATCCACATCCACAGATACAACACAGATATCCACGGACCATTTCTTGCGGATGCAGGTCGGATACAGATCCACTTATTTGTATCCACGCAGGGCTCTACCCATGAGTTTATTACAGTGGGTGTCACAACTCATAAGCCCCTGCTCTTGCTAGGGCTGCGGCTGTAAGCCCTTTGCATGGCTTACAGCCAGAACCCTTCAGAGCTGAGGAGCCAGAGAACAGAGACTGCTGGCCAGATGTTCTGAAGGCAGTGCCACCCCCAGCAGCAGTGCAGAAGTAAAGGTGGCATGACATGAGGGAGGTTGGCAGGGTAGGGGGCTTGTCACTAGTGGTGGGGAAGAGTCATCGCAACCTGAAATGTTTTAAAAGGGGGTCCCACCAAAAAAAGTTTGAGAACTACTGGACTAAGGGCTTGGTAATATGGCCAGTTGTGTCCACTTAAAACTTGGTCGATCAGTGACAGATAAGTGTTTCACCCTTCTTAGCAGCCTAGGTTTGCTGTTTGGCATTTCTGGTCACCAATAAAGCCAGGATGGAAGTCACATGGGTTCTGCACTGTTCACTGTGCTAGAACACATATTTAACATTTCTAGATACTTCTGAAAAAGTGCACACTTCCATCATTTCCCGGGGTACTGATGTAAAGTCTCTTATTTTTTCTAGCTAGAAATATAGAGGCAGCATGGCCAGTAATAATATGTAGTTTATGATCAGTTATGCTGTATTTAAACTATGGCATTAAAATGGACTCTGTGCCAAGGCGGTTCTTTTAAGCTTTCAAAGCGCATGCTATTTTCACTGAAAACTTCTGGGGAAAATGCCTCCTATCTCTTGTATTAGATTTTTAAACTGCTACTGGAAAATGCTGCCTTTCTTTTTGCAGCCACATACACATATCTGGTGCACTATAAACACCTTTACTGAAGTTATTTATAAATGTTCTTTTTTTATGTAGTTTGACAAATAATTATTACATATACTTAAATAAATGAAACGTCATTCAGTCAAAACATATTGTTATGGAACAATTACTTGCATGCACAGTAGTCTTTCAATCATTTTCAATTTCTTGGGCCGCACAGTCCCATGATTTGAGCACCAAAAATATGAACACTTATGACAAAACTTGCATTCAAATTGTACACACAGGCCAAAACCATCTACCTGGCATGTCAATATGCTGACATGCTAATTCCTTGTGGATATGTAGATACATACAAATCTTAGAAACAGGCATGAAAGATCTGAATATCAAGAAATTTTATTTTCTAATTTTAAATAGTGAAAAAATAAAAATAGGAACATATTCAGATAATTAAAAAGAATCAAATTTGGTCTTATCAAATTTGCAAAAATAAATCACCAGTGGGCAGAAATAAGGATGGTAGTTTTGAGCCAAAAGGGCTATTTAGAAAGTTATGTTATAAAGATCTAAAAATATATTCTTATCGTGAAATTACCATCTTAACAATAGCATTCACATGTCAAAGTTTGTTTATATATTTAATTTTTAAAAATTTTAAATTTTACTCAGACTTATTAAACATCTTACCCTGCCTTGTTGCTGGGAACACTCCACACAGCTGACTTGAATGTTTCCATGCTTAGCACCAGGAATGATTTGCACACATTCAAAGTCGTTTGCCAGAATAACAATGTCACAGCCTGAACCATATGCCTGCAATGGTTTTAAAAATATATAAACTAATGTTAATCCATGATGATTACATTTTAGTAAATTAGTTTTAGAATTACCACCTTTTTGAAAGTGCTTTATGATCATGAATACACATTTTAATCTCTACCACAAAGCACATTAGTAAAGCACATTACATTAACACACAGAGCCTGCTCACCCCCCAATACAACTTCTTTGTGCTACTCCAACTGACTCAACAAGCTCCTTGAATCCTCAGCACAGGAGGTGGTGTGCAGCCACAGTAGCTGCTGTTATGCAACACCTCAGTCTGGTGCAAGAAGTGGAAGAGGAAAGGAATCTGCTTGGGGTATGCCTACTCCTCAGTAATGTTCAGCTCCTGGAATGTCCAGCAGGAGGTGGGCAAAAAATTACAGCTCAGTCAGACTGGATGATCTGGGAAGGCTTAATGGGCGTTATACATTCATGGTTATGCTTGCAAAATTTTCTCATTCTTGGATGTGGAGAAACACCGCCCCACCCCCCAATCCTCAATTTATATAGGTTTTGCTGGCAAAAGAACAAGTCTACCTGTGTTATGTGGGTGAGAGAGCGCTCTCCCATCAACATAATAAACCATCTAAATGACCTATGTCTGCAAAAAAACAACTTCTGCCAACAGAGCACTGTATACACTTGTCCTTATGGCAGCAAAACATAAAACATTCAGGAGTTGGCTTTTTTTCCCTCCACACCCAAGAGCAACAAAGTTCTGCTAGCATAACCTCAAGTGTAGACAAGCCCTTTAGGCCAGGCCCCAACATAATTATATTTCTGGTCACCAAGGCAATCGGTTTTAATAGCAAGTTGACAAGCTCCACTGCAGAAATGTGATGGAGGAGCACCCCTTGGCAACCAAAAGTAAAATTGCTAATGCCTAGTGGTAAGCCAATTTTGTCCACCCCTGCCTTAGGCTCTGATTCTGTACCACAGAATTCAATGGAAATTTTGCCACCTGACTTCAGTGGGAGCAGTATCAAGTCCCTGCAGACTTTTAAAACATCATTTTCTCAGACCCAATGAAGTCACACCATATGATAAATGTAATTTAATGTTATATTCTAACTTTCTTGCTTTCTTCCTGTTCACTACATAAACATGCATCTGAATAAAATTAAATGTTAGAATTGAACATAGTAAAGAAATCTCTTAGTTACTTCCTCTCCATACTAAGAAGCAATGTACATATCTTTGCAGTTTCTAAACAGAGGCATACACTCCACTTCCTATTTCACAATTATGCCGACAAGTTTGTATCTTCTATACTATATAAATAAAATAAAGATGCATGAATACAGAGCTATTAAACCCTCTACCTTGCTATATCATTTACTTACCAACATACACTGTTTTAACAGATTAAGTTCTACATGTAAAAGTGGCAAAATAGATGAGATTTTGCATTCAACAATTGAATATGTAACCTTTATAGACTATGCATAATTACAAACCACTAATTGTAACTATAGATTGAAATTCTATCAAGGGATTTGATGACATCAAACTACACAAACCCATTTCAGTATTCCTTCTTCTCTGGCCATCAAACTCCTTAGGATGAAATTATCAAGCATCCCCCATTCTCTCAGTTCAGACTGTGTCTTATTTTACCTCAGTACTTCTAACCCCCTTAATTTCTCCAGCAGGACTAGCTGAAGAACTCTTCTTATTAACAGAACTGAAAATTCAAAAGGTGGATACATGTCATGCCTGTGAACTATGAGACTGTACCTGTAAGTAGCATGGAATTGTCTTCTCACAGCTTTATGTTTACTGGAGTGTTTATTGTACAAGGGTGTCTGTATTTCAAATATACAAATTAGGTCAAACATAAAATGAATAAAGTTCAATTTATTAAAGGAGAATTTTTATTATTTCAAAAGGAAAATAATTGTATTCTTCTCCTGGATAACTGTTTTTAAAAGAAGCTTCCATTAATTCTTCACCATTTCCCTTCAAGACCAAATTCAAAGGTTTGTGCTCTGTTTCTAAAATGGCAATGTGGTCACTGCAGACAGCACTTCCCAGATATGGAAGTACTGCCTAAAGACAGATATAAAATAAACCCTTCAATACATAATTCAACTGATAATTCATTTAAAAAAAAGACAGACAGACAATAAAAAGGACAGCTGATCTCTATTCTTTGCAGAAAGGCACAGTTAGAAGTTGGGAGAGAGGGCAGGCTAAACAATAGCTAAATGAAAGCTGTAAGTTTCCCCAGGTTAAAAAAAAATGGAGTGAAAACAAATAATACAGAATAGTTACTGCAAAAATTAAATTCTGAAGTTATTTCTTTTTAATGGACAAAGATTCATTGATGACTTCTGGAACAAGGCCACCAATCATCTTTTAATTTGGATTTCTTTATTATTGAATTGGGGTAAATATAATTATTTTCTTTTACTGTTTTTGAAAGTGAAAAGTCTACTGATTACATCCCACAAATATCTATCTCCTGGGATTTTCTGAGTTCTAGTAAGTATCATTAACAGAATGGTACAACAACAAACAAAGGCTTATTTCAGGGATCATGTCCTGTAGTGCTTCTTGCACTGTACAAAACCCACATGCCATATGGACTGTCCAAGAAAATATTATCAAACAATGGCATGCTTGTCTCTGGTAGGAAATGATTATACTTACGACTGCCAACTTTTCACCTGTTCTGGCAAGCCCTAAACACTCTGTTATACCTAACACCTACATTGTAGCATCTGTGGCATTAATTCCTCTTATCTGCTTAAACTAAACATATTTTATAAACACATATTAATTATAAATTCAATTTTCTTAACATAAATAAGTTTGCTGTTGACTGCAATAGAGTATCTAGCCAATTAGTTTAAAATTAGCACTATACTAACCATGATCAATTATTTTCTAACCCTTTGTCATTATTGACATGTCTGTTTTGAAACTGCACCTTTATAAACAAAGCTTGTATTACAGCACAGATTTAAACTGTCTTATCAAGTTAACTTTGCCCTTACTTCAGTCATAATAGAGAATCTGATGTTTGCCAAATTTCAAGTTAGTTCAAATGGCGTACGAAGCAAATAAAATCCTCAGTAATATTAATGGGAGTGCAAAGAATGTGAATATTTTGAAGTTCATCTCATGTCTGCAGAAAGGCAAAAAATGGCCTTAGATAACTCAACCACCAGTATTTAAAAAGGGGAAAATACAGATGTTAAGTTCTTTTGAAGTCTACTTCTAAACTAGGCTGAAAGAAGGTCTTCAGATCAGGAAATCTAAACCAAAAGACTTGGAAACTGTTACAAGCAGAGTCCCTAATGAACATGGACAGAGGAACTGCCTGCATGGACCTATACTCAAACTCTGGTCCCAAGAAGTGAAACTATTTGGAAAGTGCTGGATCAGCCAGACTTTAAGATTTATACTAAGACATATGCATGTAGGCGTTTCATTACTTAACCCTTTTCTCTGAAATGAGACACCCACCCAGAACAGCCAGTAGCCCAGTGGTTAGGGCACTCACCTAGATCATGGGATACTCAGGCGCAGGTGCCTGCTCCAAACAAAGTCAAGCAGAGACTTGAACTTTGGTCTTTCTCATCCCAGGAGAGTTTCCGAACTATACCATTTATAGCATCAGCCTTGTGCTCTCTGACGCAGTGGTTCTTGACCTTCCAGACTACTGTACCCATTTCAGGAGTGTGATCTGCCTTGCCTACCCCCAAGTTTCACCTCACTTAAAAACTACTTGCTTATAAAATCAACAGAGAAACAAGTGTCACAGGAAACCATTACAGAAACATTGCTTTCTCATTTTTACCATATAATTATAAAAATAAATGAATTTGAATATAAATACTGCATTTATATTTCAGCGCAGGCCCAGCCCAAACCCTACCACCTTGAGCTGAAGCATGCCATTTAGCTTTTGGGGTCCTGGGCAATCACCGCGCTCACCACCTGCTAATGTTGGCCCAGCACTTACACCCCTCCCAAACTTCTCCCACAATGGCTGAGAAAAAATGAACTAGGCAAATATCTAAATGAACTGATGTACCTCCTGGAAGACCTGCGCGTACCTCCAGGGTACGCTTACCCTGACTGAGAACCACTGCTCCGGCACAATGAAAATTTACTGCCAAACAAGAGAGTGACAGTAGTCTGAATCAGGCAGACTGCCCACCTATCTCTCTCTCTCTCTCTGCTCAGAAATTCCATTTTTGGACTTGACAAAAGCTTTATTAAAACTTATGTATCTGCAAAGTTTACATTTCAGTGAATTGTTATTTTTTGACAAAAACTTCCTTTTAAAAATTCCCAACCAGATCTGCTAGACAAGCTTAGGCCAAATCATCTCTATTTTATTGGCATACCCTTTGGCAATTACAGGTATGATGTTTTTTACTCACAAAGTTATGTGAGTAAAAACCCTACTAGAAACACAGCTATCCAAGCATAAACACTTATACAAAACAAGCACTTAAAAACTAACAGATTTATTTATCACATAAGCTTTCTTGGGAGAAAATCCCATGTCATCAGATGCTTTGAAGAGGGGGAACTTACAGGGTGGGATGAAAATCAATGCAGGGAAGTGTAAGACAAGTAATAACATCATACTGCAACTGCAACAGCAAATCAGATCATTTGTAGGGATTCAAACTGTAGGAAACACCACACAGAGGGAGGGTGAAGTCAAATTACCTGTTATAATGAGAAAAGAATCTATGGTCATGATTCAGTCCTGCTTTCACACAATCTAATTTGCATATTAGTTCAATTTTAGTGGTTTCTCTTTAAAGTCAAAGATTTTTCTGAGTACCACTCTCTCTAGCCTTGGGAGACAGACCTCTCCTCGCCTACAGACAACCCCCGAACCTTAAACAGATGCTCACAAGCAACTACAGACCTAACAGAAACATTAAAGCAGGAACATATCCCCGCAACCAGGGGTGTCGCTGGCTGGTGGAGGGACCCGGGGCATGGGCCCAGGCCCCGCCCTGGCCCACAGGCCCTGCCCCCTGGCCAGGGACAGGGACAGGCACCGTCGCGGGCGGCTAGGCCCCACATCCACGGCCAGGGACGGGGCCTGAAGTGGCCGCAGGAGGCCGCTCCCCGCATCCCCGGCTGGGGATGGGGCCGGAAGTGGCGGCGGCCAGCGGTGTCCTGCATCCCCAGCCAGCGATGGGGCTGCCACCGGTGCATGCAGCCAAGCCCCCCCCCCCCAGATCCCCAGTGGGGGAGTGGGCCAGAAGCAGATGCAGGAGGTCAGGGCCTGCCGCCGCCACTGGAGGCAGCTGCGCCCCGGATCTCTGGCTCAATTGGGCTGGAGATCCAGGGCACCAGCACTGGGGTTTAGGGCACATGCCCCGGGGTGCCCAGTGCCAGCAACGCCTCTGCCTGCAACAAACCACACTGCCAACTTTGTCCACATATCTGCACAAAAGACACCATCATAGGATCTAATCAAGCCAGCTGTTCCATCAAAGGGTCATTCATCTGCTCGTCTATTAATGTGATATGTGCCGAAAATGCCCCCACACCTTATACATTGGACAAACAGGACAGTCCTTATGCAAAAGAATAAATGGGCACAAAACTGATATCAGAAATCATAACACAAAAAACAGTTATTGAGCACTTCCATCTTCCTCATCACTCCATTAATGATTTGTTAATGATAGTCCTCAAGAAAATGTTTGGAGGAAGGTATACTTACTCCAGCAGAGGAATCTGTGCTATCTTGGGGACTTTCCTTCTGCCCCACGACCCTCACACATAAGATAAAATTCTGCGGTGAGCTGGACGCCTACTTTCACCATCTAAGACTCAGAATATTTCCATAACATTACCAATCAATGCAGTGACACACAGATACCTTCTTCCAAACACCAAACAAAGAATATTTCTTCTTGGATCCTCCAGAGGGTCGGAACAAGAGACTAGACTTCTACATTGATTGTTTCCACCACTGTGCCAAGGCTGAAATTGTGGACAAATGACATCCTTTACACCATAACCTCAGCCCTGCAGAACGCAATGCCATCCACAGCCTCAAAAACAACTCTAACGTTATTAAGGAGGCTGACAAAGGAGGTGCAGTTGTCATCATGAATAAACTGGATTATGATCAGAAGGCTTATAAACAACTCTCCAACACAACATTCTACAAACCACTTTCCTCTGACCCCACTGAAGAATATCAAAAGGAATTACGACACCTACTCGAGGAGCTCCCTAAGACAGCACAGGAACATATAAAGACAGAAACACCACCAGAACCCCAGCCAGGGATGTTCTATCTACTTCCTAAAATCCATAAAAAAAGGAAACCCTGGACGCCCCATCATCTCAGGCATTAGCACTCTTACTGCCAGCCTATCTGGTTATGTGGACTCCCTCCTCAGACCCTATGTTATCAACATCTCTAGCTATCTTCGAGATAGCACAGACTTCCTGAGGAAAGTACAGTCCATTGGTGAGCTTCCAGAAAACACCATTCTGGCCCCTGTCAATGCAGAAGCTCTTTACACCAACATCCCACACAAGGATGGATTACAAGCTATTAGAAGAACCATCCCAGATGATGCCACAGCACAGCTTGTGACTGAACTTTGTGCTCACCCACAACCACTTCAGATTTGAGGATAATTTATACCTCCCTGTCAGTGGCACTGCTACAGGCACTTGCATGGCCCCACAATATGCCAACATCTTTATGAGTGACTTAGAACAATGTTTCCTCAAGTCTCATCCCAAAACACCTCTTTTTTACCTATGCTATATTGATGACATCATCATCTAGACCCAAGGCAGGGATGCTCTTGAAGATTTTCACAGAGATTTCAACAATTTCTACTCCACAATCAAATTGAGCCTGGAACACTCCACACAGGAGATCTACTTTCTGGACGCTACAGTACAAATCGGGGACAGACATGTCAACACCACCCTGTACTGAAAACCTACTGATCGGTATAGTTACCTACATCCCTCGAGCTTCCACTCTAAACACACCACACGATCCATTGTCTATAGCCAAGCCCTAAGATGTAACTGCATTTGCTCTGATCCCTCAGACAGAGACAGACATCTTGAGAATATCTATCAAGCATTCTTGAAACTACAATACCCACCTGGGGAAATAAGAAAACAAACTGACAGAGCTAGTGGGGTACCCCAAAGTCATCTACTACAGGAGAGGCCCAAGAAAGAAAACAACAGAAAACCACTAGTCACCACATACAACCCTCAAGCCAGACCTCTGCAACAGATCATTAGGGACGTACAGCCTATTCTAAAAGATGATCCCCCTCTCTCTCAAGCCTTGGGAGACAGACCTCTCCTTGCTTATAGGCAGCCACCCAATCTTAAACAGATACTCACCAGCATCTACAGATCTAATAACAGAAACATTAAAGCAGGCACACACCCCTGCAACAAACCTCACTGCCAAGTCTGCCCACATAGCTGCACAATAGATACCCATCATAGGTCCTAATCAAGCCAGCTACTCCATCAAAGGCTCATTTACCTGCTCATCTACTAATGTGATCTATGCCATCATGTGCCAGAAATGCCCCACCACTTTATATATTGGACAAACAGGACGATCCCTGCGCAAAAGAATAAATGAATGCAAAACTAACATCAGAAATCACAATACAAAAACAAAAAACAAAAAACAAAACAGTTGCTGAGCACTTCCATCTTTCTAATTACTCAATAAATGATTTAATGACTGTACCGAAGGATGTCAATGGGACATCAAGACTTCAAAGAGAAACAGCTGACCTCGAATTAATATGCAAATTAAATTATGTGAAAGCAGGATTAAATCAAGACTATGGGTTCTTTTCCCATTAGAAAAGGTAGTTTGACTTCAGCCTTCCCAGGGTTGGAACCTAAACAACTGCTCTGATTTGCTGTTACTGTATGACCTGATCCTATGTTTTACACTCCCTTGCATTTATTTTCATTCCATTCTGTAAGTTCCTCCATCTTCAAAACATCTACCAAAGTGGGATTTTCTCCCACAAAAGCTCATGCAAAAAAAAAAAAAAATCTGTTAGTCCTTAAGTGCCACATAGCTCCTTGTTTTTATTTCTGGACTAGACTAACATGGCTGCCCCTTTGGAAACTGTAAAATACGTAGGATTATTAGAACCAGTCAGAAGAGGAGCTAAAAAGGAAACTATGCTACAAAATTATGTCAGCCTAACTTACATCGGCTACTGGAGTTTTTTTAATTACTTGTCTGTGGGCACATGTGGTTCCTTTTGTTGGGGGAGTGTGTCGTCACCATAAGCGGTTGTATGAATTGTATAATCAGCGTGGGGCAGCTCCTGAAAGCCAGCAACAATCAATATAAACAATAGTCTCTATATTGACAGCTTCGACCTAATTACTTTGACAGTGAAACCATGCAGTTTGAAGAAGCAGCATTCCTAAATCAACGTAGAGATGCACTTTCGTTGAGCTGAGCCAAATTTAAATGAAGATGCTTCCACAGATAGACACAAGGCAGCTTATAGTGACCTACCAGGTAGTGCAGACCAGGCTAAGGTTTCCATCCGACTCTCAGGCCATGTCTGTACTACAGGCACTACAGCAGCACAGCTACAGGGCTCTCGCTTTACCAAGGTCTTGCAGAGTAGATGCAGTCTACAGTGACAGAAGGGGCTTTCCCATCTGTGACACTCTCTGGATTAGGGTACCATTTATGATATTTAACATCAGTATTTCCAAATCATAGTAATTCATTATATGACGTCAGGTACTGTTAGAAAGGTTATAATGTGCAAAGTATGATATTATTTACATGTACGTATTGGTAGTTAAAATAAGTTCCATAAATCTGTATTTCAGCTTGTGCTGTGTTTCTTGGTAACAACGCAGAGGGTTTGTGTTTGAAATAAGCCACTGTAGTAATCCACTAAACAAGGCAGCTGCACCAATCCGTATCACCTTCAGGCTTGCTTCCAACCTCTGGATCAACTCATCCGTAACTGAAGCTGTTAAACAAAGGGACTGAGACCCAAATGGACACCAGAGACTACACAAGCCTGAAAATTCCACAATTCTTCCAAAAAGCCTGGCATATAGGAACTTTCAAATCACTTGTATGTATCTGATTGCTTTGAACAATTTAACATTTTTTATTGTATCTTTCCTTTTCTAATAAACCTTTAGATTTAGTTACTAAAGAATTGACTAGCAGTGTGGTATTTTGGGTAGGATCCAAACTTATATTGATCTGGCAATGTAGCTGACTCTTTGGGGTCAGGAAAACATTTTGGTACAGAAACTAGAGTTTTAATAACTTACCCTTCACTGGATGTAGTTGAGTACTGGGAAATGCAGTAAAGAAGGCTTTTTTTTTTTTTTTTTTTAAATTTTAGCATCTTAATAGCCAGCATGAGAAATAAGAAGCATTGTTTATGGCTGGCAAGGGTAGTGGTCCTCAACCCCTATGTCAGGGAAACAGAGTACCCAGGGAACTACAGACCAATCAGCCTCACCTCAGTTCCTAGAAAAATCACAAAGCAGGTCCTCAAAGCACCCATTCTGAAACACTTGGAGGAAAATAAAGAGTGATCAGGAACAGTCAGCATGAATTCACCAAGGGCAATTCGTGCCTGACCAACCTGATTGCCTTCTAAAATGAGATGACTGGATATGTGGATGCAGGAATAGCTATCATTGTGATACACCTTGACTTTAGCAAAGCTTTTGATATGTTTTCCCACAGCATTCTTGTCAGCAAGTTAAGGAAGTATGGTTTAGATGAATGGACCATAAGGTGGATAGAAAGCTGGCTAGATCATCAGGCTCAGAGGGGAGGGATCAAAGTCTAGTTGGCAACCAGTAACTAATGGACTGCCTCAGGGATCGGTCCTGGGGATTGTTCTGTTCAACATCTTCATTAATGATCTGGGATGATGGGACAGATTGCACACTCAGTAAATTCACGGACAACACCAACCTGGTGGGAATGGTAAACACACTGAAGGGCAGGGACAGGATTCAGGGAGACCTAGACAAATGGGAGCATTGGCTCAAACAAAATCTCATGTGGTTCAATGAGGACAAGCGCAAAGTGCTGCACGTAGGACGGAAAAATTCCAGGTACTGCTACAGGCTGGGAACTGATCAGCTAAGTAGCAACTCTGGACCTTGGGGGATATGGTGGATGGGAAGCTGGATAGGGGTCAACACTGTGCTCTTGTTGCCAGAAAGGCCAATGGCATATAGGGCTGCATCAGGAGGAGTGCTGCCAGTAGACTGAGGGATGTGATTATTCCTCTCTATTCAGCACTGGCGAGGCCACATCTGGAATACTGTGTCCAGTTTTGGGCTTGGCCCTACAGAAAGGATGTTGACCAATGAGAAAGAGAATCGAGTGGAGGGCAACAAAAATGATTAGTGGGTTGGATCACAAGACCTATGAGGAGAAACTGGGCTTATTTAGGCTGTAGAAGAGAAGACTGAGGAGGGATTTGATAGCAACCCTCAATTACCTGAAGGGGTGCTCCACAGAGGAGAGCGCTAGGCTGTTCTCCGTAGCAACAGAGTACAGAACAAGGAGCAATAGTTTCAAGTTGCAGCTGGGAGGGTCAAGATGGGACATCAGGGAAAACTTTCTCACTAGGAGAGTGGTGAAGCATTGGAATGGGTTACCTAGGGAGGTGGTGGAATCTCCATCTTTGGAAATATTTCAGGCCCAGTTACACAAAACCCTGGCTGGGATGATTTAGTGAGAGTGATCCTCTTTTTAGCAGAGAGTTGGACTAGATAATCTCATGAGGTCCCTTCCAACCCTATGATTCTATGACACATTATTGTGTCTCCACCCAGCAGTAAGTGTGTCATGGAGAGGCAGGGAGATGGCTGGATTTGACCTGGATGGAGTGGGCTAGTGTGTCCTGTAGGGCTGCAAGATGCTGCCAAGTGAGTTGCCACCACCAAAAGGTTGAGAACCAGTGGGCTAAGGATTCTAACTTCACTGTTACCTGCCAGTGCTGGGAGAATCTGCTCTCCTTTTGCAGCCTTCCCTGAGCTTTGCGTTTTCAAGCGGTCTACTGTTGACAGACAGGTCACATCACTTTAGGAATTGTACCTATGAACAACCATGGCTAGGACAACAGAAGCCTTCTTCCATCAACGTAACTGCATCTACACCAACAGTTCAGACAGCACAGGGGCAATCGATTTACATGTTTCATGTGTATGAGTACAGCAGGTATGTTAATCTAAGTTTTAAGTGTAGAGCAATGGTTCCCAAACTTTTCTCAGCCATGGCACATACATTTATTTTGAGGCACACCACCATATAGCTTCTAAATGAAATTATGAATATTCATGAGCCAATCCAGCACTCTGAGAAGTTTTTCAAAAAATTCAGTGGCGCAGCTACTCAGGCCTGACGTTACACCTGTGCGCCATGGCACGCTGATTTAGAAACACTGGTATAGAGTAGGCCTCAACCTACTATTGTGCATCTTGCACCTGAAATAATGGGCCAGCTGCTGTCTGTAACTCCAGCTCGCAATTCTAAGGATACAGCACAGTAGATGATCACAGGGAGGCAGGGTTTATCCAACAAAAAACTTTGAGCATGAGCAACGGGCATTTTTCCAGGAAAGAATTAATCCAAATCTGGCCAGGTTCTTATACACAGCAAAAGGCAACTCCTTGACTACAGGACTGTACCAATAAAAAAATTTCTACTGTACATGTTTGTTGCACTAGAGCTCTTCAAAGACACAACTGTAAACATATTAACAATGCCAAGATGACCTACTTTCCCTAACTTTGCTCAAAGAATTGCACAACTTTGGTTAAAACTTTAAATTTAAAAAAAAAAAAAAAAGAAAGCAAGCAGAA
Source organism: Podocnemis expansa (assembly GCA_007922195.1). NCBI lineage: Eukaryota > Metazoa > Chordata > Testudines > Podocnemididae > Podocnemis > Podocnemis expansa. Next base: position 2,064,847 of record ML682019.1, read on the forward strand.
AACAAATGAAATCTTTCAGCTCAAAATGATGGTTTATTCACCAGTAACCGTCCTTCTTCGAGATGAGCCGCTCGGATCCATTCAGTAATAGGTGTCTCTGTGCCGGAGCACCAGATTGGTTGGAAAAACTTGTCTTAGCCTGTCAGAAGAGGGGAGGCAGCCACAGCCCCTTGCGCCACCCACAGCTATATAAACGGCCGCCTCCCTGCCCCCTCCTCAGTTCCTCGGAGTCGCCAACTCCAGAAGCAGGGACAGAGGGGAGGGACCCGAATGGATCCAAGAAGCCCATCTCAAAGGACAGTTACTGGTGAGTAACCCACCGTTCTTCTTTGAGTGCTGCTCGGATACATTCAGTAATAGGTGACTACTAGCCATGCTGATGGATGGCGGGTGGAGCTGGTACTTCCGCCTTCAGCACAGGAGCAAGCCCCCTAAGATAGAGGCCCTGCAGCAAGATGCTCGCCGGAGTCAAGAGGTGAGCAGGCCTTGACGAGCCCAGAAGAAACAAGAGCTGAGGGTCAACCCAGGACAGGAGCAAGACCAAACCCACTGAGGCAGAACGCATAAGCAGGTCAGACAAGGTCACCAGAGCTGGAGAAAAGGACGCAACCTAACATAACGGGTTGCGTAGGTGCTCTGCATAGGAGGAAAAATGTGGAGTATAACCAACAGACTACAATGTGTGGGCATAGGTCATGTCACATGGACTTGAAGGAGAACACTAGAGCTAGCAAGCGAGACTAGCCATATGGGCCATGTCTCGCACAAGAACAAAGAAAGGGTAGGCATTGAGCACCCGAAGAATTATCAGGAGTCACATGGTCATGGACTGATCTGGCAACTACTGGTACACAGGAAGAAGTAAGGGAATGACTATGCCCCTTATCTGAGTTGCGACCAAGTGAGGCGTTTGGTTAAAGAGAGAAAATGAGGATATAAGGTTGTAAGATGGGCTCAAAGGTGACTGAGGAGACCACGAGACACTAAGCCGCAGCATACAGAGTTGAGCCAAGCAGGATGGGGCCTACAGTATGCTAGTTAACAACCTGGTAGCATGGACGCACATGTTTTCAGCCAAGCAGGCACCATGACTGGGTTCCCGCAGGAGAGAGGTTCCAGGGAGGTCACTAACAGCAAGATGGCCTGAGGCAGTGCTGATGCGATGGTCCTACTAGGGTCCACAGGGCGCTGGAATGCAGAGGAGGACCCCGCTGGCCTAAACTTGTAGGGCTTGCATTGTGAAGCTCTCATTAAAGCGTGAGGGGGGGAGAAAGGGACAGTAGAGAACTCTTATTACCGCCTGGCCACCCCCTCGACAACCAAAAGATTCAAAGGAGAGCTGTGAAAGGCCACGGACTCAGTACCTATAGTATTTGTCAGAGGAATAACACTACCACTTTGCCATGCCATGGCTGCTAAGGAGAAACTCTTCAATACATGGATATTTGAAGAACTCCGGTGCCCAAGGAGGTTCCTTCCGAAGCTAGAGAGTGAGACCGTTACAGGGTGTCTGCTGCCACATCTGAAGGACACCCCGGGCTCAGAGAACCCAACGAAGTTTTCTCCCTGGAGGGAGTCAGAGAGCAAAAAAGGGGGAGTACAACCCCAAACTGTTATATGTTGCATAGAAATGGGTTCTCTGTCTATCACGCCATCAGGCGGGCAGTGAGTGTCAAAAGGTCCTTCAAAGTGGAGAAAGGGGACCGCAGAACTGCCAGACGCCACCAGCGTGCATGGGGAGAACCAAAGTAGCACTAAGGGACTACGCATGGCGTAGTGAGACGGTCCTGCGGAAAGGCGGGGGGGGGTCGTGTCCTGTCAGGGCATAGCACCATAGAGCAAGAAAGATTATGCAAGTGCCCTGGAAGTAGGGGACCTTCTGTCTGACGTAGACAGCTATCCAAAAGGCAGTGGATACCGAGGTGGGAAATATAGGTGGGAGAACACTCAAAGGGATGGACCCTTCGCAGCTTCCCAATGTAGGGTTGTAACTAGGTGTTCCCTCTCAGGGTTTGAAGGGGTGCCCCTGGCCATGCTTTGGTGAGGTTGAGGGAGAGTGGGCTACCTCAAAGGAAGGGGTAGATAAAGGTGAGGGTTCCTAAGGTGGACCCCTGGTTCCCACTAGATCACCAGAAGGTGGAGAGGTAGAACCATAGTCCTGCAAGGGACGGAAAAAGGAGGAGTGGGCCATACCTTGGGCCCATGCAGGGGTAAAGATTCACTCTAAAAGATACCTTCCCAATTAAATTAGCTATCCAGGTAGCTGTATTGCTACACAGATGTGTCCCCTTCAGTGAGCAGGAGATATTCCTGTCGAATGGGGGTTGGGGTTGCAGCACGGAAACGATGGTGCGACCAGGGGTATCCCCTCCCCTTCCCCTGACCCGGACACAAGGGGGCCTACCTGGGACACACATCATGGCCACAGGCACAGTTCTGTTGCAAGTAGGCTTCAGATGTGCACGCCTCAGAGCCCCCACCGCAGCTGAGGCTACAATGAGATGCGCCTTCATTCCTCGGTGAGGTGTTAGGGTAGGGAACGTGGTGGGGAATATCCGGGAAGGAAGGGCTGCTAGGAGGAGAAGAGGGGCGGTTTCCATCTTTGGGGAAGTCGCTGCTTAAGTGGTGGTGGGGGGTAACTACAGTATTGGGGTACCGTCGCTGTAGGCGGGTGTCATTGTATTGTCAGCCCCTAGCGTCCTGATCTAAGTCCTGCTCCCGCAATTGGAGAAGGGGAAGAAACAAGGAAGGATCGGGGTGATTCCCACCAGACCTACCTTCCCTAGAGAAGGGGGAGGTGGGGTTGGCCGTCTGTGGTAGTGATGCCCTAGGGCCCCCTGCACCCGAAGGTCAAAAGAAGGGTGGCAGTGATCAGAAGGGCCCCTCCTTATGAAAAGGGGAGGCAAAGGCCCTCTTCCCGCCATGGGTAAAGCAGGAAGGAAAGAAGACTGTCCCGCCAGGGGAAGTGGGGAGCTAAGTCGGGGGGATGGGTCCAGGAGGAAGCAGGCCGAAGTATCTGGCCTCTCCTCGAGGATCCCAGGCTGTGCCCACCACAGAAAGGGTTTCAGGGGGAAACAAGACATCCCCCTCAAAGGGCAGGTCAAAAACTGCCTGCTGTGCGTTAGGAGGCGCTCTAGCCTCCCTAAGCCATGCCACCCTGCGGAGCATAACCACCGAGGCCATGGTGCAAGCAGCGGTGTCTACTGCATCGTATGCCGAAAGGAGGAGGCCCTGCGAGATTATGTTGCCTTCCTCCAGGAAGGCATCATACTCTTCTCTGGCCTCAGGCGGAAGCATATTTCTAAGTTTTCCGAGTGACTCCCAGATATCCAGCAAGTAGCTGCTGGTTGTAGCCTGGTTGTTTGCCACTCGTAATTGGAAGGCCAATGAAGAAGAAACCTTACAGCCTAGCAGATCCAGCTCCCTGGTCTCCCTGGAGGACGGAAGGGGGTTCCTGGGGGGTTCCCCGGCCCCCACTGCCATCTCAACCATGTCCCTGGGGGGAACTGGGCAGCCAGCAAGGGAGGAGTAGCCCACCTCAGATACCTGATACTTCACGCTTGCCGTACCCAAAACCGGGGAAACGGAACTTGGGCTCTGCCACCGGGAGCGTGCAAGGTCCAATACACTCAGGTGGGGTAGGACTGCTAAGGCGCCGTCAAGGCGAAGGCCAACCTGAAGAGAGTATCGGGGGGAAGACTCAAGGGCTCCACCTCCATACCTAAGTGGGCCATAGCCCAGTGCAATAAGTCAAAATGTTCCGAAAGGTTCCCCATAAAAGACTCCACCGGGAGCCTGCCGTGGAGAAGAGAGAGTTCCCTGGGGGGAACCATTCTTGAGGCCAAAACTGGAAAGGTGATGGGGCCCGATGTGCGGCACTGAGGCTGTTTGGAGCCCCCAGAAGGTTCCTCTTCTGGCCTGGAGACGGGGGAGGGGGATCAAGATTCCTGCCCCGGTGCCGGTGGTGGAGTGGTGTCAGCAACCGCTGGAGTGGAAGATGGGGGGACTGGAAGGTAAGGGTGAGCATCCCGGGTGAACCCAGGCCTTCGAGATGAAGGCCGGTTTGCCCCTTCTGATTGGAAGTGGGGCAGGGGGCATCGGGAGTAGCAGCAGGGCTCATGCTGCCTCCACCGCTTCCGGGGTAGATGGGACGAGAAGCGACTCTACTTGAGTCGCGGGCAAATCCTCGCTGGGGGAGGGAAGACTGCCTGGGCAGGAAGGCTCCCGCTCCTGCGGCACCAGGCTCTGCGGTGCCGAGGGTGGAGTCACCCGGTGCCAGGACGAGCTCGGCACCGGCGAGGCCAGACCGTACCATGCCATCGGGCCTGGACATGACACGACGTGGTGCCAGGCTAACTGAGGGTGACCTTGATCAATGCCGAGGTGCCGAGTAGGCACTGAGGTGGTGTGGCAGCAGTGGCCACGGGTCTCAGTGCTGGGTGTGAACCCGAAGCCTCAGGTGAAAGGTGCCGAGCCTCCTCTGAGGCTCAGGCGCAGCATCGCTGTTCCCTCTCCTTGATCGTTTTGGGTTTGAAGGAGAAACAAATGGAACATGCCGAGACCACGTGGGCCTTGCCCAGACACCTAAGGCACTTCCCATGGGGGTCGTCCCAGGCGAAAGCCTTGCTGCACGTGGCATAGCGTTTAAACCCCGGCATTGTCAACGTGATGTTCCAGGCTAGTGTTGGGGACTCTTGTGGTGGAGTTAAATCCACAAAGAGATGTACCCAGCCGGACAGTGAGTCGAAGACAAAGGGACAGGCTGCTCGCAATTTGCAAGGCGGAAGAAATGAAACTGAGGAGGGGGCGGGGAGGCGGCCGTATACATAGCCGCAGGTGGCACGAGGGGCGGTGACCGCCTCTCCTCTTCTGACAGGCTAGGACAAGTTTTTCCGACCAATCTGGCACTCCCGTATGGAGACACCTATTACTGAATGCATCCAAGCAGCACTGAAGAATTTTAGTTTTACAAATCCATCAGCAACTGAAAATGGGCTGATGTGGTAAACAAAGGAAGCAAGCTTAACTATAAGCATCATGATGAGGTAGTAGTAACACTGCACTTTAAGTGTGGATACAGCTTAAAAGAAATCAGTATTTACAGGTCTGCCACAAGTGATTTACAAGCTACTTATGCATTAAGGCCCCAATCCTGGAGTGAGTTCTGCACAGGCTGATCTTTGTGCTTATACAAAGCTTATTGCAGGCTCAGGGCTTAAAGCAGCAACAAACAATGTCAGGAGTGAGAGAGAGAGAATGAGAAACAGTTGCAACAGAGCATAGTCATGAGTTTTATTTTCCCTTGCATACATATTTTGCAAGTTCCTTTTAAATTTAGCAAAACATAATGGCACACAATAGACAAGAAAATGTTATAGTACTTTACATGTCATTCCACAACCAAAGTGAACCACATAATGATTTTGCATTTTTTCTAAAATACGACTCTGGTATTCCTGGAAAACTGACATAACCTAGTAAAACAAGCAAGGAGTCCTGTGGCACTTTTAAAGACTAACAAACTAGTATATCACATGAGCTTTTGTGCAAGAAAATCCCACTTCATTGGATGCTTGAAGATGGGGAACTTACAGAATGGGAGGAAAATAAATGCAGAGAAATGTAAGTCATAGGATCAAGTCAGACTGTTACAGCAAGTCAAAGCAGTTAATGCTTCAAACACTGGGGAACAGCATATAGAGGAAGCTGAGGTCAAATAACCTTTTGTAATGAGAAAAAAAAATCTGTAGTCTCTATTTAACCCAAGGGCAATGATGTCAACCGACATAACAGTGTTGCCTAAATGACCAAAGATCATTTGTTGCAAGTGTTGTAAAAATTAATGCCTATTAACAAAAAAATAAGTGTTATATTACAAAGACAGCAGATTAACTGATTCTGCTAGCCATTGTAGTGGAAAGGGTATTACAGTCTGATTTGTATATGACTTTCAAAGTAATAACAGCCATAGAATGCCCTTAGATAATCAGTAGCCCTGCATAGCAGCAGAACAAGAAAAATGCTCAAAGGGTTATGTCCCTTTATTTTGTATATTTTTAACCATCTCTTATTAAAAAACAGAGTTATGATATAAGCAAGAATGTTTTAAAATGTACTACCAGTCTGCCATCAGTTATTTCAGACTGAAAGTGATGATCTAGTTCAGGCCTGGAATGATGGCTTATAATAGTTAACACAAACCCTAGTAAGGCAATTCCTTTGCAAATTGTAAAATACTGAGCAGATTATATTGTGCTGAACACTGCAGAAGCTGATCACTCACTGAAATGAGACACAGTCACATCATAACCCAAAACAATGACAATTAAGTTTACATTAAAATAGGGACAAGAGAGGCTTGTGGGTGGTAAATAACAACTCAAACTGAATTACTAGGCTCCCACAAACTGTTTTGAATATCTCCTATTATCTGTCCTCCCTTATATTAAAGGGAGCTTAGTAAAGTTCTTAATATTTAATTTCACAATGCCTTATAGCAAATAGAGGACCAACAGCTCCAACACCACATTAGTCCAACAGATTTTTCACTGCCAACAGCCATACTTTGCTTCCTTTATTCTTTCTATACACAAACCAGGGACAGGCAATTGACTGGTTTCCCTCTCTCCTTCATCTTCACAATGTGAGGTGGGCCCTAATGCTAACTAGAAGAGGCAAGTATATCCCTGAATCCCAAGCCTCCTCTACTGCTGTATTCTGAGAGAGTAAAGCAGCAGATTCTTCCCTTCCCCTTAGCAGGAGGACTAGTGGGAACTGCCACACAGGAAACAGACACCAAGGGACTGAATTCACAGGTTATTATCCCTCCTTAGCCACTTGCTGCACTGGAGCATCTCAGCATGAAATTCACAGCCCAGCCTAAGAGCCTAACTACCACCCTGCCTCAAGCCATTGCCATCACCATGCCCCTTCCTGATCCCAGCCCACTGCCCCAGTTATAGTTACCCCCACTCTAATTACCTAACTATAATTATCTTTCCTTAGTAGTCTAGCCAATTACCCCACCACCTTAATTACCACAACCCACTGCAAGTGCTATAATTACCCCCACACTGGCACTCTAGCTAACTACCCAACTATAATTACCCTTCCTTAATACTCCAGCTAATTATCCCTCCTTAATTACCCCAGCCCACTGCCCCAGCTATTACCCCAACCCTAATACTCTACCTATTTACCTAACTATAATGACCCTTCCTTAGTCCAGCTAATTACCCCACCACCTTAATTCCCCCAACCCACTGCCAGTGCTATAATTACCCCTACACTGGCACTCTAGCTAATTACCCACCTGTAATTCCCCTTCTTTAGTCCTTCCATTTATTATCCCTCATTACCAACCCCAGCCCACTGCTCCAGCTATAATTACCCCAACCCTAATACTCTAGCTAATTACCTAACTGACCCTACCTTAGCAGTCCAGCTAATTACCCCATCTTAATTACACCAACCCACTACCCGAGCTGTAACTACCCCCACACTAGTACTCTAGCTAATTACCTCACTCTAATTACCCTTCCTTAATACTCTGGCTAACTACTCCACCTTAATTACCCCAGCTATAATTACCTCTACCCTAGTACTTCAACTAACTA
>ML682019.1:2072472-2091200 GCA_007922195.1 Podocnemis expansa
CCCCCCCATAATTACCTCTACCTAAGCGACTCCACTAACAGCCCCCTCCTTTTCCCCCAAGCCCCACCCCGGGGCGCTCACCGTGAAGGGGGTGTCCCCGACGCTGCCCACCGAGTAGCAGTTGTCGCCGGGGTTGACGGCCCCGGTGAGCACCTGATGGAGATGCATGGCGGCCTGGGGCCGGCCGGCCGGGCTCCCCCACCCCCTCAGCGGGCAGTGCGTGGCGAACGCCGGCACCGCGCAGGACCCGGATGGCTCCGCGTTCGCTCCAGCCGCACCGCAGGCCAATCGCGGCCGCCGGCTCCCTCCCGCGCGCGCGCTGCGCTAACGGCTCGCGCCCGACAGGCAAGCCGGCCGCCGGGGAGACGGCGCGCGCCAGCCAGGTGAGCGGTCTGAGCAGCCCCGCGCGCGCGCGCGCTCGCTGGCGCGTGCGCAGAGAGGCGCTCGGGCTGAGGGGGAGCCGGCGGCGCGTCAGGGAGCGACCGCGCCCCAGGTTGGCGCGCGCGCGCGGTCGCGCGCTTCTTGCCGCGTGTGCAGTGGTCGGTTGGGGCTGGGGGTTTCCTGTAGTGTGGCGCATCCGCATCCTGAGGGGATCTCTGAGCGCAGACAGGCGGCCCCTAGCGCTTTGCTGCTGCTTGGCTCCCTCCCGGGGCAGGTAGGGCGACTCCCCTAGCCCCAAAAGAGCAGCTGTGGTGGGTTATAGAGGGGGGTCGTGTTAGGGCAGGTTAACAAAACCAACTAGATCCAGAGGGGCAGCCCTGTTAAGCTAGTAAAGCAAAAAAGCAAGGAGCCTGTAAGTTCTCTCTTCAAAGCGTCTGACGAAGTGGGATATTCTCCCACGAAAGCTCCTGCAATAAATAAAACAGGTAGGGGCTCCTGGGGCACTTTTAGAGACTAACACAGGTATTTATGGCCTAAGCTTTTGTGGGAGAAAATCCTGGCTTGCGTCAGATGCTTGCCTGAAGGTGGCGAACATCTGCAAGTTCTCCATCTGCTTCGTCTGGCAAAGTGGGGTTATTTTTCCCCCAGCAAAGCTCATGCCTAAATTTTAGTCTTTAAAAGTGCTGCCAGACTCCTTGGTTGTACAAAGGAGGGATGTAAATTCGGACCGGGGGCAACAGCTGTGCAAGTCTTGGCTCGCAGAAATTAAAGTTGAGATTCCCCCATCTTTCTGACCTTCTGATGTTCAAAGTAGTGGGAAGTGGCAGAAAGATACTCTCTCAATTTATCACTAATGCTGGGAGTTCACTAGAAGGAAAAACGGTCAAGCCCAGCAGAAAAGTGAGGCAACCCATTGTGGAATTAATAAAGGAGCAGGGGCTGGTACCTCAAATGCTAGTGGAGGATTTTTTTTTAGTGGGAATGGGTGGTGAAGGCAGAAACCATGTGTTTGGGTTGTTATTACTACAAGGCAGGGGGTGCAGCTGCTCCCTAGAGCCAGCACCTATGAAAAACACTGTGATGGTGTTCCCTGGGGGCAGAGCTTTGGTTTAATCTGCTTCCCACAGGTGCCTGGAGCCACGAGCGCTATAATTCTGAGTTTGTGATGACACTAAAATGTGTTGAATTCTGTGCACGGGGCCTTAGGAAATCTGCTTCCACCAACCACCACTCATCCTCTTCAGCACCTGCCATGAGTTTATGCAGTCTTTGGAATCCATGGCATTACTCTGTCTGAGCACCTGGGAGATGAGCTACTGCACTGTCCCTTAAAATCTTGGTTGGCACTTGCACTGAACCCTGGGGTGGGGATACCTGCAGTTTGCATGGAAAAAGTGAGCAGCTGCTTGTGTGCACTATGCATTTCATCCTTGCAGAGATAACCATAACTAGCTATTTTTGATACAAGGAATGGGGTCAGTGGTAGCATGAAAGGTCATTGTTGCTTTTAGTGGCTGCGAGAAATGTGAAGTGGCATGGCTGTGATGGATAGCTCTGTATTTCACTTTTAGATGCTCAAACTATATAGTGCCCTTAACTGAAACTGAAAAGGACAGCAGTGTTTTGGCCCAGCTTTGGCTGGGGTACCTGAAGGAACTGGCTAATATTAAATTAGAAGAAATAGGTTTGCACTACATTGAGCCCATAGAAGTAAAGGAGACAAGAATGCTACTGTAGATATGTTCCTATTCAGTATACTTGTAATGACTGAGGGGATGGGCTTGTTTACAGAAGACTTTGTAAAGTACTCTGTGTTGAAACAATCTTAAGAATGTTGTGTTTTGGAAGAAGACAAAACCACTCAACTGTTCAGGGGAAAAACCACTGTATAATCCACCAAGCTTTAAGGAAACACTAAAATTGTGCTCACATTGATCATGATTAAAACTAGGTTGACAGTATGCTGCCAGTACAACTCTACCACTAATAACGATGGTGAGAGCTGTACTGCAGACTGGGTTTCTGTTTTTACCACCATATTGTCCAATACTGCCATACTTCAATAAAATTCCTGTTTGTGTCTGTCTTCCTCAGGACTGCACTCATTGCTGCTTCTAAAAATATTTTATTTTGCTCTGATTTGAATACATGACTTTAATCAGGTTAATATGTAGATAAATCAGGCTCCCGCTTTCAGTGACTTCCTAGCAAAGCAAATTCAGATGTAAAAATATTGTCATCACTCACTCTTGGCACTTTAAATACCAGGACTTGGATCTGCTGCCAGTGAAATCAATGGACGTTATGTCAGTTCTCAAAAGGAATATGATCAGGCCCTTATCTATGCCACATAAACTTGGTGTGATAGCTAATTTGGCCCTCCTGGCAAGCTATTCAGATATATTTTTAAAAAAACTACCACTGGTACAGCAGTGATTCCATCAGATCAAGGTTCCTTCTGCATATGCAATAATTAACATTGATGCACTTCATTTTAGATAAGTGCTAAAATCAAATAAATGTTTGGGGCCAGATCCTCAGGTGGTGGTGAACTGCTGTTTCTCTGTGGAGGTCAATGGAACTGTGTTGTCTGACTGTAACTGAGGCTCTGAGCCTTGAATTAATAATTACCACATATAACCATGGCGCTGAGAGTTTTCATCTAATCCCAGTGTAACCTACAGAAAGCCCTTGAAATTCAATAATACCAAAAGATGGAATTTTTAGATGGCAAAACATCTTTCAATTTAGAGAGCACCTCCAGAGTTAGTCATCCTATATAACTGGATGTGATTAGTGAGAATTTTGGTTTGGAGCCCAGTCTTCTATTACTTAATGTTACCAAGGCTGCCAGTAATTCTTCCTCTTATGCCAAATGTGAAATAGACGCCAACTTCTGCTTCATCATCTCATCCAAAAACATTGCTCAACTCAAAAGAAATGAACTCTTCAGCATGTTTGGCCTTCTGAAGTTTACATATCTTTTTAGATATAATGATGACAGGCACCTCTTTTTGGGGTGTGGGGTGTTTTTGGTTGGGGGGGTGTAATTTGTGTTCTGTCCACAAAAAAAGAATTCTGGTTCTTCATCCTCATTCATTTTTTCCAAAAAGTTTCCATTATCTCAAAAGTCAAAGTAAAATAAATCTTACTCCAGAATGTAACAAATTTTAGTCTTTAAAAGTGCCACCAGACTTTTTTCTGAACTAGACTAACAGCTACCCCTTTGGAATCTGTAATTTGTCATCTTCAAGATTTTGATACATGTTTAAAAACTGCTCTCCAAACTGTGTAATGAGAAGACTAAAATAATCCACAAAATGTGCTGCCAGATGAAGACAGCACTAGTTATCTTTTCAAAGAAACTTCAATGAGACAAAGCCATTTAATTTTCCATCTACTTTAAGGTAGACGGGGAGGAGAAGGACCTGGGGTGGTGGTTGATCACAGAATGACAACAAATAGCCAATGCGATGTGGCAGTGAAAAAAGCTAATGTGGTCCTGAGGTGCATCAGAAGGGGTATTTCCAGTAGAGACAGGGAGATGTTAGTACCATTATACAAGGTGCTGGTGTGACCTCACTTGAAGTATTGTGTACAGTTCTGCTCACCCATGTTTAAGAAAGATGAAGTCAAACTGGAACAGGTGCAAAGAAGGGCTACAAGGATGATTTGTGGAATGGAAAATCTTCTGTGTGACAGATGACTTAGAGCGTGGTTTGCTTAGTCTTCTCAAAAGAAGGCTGAGAGGAGATATGATTGCTCTTCATAAATACATTAGAGGGATAAATACAAGGAAGGGAAAGGAATTATTTGAATACAGTGCCAATGTGGACACAAAGAACAAATGGATACAAACTGTCCTTCAGAAAACTTAGGCTTGAAACTACTCCTCTGATGGTTAAGAATCTGCATCTAAAGTTCTGGAATAGTCTACCAAGGGAAGTGGTGGGGGCAAAAACCTTAGGTGCCTTAAATACTGAGCTTGATAAGTTTATGGGGGGAATGATATGATGGACAGTGTAGCTTGGCCATTCTGTCTTTTACTACTGGTGATGGGTATGATAGTGACGTGGGTAGGGGTGTTGGATCGAGCGGGCTCTGAGTTATTACAGAGAAGTTCTTCTTGACTGGCTGTTGTGGACTTGCCCTTATGCTCAGGGTTTAAATGATTGCTATATTTGGGGCAGGAAGGGATTTTCCCCCAAGGCAGATTGGCTTGGGTGCTGGGGGTTTTTGCCTTACTCTGTAGCATTGGGCATGGCTCACTTGCTGGTTGATTCTTTATATTAAAGTCTTTAACTCATGATTTGAGGACTTTAATAGCTCAGTTATGAGTTTGAGGCTCATTGTAGGAGTGGGTCGGTGAGGTTTTGTGGCCTGCACTGTGCAGGAGGTCAGACTAAATAATCATATTGGTCCCTTCTGACCTTACAGTCTGAGTCTTTTTTTTCTTCAAGTCTGACTGGAGACTGTTCGCTCAGGTCAGTCCTTTGGAGAGAGAAACCAGAGGAAGTCAATTGCAGATAGAAGTATAATGCTGTTCTCATCTAGGTTACCTTGCAGTACAATGAAAGTACCTTGTTTTTTGTTAGCTTTTTATCACGGATAGTTCAAATATTAGTTAACTACAGTAAAGAAGATGCCTTTTCTTAGCACAGAAGACAGCCACTTTCATAGACAAACTGATAATACACTCTTCCACCTGTAGCTGTGGAAGACTGAATGAGATCTGTTTCTTCTGTGAACAAGTTCCAAAAAGGCAGTGATGTGTTGAGTCCAGCAAAAGAAGCAAGGGTTCCTGTGGCAGTTAAAGACTAACAAATTTATCGCCCGAGCTTTTTTGGGAGCAAAATCCTATTTTTGCCAGATGCCTTGAAGATGGTGGGAGGGAGGGACTTACAGAATGGGAGGAAAACAAATGCAGGGGAGTCTAAGACATGGGATCAGGTCGCACTGTAACAGCAAATCAAAGCAGTTGAGATTCAAACACTGAGGAACAGCATACAGAGGAAGGTGAAGTCAGATCACCTGTTGTAATGGGAAGAGATGTGAAAGCAAAGTGACAATTTCATTTTGCTTTCACATCTCTTCCCATTACAACAGGTGATCTGACTTCACCTTCCTCTGTATGCTGTTCCTCAGTGTTTGAATCTCAACTGCTTTGATTTGCTGTTACAGTGCGACCTGATCCCATGTTTTAGACTCCTCTGCATTTGTTTTCCTCCCATTCTGTAAGTTCCCTCATCTTCAAAGTGTCTAAGTGGGATTTTCTCCCACAAAAGTTCAGGCAATAAATAAATTTTAGTCTTCAAGTGCCACAGGATTCCTTGCTACTTTTTCTATGAACAAGAAGTCTTTTGCCAGTGCTTGTGAACTAAATCTTTCAGATCTTGACTGAAAACTAATCTCTTCCAGCTAGTGTTCTGCTATGAGCCTAAGCTCTGAGCAGTGTTCTTTGCCACTTCACTGCTGTCCATTAATACAGAAATATGGTTACTCAAATAATTGTAATCCTGAAAGCAAAAAACAGGAAAACACTCAAATGCATATTTGTATCTTTTCAAAGAGCTTTTATTCCTCTCTACTTGATAGATTTCTTCTCCACTGCCATATTAACTGATGTCTTCACTCATTGCAGAACAGGTTCTCTGCCTAGTCCCATTCATGGAGTGGTAACTAACTGCATGTAAGATCCCTGAAGGGGCATCTGTCCTTCAGTGTCAGTTGTGTCCCACTTCCAACTCCCTGGAGTAGGAGGGAAGGGCTGGAGTATGATGCAGTCTGGCATTCTCCAGCTAATAGTTGTCCCCTGAGGTTCCAGTTAAGCTCAGAGCTGTTCTAACATGAGCTATCTTGTTGGTCATTCCTGGTGACTGGGTGTTGCTGTCCCCTCCTAAACAAATATCTGTGAGACTCCATTAACCCATTTATAGTGCCCAAATATATTTGTATATTCTTTGAGGCAAGAATACATGTGCCAAGTACCCTGCTGTGTTTAGAAATAGCTTTAAAACTAATATCCTCAGAACAGCTGTGCACAATACATCTGGAACTTTGAAAAGAGTCGATTCTGGTCAATCTCTGTGGATATTCTGCCTGTTTTGGAGGATGTAGTCTTTAATTTTGTAGGCCTAATTACAAGTTGGATGAGAGAAACTATAGCTGAAAATTAAAATTATCTTAAGGAAGAAGCCAAAGCCCATTTCAGAGTCTTCAGCATTGCAGCGAGTTTTACCATAATTCAAAAACTTGTGTGTAAGGCCTAGGATGGGGCATTGTTCTGGTCTCTGAATTATAATAGAAATATTGTGTGTCTCTGGAATGTTCAGCTTTAGCATTGCTGTCTAGATCAGTGGTTCCCAACCTGGGGTCCATGGACATGTTGCAGGGGGTCTGCGGAGCCTCTCCCTATTGGGGCCAGAATCTAGCTACAGCCCTGATACTCCCCCACCAGGGCTGCCTTTCCCCTCCCGTGGCTGGATCTTGGCAGGAGGATGGGGCTGTGGCAGCTCCCCGGCAGGGGCGAGAGCAGGGAGCCATAGCTGCTGCAGCTCAGCTCCCCAGTGGCATGGGCCATAGTGGCGGTGGCACTGCTCACCAGCTGTCCCAGTGGCACCACCAGAGTATTGCAGGCCAGACTCTGCCCATGTGGGCCGGTTTACATAATCAGCCAGAGGGCTGCAAAGATTTTTGTCAGTAAGGGGTCCCCAGCCTGAAAAAGGTTGGGAACCAGTGGGTCTAGATCATTGACTGCTCTATCTTCCACAGTAAATGAAATGTTCTCTTCTCACTCCATTGTACCTCACTGTCCTGGTCTGCTGCTTTTGAGTATTACATGTCAGGTCTTCCCTAAACAGTCAGATTCCATTTGTGCCATCTGGATTAAGACTACATGAATCAAAATAAATAGGGCTATGTGCATGAGTAAATATTAATCACCTGTGTATGGGCAGCTGTAAGACTTCAGAAGCACTCACTGTTGAGCATGCTGTGCTCCCACTGAAGTCAAGCCTGTATCTAAAGGAAAATAACTTGTCAATTGACTTTGATAGGAACAGAGGCCAATGCTGAGTGCTTTTGAAAATCCTTTCTTCAGTGAGTAAATGACCAGTTATTCCTCTAGTAAGCTGTAGTAGTTTCCAACACTGTATTTCATTGCAGTTCCCCCACTCAGACTCCTCTCTTACTGAATTACTTCTCTACTGTTGCTCATCTCTTATTGAGATGGCAGAGGATAGCCTCCACTTCTCCAGAAGTGAGAGAAGGCTACCAGCATTTTTGCTGCTGCTATGAAGTATTCATGACCTTTCCCACTGGAAGCCCCCTGTAATGATACTACAGAATGAGTAAGGAATAGAACTTTGATCATACAGACAGGTATCCAGGTGTGTGCCTGGGAGCAGCCATGTTAAATCTTCTCTGGGGCATGTCTCCCAATTTACACAACAATGGCCCATGCTAGGGAGTCTCTAAATTCACAACCTTCTACAAGCATATCACTACACCTTCCCCCCCTAAGGAAAAGAAGTAAACAGATACATATAAAAGCTAGCTAATAATACATGCACTTACATCTAACAACACAACAGCTATCTTAAAAAAAACATGCAGAAGGACAGTCTGTAAACCCAGAATCTGAACTACCTAGAGAGGAGAGGTTACTAGCACATCACTCTCAAGTGAGTCTTTACCACCCACTTCCCTTACATATCCTAGAAAGTCTGAGTCTTTCTGGAGATTTGATGACTCGGTTTAGATCTTCTCAGTGCTAGTCCTTCGTTCAGGTCTGAATTCTCTTGTTCCCTGATGGTTTCATTACCATGTGTTTGAAGATATCAGATCAGTCAGGGGAGGCATACCAGAATCTACCTCATCTTCCACAGCATTGGAACTTTCTGGAATAAGTGGTAGATCCCGTCGATTACATCGAAATGTGTCCCCTTGATGTGTGTGGACCATGTAAGACTGTGGATGCAGCTGTTTTTTAATAGTACCTCTTTGTCCCCAGGTATTAGAGTGATTCCTCAGGCACACTTTATCACCTGGGTTAAGAGATAGAAGGGCTCGTGATCTTCCATCAAAATAATATTTCTGCTTCCACTTCTGGTTTTCTTTCATCTTCCGAACGTTAGCATTGTTCTTAGATTGCAGCAATTTATCAGTAATAGGTAAGTTAGATCTGATCCTTCTTCCCATTAACAGCTGAGCTGGAGAAAAGCCATTCTCCAGGGGTGTACTTCGGTAGACCAGCAATGCTGTATACAGATCACCTCCACTTTCAAAAGTCTTTTTCATCAGGTTCTTTACTGTCTCTGTATAGCCCTTTCCACCAGTCCGTTTGATTGGGGATAATTGGGACTGGAGGCTTCATGATGAAAATCCCAATCTAAGGCAAACTGCCTGAATTCTGCACTTGAAAATTGTGGCCCATTGTCGCTGAAGACCTCGTCAGGAATTCCATGTCTGGAGAAAATTCCTTTCATGCCAGTGATCACTGAATTACTATTAGTACTGTTCACTGTGCAAATTTCTGGATATAAAGAGTAATAATCAGTGACTATTAAGTAATCCTTGGAACGCCAGGTAAATAAATCCACGCCTACCTTCTCATAAGGTCTCTGTGGAACAGGATGGGATCTTAGTGTGTCTGCCTGTTGGCATGGCCTGTATTTCAAGCATGAAAAGCAGTTTTTTACCACATTGGTAATGTCGTGATTGATCTGCAGCCAATACATGACCCCTCGTGCTCGTTCTTTGCACTTCTCAATTCCTAAGTGACCTTCATGAGTCTTCTGTAACATTTCTTTTCGGAGGCTCCGTGGTATTACAACCTTCCCACCTTTGAAAATCACCCCATCTACCACAGTCAGTTCATGCCTGCAGTTCCAATAGTCTCTTATACTTAGAGAGCAACTGCTTATTATTTCAGGCCATTCTTTAATTAACACCTCTTTGAGGAGTCCCAACGATTCATCTTTCTCAGTCTCTTCTCTTGTGTTGCAGTCTTCCTGTTAGTTATGGGATTTGCGCTCACAATCATATCTACATAGGCTTGCACTTCTGTTTCCACTGTCTTCTCACGTACCATGGGTGCTACTGCTCTGGAAAGTGCATCTGCAGTGAACATAAATTTGCCTGGTGTGTAGGTCACCAATAAATTGTATTTCTGCAATTTGATCATCATTCTTTGAATCCTTAAGGTACAGTCATTTAGTGGTTTGTTAAATAATGCAATCAAGGACTTGATTTATTTCAGCTTCCACTCTGTCCATAAATATACTGATTGAATCTCTCACAGGCGAACAAGATTCCTAAAAGCTCCTTCTCAATCTGTGCATATCTAGTCTCTGCATCAGTCAGTGATTTGGATGCATATGCCACAGGTTGCCAGCAATCTTCATTTCTTTGTAAAATCATGGCACCCAACCCTGACTGTGGTGCATCTGCTGAAATTTTAACGGGCTTCTCTGGAGCAAAAAATTTCAGTACTGGTTCCTGTATCAAGTCTTGTTTTAAACTTCTCCATGATTCCTCCTGTGCAGCATCCCAGAACCATTCATTTTTGTCCTGTAGGAGTTGTCTCAATGGTGCCAACTTGGCAGAAAGATTGGGTATGAATTTTCCAAGATAGTTAACCATTCCCAGGAACCATTGGACATCTATCTTTGACTGGGGACATGGCATCATTTCAATGGCTGAAATCTTCCTCTTATCTGGTTTTACACCTTCATGAGAAACAATGTCCCCTATAAAAGTTAGTTCTCTAACTCCTAACACACATTTGTCCTTATTTAGTTTGAGGTTTGCAGCTCTAGTTGCATCTAACACTTGCCGAAGCCGACATTCATGCTCCTCTTTTGTAGAGCCCCAGGTAATGATGTCATCCATGGAGGTGTTCACACCGCTAATATGTTCATAAATCATGTGTACAGTTTTGTGATACACCTGAAACTATATGCCAAAGGGTAAGCGTAAAAATCTATATCTTCCGAAAGGAGTATTAACTGTGCATAATTTTGAGCTTTCCTCTGTTAAATTTTAGCTGCCAAAATTGAGAGGATGCATCCAATTTACTGAAGTATTGTGTGTTTGCAAACTGAGCCATAATCTCTTCTCTAGTTGGTAGTTTGAAATGTTCTCTTCATATAGCTCTGTTGAGGTCTCTGGGATCTAAGCATATGCGTAGCTGGCCATTACTTTTTTTGCACTATAACTAGGGAGCTCACCCATTCCGTTGGCTCCTCTATTTTTTGTATTACTTTCATTGCTTCCATCCTTTCAAGCTCAGCCTTGAGTTTTTATCACGGAGTGCAAATGGCACCTTTCTACATGGATGAATGACTGGAGGGATCCACTTGTTTATGCAGATTATGTTCACCTTGCAAGCAACCCAATCCCTGAAACAGGTCCTGATATTCTTCAAGGAGCACCTCATAGCCAGATGCAGGCCTATCTTGTAGTGAGAGCACCCTTTTTACCAGATTCAGTTTCTCACAGGCGGCCAAGCTCAAAATTGGTGTCACCTCCTGTGGCACTACAATGAAAGGCAGCCTGTACATGGTGTTCTTATGGTTAACATTAGCGAAGCAGCATCCCTGCACAGGTATATTTGTTCCAGAATACCCAGTTACTTTTATGTTTGTTGGTCCCAGCTTGGGTCTTAGTCTGTCTCATAATCTTGTGTAGACAGAATGTTAACCTGAGCTCCTGTGTCTAGTTTCAGTGGAATGATTGTTCCATTCACTGACAGAGGCAGTATCCAATCCCTCTCACTAGGTTTGCTTGATCCCAGTACATCTACAAAGCACTCCTCAGTCTCACTGTCAGTAACTAAAGGCACTTGATTTTTGTGCCTTTGGGATCTGAAGCAGTTTGCAAAATGATTGTTTCCCACAGTTATGACAGAGTTTCCCATAGGCAAAACACTATTTGGGACCATGCTGTGATCCACACTTGCCACAAGACTGTCTGGACTCAGTCTTCCTGATAGCAGAGCTTGGTTCCACATTGTGATTTGAACCACTCTGGCTACATTCTGTTTGTCTAAGTGCATGCACTGTCTCTTCTGGTGAATTCAGCTCTTTTACTTGTTTTTACCATTTCAGTGGCCCTACATATTTGAAGGGTTTCATTCAAAGAGATCTCTCCCTCTCTGAGCAGTCTTTTTCTCTTAATCCATTGTCTGTAATGCCACAAATGAGTCTCTCTTTGATTAGAGACTCTCCCAAGCCACCAAAGTTACAGCTTTTACTGAGTTTCCTTAATTCTGTAACATATTGGTCTATGGTATTATCCGGTTTTTGTATGCATGTAAAAAATCTATGCCTCTCAAAAGTCACATTCATTTTTGGCAAGCAATATTCCTCAGACTTAGTCAGTATAGTGTTTAAATTCATGCTTTCACCATCTTGAAATTCAAAGTTGTTATACATCCAATACCTCCTCCCCAACAACATGCAAAAATATAGATGATTTCTGGTTTTCATCTTTGTTCTGTGCTCCAATGGCAGACAAATACAACAGAAATCGCTGCTTAAACTTTAGCCAGTTTCCTGCAACATTACCAGACATTTGGAGAGGTGAAGGAGCCTGTAAAACATCCATTGTTAGAGCTTACACTTACTTGCTGAAGGCTTTCTTTTGTTTTCAGAGATCCCTGATGTTTTGCTGTTTTCAGGTGCAAATGCAGGAATTTTCCTCCAAGTCTTTTTAGTTTCCAAACTCATTCCCCATCTTCTGACACCATGTAATGATCTTGAGGGTTCATTAAAGATGATACTACAGAATGAGTAAGGAATAGAACTTTAATCATACAGACAGGTATCCAGGTGTGTACCTGGGAGCAGCCATGTTAAATCTTCTCTGGGGCATGTCTCCCAATTTATGCAATGGCCCATGCTAGGGAGTCTCTAAATTCACAACCTTCTACAAGCATATCACTACACCCCCTAATCCCCCAAAAGTTCTATTTTTAAATAAGCTTACTTTAAGATAACCGTGAAAATATTTTGACTCACCATGTAGTCAAATGACAGCTGTGTTCAGAGTGCATCTGTATTCTTGAGCTGCTGGGAAGTATCCTTTAAACAAAAGCTTCTGCAATGAGCAAGCCTCACTGCAGTAAAGAGGTGGTGAAGCAGAATGGTATTTCCACAACTTTTTTAGAGAAAAAACTACAAAATAGTGACATACTTTAGCAAATATATATTTACTGAGTTTTTGTATTAAAAATTTCCTCTTTAATAATAGAATATGTAAAAAATATAACATGCTTATGTCCTAAAATGTCAATTTCTCTTATTTTTAAGCAATAAATCAGACTGCTTAGAATTCTTCAGGTTTGTTGTGGTTCGCAACTCATTCAAGATACTGCAATGTGATAACACAGTGGTTATGAATTATTTAAAAAACATGTTCTGGACCAAATCACTACTGCTGTTACCCTGCCGACTTCAATTATGATACACTGGAAATTATCTTAATTCTTCATCTCTACAGATTCAGGGAACAAGACAAAAATTGACTTAAGCAATTCTACTAATTGATTGTATTGTGATAGTGCTCAAATGATGAACCGGGGCCCCAGTGCAAGACATTGTACAAACACAAAATAAGAGTTATCAAAACAAACTTTGAAGGTGTGTGTTTGTTCTCTGATCAAGGTAGATCCAGCCCCATTTCTTGGGAGGATACACACCTGGCTAGGACAATTATTTCTTTCATGCTCATGAAAACTTTACTGTTCAGGGTATTTCCCGTCTTTTTCCCCCCAATATTTTGTAATGTGTATTTAGTGAGAGACCTCTGATCACTTGAAACAAATGTAGATCCTCCAGTTTTATCACTTAAAAACAAAGATAATGGCTATGAGAATCTGGGGAAAAAAAGATTGTCGTCATGCTGAACTCCATTGAGGGAAATATTGAATGAAAAACATGTTTGTAAGTAAGCTGAGTGGCATGGGAACACAGGTAAACATGAAATCTTTCTTTTAAAAACAACAAAGAAACCTGGGTGGATGTTCATTCTTGCTTCACTTTTGACATATAGTTAAACATCACTGAAGGATGGTGGAGGTGTCCTAGATCTTTAGCACTAACTAGTTGTTCTTTCTAAATAATTTGTTACTTAATCCAAAGTATGTTTGCATATGGTACTTTAATTGCTATTTCATTTACAAAAGTGGTGTTTCTGTTCTATTATGTGTAGCTGTGGGCCCTATAGGTTGCCACTGGTGCCATTTGTTCTATAGGTACATAAATCTCACCATAGAATTTGAGGCATTCATTTTCCTGAGCAGAAGGTAATATTTCTTCATTGTCATAAATGCGCAAAGTGTGTCACTACTAGGCCATCCCACAACTGTTGTCAAGGAATGACATTGCTAATTATATGCAATGATGTGTCCATGTGGGCCCCAAGATATTGGAGCAGGTGTGTCAAACATGCCTGCAAACCTCTTCCATTTGGCCCATGACTGCACTTGGCAGGACCATAATCCATGACGGTGTGTCATCTAGCATGCCCGTTGCTCCACAATGCTGCAAGAGGGTCAGGTCTTGACATCAGAGCGCTGGGTATGCCAGGCCATGCTCCACAGGACCACGCTCTCTCCCTGAAAGAGAGAGGTATCGTGGAGCACAGTTTCACATACACAGCACTCGGTGATGCTACAAGAGTGCTTGTAATATTTTGATTTTATGGTAAATATGGCCCTCTTGAAGTACCCTTAAGTCAGATCTGTCCTGCTGTAGTAAATGAGTTTGACTGTCCTGTATTAGAGGGTCAAGGTGGATGAGGTAATGTTTGTGGTTTTTGTCTTTATTGGAACAACTTCTAGGTCTCTAACCAACAAAAGTTATTTTTTATTGAAAAAAAAAAAAATTACCCTACCCACCTTAACTCTGATATTTATAAGTGTTTTTAGTGACTTCCCCAGATGTAAACATCTGGTGGTAAAAGAGCAAGACCAAAGTAAACCTAATTCTGGAGTCTTAGTGTTATGCAGCAAGACCTTGGACCTTGATAAGACTAGTTAACCTTTAATTGTGTACTAGTGCTTGACTAATCCTGTGTGTTCTTTCTCTGTATTAAATGCTTGTGTTTCACGTAAGTATAGTGAAACTGAATCAATGTGCACTTTTAAACAAATTTTGAGCCCATGTGTAATAAATAGAAGGAGCCATTATTGTAATGCCAACTTTCTTCTTATTCCTTCCTGTGCCTATCCAAAGCAGGGCTCTTCCATTTGTGTACTTACTGGAGCACTGTTCGTCTGTGGGTCTTCCCTTATCCAATTTCGTCAAACATTTTGAGACGAAGGCTATGCATATGTAAGTGGATATATAAGTAAAGGGATCCTGAGTAAAATTGCTTTTATGTTCTGTTTTTTGAATAACTATTGTTCTAAACTAGACTTAGGAGAATGTCATTGTCTTATTGTTATTTGCACACAACTTCACTGACAAATGAACCTCACCATCTAGTTTAATTGAATATGGGACTGTCTTGAAGATACTACACATACAGTGTAAAATGTTGCAGGAATTGACCCTGAAAGAGCTTTAAAAAAAAAAAAAAAAACAAACCTGAATGCATGTTTTTAAAAAGGGGAAAATGAAACCATGTTTTATCATGATTCAGTAAAGATTTAAATACTACATTTCTGAAAGGCAGGCATTTTCTGTTCCTAGGAGATAAAGCTGTTGCAAAGGTTTATTTATAGCTTAGGCGTGTGTCCAGGAACTAAAGGAGACCAGAATGAGCCTCCCTCTCATCAGTTTATGATGACAGCATTTTCAGGCTTCAGCTAGATCTTCAATGCTGATAGACCTATTATAGCCATCACAGCAATGGTGGTGTGATGGTAGAAAAAACAGTTGCATCAGAAGCCCCCATTCTCAGGTACTTGTAACATGCCAGATACTCTGGACTAACATTTCTAATATTGTTCTCAGCTGAAAGTGAAACTGAGCAAACTTGTTTACCTTTTTAAAATTGCTTTGTTTTGACTTTGTATTTCTCCTAGAATTGTTAGATTCTGACTTATTTACACTGCGTAAATGGGGAATAACTCCATTACAGTACAGTCCAAGGAATTTGCACTGGAGTGCATGAAATTCTAGGCCTCACTCTTCAGTGAGTGAGCTGTCATATAATGTGACTGAGGAAATCAGATCTGAAAGCAAGTAACCATTCATGTTTTGCTTCTTCTAGAACTTGGAGGTTTTTCATATTAGCCAGAGTAGGTTATGGGAGGAAAAGGAATCCAAAGTGCTCTACCCTCAGATAGCACTCTTGCCTTGGACCTTTAGTGACTTCACACCAGTACATGATAGGTATAAATACTGTCTGAACAAAATGTCATCTGAAGAGTAAATGACTACACAAAGCATAGTGCTGTGGAGAACTAGCCCTGCAGTCTGAGTGAAATCCCACCAGGTATGCCATGGAGACTGCAATCAGACGTAATACAGATGCTTCATCTTATGGGAGGAGCAGGAACTTGTCTACTGTCAGCCTCTGGATGCTCATTGTTACAAAGAGGGCAATGGCCCTCTATAGTCTTGGAAATTAATCTGACCATGCCTGTTTGTGTGCTGAATGCCATGGGCTGCACTGCTCAACCTGTTTGAAGTGTTGCCGGCTAATGATTTTATCAAGAGTCTTGCAGTGTTTGGCATTTTTTTTCCTTAAGCTCATGAAGCCTTGTACATGAGCATCTTTACTTTCATTTAAACTTTTTTTCTCATGGCTGCAGAGAAAAGTTCCTAAAATGTCTGACAGGCTGAAAAAACAAGGCAAAAAACATTACATTTATCTCATCTGTAACTGTCTAAGTGATATTTTTGGAGGGGGAGGGGTAGAGGTACTTACCCTATTGTTTTGACATACTTTGCATTCTGGGTGCAGAAGCAGTGGCATTTTCCTTTTGAGTAGATGCCCTGAAGGAAAAGGGCTCCTCTAGCCCAAAATAGAAACCTGTAGGTGATTAGTGAGCAGCATAAGTCCATCACCTTTCCCTTCTTTTTTATCTGATTTCTAATTAAATAGATATACATACATCACTTGCATGAAATTGTATCATGAGTAAATTAGCTGAACTATCCATTGGGATCCAGCAAATACTAGGCCTTGTATACACTGAGGAAACCAGGACCTGCAATCCATCATTGCTGAAGATCTGCTGATGCTGGCAACAGTAGCCTACACAAAAAGTAGGTATTTTTAGTCACTGTGAGTAAAGCTTTCAAAAGCTCCGAAAGGCCAAGGGTTGGTTGGGGTTTTTTTAAGGTATTTGGGTATCAAAAGATGTAAATAATTGGAAATACCACTATTTCAAAATTTTTAGTGTCTGACTCTTTAAAAATCCCACAAAGTAGCTCATGACTTCTGGAGGCTTAAAAATCCCACTTTCAAAAGCAATTTAATCAGTGAGAAACCTGAATCACTTTTGAAAGGTAACATAGAATGCATTTACTTTGTGCTGTGCTCATTAAGCTGTTGGCAGTGAAACTGCCCTTTTTTATGCTGCAGCTTTAATTTTTGCCATTGCTATGGGAGCTGTGGCTGCAGATTCAGTGTGCAAGTATTTATGGCTGTAGTCAATTTTGATTGCCAAAAAATGATCCCTACATGTTCTTGAGCATTTGCATAATACATTAATTTATTCTACCTTTCTCATGTGCTTTGACCTTTTTTAATATATTTACTCTTATTAAACAAACTTGTAACATTTTCTTCCCTACCCATCTTTGTTCTTCAGTAGTCTTGTTTGAACGACGGTTAAAAACAATCCCAGAGGCTAGAAAGTAAGACGGCTCCTGGTATTGCACTTTGTGAGGATTTGTGCACATCAAATCTTTTCTTATTCCTATGTGGATATGATTTTACTTGGGCAGCTGGCTCAGAAGGATCCCCTGGACACTAGAACATCAGAGTGGCTCAAACCTGTGGTCCATCTAGCCCAGAATCTTCTGTGACAGAGGGTAGTGCTTGGTGCTTCAGAAATACAAAAAATCCCCACATTGGATAACACATGGCAGACAATTCCACTCCACCACTTCTCCCAACAAAATCTGTTTCCTTACCCCTAGTAGTTAGTTTAGCTTAAATCCTGAAGAACTAGATTCTGTATCCCTTCCACTACTTTCTTTGATTAACTGTTGGCTCTAGATGTTCTTGGATGTTCGTATAAGCATTCAAATCCTCTTCCAATCGTAAATTTCTTGGCCCTTAGATGTCTTTTAACGAACTCCACCATTTAGTTATGTCTTGTGTGGAAAGTGTTTTTTCTCTGATCCATTTTGAAATTTTTGTCTTTTGGCTTCATTGAATGTCGTCTTGCTCTTGTGTTGTGAGGGAAAGCAGAATTGCTTGGTCTACATTCTGCAGATCAATCATTTTATATGCTTCTCTCATGTTCCAAAGCAAATGTCCATTGTTTCAATCCCTCTCTTTTTTGTTGTTGTTGTTTGTTGTTGTTGTCTTTCCCTACCCTCTTCATTCACTTCTCCCTATGATAAACCTTCTCTATTTTTTTAGTATTCTCTTGAGTTGGGATGACCAGTAATGCTGTGTGCAAACTTCTGAACCATGTGATTACATTTTGGTGACACTCTTTCAGGGACTAATTGTCAGTTCTTCAGTACTTTCACATTAGCTGTGTTAATTGTCTGTCCTTGCCAACATACAAGATGTGAACCACTGGAAATTGAACCAATGGGTTCACTCACTGAAGAAAACAGTTAATTGTGCTGCTTCAGTGGTGGATGAGGTCTCAATACAACATATCTGTAGAAGAAACAAGGGAAGATAACTTCCGGGATTAGTCTGTTATTAACTCACTAATGAAACATTGTACATGCATAGAGGTCTGATGGGTTGATCAGCACAAATATGAATAATTTGAAATGGATCAATAGAATTGTCAGTGTTCCCTCCTCACTAATATGCCTCCCTGAGAAATCAATATGAAGCAATTACTAGTTTTGGCTAATGACAGAATAGATTTATTTTTAAAAGTATGAGGGAAGCTCTTGCTTTAAAAAAAAAAACACAAACAAACAAAAAAAGTAAATTGTGCCAGGCAAATAGAACCATGTATAAATTTGGAAAGAACTAGAGCTGTGCACGCACCAGAATGTTCCTACAGAAAATTGTTTATTTCCTAGACTATTAATTCTAAACTGAAAGAAAAGTTAGAAATGCAAAGTGTTCTGCTGAAAGGAAAAATTGCAAAATAAATATATCCCAGTTGTGTGTGTGTGTGTGTGTGTGTGTGTGTGTGTGTGTGTGTGTGTGTGTGTGTGTAAAAAAAAAAAAAAAAAAAAAAAAAAAAAAAA